>JAGPOW010003642.1:81393069-81480844 GCA_030014935.1 Caiman crocodilus
CAAATTCAAGAGGAGGTTGGATGATCTCCTGTCTGGGGTCTTGTGAACCCAGCATTCATTCCTGCCTGTGGCAGGGGGTCAGGCTAGATGATCTGTTCAAGGTCCCTCCTGACCCTAGCTACTATGAAACTATGAAACAGTGAAATAGGGCTGGAAAATACCTCCGGGCAGGGCAGAGCAGGGCAGGGTATGCCCAGAAGCCAGTACCCAAGTGGGGGAGACCATCTGCTGAGTGCTGCCAGGGGCAGGCTGGGCACAGACATCTCACTGTAGTAGAGCTACACTGAGGGCTTTTTCTTTCTTCTTTCACATGAATGAGATAGATACAGAATAGCAACTATAATTTTACATTTAGGTGGTTGGACTAGACAGATGCTCTGCTGCTCCTGATGCAAATCACTGTGATACCACCTTCTTATTTGTGCATCAGGCATTGGGTTGGTATATATACCATGGTCTGCTCTGGGTGACCACATGTGACAGATACATGATCTGGGCCGACCTAAACAGGGCCCGCACACCTGTTCCTGGGGCAACTGCCCACCTACTCTCGTGCCATGCCTTGTTAATTGGTGTTAATTAGCAGGAGGCTGCCCTTGTTCTGCGCTGCTGCCAGGGGGCACTATCTGCAGCTCCGTTTCCTCCCCTACACCGAAGTCCACACCTCACCAATGGAATGGATGTTATGGTCTCAATCTAATTATGCACAGGCCCCCTTTTGTTCTTTCTGGGCCTCTCCAGTCACGCCACCCCCTCCTTGGGATCCCCAATAATGCCCCCTTCTCTGGGGCTTCTCGGCAACTGCCCCCTTCTCTGGGGCTTTCGCCCCCTCTCAGGGCACTTCTCAATACTGCCACCCTCTCTCTGGGGCCTTCTCTGTCACCCCCCCACCCCAGGCTCACCATGCCCTTACTGGGGCTCCTCAGTAATGCCCCCTTCTCTGAGGCTTCTCAACTGCCCCTCTCAGGCTGGGAGCTACACACTGCAAATGATGCACCCTCACTGGTGCTAGGGTCCTTACACTCTGCCATGAGTCCCCTATGAGGCCTCCTCCAACCCCTAATAGCTTCACCCAAACCACCAGTGTAACAACAACACCACCACCACCACCACCACAAAACACAAGCCCCTAGGCTATAACTTAACTTAAAGCCACCTGGCCAAAACCACATTGGTCAGACATCCCAGAGCTGCTATCCTTTACTCAGCATGGGCTGTACTTACGGTTCTTGCATCTTCGCTCAGGGAGCTCCTTTCTCTCTGGCTGCTGGCGGGAAACTGCCTCTGGCCTCAGCCTCTAGGGTTTATAAGGGAGCCAAGCCCTGCCCCTAGTGGTCAGCTGACCTCCTCTGGTTGCCCTGGCAACCCACAGCTGGGCTCCTTATTCCCTGCTAGGTCTTCCTCCCTGGCAATTTCCCCTCTTTGGGAGCAGGACACCTCAGTGCTCTGTGACACCACAGTAGCACACTATCTAGTTTTTAATTTTCCATTTATGCATCAAGTGTCCTCATCTCCCATGGTTTGTGTGGATGCAGTTTAGAGTTGCCCATGAGCATTGTGGGAGATCAAAGCCAGGGACCTGTTTAATTGGATCTATCCCCATGTTTTTTGGGGACTTCCTATGAACTCCATTTGGTTTTCCAAGCTTCATCAGGGTTGAGGTCACATTGTTGAAGGTTAAGTGCATGGATCCAGAAGGGCTTGCACAACTTAGGTCATGGCGAGGAGAACTGTTAAGGTCCTGGTAGGTAGGGAGACATGTTTTCCTTAATTCATTGGACTTCCCCTAAAGTTCGCCTAAACAAATGGGTGAAGGAGCAATGTGCGACAGACAGCATGGGCAGCCATGGTGTTGGGGCTGACTTGCACTGCAGAGTTCAGCTGGGTTTCAACAAATCAAATGTGGCTGCTTCTGGTCCATACGAGTGCACAGTACTCGGCTAC
The DNA here is from genome assembly GCA_030014935.1 of Caiman crocodilus. Taxonomy (NCBI): domain Eukaryota; kingdom Metazoa; phylum Chordata; order Crocodylia; family Alligatoridae; genus Caiman; species Caiman crocodilus. Next base: position 81,395,014 of record JAGPOW010003642.1, read on the forward strand.
AGAGTATGCAAGGGCTAGCAGTGATGTCCATAATACTGATGGTGGTGGTCCCCATCTTGTACTTGCCAATTTCTGAACAAAATTGATCCTTATCTTTGTCTTGGCAGTTACCTTCTTCATGTGGTCATGGATAGTTAATGTGAGATCCAGCTCCACTCTGAGATAAGACAGAATGGGGTTGGGCCACATACTGTTGCCACAGAAAGTTACCTTCAGGGTATACTTAGCATTCCTGTTATCAAGATTGAATGTAGTGACTGTTTTGTGAAGATTTGGCTTGAGTCTCCGTTTCCAAAAATATTCCTCCATAATATTCAGGTACTCATTCAAGCTGGACTCAATGTCATTGAAAGTGGCTGGTTGTGTTGCCAAAGCAAGGTCATCTGCATATACAAATTTGCATGACTTTGTAGACAGCATGTTGTTTGTGTCAACATTAAAGAGCATTGGTGCGAGTACTGAACCTTGCGGTAGTCCATTGCTGAGAAACTGACTTGTCACTGGACAAATAGCCACCTATTACTCAGCATTGTTCATATTAGGTGTAGTGTTTAGTGGCAAGGTATAATCTTTGCAAGCTTCAGCATCAGACCTTTAATCCAGATCATTTCATAAACTGATGACAGTTCTACAACTGAACCAGTTCGGATTGTTTTAAAAACCAGCCTCAATATGCATTGCAAGGGCCAAAACTTGGTTGCAGCAACTTTGCTTAGGCTGAAATTTCACTTGTTCATGGGGGATAGATAAAAGGGCTGACTCTCCTGAAGATGATACATTCCAAGAGTTTGTAGGTTATGTAAAGGAATAATATTGGCCTATAGTTTCCTGCGTCATTGATTGGCTTACCCAGTTTGAGTATTGCAATGATCATCACCTCCCAACATGCTTTTGGTATGCATCCAGATTCCATAGTTTTGGCATGCAGTTTTGCCAACCACTGGAGTCCCTTGGGGCCTAGATGAAGAAGAAATTCTGGAAGGGTTCCATCTCCACTGACTTCCTTCTGTTCCTTTGCTGAAGTTAACTATTCCTTCACTTCATCTATGCTAATTGAGTAGGTACTTGCATAGGAATTGATGTCATTATCCAGCGATTGACAATTGACCTCTTGTTTGGTGTTTTTGTTGAGAGGTCCTTTTCTATTATCTACCAACTAAGAAATTATGGAGCTGGGATGGAGTTTTGAGGTCTGATATTCCAATGGTTTAGCAGCTCCAAGGCATTGTTAATAGCCTTCAGCACATTGCCTAATGTGTGTGAAGTCCAGACCTTCAATACACTCAATCCACCTTTGGCATCTAGCTAAATCTAGAGCAGGGGTGGACAAAATGGTGGATTCAGCCAGCAGCCAGACTCCATTTCCCGGGAGCCCCTGCCCAAATTGCTGTGGCCAGTTTCCATGGAGAATCCAGCAGCAGCAGGGTTTCCATGAGGACCAGCCCCAGCAGCACTGGCAGGGCATACAGTTAGATGGGGAAGTGCTCTGTAGCCAGAAGTGGGACCTTGCAATGGTGACAAAGTCGTCCCAAGCCAGAGCAGAGCTGGAATCCACTACCTGCACACCTCTACCTAGGTCATGTGGGCAGCAGATCGCAGCTCTGCCTCAGCTCCAGACCACGCTGTCACTGCCACACAATCCCAGCTGCAAAGCAGCTCCCCTTCCATCCATGTGCCCTGCCAGCACTGCTGGGGCTGGTCTCCATGGAAACCCTGGCACTGTACACCACTGTTACTGGGGTCTCCATGGAAACCAGATGCAGTGACATGGGCAGGAGCTAGTGGGAAATGGAGTCTGCCACAAGCCCAATCCAGATCATGGGCTAGAGTTTGCCCACCCCGATCCAGAGATTCTAGCAGGTCCATTGGAACCTGTGGGTTGCCTGACTGGTTGTACTGCTGGAATAAGTCCAAGTCTCTCTTGTCCAGCAGGGAGTATATTCCTCCCAAAAGCCCTGAGAGATACTCTTCTTGGCAGTAGAAATCAGACCAATGAACCAGTGATAACATTCCAGTATTGCAGGGATTCAGGTCACCGCTTTTTGAACAGCTTCCCTATAGCAGAGTCAGTCAGCTTTGGCTAGGTTCCACCATGGGATCCATTTAAACAAAATCACAGGGATTCTGATGCTGATGTAAGTAATGATGACCTATTTTAGCTGTTGGGAAAGTCAAGGAGTAGATTGCAGGATGCATGGATCATGGTCCCACTTAGATTTTTGGGCACAATGGAAAGATCTGGGTTATAGTCATGTTGCCAGTCAACTGAGTGGAAGGTTGTTTGCTGTTTGGAATTGAAGACCAGTTGCAGATCTTCTATGGACATCCAGTTTGGAAGATCTTCACTTTTGGCTTCATTTGCTTCATAACCTCATATAGTGTGGTTTCTGGTAAAGTACAGGGTTGGGATTGGTGCACTTGAGGTGCTGCCTTTGGCCATTCTGAATTACGAGCTTGGTATATGTTGGTAATGTGCAACTCCCCTATTTTGATGGCAGTGGTGTAAATACTTTTCCTTCAGTTGAGGGAAAGATATATAAATCCATGATGGTGCTCTTCACATATATGGCTATTTCAGGTGATAATGGCTAGTCATTAAGCCTGTGCGAATAGGGAAGAATTCAATTCAGATTTGGCCAATTCAGAGGACAGTGATTCAATCTGGTGATTCAAATCACTGTCCCCATTCAATTTGGCCAAATCGGAATTGAGGATTAAGTGCTGATTTGGCACTGATTCGAAGATTCAGATCCACCAGGGAGAAGCAGGCACAGCCACACTCACCAGCTGTAACAGGGACCATGGGGGCTCTGGGGCCTCCTGGCAGAGCCCCATCTGTGCAGACCCCATGCTGTGATCACCCCACCCCAATAGCCCTGCCCCCCTGGCCCCTTTTTTTTTCAAAGTGCCAGGACTAGGCTGGGCCAGGCAAGGGGTGGGGCTGGGCAGGGCAGCCATGGGGACTTCTCTTGTGGCTCCCTCTGCCCAGGGAGAGGCAGGCACAGCTAGAGGAGCTGTGGGAGAACCTGCAGCTGCCCAGCTGTGCCTGCCTCTCCCCAGCTGATACAAATCTCTCTGAATCTCTCCAAATCTTTTCCAAATCAATTCAGAGGCTTTGGATTCAATTTGAGCCTTTTAATGGGTCTCCCAATTCAGTTCAGATTCGGCTGCTGAATTGGACTGAATCTCCTCTGAATTAAATCTGTCACTAAAGCTTTGCACAGCCCTACTAGTCATAAAATCATATCCATGTATACAAGGGTGACGCATAGGGGGTACATGTAGGTGCACCCCCTACAAAAAGTCACCGCCGCTCACCACCCTACCGACAACATCAGTGGGCAGTCTGTGATCCCCGCTGGCCACTGCCAACACTGTCGGCGGTAGCTGCAGGTGGTTGCTGGCTCTTGGTCGGCACTCTCCACCCCCACTTCCCACTGCCAACAGCACCAGCGGTGTCTGCAGGAGCTCCCTGCTTACTACCACCATGTTCTCTCATCTTCTGCCACTGCTGCCGCACTCCCACCACTGCCACTCCCCTCCAGCTGCTGGGGGTGCAAGTTGTTCATGCAAGTATATAGTAGCAGCTGGCCTGTACGTTCTTGGAGATGTGGGTTTCTTGGAGCACAGGCATGTTGATGTTATGTGTCTTCATCATACATATGTACAAGATACTCACACTTCACCTAGGAAAGTCCCTCAATGTTGAAGGATCTTTGTTTCAGGATCTGTCTGGCATGTTACATAGCCCTGAAAAAAGCCATTGAGTTGCTGCTCTGAAACACTGGGAGATTGTTGTTCAGTCACCAAGTTAATTAGTTGTGATTTCTCACTTAACAGAGTGTGCTGCATGAAAGGGGCTGAAGGCACCTGTCTCATTTGCATCTGCCACAGATCGGGGTGGAAAGGGGAGGGGTGCAGAACAGTATCACTTGGAGCCAGGCTGAACACAGATACAGACACAGACCTCTTTCTCCCACATACATACACACATCTCTCTCTGTCTCTCTCTCATTTAATCAGGGCAGAAAATGTGACCTACCTTGATGCACAATGGGATGTAGTACAGTAAATGCTGTAACTTAAAGCACTTTAGTCTGATACCACATCCAAGCACTTTATGAACAATGAACATCTGTTCAGTTACAGCTTTAGAGCATTTTCTACAAGCTCAACATGCAATAACAGTAACTTGTGTACAGGCCCTAAAGGGACTAAATTTCATGACAAAAGGGAATAAGTTCTATCTTATATGTAGCTTTCACTGGGGCCACTTGAATAGATGAAAACTGTAGAAATAAGAACAAAAAGAGCCAGCCTTAGGGTAAATGACACCTTGGGCAAACTTGTATTTTGGCATTCCCACCCCACCCTCCCACACCCCAGGGGTCAGTCCAGCCCAGCCTGGGTCATCATGTCCTTTTTTCTTTCCCCACCATTTCTCACAGCCCTGTTGGACAGAGGGAGCACAACACTCTCCTTCCTGCTTCCTGTCCCTGTAACCTAAAGATATGATTGTGCTACTTGGAGCCTGAGCTACAGAAAGATGCAGCTGAAGGGAGAATAATGCAGGGAGGCTCAGAGCTCCATGCAGACACCACTGGTGCCCCCCTACTGCTACAGCTTCTGGCAGCAGTGGCACTGGCAGCCCAAGGCACATGAGGCACCAGCCCCCACCCTGGCCCCACCCCCAACCCAGTCCTCACCCGCCATGCCTGCCAAGCCCAGCACTGGCAGCAGCCCTGTGGTCATCAACTCACAGCAAGCAGGAGCTGAAGCTGGGTAGGGTGGGGTGGGCAGGGCATACTTGTTAGCTGTACCCAGGGCCCCACTTCTCACTGGGCACCCAGGGCCCCACTGGGCAGGCAGGTGTGGAAGGTAGGAGCTGCACTAACCAGTACAGTGGGTGGCCTGAAGTGTGGCACATGGCCCATTCCCACCCACCCACCTCTGTCAGGGCCTCCTGCAGGCAGAGGGTCAATGAGCAGCACTGCCATGACTGCCTGAGGTGGTGCTGCAGGGACCTGGTTGGGGTGGGGGCTACCAGCCTTCCCAGATACTTCATGCCAAGCTCCTCCTGAGCAGCAGCAGCTGGAGGCAGGGGGCTGGGGATTGCCCAGGGTGGGGCAGAATGGGGCAGAGTGGTGCCTTCTGACCATGGTGCCCTGAGCAGTTGCCCATGTGCCCACCCATAAGGCCAAAAACAGTTTTGCTTCAGTTCCAATACTCGCTTACAGAAATCAGTATAAGTAAGAAAAAGTGGAAATCTTTCTAACTGAACAAAAACAAACCTACGACTTGGAAGTATTCCAATAACAAATGTTTTCAAAGACACACATGCTCTCAGATAAAACGTACAATTAATCCCTATGCTGAGGATGAATGTCCTTGAATATTCTCATTATTAAACATAATACTGGAAATTCTAGAGGCTCTAGTCAGATATCAAGTTCTCACTGTGCTATTATACTTATGTAATTGAAAGGTAATTCCTATTCCAACAAACTTAAAAAGTTGGTATAGGACAAGACAACAAGTACATATACTAACCAGTTGGGAAAACTCAAGGAAACAGCGATATCATTACTATCAACATCATAAACAGCAGCTATAGCACACCAACTGCCATTCACAAGTATTTTGTTGGTATCCTTGAACCCTCTGGGCCTATTCAGATGTATAACATTCAGTATGCATCTTAAAATCTTTGGCCAGGATCTGGGGCCTTGTTATGTTTTGCCATTAATTCATTTGATGAATACGGCTCCTTGTGAAGATTATTGGCTGTGATTTATTTTTTTTATGCAGGAATTCATTAAATATTATGAATAGAAAGGAACTTTCCTTTAAAAGATCACATTTTTTTAATGCAAAATATCTTTATTAGATGTTTTGGCATGTTTGTTTGTCCCTTTGTCCCCAGCCAAATCTCTATTAGCTCATTTTTACTAGAGTTATTGGTGCATCAGGCAAAAAGTAAGCAACCACTGAGTGTTCTTTAAACAGATAATAAAAATCCACATTCTTAGAATCTAAAACAGATTGCTCCATGGTTGAAAAAAACCCTAGCTTCATCTTAAGGATTGTTTTACAAGGAAAATAAGACTATATTCAACTTTAAAATGAGGAACTTTCACAAACAGTGAAAACCAAAAGTGCTGACACAAGAGAGGAAGAATGTTACCACAGTGAGATACAAAGAAAACAGACCAAAAAAAAAATCTATACACTTTCAACCCCATATGGACACGTACATCCGTAGTCTCTCTTTCTCTTTCTGAAATTATTCAAGTTGTTCAAGAACAATATAAAAAAAGATCCAGTTGGAATTCACAAGGGCAAACCTGTATACCTACAGATAAGCAATTTTCTTACTTTCTGGCTCATGTCATTTCCGTTCTGCTTATTTGTCTCCTTAACAAAACAAACATGCATCCTTTAACCACAAACTGTGAACATAGGTAGTGTATATAAAAATATTTTTGTAACTTATTTTTTTTTCTGTTCTACTCTTGTTGGTCCATTTGGATCTTGTCAGCTGTTTGGAGTACAGAATGCATTTTCTTAGGTTTGTTCAGCTCTAAGAACAACTGGTCCCTAACTTGGGTGCTCCTATAATGCTAACAATTGCATAGAAAAATAACAAATTAAAAAAATACTACTAATAATAAGAGCTTTTCTCAAAAACTCATCTCCCATCCCCATTCAGAGAGAGCAAGCTATTTCTTCATGTATGGTCTAATCATGCTCCCACTAAAATTTTATATTTAACATTTGTAGAAACAAAATCCACCTTTAATGTCTTACTGTGATTTCCTGCCAAAGTTTTGATGTTCATGTTTCAATCCTGCAAGAAGGACATACCTTCAGATTCACCTGCTGTGCTTTATATTGAGAGAACCCCTGTGAAAGGAGTGAAAACTGCTCATAGATAGTTTGGATCACAATAAAAAACAATCTGTTTAAAGTAAATAATATTGATTATCCAACAAAGCTTTAGTCCAAAGCTAAATTTCAAAAGTGTAAAATTGCCCCAAACAAACGTCCAAACATTTTGACACAACAATGTCCCTTGCACAGCTCTGCTTTAATGGTATACTTCATATATTTCACATAAAAAGGCCCATATATCTAGAAAATGCAGTTGAATTAAGAACTCTTATTCATATGGGAACTCTTATTCTATAGCAGCAGCTATAGATATGTAATATACCACAAGCAGACTACATAAGCTGCTAACAAGGAAGAATTTAACTGAGATCTTGTCATATATTCAAATTCCATTAAATGAAAGAAATAATTTTATCCATGTTTGCATATGTTGTGACCTCAGTTCAATCATAATATATTGTTAACAAGATCAATCAGATAAATCTTCTGTGTTCATACTGGGGCACCTCTGATATAGTGTATACACAAGAGTGAACTAACTTTAGGTTGGCCTGCTAGCAAGGGCTAACCTGGCCTAGTTGAATGCCTGCACAGCACAGCCCCAGAGCCAAGGAAGACCAGCCATTTGCCACAGCCCTCCCACAAACCTTACTCGATTATCCCCCCCACCCCAACTACTCTCCATGGAATGGGCAACCCCTCATGGATCTACCAAGCCTCCCCTCCTCTCAGACATACCAACCACCCTTGGACTCAGCAAGGACCTGGCAGCTGCCCTCATAGACCCAGCAGCACCCTCAGACTCACTATTCCCCTCCTGTGGCTGCCCACACTCCCCCCAGCAAGCAGCAAATGATTGCACACACAGGCTAGAGACAGACATTACATATAAACCAGTTTAAGTGATCAAAAACTGGTTTGAGCCTGTAACAGAACAGACATTCAGTGCACATAAGCCAGTTTCAAAATGGTCCAAACTAGCTTGAGATAAATCTGGTTGAAAGTAGTATCCAACTTAACTGATTTGGCTCAAACTGGTTTATAAAATGTCTGTCCCAGACCCCTTCCTGGTTTAAGATAAATCAGACACCCCGGTATCCTGCATGCTTTCTGGGCTGGGCAGGGCTCTCTGCTCCAGCCACAGGGCTGACCCTGCCCCTCTGCTCTCTAGCCAGAGCAGAGACTGGCCCTAGCAGAGACACCATCCAACATGGCCCTCTTAAGGCAAAGTGGGCAGAGAGGAGGTTAATTCTTCCCTTCTTCCCCCACTACAGCCAGGTTCAGCCTCTCTGCCAGGGAGCAGAGGGGAGGGGGATGCTGCAGTTGTCCCCGGAGCTAGCGACCCCAGATGCAGGACAGGAAGGGAGGGACCCTTCTCCCTGCCCCCTTCACTTTAATGGGGCCATGCTGGGTAGGTTGTCCCTCAGGGTTGGAAGGGGGGCTCTGTTCCATGCTGGGGGGGACTCTTCCCCCTCCTCCTCCTCCCAGGGTGGGGAGGGGGACTCTGTGAGGCCCTGGATGGGGACTTTTCCTCCCGCTCTCCTTCCCACCTTGCCAATGCTGCCTGGGCCCACAGCAGAGGCAGTGGGAGCAGGGAGCTCATCTGGGCAGGGTGTGGGTGTGCAGGAGGGTGGGGGGTGTAGGGACCTCCACACACTCCTCCCCTGCTGTAAAGCCCCTGCTGCCTGATAACAGCAGCAGGTGGGGAGGTCAGGGCGCTTGTGCCTGGCACAGGCACAACTCCAGCCAGCACTGCAACGAGGAGGGAGTGTAGCCTGCCTTATTCCCCTGGCTCTGCTCCCTGAGCCTGCAGCTCCAGCCCTTGCAGTGGGCAAAGCCCCATGCTGAAGCCAGCTGTTTCCCCCAGTCTCCACTGTGCTCAGTCCCCACACTCTGCCAGGGGTATAGGGGCTACTGCTGGTGGTGCCAGGCATTGGGGGGCTGCATGCCATGGGGGGAGTGTGTGGAGATTCCTACACTCCCCACGCTCCCTCATACCCCATACACCAACACCCTGCCCAGCTGAGCTCCCCGCTCCTGCTGTCTGGGCAGAGGAGGCAAGGAGGAAGGGGAAGAGTTCCCCCAGCATGGCACAGAGCCTTCCCCTGCCCTGGGGGGGGGAGGATTGGGGGGAAGAGTCCCCCTTTGGGGCTGGGCAGCATCCCATAAAGCTACCCTCTCCTCATCCTGCACTGATGGGAGAAAAGCAGGGGAAGTCTCCCTCTGGAGCCAGGCAGCCTCACAGAGCCCACCTCCCCACCCCACAAGGGTTGCAGGGGAGGAGGAGGGAGAAGAGCCCCCTCAAGCACCAAACAGGGCCCCCCTCCTGGCCCTCCAGGCAGCTGTGTGTGCCCGGAATGCTCCCAGCTGTCAGGAAGCCACTGGGGAAGGCCTGCTGGTGCCTGGCCATGCCCCGACTCCTCAGCTTAGCCTCCCTGTGGAAAGGAAGGCTGCTCTAGCACGCCCAGGCTTCTGGCTTGAGCCAAATGTTTATCCATTTGCAAACCGGTTTACTCTCTGCAGGTTAAACCAACCTGCAAAGACTGAATCAATTCTGGTTTAGGCTTTTTGAATGTCTGTCCCTAGCCATGGGATCCAGCTCAGCCTTAGGCAGCTTACACTAAGCCACCTAAATTTGAGTTGGGTGCCACAAATGCTTGTTCACATCCACAGAAAGCATGCTAGGTACACAACAGTTAGGCAAACTCACCCCATTTACAATGTCAATTGAGTTACATTACAACACCCAGTGACATCAGTGGGAAAGAAGACTTAAATGGAAGTGAGAGTAATGTAACCCAGTTTATTCATTTTAAATGTTATGATTACCACTTTGAGAAAATTATAATTCACTCTCTCAATCAATATCAGAAGAGAGACTGCCACTTTTCCAGAGACTGAACTGTTAAAACTCCAGTTCCAGAAACCCCTATAGAGCCAGCAGGAATTAACAGACATGTAGCTCTTGTTCCAGCCAAAATAGTTTATTCCTGAAAGTGCTCAGCTGTGAAGAAACTAAAGGAACTTCAGCAAGGCTCAGTAAGGAAAACGATTACATTTTTTATTAGTAGCTGGAATAAACATTTATGCTAGGGAAGAACTCAAAGGACACAACTGGGAATAAGGCCTCATTTAGCCACTGACTAAAATACAGAAGAGAAATCCTTATCCTGGAGGTCTTATAAACTGCAGCATTAATCATTTTAAATGTGTGTGTTATGTTATATATTTATATTCTATATTTTGTGTTAGTAAAATATACTATGTATTTATTATATATAATTATATATATAATTATTTGACACCATTTGGGGCATAGGATGTAGATATAATATTCAGGCAAATAACTGGTGAAAAATAGGGATCCATTTACATATCTTGAGGAATTTGTTTTGCTAATTGAGGCTATATGTAAACAAAAGGGGTAAAAATAGGAAAGAAGATTTATCACACTTTATCATCTCTACATCTATGGTGATTAGGCTAGATTTTGGGAGCACAGTGGAAGAGATAAGACTTTCTGAAGAAGATGGGTTTAATGTTTGTTTGTCTGTATCTCCTAGCATTGTCCCATTCTCACCCCACCCCCTATCTCTCTCTCCTGTCCTTTTCTGTAATGGCGCATAGCTACCCTGCTATCTCCTGATCCTAATCAGATTCTGCCAGGGAGCGTTACACATGTATAAGGGTCAGTACAGGAAAACGCCTGGAAAAGTTTAAGGTAAATGATATATGAATAGTAAAAACTGATAATGCTGATAGAGAGAGAGATGACATCACAATAGGTAACTAAATCATTTAGGCAGGGTATTAAGGGCCTTCACTATTAAGGTATAAAACTCTTTTTATTAGATGTGGAGGTGAAGCAGTCTGACTCTGATTAATATTTTAGAAAATTTTTCCTTCACATTTTAGAGTTTTTAGGTTGTAGAATGGTTTCTACTTCTTTCATCTAAAAACAGTGAATATTTAACTGACTTTATTTTATTTATTTTAGAGACCGTGTCCAACTTCAAGTGGACTGAGATAAACATATTGCTAAACTTTAATTTAAAACTTTAATTTAAAATAATCTAAATATAGCTGCTTTATCTCAGTCCATAACACAGGCCATTATGACTTTTCTCTTTTACAAGTGAAGAAATCTAGATGTCCAACATAGATGAGATTTCTTAGATCCCTTTTTACATTCCATTGATAACCATTAGACTGGTCAGTATTCTCTTTTGTTGTGCAGGCAGCATTTTTTATTAAAAATTCTAGACCTGTGTTTGGTGGTTTTGTGCATGATAAGTAAACGTGTTCAGAAAGTGCTGCAGTTCTAGGAGCAGGGATTAATAATAAAATAATTAAATCTGCAGTTCTAGGAGCTTAATTAACAGTACCTCCCAAAAGGAAAAGCAAAGGTAGATGTATGATTAGAAGCAGTGGCAGGAATTTAAGAGCCAAGTGGTCACTTTTCAGAATGGAAGGAGGTCAAAAGTGGGGTCCCACAAGGATCTGTGCCACACTGTATTTTGTAAGATTTTCATCAATGACTAATGTAAGTACACAGTGAAATCCTCAAGTCTGCAGGTAATGCCAAATGATTCTGGAGAGTCATATCCCAAGCTGATGGAAAGAAGATGCAAAAAGATCTCACCACATAGGTTAGTGGACAAAACAAGGGCAGATAAATAAAAATGTCAACATGTTCAAGGTAGTACACTTGGAGAAGAATAACCTCAATTATACGTATACAATGCTGCGTTGTGAACTAGCTGTTATGACTCAAAAAAGAGACCTTGGAATCACTGTGGATAGTTCTCTAGAAATGCCAGCTCAATAAGCAGTGATAATGAAAAAAGCCAATACAATTGTGGGCATCATTAAGTAAAGGAATTAAAAACAAAGTGAAGAACATCTTCACACCATTATACAGTCTACAGCTACCTGGTTCCATGCTCTCTCTCTGTAGCATCCACCCTGCCACTGTTGGAGACAGGATACTGAGCTAGTTGGATCATTGATCTGACCTAGTATGGCACTGCTTATGTTCTTGTGACTGTGCTTTTGTAGGATAATATGTTTTTTAGACAGTTCTAGTTTTCTTCCTGTCAACTAGTACAGAGGTACAGATTTGAGAAAAAAAATTAAACTTTGTGTATGACTTTGCAGTTGCCTTAATGTGAAGCTATCGTGACTGAATAAACCTTTACTAAAATAAACTAAATTTGAAAAAAACTTCACATAGGATGAAATTCACCCTACTGAAGAAATTGCAGGAATTCCAGTATTCCAATATGTGGTCATTTAAGCCCTATTTTGAGGGTATATGTGGTATTCAAATAGTAGTTAGTTACCATGCATAGAACAGAAATTCATCTTTAATACATGTGTTGTTTTGTTTATGTCTATGTTTGCAAATCACGGTGTAGCAAATTGTCTATATATGAGCATAGACCATGGGTATAAAAAGGATCTACGGTGTCAGTGGATCCAGTTCCCTTATATAATACTACATCACATAATTCCCTTTGTAAAGTGATCAAGTTCTATCTCAATGCTAGGTTTTTTGCTCCTACCATGACTATTCCAGAACCTCACTATTCTATTAGTTAGGAGTCTTATAATTTCTATCTTCAACTTCATCAAGGGCCATTTGTATTAATTTGTTCTTGTTCCAGCAAGACTGACTCAACATTCCCCTAATCATTCTTAGCCTTTCTCTGTGCCTATTGCACTTTGAATTTAGCTTTCTTGAACATGGATGACCAGAATTATACATGGATGAAGTCTAGGCACCCAATGGCTTGTGCAAAGGCATTCTAACTTCTCTCTTTCTAATATCTTCTAGGATTGCAACTGACTTTTTCATGAGTGCATCACATTGGTAGCTGAGTCATCCTGCAAATCAGTAGTACATGTAAACTCCTATTTTTTTGCACTGAAGTAACTAAAGAAAATATTTTAAAAGATCAGTCTCAAGGCTGATGTTCCAGGAACTGTACTAGTTACCTCCATCTAGCTGGACACTTCCCCTTTCAACATTATCTGTTGTTCTTTTTCCTTTAGTCAGTTCCTTATCCATCATATAATTCTTGTACTAATCTCCATTTCTTCTAGTTTAATCAATAATTTTCTATGTGGCACAATAGCAAATGTTTTGCTGAAATGCAGATAGATGAGATATGCCACATTTCTTTTGTCTACAAAATCAAATATCTTCTCAAAAACATATATAAGTTTAGTTTGGCACAATCTGCCTTAGAAAAGTTCATGTTGAGTATTATTCCATTTTCCAGTTACCTCCGTGTCTGTAATTACTCTTTCCTTCAAATCAAGAAGCCTGAAAAACTGCAAAGAATATTAAATGTGTATATATAAAATGTATATAAAATTTAATTTTATATAAATTTAAAATGTCAAGAAAACTTTCTAAATGGCTACACCTGTTTGGCAAAGCAAATCATAGCAGTGGACAAGAATTACATTGCAATCGAGGTCTGGGTAATTTGAATGTAGTACAAAAAAGTAGGCTTCCCGAAAACTCTCTATTATTTTATAATTCATAACAGATTTTACATTTACAGGAAACCACTTCTAAAATGCACCATATTGCAATATTTTCCATGTCAACTATTTACAGTGTTCCCAACGGACCATTCCCTTGGCCTCCCCTCCAAGCTTCTTTCTCCTGCTTGAGCCTGGAATTCCATTATAATTGAGCTGATCCAACTTTTGCTTAAACCACTTTCACCACTGGCAGTCACCAGCCTCATATGAAATGATTTTGTGATGCTGAGAAATATGGAATTTGATCTTCTAAGCAGGTCCATGCTTTCCAAACACATTCTAGTAAGACTAGGAAGAGATTGCATCATTAAAGCCTGCAGTCAATTCAGATGAGTTTTCTTAGCTCTGCATTGCACGCTGTGACTTTGCAAAAAGGCATACAGCAAGTTCATATGCAGTACAGACCAAAGTTGCCCTAAAAGGCCTGTTTCCTTCATCATCATAGGCTGGAATTAAAAACATTTGGCCAAGTTAACATAATAGACAGCTGCTAGCAATTAGATGAACCATTACATCCATTCTCTTAACTAACTTCACAACTGGATAACTACAGTATGAGCAATATACCATGAAAATTAGCCAGCATGTTTAACTTATCTCCATTTCTAGTGGTTTCTGTATCTTGCCTTCATTTTTTCTGTCTGCCCGCACACTGTCTGACTTAGCTTTCCCATGCTGTTGCAATATGGCTGCTAAAAGGTTTGAGCAAGTCTTCTGTCACTCTTTACATAGAAGGCCAGGTCTGTAGCAGGCCACTGTGTACAAATGGATACATATGATTTTTCTAAAAATAGTATAAGCTTCTTAACAGAAATCTGGTGATACCATTTTTTAAAATGTTGCACTTTCATTTCCTTTGCTAAATTGAGGTCAACTCTTATTTGTCTTGCTCACACGAATAGTCTTACAGATGTGGCCTTTAGGAAAAGCAGAAACCACGTTCTCATGCTTCTTTCCAGTTCTGGAAATGAGGTGGTGGGATAGGGTGGAATAAGGGAGAGGAAGAGGAATTCTACCATTTAAGGGCAGTGGTAATAGTAAATGTTTGTGGAGGATGTCAGAAACTTAAGGAGGGTTTACTAATGGCAGAATACATTTAACTCATATTATTACTTTTGTAACAGAAGATGCATCAGAGTTCAGAGAGGAAACATTCCTTATTGCTATTAAATAATTCCCTCACTACATGAGAAAAATCCATTAATAAGACAAAGTCTGTAACACACAAAACTCATATTAATAAATTATTTTGCTTGGCTTTTCTTTCTTTCACCTGTGAAATGAAAGTGATGCTGTTCCGGTGAAATTTTACTTCCTCTTGTACACTAAATGCCATTTTCCTAGGAGTGTATATGGCTACTTGTGACTCCACCTTTATGTCATTTTGAATACTCATATGTGCATGCATATGCTAAGTATGTGCAGTAGAGCTACATGTGAGCAGATTATGTGTGCAGCTACATATATGCATCCCTGAGAATGAGTCCAGGAAAAAGCATAGGGGGAAAGGGGCTCTTAAATTTTGGTTATAATGGCTGAGTGCATTGGTCACTTGCTCGCAAGATAAAGCCCTGGTTCCTAGTTCCACCCCATTCAGACGGAGCTTGAATCTGCATGTCTTCATAGAAAACATAAGGCATTATCTATCACACCACATGATGTGAATAATCCAAGGCTTTCTCAACACTTCTTTTGCAACTGAGCCACTGCCCCAAACATTTACTAGACATTAGATGAAGTGGATAGAGAGCAGTGCAGAAGTTTCTTCCCAATTAGGAATAAGGATCAAAGATAGAACCCAGGCTCCCCATCCTTCTACAGTAGCATCCATCTCACTGAACCACACATCTTAGCCTTGAGGCAGATAATATGCATGAATCCTAATTACATACTTAATTCAGATTCTCAGAAACTCTGATGGCATTTAAATTCCTTAGGCAGCTTATTTTCAACTAATAAGTCCTGTAGGTCCCTACATTTGCACTAAGAAATGGTGGCCCAGAACTACCACATCTTGTGGGTTCCAAACAGTGTAGCACCTGCTTCAATGCCTAAGCCCCAGCAGGATTCATAAACTAATTTTTTTGCTATGTACTCTGACTGCAAATCCTAATTCAGTAAATGTGGTCAGCCCACACTAACCCCTAAAGCAATGCTAGAGGAAGGGCAGCACATGATAGTAATCTCTTCTGAGCAGTCCCAGTGATGAGACCATTCACATGAGTTGTGGGAAACCAGGTACCAAACTCTCTTCTTCTTGATGAGACTTGAACCCACATCTCCTAAGTGAATGAACTAACTGCCAGAGGATGAGCCATTCTCATGCCTTTTCTGGGTCAATATTTAATATTCCATGCATGGTAAAACATTTAATAGGAGAGACTGAGAAAATTTGGCCCCAGAATATTATTAGTAAATGTTTAGGTTTGTGAATCCAAAAAGATAACAAAGGAGGGAAATACAGATCGCCTGAGCGCGGGACTAACTTAAGGAGGATGGGGGTGAGGAGGGGAATGCAACTAGGTTACAGAAAGTACCATGTAGGTATCAACATTTCCTGTCAGCTAGCTGAGACAGCATATAGCTCAGCATACTGTTCACCATTTTGAGGTGCCTGCCTCTCCATGCATTGTTTAGGAGAGTCTACCCCCTATTTGGGATTGTAAATTCCACCAGTGACAAGGCATCTAAAAGTTAGATATTGTCATACGTAGCTTAGAGTTGTAACTATCCTCCAGATGAAAATTCCTATGAGCCACCATGCAAGCAGACCCATAACAAAATCTCAGTGCACTTAATTTTTTCCAATGGAAATTCTAAATTGTTCAGAAATTGAGAAGATACCTTTTTTACAAAAATGAAACAAATCAACAACAAAAAATATTTTATCAAAACCACCACACATACCCTAATTCTCCACTGAAAATCAACCTTAAAGTGAACCAAAAAATAAGATGTAGCCAGGACAATAAGAAACCACAGCAAAAACATTACTACAGTGGAATTGAAACCACAATCAGTTGGAGAGTGAGAAGAACTAGGATTCTTTATTAATACAAACTTCACCTCTTCATCCTTTTTCCTGACATTCTATTACTATGTATTTATTACTCTTTTAAACACGGGTTCTGGTAGAAACTCTAATAGGCTACAAAACTTGCTTACTTTATTTTAGCCATGCCTGCAAGCATTCACCCTTACTTTAAACACAGAAAGAGTAAACTATTAGCAAATATTGAAGGTTTTAATTTACTAACCAAGTGGTTTGACTTTGGGAAGTCGTTTTAGTGAGTATGAGGAACACAAAGTACTCAAAAGGTGCCCTGGGAGGAATGAAAGCAGAAATAGGCCAGATCAGTTCACTGGCGTGTATTTAGAAAGATCACTGCAATAGAATTACTAGATACTTACACCTGTATAGCCAAGATCAGAATCTGCAGCTGAGAATGCACTCTAATACCTAGTTTTAACACTGAACTCTGACAAAGTGCCCTTTGATTCAAAAGACTCCATGCCAGACATGAGACTTTTACCACAAAACGTGTGATGTCTGTCAGCAACAAGAAAGAACTACAGCATCACTTCACATGAGGGGATCTCAGGCCCCAGACTTGGAACATATTAGCAGATGTCAACACTTTCTCCTTCCACTTTCTAAATATTGCTGATCAAGCCAAGTTTCATTTCACTGAAAAGGCCACTTTCCTTGAGGGTGGGATTAAAGATATAAACTCAAAAAGATCCAACTTTGAAATGTCTATATAAGCTTAGGCTTTATTCATAGCACTTTTAAACTGCAAATTTCCCTAAATTGCACCATCCATAAAGTAATATACAAGCCAGCAGTGACAATATCACTTCACTTCAAAATTCATACTTGGAGTATGTTTACACTCAGCAGCAGCATATCCCAGCTCTGATATTCCCAAGCACATACTATCACCAAGGATCCTGGTTTTCTCTGATAAAAAAATCCCCAAGTTTTGAATCTAAAAAAGTAACCCAATATATATATAGACATAGTTGTGTTTCATTTTAGTCATGGAAAAATGTGGATTTTGGGTTACTTTTTATGTGAAACTTAAGGATTTTTTTTATCAGAGAAAACCGAGTTCTCTGCTGATCACCTGTTCCCATTACTGCCCACATGCCACAAACACAAAAATACTCCAGTAAGGCTACTCCAGGGCTACTCTTCCTAACAGAGAGGAAAACCCCAAGCAGTCTCACCAGGTTATTTCTGGTTTTGGAGTGGAAGATGGAGTGGATAGACAGAGAGTGCATCTACATGAAATGCATTACTGTGCAGTAGAGCTAATTACTGTACAGTAAATGTCTGTGTCTACAAATGCTGATGCTTACTGCACAGTAAGTAATTGGCTCTAACTGCGAGCAAATTTGGTACCTTGAAATGCAAGTAGCAAATTTACTTCAGATTACTTGCTGCACAGTAGTGCATATGTGCTCCCAGTCATCCAGGCAACGGGGGTGGGGGGAGATTGCTGCCTGCCCTCAGGAGCTGCCTGCTGGGGCAGGCTCTGCCACTGAAGCCAGGGCAGGGACAATGTGCCCCCAACCCAGCTCTAGGGAGCTCTGAGCCCCTGCTCTATGATTGCAGGGCCCAGGCTGGGAGATCCTTATCTCCTAGCACCACTTGCATGGTCATGGGGCCAGTGCTGGGAGATCCTTCTCTTAATGTCCCAGACCCTGACAGCAGACAGCTATCTCCTGTCCCCTGGGCTAGTACCCATTGGAGCCTAGAGCTTCCCCTGGCTCCTGCAGGGGCCCACTGCAGCAAGCAGGAGCAGTCTGTTGGTAGGAGCAGCAAATCTGCTTCCATGTCCCTGCACATGTAGACACATGCCCGGGATAGTTTACTTTCAAGTAGTTGACTTGAGAGTAAACTGCTCCCAAATTATTTGCACATGTAGACACCCCCAGTGTGTACTAGAATCCCCCTGTAAAGACACATTTGCACTAGACTATTGATATACCCTTGATGTTCAGGTGGTAAAGTTAGTGCTCTGTTATATGGAATCACACTGACTGACAGTGCTAGGTTATCTTCATTACCCTCAACAGTTAGTCTTCTAAGTGTCAACTTCAATCCTCTCCTGTCACATCTAAAGAGATGTAGTTAGCTGTGTTAGTCTGAAGTTAGGTAGAAGGTTTCTGTCCCATCTAAAGTAAATATTTATATGCTTCTCATCTATCACCACAGCAACTAAATTAGTTATTTTAGTCTTGTTCACTTCCTTTCTCTTCATACATGCATATATCTTCCCTGTCTTAACAATTCATTTAAGTCAAACTATCTCCAGGAGAAAAGGTAGTATGCATCTTCTATACAGATCAGGTTTTCTAATAATACAGAAATTACTAGTGTTCAAAGAGTTCCTCTAGTCCCCTCCATGTTCTGCTTTTTACTGCCTCTCTCACATGCCTTCTCTCTTTTTTCCTAGGAACTCTGCCAGCACTCTGTTATGATTATGGTATTTTACTTTCTTATAAGAAGAAAAACCATATGATAACAACAATTTGTTTGCTTACAAACACTTGTTTAGAGTTCATTTAAGTGGAATAAAAGGGCCTTGAGAGTCAACGGTATTAATATGACCCTGACATTGCACAACATAGAGCAATTAAACATAGTTTTGAAAACAGAGCCTTGGACTGCTTAGTCGTGCTATAGACACGTTAAATACCTCATGCTAAAGTTTGGAAATTCAAAGCAGAATTCTTTTTCCTCTTGTGCACCTAAATGGAAGTTTTCTAGCTACATGCATGATTGTTTTGGGACCTCCTTCTGTGCTGCAGACATATAAGCATGCATGCATAGACTGAACATATGAAGTAGGCCCTGCACTGGCCATATGTGTGCACACATACCCAAGCAAAAAGTCCAGAAGTGAAGGAGGACACTCCTATATTTTAGATCCAACAGCTGAGTGGGTAGGGCTGTTGCCCGGGGAGTAGGAAACCAAGTTCCTAGGTCCTCCCACATCTCTGATTTGTTAACACAGTGCTCTAACCACTAATGACACAGGTGAGATATTATCCAATCCCCACTCTGAACTGAACCACTGACCCTTGTATTTAACAGTCAATGAATAAGATGGATGGATAGCAGCACAATGGGAAGTGTCAACCACATTGGGAGTAAAGCCATGAGGTAAACACAGGGCCTTTCGCCTTCCAGGCTAACATCTATTTCACTGAGCCACACTTCCAACTTGTTCCCTTCCTCTTTTTGATCCACAATGGGATCAGGGTGGGAGGAGGGAGGACAGCTTCAAAAGAAACACTGGAGCAGGGCTGGATAATGACAGTAATTTCCAAAAAATATCATTTATACAACTAGAAAGCTTCCATTTGGACGCACAAAGGGAAATAGAATTCCTACCATACTGATTAAAATGCACAAGAAAAAAAGAATCAAAAGAAAGTAAATGATTCTGAAATTCAAATAGAGTGATATTTAAAACCCCTTAATCCAAGTCACTTGGTTAAAGTGAAGATACTTAGCCAGAAATTCTTACTCTGTCAAACAAATCCTTTTCAAGGGGAAAAAAAAAGATTTTGTTCATCAATGAACCTTCAGTTCTGCAGTGTCAGGATGATCATGACAGAATTCTGAATTGCTCTGAATTCTGAATGTACTTTCCTAGTCTGGGATGTCATCTGACTGGTCTCATCATATCTCTCTTTCATTGTTAGGGTGGAAAAAGCTATATAGGCCACTTGACCCTGTCATGCTGATGCCATGATGTACAGTTACATTTGGAGTTGGGGGAAAATTTGAGAGAGGGCAAACAGAAGCTAGTTGGAAGTGAACAGACCAAGATGCACAAAGCAAGATCTCCCAGATTTCAGATTGGAATCATCATTAGACCCATACTGATAATCAGTCATTCTTACCAGAATGTTGGCCTGGACATTCAGTTAACCAACAATGAAGGACAAATTCTCTGAAACAAAGGAAAGATCAGCAAGTTCTTGCCCAGTAAAGGTGCTACTGGGGATATTTGACCCCAGCAGTCTTTCCAGCCCAGAGTAGCGGGGCTGGACCTGATGATCCCATGAGGTCCCTTCCAGCCCTAAACTTCTGTGAAACTTCTGTGAATCTGTGACTAAAGTTGGGTGACTCATAGATTCATAGATTGTAAGGCCAGAAGAGACCTTGGAAGGTCATTGGGTCCAGCCCCCTACACCAAGAAAGAAAGATAACTGGGAGTCAGGTGACCACAGTAAGGTGACTGCCTAGTTTCCTCTTGAAGATTTCCAGGGTAGGTGATTGCACCACCTCTGGAGGGAACTTGTTCCAGTCTGGATACCCTGACTGTGAAGAAGTTTTTCCTAATGTTGAGCCTGAATTGGTCTTCTAGGAGTTTGTGGCCATTACTCTTAGGTTTCCCCTCCAAGTCTGTAGGTGTGTTAGGGGTTGCTCGTCCCAAGGTGGAGCACTTTACATTTCTCGAAGTTGAACTTCATCAGATTCTGATCCACCCAAGTTGCTGGCCTGTTTAGGTCTGCCTGTATCTGTAGACTATCTTCAAGTGTGACCATGTTTCCCCACAACTTGGTGTCAACTGTGAACTTGGCCAGTGATCTCTTCATCCCCATGTCCAAATCATTAATAAAGATGTTGAAAAGTATTGGACAAAGCACCAACCCCTGTGGGACACTGTTGCCCACTTCTCTCCAGGATGACACAGATCCTATGTTTTTAGACAAATAGGGTACATCCAGACAAGTGCACCCATGTATTTCCCTGGGGACAAATAGCAGCGACACATAGTTGTGCTGCCACTATTGGTCCCCAAGGAATGCTTGTCCACACACATTGTGGCACACGTGTCAGGTGTCAGCAGGTTGCCCCCAGTAGAGTAGGGGAGGGTGGGGACAGCACCAAGGCTAGCCCCAGAACCCATACTTGGTGTCCTGAGGACCTCCCAGGCAGGGCTGTAGCAATGGTAATCTGGCAGCAGAGAGCCCGGCCGGCAGCCAGAGCATTGCTCTGACCAGCCAGGCTCCAGTTTTGGGAGCCACACATAGCTGCCATGTGTGCTGCCCCATTGTTTCTAGCACACGTTTTTCTGGCACTGGGATCTCCAGGTTAGCAGTGCAGGGAACACCTGCTTGTGCGGTGTATTACATGTGTAGCACCATAGATGGGTGTACGGCACCTCATACTACATGTCCATGCTTGTCTAGATGTGCCCATATACTTGTGCAAAATATTCAGTGTCAGGTCAACCAAAACTATTAATTCAGCAGTTGAATTGAGCAATTGTTGAAGAAAAAGCTCAAAAAAGATTTTGCTCCAACATTTCACTGGTTCAGTTTGAAATAAAAATTAATTTTGAAAATTGCCTAACAAGGCTGTTTTGTTTTTTAAAAAGGAAACATTCCTTCTCTTTTTGAAGAAATAGATACACTTGACCCATATTCTCTTTACTTTGGGGGATGAAGAGGGTGTGGGCAGTTGTTTCAGTAACAAAACTAAAAAAAAATCTTTTTTGGGACACAGATTAAAACTTTTTTTATTTTTAGTTCAGTAAGCAAACCAAAAAAATTATTTATATACATAGCTATAACTTTGGCATATTAATTAATTATTCCCTAAAGATAAGTGACAAATAAAAAGTTGAAAGGATATGCCAAGGTTATGCATGAATATTTCCACTTCATGCATGCTTTCAGTAGCTCCCTTATCACTATAATATTTGTGCAAGGAAAGATCAATTATATTTTCAATTGTTTTCCCATGTAATGCTGTTCTTATATTTTATCTTAATTAAGTACAATAGAAATAAACTAATGAGTAGAAGCCATATAATAGATTTTTGAAGTTTGAAAATTCTCAGGTAATCAAAGACTCAATCAATACAAATCTGCAACACTAAATCACAAAATATATTTTGTTCACTTGTTTTGACTTGTATAATATTTTAACTGCTCAGGTTATTCCATCATAGGAATATACTCTTGTAGATATATTTTTATCAGAATTAATTTAAGGAAGTCTTTGTAATATCAGCTCTTCCCTTGAAGGTATGGGCCTCCTTTATGTCTCTCATAGGAAAATTCACAGGACAGGCCCAAAGGTAGAAAGTCTCAGCCAAATTCCCCTTGTGATGTCCCTCCTGAGATCCAGGAAAACAAGATTTCCTCTCAGATACAAGTTAATCTTATCATTCCTTAACAACCACCCAAGAGCATATTATGTACCTCTGTACTGTCGATAGATAATTCTCCTTCCTGCTTCCCAATAGCAGGACCTCCTCAATTTGTCTCTGTCCGAGTATGTATATGGCCCTTTTTACCTTAGTACCTGAACAGCTGACTCTGGAATTCATTTCAAATCTGGCTTTCTGCAGTGATAGTTGTGGCTGTAATAGAGATTGTAACTAAGTTAAGAGGAAATCAGGATAGAGATGCAGCTTAAACACTAGCTAAATAAGACATTCATAATCTCTTATGAGCAAGAGCTCACTTTATCAGATGTGAAGAAAGGTGATGCAGAGCAGTCTATCCAATAGAGAGATCGATTTAAATACAAAAGACAGAGAAGAGAGGGAAGTGGGGAGGAGGGGGAGAAGGCAGTGAAGAGAGTCAAAAAATATAATGAGACCCCTTAGCCACTATGGATTTATTCTTTATTTGCCTCTCTCAGCACTGTTGCGTCTCCCCGCTCCCCCTGAATCTTTTGTATTTAAGCAGAAGGCAAGGTAGAGATGCATCTTATAGGCTAACTAAATAAGAGATGCATAAGCTTTTGTGAGCTTGATCTCACTTCATCAGATGCTATGAAGAGACATTCACAGGGCAGTCTGTCAAAGAGAGAGTGATTTGAATACAAAAGACAGGGAAGGGAAACTGAGGGGAGAGGTAAAAATCTAATCAAGTAATGGGATAAGAATCCGTAGTCTTTGTTTAGATCGTACTTAACACAATTCAGTCTGTGGATGATTTCTCGCTCAATGTCATGTTCAAATTCATGCAAGTCTTGCTGTCTAAGAACAGCTGCTCTGAGGTCAGTGATGAAATGTTCAGGGAGGCTGAAGTGTTCTGCCACAGGCCTTTGTGTCTTCCTGAAACTGATGGCAGATCAGTGTCCATTCATTCATACACATATGGATCACCCTGTCTGTCCAATGTAGATAGCCACTATAAGCACGTGATGACAAAAATGATGTTGATTGAGGTGCAGGTGAATGCACCTAAGTACAGACAGTCAAAAAGTCCATGGCTGAATTGATTCAATCTTTGCAGGTTAGTCTAAGTTGCATATATTGAACTGATAAGCAAGTGAACAGCCACTCACTTTTGAGTCTGAAAATGCAACCAGGTGCCTGCAGTGGCCCAGGCCACAATCTGGGGGGCACTGAAGTACACCTCCCTTCTTGGCTGGAGCAGACAGCCTGGGCTAAGGCTAGCCTGCCCACCCTCCGAGGGGGAGTTTTCAGGGGAACTGCAAAGCATCCTGGGATGCTAGGAGGTGTGGGAGTTAACTTGAATCTGAAGGGGATCTGGGACAGAAGTTCAATAAACCAATTTAATGTAAATCAGTTAAGTCTGATAGTACTGGTTTATCTTAAACAGGTTTCAGCCATTTTGAAAGCAGTTTATGTGCACTTAACTTCTGTTGTGTGACAGGTTTGAACCAGTTCCTGATCTCTTACACCAATTAATGTGTAATTTCTGTCCCTCCAAGAGCTGCTCTAATTAAAGCTCCTGCAGCGTCATATGTATTCAGCATTCCACGCTACAAAACAGTGGCAGGGGCACTTCAACAAGCTTTAGTTAAAATGCTTCACTGCCATTTTGAAGCATGAGAATGTTGAATAGATGTGACACAGAGGCTGCTGGAGTGCATTTATTAGCAAGCTCCAGCAGACTTGATTAATCAAGTATGTTCTGATGTATGCTGATTAGCAGGCAACAGAGCAGGCGTCCAGCAGGAATAGCTTCCCAAAAGCTTATACATTTCCAATTTAATTAATCTACAAGGTGAGTCTCACTCTCTACCCTGCCCTCTGCCTGATTGAAGATTAATATGGCTAACTACTTCTCTATGTCAAGAGGATTCTGCAGGGTCATCTCATTCACTAAAGGTTCCTTCTCCTACACGAGTCTCAACACCTTCAGACAGCCCACTCTGGAACCAAAGGTGGCATGTGGTATCACCACAGGTGTGATTATGCTCTCTTCTTTCTATAAAAGATGGGTGGGAGCTCCACTTTATTGTATATGCTCAAAGTTGTAGCTCAACAAAGTGAGAATTAGCAAGGACCTGAAATTGTGAGTGAATGGAGAGACAGAACATATATGAAATAAATATAGCATAATATCCTTCTGTTGAATGTTAGCAAGAAAATAGTATGTAAATAACACTGGTTTTCTGAAATTTCATTTGCTGTATGTGGAAATTATATAAATCTGTAGTAATAAAAATGAAACATTACGAAGAAGGTCCCTTTACTTTCAAATTTAAAACCCCTACCAAACATCTACAGTTACTTTGCAAAATAAACAGTGACCTTTCACTATACCTCCCTTATGTCTCCCCAGGTGCTGATGAAATTACAGCAATTCTGCTTAATTACAATGCTCAGTTCTAAAAAATGTTTATTCTGGATCATTTATAGATGCCCCTTCTTCTGACCAGGTATGTCAGTAAGGGCCAGAGTAAGAGTTACTGTAAAGCTCTCAAAATCTTCCCATCAAAACATGAATAAACTGGCCTTTTTTTAGGGCCCTAACCTTAAAATCTTCCCTGAGGACATGGAAAAGGGGGGGGGGGGTTGGGAAAAGGGGCCTCTTTGTAAAACTTAATATTCAGATTGAACAGAAAATAAAAATAGCTCTAATTAAGGTCTAATGGCCCCTTGCTGTCCCTAGGAGAATTGTTTCAATTACATTGTGACCATGGCATATCAATAGCAGGAACCTCTAATAACTCCAATAAACTGTTTCCTTTGTTCCCTTTGTTAAATTGTTTGGTTTGACGTTATAAATTAATCAGTACTGGCAACATCAACTGTCAGCCTAAGCTTCTGAGACCATTATCAGGGAAGCATATAGTTTAGAATTGTATAAAGTCCATCTCCACTACCATACACTTACCTCTTCGGAGTATATTCTCCTGTTTTGCCTGTTGTTCCAAATGTTCACACTCAAAGAAAAGGCAGAATTAAAAGGTTAGCAACTTCAAATCCATGTTAAATATGCTACCTCGGTCATGTTGCTCTGACTCTGAATCCAGAGTCTGAACATAAAGTTGGTCTTATATTTGGGCTTTTCAAAGTGACCTATTTATTAAAATGTTGCATATCACAAATAGTGAAACTTTTAATAAATAGGGTTATCTAAAAAAAAGAACTGATAGGTCTTTCCAAAGAAGAGAACTACCAATATCTTATTGAGAATGTTTAGCTTTCTAAACTAGTCTAGCTAACTAGGGCTAGATTTCTACTACAGTGATCATCATCAACCACAGTACTGGGGCACCGTAGGGTACTGCCAGAAACTTTGAGTGCTGGTGTGAGGAGAGGAGCAGATAAACACAGGCTTTTCCTGCCTGAATATTCCCCTATCTTACTGCCCACCCAATCTGCAAGGTGGCAAGCACTATTACACAAAAATTAGTTTTTGAAATTGGGTGCCATTCAGTTTAAGTTATAGAGGGGTAACTTGAGAAAGCTAGATTTTGCTTTATGAATCTGAATAAGAGATTTACATTTAATTATAATGACTACAGGATCAATGATGCAATATCTTTTGACTATATTAGCTATTTTTTGCCTAGTTTGTTGTGGTTTTTTAAACTTTATATATAATCTGGCAAATCAATTCACATTCTAATGTGTTATATTTGTTTTGTCTTTGATCTTAAACTGAGACATTAGTGCTAGCCTCTACCATATTAGTAAAGCATCTAGTTTCTCTGTAACTGAAGAAAACTGTGTGTTGTTTTAATGGAACCCATACCACAGTACTTAAGAAGAGAGCCAGGGAGCAACCATCTAGCCCCAGGTCCCTGGAAAGACTAGCAAAAGTAAAAAGTCCTTTACAATGGCTGCTCACCCCGGTACAGACAGCACAATCAGGCCACTGATCAACAGCAGCGGAAGTGGTGGATCCGGTGACCCAGAGAGATGGTAGCAGGCTTCATAAGGCCAAGACCACAGCTGCAAAGGAAGACTGGCTGTGACTTGTCAGAATAAAGGAGCTCCAGGGCATGGGAGGGCTGCAAAGAAGCCCAGCAGCACCCAACATTGAAGCTAAATTATTTGGGTTATATCTTTATTTGTTACCATGGTGTGACAGCTCCAGGTTAGGGGAAAGGCTCTTACTTTGGAAGCAGTAGTAGCTTGGATCTGTGTTGATGTTTAAAACTAGAGGGCTGGATTATGGATACAGAGGAGGAGGAGGCCACTGAGACCTGACACCCCAGGTCCCAAAGCCTTCAATAAGGGAGTAGGCAGCATAAGAGGGCTAAGTCCAAGAGGGCCAAGGCTTGCCAAAAGCCTTGAGAGGTTTGGAGGCTACAGGTAGTGCCTGGTGGGGGAACATTGCTATCAAGTGAAGACTGCAGCACACAGCACAAGGGAGAGGGCCTGAGGAGCCCAAAGCCCACCAGTTCTTGATGGGGGCTGAGGGACCCAAGAACCCAAGGTCCTGTGACAGTGAATTTTTGGTAGGGGGGGCCCAATCAGAGCCAAGTGGGCAAACCAGGGACCCAAAACCCACACAAGGATCTAGGACCTAAAGCAAAATCCCCTTGACCTCTAGAGGCAGCCTCCTACTCCAATTATAACATACAGGTGTGGCAGGAAAGACAACAGGGTAGGAACATGAGAGGCCAAAAGGGATCCAAGTAAAGTGGGATCCAAGTATCTGCTAAGGGGTGACTTGGCTGCCCGAGGGCCTGACTTGCTGCAATTGTGTTGTATGTGATGATGTGCCACATCTGCTGCACCCCTTTTCAAAATCCTAGATCATCTGTCCATGGTTACATCTCCCAACCCCTGAGTAAACTGAGATGAAGGCAGGTATAAGTCATTTCTCCCCTCACCTAGCTAGCAAATTTTAAAAATTGTGAAAAATTTAGCCCTAGTGCCCTTGCCACTGTTCTATATGTGATTGTCACCAATGCAACTTCCAGTGAAGTCTTTAATTTTTCTGAACCTGATATACCTAGTGAAGTAATCGCCCTCATGGAGCATTGGTATATTTCAACTGTGAGTCAGTCACTTATCTTTTGACCATGTAATGTTCCTGAGCACAACTTTCATCTGTAATGTTGATTTACAAATAATTCAAGTACTCTGAAGCCCATTTTCTTTCAGCAGAAATGAATAACCAGCTGTTGGAATCAGTAAGGCAACTTACCATGGGTACATGCATTAACAGTGTAACAGTCATTTATACACAAAAATAACTCACTGCTTCCTTGTGATACATTCACAGGATAAATGATTTAGCTGCCACAGAATCAGTATAAAATTAATAAAATTTCTTACCTGTTTCAGGACTTCTAAAATTAAAACCTGCAGAATTCATAGCAGGAAGTGAAAATACTGTTTCATTGTAAATACTTTAACATAATGTATATGAGAAACTAGAGCAAATGAGCCAAATTTATACCTGCTGCAATTTCACTGCTGCTCCATCAAATTGAATGTAATTTGTCCTCACAAAATGGTCAGTTAAAATGTGAAAAGAGAAACACTAATTATACTCTGTTTTCAAGTGTAAAATCATTAGGTCATTAAATAGTGTAATCATTAGAGCTTGTTGAAGAGGTTTTACTTGGATTAAGTCTTTCATGTCATGACACACTGACCTGAAACACCAGATTCACTTTACATGAGTCATATTTGACACTGAAGGCTCTATGATAACAATCAGGTTGAATTTCTAAAATAAAAACTTCCACAAACAGAAAATAAGACAGGATCACAGTAGGTAACCACACCATTACTTAAGAATATATTTGCACTTATAATCTACCTTGTTACCTTATTTGAATATCATCCCTGTAAAGTATGTGCAGTTATACCCATTTTACAGAAAGCTGCATTGAAAAAGAAAGAAGAAGTTAAGGCTCCTTGGCTGTTCTGAAGTCAACTTTCCTAGAATTCAGGGAACTGTTCACGTTATCTACTGAGGACTCTTACAGGGCTAGATAGACAAGATTAGGGGAGAAGGGAGGGAAAAGGAGAGAAGGTACCAGAGACTCTGACTCTGTAGCAAGGTAGTTAGAGGGTCACACTCCTTTTGACCCATCATGTACGGGCCCAGGTGTTTACAGGTAACAATTTCTCCAAAAAGGTTCCCAAGATCATTCTCTCCAACCGTTCTTGCACAACACAACCACAAAGCACCCTATGGGGAAAAAGACCCTGCATCATACCACAAGCAAAGAGAAGAGGAGACCAAGAAGCTGCCAAAGGCTTACGTCTAAAAGAGCACAGAATTTGTTAGGTTAAAATATGCTCAGAGGATCCTAGGAAGAGAATCATAAACAAAAACCATGATCCTTGCCCGTCTGACCTGAGGGAAAGATTCCTTCCTAACCCCAAATCTGGTGACTGGTTTGATGTAGACAATACTCCGCAGTCACATCCTTGGGAGGCTTGTAAGTACCAATGGGAGTACCAGCAAACCCAGCTAAAATCACACCTTTAGCTCCTCACTAGTGAGTAGAAATGCTTGAGTTCCAGTCCCTGATGCTGATACTTTGTATTGAGCAGTTATTGACAGAGAAAGGTATCAAACCCAGAACTCCCAGTGCCCAGGTGAGTGTTTTAATCACTAATCCAGAGATCTGACCCCCTGGGCAGAATTCAGACAGTGGGGTTTCTCACAGTCCAGACAATCCAAAGACTATGAAAGAAGTTGTTGCTCTGCTGAGCGCTGGAAGTGCAAAAAGAGAGATTCACACAAACTTAGGACCTTGGATGTTGAGCACTCCTGTACCTCAGTTCTAGGTGCCCAGTTCAAAGAATGGAATTCACACGCCTAATTTAGGCACTTAATTTTCATGTACTCTAAATGGGAAAATGTAGGGATTTAGAATTGAGATTCACAATGCACAGCAAGCTGTAAAAGGATCACCTAAACCACTCAGTAGGAACTATGGAAGAGAAAGGGGTGTCTAAAAGTCAACCTCTCTGAGGTATTGGTAGGCCTGAGTTAGGCACTATAAGAGAGTAGTACACACAGTCTGAAAACATCACCTACCCTTAGCTGTGTAAGAAAAAGGTGTGATGGTGGTGTTCTTTTCCCAGTAGCCTAATGCCTAGAGCATTCACCTAGGAAAAGGGAGACCTGAGTCTTGCTCCCACTTCCAATGCTGTTTATACATTTTATTCAATTCCTCTTTAAAAGAAAATGTATAAGAAGTCTCAGAAGCAGGACCTAAAACCTCTGCTTGCTAGGCTACAGAATCAGGCTAATGGCAGCCCAGTTTCAACAGGGGTGCTCCCATTTGAGCCTAGACTATAGTCTGTTAGTTAGAGCAGCCTATCTCCAGTTAAAGGAAATGGTGGATAGAGCCTCCTCCAGCTTACTACTTTTTGGGTGTATCTACACATAAACTTTACTGCATAATAGACTAATTTACTGCTCAGTAAAGTGTCACCATCTACATATGTACCACAATTCAGATGCAGTAGATTAATTTACTCCAGCGTAGGATAGTCCCATCAGACACAGGTACTATCTGACAACAGAGTAAATTATTGCACACACACATGGAGATAGTGATGTTGGGATTAGTTTACTCCAGCTCAAATTGTGCCAGAATTTATTCAGTCACATTAATTTCATGTGTAGACATCCCCTTTGTAACTTAGTGTTAAGTGTGACATGATGAAATGTTACTAAAGTAGGTGCAATAGCATTCTTTCAAGACTGAATCTTTAAGTATCTAAGCACCTTCAGAAATCTGGCCCTTAGTCTCTTAAATTACATAGGTCCTTTTGATATTTTATCCCTTCTCTACAAGCACAGTCTTTATGATATTCATTTGTGAAATAACCATTTAATTCTGAAATGGCAGGCTGAAAGTAAATTACAAATAAGATAGGTTTCTCTTGAACGTAAGACAATCAAATTAGAGTTATAGAGCTCTACTGCCGAACATCATACAATAAAATGCCACAAATGGACTGTTTCTATTTCCTTCACTGTTTTTTTTCTACTTTTACCAAAGTAGGTCCCAAAATGTGTAAGGGCTGTGGACTTGGCCTGGTTAGGGTTACTGTGAAGGGATCAGACTGGAACAAATTGCCAATGGAGATCAGGTAAATTCAGAGTTGTTTTTAGGAAATACTGTAGGCTCCTAAAAAAAACCTTCTTGCAATTAAAATGACTTGTGATGCTGCCCCCCAAAAGGCTCTATCAATAGAAAAATGAGGGGTGGAAGTATTAATAAAAATCTTAAAACCCTAAAACACTGGCTCAAGCAGAGCTTGAACCCCAAAAGATAATGTCAGACAATGTTAGCCTGATTCTACATGTAAGGTGCACAGCTACTATGATGATGGGCAACCTCATAAAAACCTAAGGTAGAGACAAACAGATAGAATTTTATTTTTTGTTTGTTTGGTGGTTTTGTTTTTGGGGGGGGTTGTTTGGCCGGGGGGGGCGGGGGGAGACAGACAAAGGAGACTTGGTGAAAAAGAAGGCCTGAAAATGATATAACCCTTCTTGACCCCAGCCTTCACTTCTCTGAGAATGGGGAAGTGCACGTAGCATTCAAAACACTACTTTTAGCTCTTTATTTTTGTTTTAATAAAAGTACATTCCCTTTCACTACATGTGCACAGGCACTATTAGCTTTAAAAGTAATGTAAATTACATCTGTAAATGTCAGAGAAGAAAATAATTCCCAGCAAGGAAAAAGACAGATTTGAGATACTACACTATGATTCACAAGCTATTTGATTCTCATTTGTTAAATTAATCTATGTGAACTGAAAAATATTATTATGTTTCCCAGTCCAGGTGTGTATACAGCCCCCAGTCACTATAGTAATTGAATACTTGTAAAAGCTTAGCTGTGTAAAAACAACAAGTTTCAGATCTTTGTTTAAAAGCCTGTGCAGAAATTAGGTCATATTTCACCCTCATATTTTAAATGACTTCCTCTTCAGCTGAAACTTAAAACAATGACAAACTTTTTGGAAGACGCAAATGCTTATACAAGCTATTCCAAGAAATTTCATTTGAATATGCACGATTCAGTGCTGCAAGTACAGCAAGTAGTGGAATCCTACTGGCTTTGATAATCAGCACTGTTAGTACTCTCCACAAGTGAAGGTACACATTCAAAGCAAAAACTGAGTGGGGACATTCATCCATCACTATGACACCTATCCCTCCACTTCTCCAGACTCCATTGAAGTACAGGGCCCATATGTAGGCAGAGAATGGGTGGGTTTGTTCCCAGTAGACACAACAGGCATGCTCTGCCTGTTCATAGGACTTGTAGCACCCATATATGGGCTGTAGTAATGAATGAGATGTTTGATACTTCTGTATCACATGAAAACATTGTTGTTATTCTAGGATTTGAATTCCTAAACAGAGTAAAGCTGGAATGTAATCTAATATAAAGTTTCTGTACCATTGGTTCAACTAATGGATTGAAGAACAACACAAAGCAATGTGGGTCTAGTTCTGTACATTATCTTAAGCAGATTTATACATTGTTCTTCAATAATACCAAGCATGATCTCTATTGTCTGTGAGCTAGTCCCCACGGCAAGGATTTGTCCCTCATTGTAAGCAAGACTGTAAGGGCTAAAAAGCAAGGGCCTTACAAAGCGCCTAGTGAGGGCTAGAAAGTTTGCCCACTGCCAGTAGCATCTGTTCACAACAGAAAAGTCTTCAAATGATGAATCTAGAAGGCATGGTGGGATGTATCCATGAAGAGCAGATCCACTTTGACCAATAGGAAGCCCTGCCAAATCTCATACAGAACAACAGAGGTGCCAGTTTTTACTTCTGTGTGGAGGAGGCAGATCTAAGATGATGGACATGTGGAAAGTTTTACACATTTCAGGTGACAGCCCTCTTCCTGAGGGGAGCTAGGGTTCTCAACCTCGCACATACTCAACACCCATGCAGAACAGACTTCATAATTAAGCAGTGGCAAGCAGAGGGAAGCCTGTAGCTGAACCAATACTTCACTCCACAAAAAACAACTTTATTTTCCAAAATCATAAGGTAGAATCAGGAAATACAAGCACAGAAGACAAAAATGCATGAAAAACGAAGATGTACTATTGTCATTACTGCCAGCTTCCAACTCAAAATTGACCTGTGTACAGTTCCCCCCAAAAAATCTGTGTGTAAAGTAAGTGTCTTATAAAAACATACAAGTGTCACTAGAACAAAAGAAAACCACTTTGCTAATCTCCATATTCATCAACTTTTTACTCCAAACAAACTTTCAGTCCACTATTTGCTCTCTGATAAACATAGAATGAATTTACCTCAGAATAGCAGTGAGCCTTGTGCAAATATTTTGACAGATGAAATGATAACCAAAGATTTTTCAGGTGTCCTGAAAGAAGTTCTTGGGAGATAAGGATGTGATCTAGAAAAGCAAAAAGTGTGAGACCACAACTCATTTGAAGAAAATGGCAAAACCCTTGGCAATTTCACAAAGGTCTGGATATCACTTGGGATTGTTATAATACCCTTGTATCACCTCCACTTGAGTTTGGCATAATTTGTATTTCCTTTAATCATAAAGACAGAACAATATGATCCTTTGTCTAGACTGCTCACTCAAAATGTGGAGTGCTGCTGTGAAAGGCACCAACAATAAAGATGCATTCCTGACTCTTACCTTATAGTGATGCAAAGCTCCTTTTGAAAGCAAAGCTGCAGAGCATTAGCATCATGACTGTCCTGCCATGTGATCTGCATTATTAGCAACCTTGCCACTTTCAAAGCTTTTCAGGGTATCTTTACTGAGACCTCAATGCACCTAATTCATCATTCATTCCAGGAGCTGGTAGATAATCTTTTCTGTGGTTGTTGTTGCTGTTGTTATAAACCTCTCTGTTTTGGTACTGTCCTTACTTTTGTTTTAATGTTATTTATGCAGCAGAAAGTTCACAATTTTCAATTCAGAGTAAATCACCCACTTTAGGACAAGCAAATAAAACAGAGGTGAAAGTAAATACTTTGCTCAGAAATATTATTCTGAAGCAGGCTATCTGTTTGTATCATATGATCCAACATAAATTATTAATCTCACTCACATAGGTCAGTGTGGAGGAAGACTGTGTCTGGCAAGCAAGACAAGGGTGAGTAAATGCTGCATGCTGTATCATGCTCAGAAAAATAGAGAACAGTACATGTCACTGAAAGGAGCACTGAGCCATGAAGAGACTCAAAGGAGAGTGAAGGTTCATTGGGAGCACAGACAGTCTGCCCATAAACTAGTAGTCAGTGCCTGCCAATTTCCTTGCATGCTCATAGTTCTTAGTACTTTATGACTCAATGTTAGGTTTTCTCTTGGTAATGAAAAGAAGAATGAAAGAGAGTGAATAGCAGGAGTGGGCTCCAGCAGAAATGAAGCCAACGAAGCTGAAATCTTGGCTCTGGTAAAGTTAATAGGAGTTACACGACTGACTTCATGAGGTTAATATTTCATCCTTTATCTGCAGCACTTGATAAATAATTGTATCAATCTCTGAAGCTTCCTGCAATTCTCAATATCTGCAATTGTATCAAGCCTATTAGAATGGGAGCCATGGATGGGTGTAAGCCATACAAACAGGACAGTGAAAGTCTGTAAAAAGGTCTATGGAAGACCACTGTGGCATCCTTACCTCGCTTTCAAATATGTGAGTACTTTGAGCATGCCAGGGAGATATGAAGACAATGAACACTGAGCCAAACAACTGGGAGAAGACTGCTGAGGACCAAAGCACTTGGAAACAAGCTACTAAGCATGGAATGAAGGGTTTTGAGGAAAGAAGAGCCCAGTATGCTGAGGCAAGAAGAAACCTCAGAAAGAACCTGTTGTCATATTCAGGACTGTTAGATATGAACTTCATGAGATAAGTGCAGAAGAGACTGTCATTCAAGAATTGGGCTCTACAGCCACGCTGTCAAATATTCAATGAGCTGATGCCTCACTCATCACAAATCTCATGTCTCACAAGACAGTCAGATGCCTATTTCCTATTATGTCACAGACATAAGCCCCTGTAAGCCTGCTGACTGAAACCTACACAGTCAAGAAGGTCGATTTGCAATAAAGGAAGGGTGCAAACATGCCCCACAAAGTACTTGAGAGACAGGAAGAAGTGATAATCAGTCATAAATTAGGCTTTTTTGGTCAGATTGGCCGCCATTTTGCCACTGCAATGCCACTCATCTGTGCTTCTTTCAGCTTGCCATTTTTATTTATGTTGCACCATCTCCATAGTATCTACTAGAAGCACATTTCTTAAGGACCCTTGGGCATGTTATATGTTTCTGCCTTGCTGTGTTGTAAATATTGACAGTTGGACATTTTTTACATACAACTCTTAAGTCAGTAATTTATATCTGTCTACATTCTTCATAAGATCCTTCTTGCCATTAGAATATACAGGCAAAAGTTCTCTTTAATTGTGTTAAGAGGTAAATTGAGCATATCCTGACATCTAGAATACTGTTTACACTGTATTATATCCCCCTGAACGAGGACTCCAGACCAAGGAGTCTACTCACATTGTCTTCCCTGGCTGCTCCATAACTAGAACACTTAGAGCAGTGATTCTCAACCAGGGTGTCAGGGTACTCTGGGGTGCTGCCAGATCCTTTGAATGGTGCTTTGAGCCGTGAAAAGATAAGCAAGATGTGGGGGAATAAACAGATAAATTAAGCAGATATGCATAGGCTCAGGCTTTCTCCTGTTTGCATTATTTCCAATCCTGCTGTCTAGTCTCTCCCCAAGGAGGTAAGTGCTGTAATACATAAATTAGTTTTTGAATTGGATACAACTCCACTCATAAAACCTATGGAGGGTGGGATAGAACGTCAATGTAGGGAGCCGCAAGTCCAACAAGTTTGAAAACCATTGACTTAGGAGGACAAGACTTCTTAGTGCTTCTTTTTCATAGTCAACTTGTAAACATGTCTTCCTATTTTATTTTCATTATTATTTTATTTCACTGTTCCCAGTGATTTAAGTGGTAATAGTCCTATTGCCTTAAGTGAAAGTGACAGCAGGCCCATAAAGAGAACTTCTAAAACAACTCTGTGTTAAAACTAGGTGCATATATAGATGGAATAGGGGCCTTAAATTGAAAAGGTGGGTTTTAAATAACACCACTTCAATTTAGGGCTGATTAAACTCCCGTGTTGTGCACACATCCCACTGACTTACCTACCTCTCTGGTGGGGAGGGGAGGGCAAGCTGCCAGTAGGCAGAAAAGTCCCTGGGCTGTGAGGGGGCTGGTGCTGGAATATGTGAGGGGGCAGCAGCAACAGCCTCTACACAGGCGGCATCCACCCATAGGCACCCAGGTCTGGTGGTCCCGGGGGGGCACCGCAGCGGTAGAAGGAAGCACCAGGCCCCTGCACAGCTCAGGCAGACAGCCAGGCTCGGGGTGGGGGGACGGGGAGACCAGGCTCACCACTTTTCATGGGTGAAGCTGCTTTCCCAGGCTGCTGCCATGTTGCCTTCATGGGCTTCCTACAAAGCTGTAGAGCTGCATGAAGCCTGGTGCTTTGCTCCTTGAAGAAGATTTAGTTTGCTGTGCCCCAAGTCATTTAAGGCGCATTATGTCACCAAATTTCTTACAGCGACTGGAATTAATGAGCAATGTGCTGCTGAGGCATGCAAACACTGACACCATTAATGCAGTGTAAAAGCATTTAGCCTGCTTTAAAGTGTCTTGCACACACAGTTCTCTCTTCAACTACACACAGCCCAGCTTACCGGATTTATGCCATATTTATTGTGTGAATGGAGTTTTGTATAGATTCCTTTTTAGTATTTAAACTAAAATATATAGCAACAAAAACATTTATAAATTGAAGTAGAAAGAAAGTAAGAGGGTGATGTCAAAGATTAATGTTCAGTTCCAGTTGACCTCGGAATCGTAGTATTAATTTTGTCATCATGGAAACAACAGGTTAACAGTTTTCAAAATAGCTGAACAATGTAAACAAACATTTCCTTTGACTGAGCAGAGACCCTCCATTGCCCTGAGATCAGCTTCAGGATATTTTCAGAAAGGCTTTCTTTATCTCCTGACAGTGTGAAAAAACTCTACCTGCAAATTGACTTGTGTGTAAAAGGAAGCCATCATTCATGCTAATGGACCCCATCAGCTTGCTTTCACTGTACCATGATACCCTGGAGCAAAAATGTGAATCCCGTTAAGCCCAGGGCTTAGCAAAAGGATTTAACAACTCTAAAATGCCTGCCTTCCTCTGCACTAGTACTTTAGGCCACTGTCCCACACATTTCTGTCCATTTCTGTTACAGCTGGTCAGTGTAAACTAACTCTTAAGAGATTTGATGTTGATTTGTCTGTTTTGTGAGCTGTTTGTCTAAAATAAATCCTATAAATAAAAAGCAAAAGCACAAAAAGGGAAGGAAGAATTTAGAAGAAAATTGCACAAGAAGGTATCCTGAAGGCATTTTTGAGGAGCAATGTTTTTCTTAACTAAAGATATCACTTTAAAAAAAGTTCAACATCATGAACCAGAACCATTTTCTCTGCTCTTTGCAATCATGCTATGAATTTGTGGTGGGCACATTCAGAAAGTATTAGAGACGTCCCTTTGACATGTGTAGGCCATATGACATTTTAAGGCAGGAAAAGGGTTAATTCAGTACCAAGGAAAGAGAGAGAATAGACTAGCTTGGCCCAACTGTAGCTGATACAAAGGCTTTGATCATGGCACTCAGAGATGTGACAGGCAGCAGTTTTATTAAAGTTAATTTAACAGCTAGGATTAACAGTATCCCCATACTACCTGACAATGGAAGGGTATAGTGCAGGAGGAAATGGCTTTAAGCTACAAGCAGTAAATGGAAAACAACCCTACCCTGAACTTAACTTCCTAAAATCTGGATCTAGTCCAGCTGCTATGAACTCACATGTTCAGCCTCAAGGAGAGAATGAGGGCTAAGAAGCCCCAGGTGGGGTGGAATATGTTTGCCAGTAGTAGGACCACTTATGCTTCTTGACTGACTCATGGATTTGGAATTGATTTGGTTGCTTTGGATTGGACCATGAAAAAATCTCTTTAAAAAATGGATTCATTGATGTGCACTAGACTTCAGACAAGGTGAAGCCTCTTGCCCCCGTGTGAAGCACCCTCCATCACAAGTGATAGTTAAAGCTGACCATAAGTTTCTAGGTTCCCTGCTCAGATCTGACACCTAATTAGCTGATCTAATCCCCATGGGAAAACTGAAGTTGTGAAAACTGTGCATGTGCCTAAGCAGTCCTCCACTGGAAAACGTAACTTGTAAATGGCCTTCAATAGAGTTGTGAATTGTGCACCCAATTTAGGACATCAGCTAGTTTGGCCCAGAAAGAAAATTCCTACCTATGCTGTACTAAGGCCATATGAAAAGACCTGTTGCAAACAGGTCCAGAGTGTACCTGTTCCTGATGGTCTGATCCCTGTCTCTCATCCAGATGGGGCTTTGTTTCTGGAGAATGAAGAG
Source organism: Caiman crocodilus (assembly GCA_030014935.1). Taxonomy (NCBI): domain Eukaryota; kingdom Metazoa; phylum Chordata; order Crocodylia; family Alligatoridae; genus Caiman; species Caiman crocodilus. The sequence goes on from JAGPOW010003642.1 coordinate 81,433,169, forward strand.
GACTGAAGCAGAAAAGAAAATTTTCGCTGAGAGCAGTAAGGAAAGAGCCTGGGGAAGCTGCAACCAAAGGACAGTGCTAGTGCCCATGTGAAGATGAAGTAACAATCCTGGTCAACTAAAAAAATCTCTAACAAGGGACTGGTGTGGGCCTTATTCTTTTGGACAGGGTTGCAATAACTCTTTAAAGAACCTATGAATTTAATTGTAACAACTATAGCCAACTGTAGCCTGGGTTAGAAATCCAAGTTGATTTTATCTGGCCAGAAGCCAGGGGGCATCTGCAGTGTATCTTCAGGGAGGGGCCTTCACCAAAGTGGCAAGGAGAAGCAGTGCAAGTCTAGGGTCAGGGGGAATGGCAACTCCAGCCCTGGCTAGGGCACAGCAGGTAAGAAGTACACTGGTACTTAAGCTCTGTTAAAACATTCCCCTGCTGCAAAACCTTTCCAACCCTGCTGTAGAGAACTGGTTAATGGTGAATAATTAGGTAGGTGAACCACCCAGGAGCCACAAATGAGAGAAGTAAAACCACCTTTTGTGACTCTTGATTTTAGACCACTGAGTTTGTTGTTTGGTTTGGTTTGCTTTTTTCTAAGAAAAAAGAAAGGATGAACAGCCTTTTGAAAAGGCACTAGAAATAGGCTCCTGTTCTTGCTCTGTGAAACTATCCAATATAAAAAGTAAAATTCCTGGCATAGGAAGCGAAGGTCCAAAAGGAGCAAATAAGAATCAATAGAAAAAAACACCAGCTTTGAACTTGCAGCACTAGGTGTAGAAGTACAGCTAAATGTACAGCAGAAGCAGCAAAATAACAGCAGCAACATCATCCACTAACCTGGTAACGGGGCAGGTTACACACAAAGGCCTTTTGGCAAATAATTCTCTATTCTCTAAATTTTAATGAAGGAACTGTCTTCTAAATTGTGTTATCCTAGGGTAACCATATGTCCAGGTTTTCCCAGACATGTCCTCTTTTTAGATCCTCTTTTTCAGTCCGGGCAGTTTATTAAAATATCAGCAAATGTCCAGGTTTTTTCTCTGCCTCTGCTTTCCTGGCACTTCCCAACTTGCCACAGCAAGTGGGATGTGACTGGAGGCTAGGACATCACATACTCTGTGCACAGGGCCCCTGCATCTTCAGGCAGGTAAGGGTGTGTACACCTGCAGGCTCTGGGGCTGCAGCAGGGCAGGGAGGTGGGGGAAGGAGGTAGGAGGGTTCTTCAGGTGCAGCAGGGAGCTATGTGGGCAGCAGGGCTGTGTGGGGGACAGGGGGTTGTAGGTCAGGAGTGAGGGGTATCAGCAGGGACAGAGGGACTGTGGGTTGGGAGAGAGAGACATTAGCATGGTCTGGGGGGCAGGGTACTGTGGGTTAGGAGTGAGGGGCAGCAGCAGGGCTGGGAAAGCTGTGGGATGGGAGTGAGAGACAGGGGCAGGTCATGGGCATCTCGCTCCTCCTCTCCCCCTCCCCACACCCATACACACATAATCATATACCCAGTTCCCCACACAGGTGCCCCCTTTTTTGAAACTGGAAATATGGTAACCCTAATTGTTCCCTGAAAGACACACCCAGCTCTTCTCCATCAAAATGAAAACTCAGCAGGTTGTTAGCTGAAAAAATTCAAGATCAGCTGATGAGTACTGAAAAATAAATTAGAAATAAAATTAGTAAAAATTAAACCAAAAGAAATTAACACCATTACAACCCAATTTTTTAATTCAGCACATTACACTTTGTCAATTACACTTTGCCAATTACAGAATGAAACAAAACTAAATACAAAACTACATTTCACTCATTGGTCTTCTATTTTGATGTCTCACAGTGGCTAATGTCAGATTTGGAAGGGATGTATTTTTGCAGAATTTTCTCCTTGTGATTTGATTATGCAACATCCTCAGTTCCAAAGTAAACTTTGTGTTTATTTATGTATTTATTTTAAACAAAGTTATGCAATAGCTTAATCATTTTGATAGTATGATTATTTCTGCCCCTCCCTCATAGTTCTTTACCACTGTACAACAATAGTAGGCTAGATGGAGTACCAAGGGCCTAGAGATGAGGGTTCCACTAACTCATTTACTATTAATTAATGATTCCTAAGGATTTGGAATAGTTCTACCAATCTCTAACACTTATTTTCCAGTGATGTTTGCTTTTTGGCTGCAAGCTTGGAAAGACTCCTAATCTCCATTTCCATCTATAACACCTTGTTTTAAATGTTGCAGACATGTGTAATTATGCACATAGGTTATTCATATATGGGTTTAGCATTGTAATTAAGTGAACTAGGTGCCTCTTAACCAGTCCTACTGTATGTGTATTGATCTGTCTATGTCTCTCTTCAGTCTAATTTCAGTTCATCTGATGCCACCATGTCTTTTGCACCAGTATTCAGTTCCTCTTCAAGTTCAGTTATCACTCCTAGTCTTTACAGCATGGTCTTCCTCCATTTCTTACTTTCAGCTCAAGGCTCATATCTCAATGCATGCTGCACCAAAGGATTGTGAGGCTGGAAAAGAACTGTTAGAGTCCTAGTACTTGATGAAGGATACAGAAGTCCTATAGAGACTTTAAAAATGCAATTCTTTGTATTCTGTTATACCGTAAAAATACATCACAGACTGTGGATTGTCTGGACTTACAAATTAATTCCTAATGTTCAATCTATCTAACTTTCTTTTTTATAGTTTTTTACATCATTGTTACTCTTCACTAAACATTTTTCTGTTATTAGCTCAGAACTATATATTTTTCATTATTAAACTGCCTCTGTTTTCATTCTATCTGTATGTCATTTTTTTTTTACTTAGGAATAGATCAGTGGGATCAACTCTCATATGACAGCATATGAATTTGAAGAAATACATTAATTTCAAATTAAAAGGGCTGTTTAATGCTAAAATGTCACCAATGGCTACATTCTGCATTGTCTTTAGTAGATGTAACGTATTTACTTCAATCCAAGACAAGGGTGGTGGAGGGGGAAGCCCCATGCCTTGGATTTGAGTACAAAGTGGAAGGGTGGGGAGGGGCAGGTGGTTGCTGCACCTCTGACTCTGGCTCTGAGCCTGGGTTGGGACCAGAGTCAGAGCCACAGCAGCTGGCTGCCCTTCTCCTGCTGCTTGCTTTTTACAGCAGTGGTTCTCAACATTTTCTATACGAGAACCCATTTGTAAACTTCAATGGCCAGTCCTGACCCAGAGCCTCTCACTCCTAACCCACTGCCTCCTGCACCCAGCCCCCAGTGTGTGTGGGAGGAGGGGAGGGTAGTGCTCCTTGCAGCCTGGAATTCTGCCAGCCTGAAAGCAACAAGGCACCATTTTCCATGTTTTTCTCCTTTAAAGGAGAATTCATTTTTAAAGTTTGTTCATGACCCTTTCATATATTCTTGCAACCCACTTTTGGGTCACAACCCATGGGTTGAGAAACACTGCTCTACAGCCTCTGTCCCCACCATCCCAGTCCCTCCTGCCCCAGTAGCCTCTTCTAGAGTCCCATGCATTAATTTTTTCCCAGACATGGCCTCTTTTCGGATCCTCCAACCTCCATCTGGTTGTTGTTTTTTTTAAATCTGAACAAGTGTCCAGGATTTTGCTATGCTCCACTGGTGGGAGTTGGGGGAGGACGGTTGAAAGCAGGGGCACCCACATGCAAATGCGCATGAACACATACATGGCTGGCATGCAGCCAGGCAGGGTGGTGGGAGCAGCTTCAGCATCTGGATACAGGTAAGTTTATGGGAGGGCAGGGGTTGGAAGGCCAGGACTTGGGGACTGTCTGGGGGAGGGTGTTGTGGGGGGGAGGGCAGAGGTGTGTGGAGGAGCTGGGTGTGTAAGGCAGGGTGGGTGCCTGGCAGTGTTGAGGAAATCTGTCCAGATGCTGGGGCTGCAGCAGGGGGAGGGGGAGGCTCCTGCCTCTTCTGCGGGGGAAGGGGCGAGGGCACTTCAAGGGCAGTGGAGAGTTCCATGGCTGAGCCAGTGGTACAGGGGATGATGCCCATGCTCATAAGTACAGAGCAGCCAGGAGATGCTGCCTGGGGGAGGGGGAGAGCATGGCCATGCTGCCTGGCATGGCACTGGAGCCCAAGCCCAGTGTGAGGGATGCCTTCCTCTTCCCTCCCACCCATGCCAGGTCTGGACTTGCTCCACCACTACCCACACAAATTGGAGTCACTGTGCAGGATGGCAACAGCTGGGGGCCTCCTCCAGCAGGGCTGGGGGGAACAGGGAGCTGCAGGTAGGAAATGATGGGCACTAGCAGGGCTGATGTGGCTTAGGAGTGGGGGGGGGGGCTTGTGAGTCAGGAGCATGGGGCCCTGGCAGCACCCATGGTGCTTCTGACCCATGGTCAGAAATGAAAGGGACCAGGAGGGATGGGGGCTGCAGGTCAGGAGTGAAGGGCACCAGCATAGCCTGGGGGGGTAGGGAACTGTGGGTCAGGAGTGAGGGGCACCAGGAGGGCTCAGGGTCTATAGGTTGGGAATGAAGGGCAACAGCAGAGATAAGGGACTGCAGGTTGGGAGTGAGGGGCACCAGCAGGGTCAGAGGGCTGAGGGTTGGGAGTGAGGTATCCTCTTTTTTGGAACTGAAAATATGGTACCCTAACCTCTGCCACCTCTCCCAGCTTACTTTTCAGGAATAGCTCTGGCTCTGGCTCTGGCTCCATCCCATGCCTGGTAACTCAGCAACAGTCCAGCACCAGCTCCAGGATACTGCTGCAAGGTGCAGGGCTCTGCTTCCATGCCCCTAGAAGAAATGGAGCCAGAGCTGCATCTGACAGTAAGGGATAGGGGAAGGAGAGGGCAGAGGCTATGGGGAGCAGAAGTGGGGAAAAGGAAAAGGCTGTGGCAAGAGCGGGTAGGGAAAGGGCAGAGACTGTGGGGAGTGGGGGTGCAGGTGTCAGTGGGGCAGGCACTGCATGGGGAGCAGGCTGCAAAGGGAAGAAGTAGGGGGTGGGCAAAGGGCAAGGGGGCCACATGTAGTAGTTGGGAGGGTAAATTTAAGGTGATCTTCTGATAATTAGATTCTATACCTGGAAATTATAACAAATTTATAAATGTTCCATATAGAGAATCTAGTTATTGCAGGGTTGTCTTAAATTTTAAGTTGTTTTAGATTGAGTAAATACAGTATATCTCATATACGTCTTATCTTCGCCCAATGTTATGGCTATCCAAAAAGCATATTGTACAATAAATTATTCTTATTATTAAGCTAACCCTTAATCAGTTAGCATTAGTAGCAACAATAGTCATATTGTTAGTGTTGTTACAGGACCAAGAATGACTGATTTAATACTATATACTTCTATACTTATACTTACTTACATATACATATAATTATATTAACTTAGTAATATTCATGCCTGTAAGAAAGAATTCCTGCCTCATTAAGGAACAATGAAAAAGAACAAAACAGATAAAAAATGTAAGAAAGGAAGTGTTATTGCCCTACATTACAAAGTGGGAATTGAGTCAGTGATTAAACGATCTGCCTATAGTCACACAGGAATTTGTGTCACAGCTATTTATTAAGCCAGATTTCCTGATTCACCATTCAATGCCTTAATCACAACACCATCCTTCTTGGCTCTTTCAGTGCTACCCATAATGTATCTAGCCAGCTGTGGAATTCTTCACATGAGTAAAAGATGCATTCCTAGCTTTCATCTTATATCTCAAACCATACTATTTGATTACTGCTGTCATTGCCTTTATTTTGTAATCACAAGGGATAAGAAACTGTATTTTCTTTCTCTCTCTAAACCAGGGATCAACAACATCTGGCTGGATCTAGCCTACAGGCCATAAGAGCCATTGGAACTGACCCATGGAGCTTCCAACCTGTCTGCTGCTGCTGTACTGTTTTTCCTGGATGTCCAACCACATGGTCCGGAAGAAGCCAAGGTGCAAGGTGTAGATCTGCCAATGTCATGTGGCTAGGCAGCCAGGAGAAGCAGCAGCAACAATAGTGGCACCAGCTGGGTTGGAAGCACTGGCTCACTTTAGACCCAGGCCAACCTGGCCTGGTCTACTGCTGCAAAATCATGTTGACTACCACTCCAAGCTGTTGTCCTTCTCCAAGTTCAATTGTTCCCTTATATAATATTCCTTATTTTCTAGCAGACATGTTCTCTCGTGTAATATTCTTATTATTTGTTAAGCTGCTCTCTGCTACAGTTCAACTTATATCTCTCACTTCAAAGTCTTGAATTCATATCATTGCTGGACATTGAGTTTTTTGTTCCATTTGTTGTGGGATCCATAGAGAGGTAAGGGAGAGGTAGCGGAGCCTCATAAACAGATGAAATAGATAGAGCAAGTCATAATGAGAAAACAGCTGAGTATGAGAAAGGGGATGAAGATTATAAAAGGCATTTTTCTAACCATGTACCTGGACATTTTTGGCACTTATCCCTATATTGTGGACATAGATGTTTAGGGTCAGAAGGGACCCGAGTAGATCATTGAGTCCAACCACCTGCCCTAGCAGGAAAGAGCACTGGGGTCAGGTAACTCCAGCCAGGTGCTTGTCCAGTCTTCACTTAAAGACCTACAAGGTAGGGGAGAGCACCACCTCCCTTGGAAGCCCTTTCCAGATTCTGGTAACCCTTACTGTAAAGAAGATCTTCCTGATGTCTGATCTAAATCTGCTCTTTGTAGTTTGTGGCCATTGTATACAGAGCATCTCCTATTCCTTGCTGTCCCCCTTGATGAATTTGTAGATGGCCACCAGATCCACTCTCAGCCTTCTCTTGTGGAGGCTGAAGAGATCCAGGTCCTTCAATCTCTCCTTTAAGACCTTATCTCCAGGCTCCTAACCATCTGAGTACCCCTCCTCTGGACCCTCTCAAGGTTTTCCACATCCCTCTTGAAGTGCAACGCCCAAAACATAATGCAGTACTCCAGCTGCAGTCTTACCAATGCTGCATAGAGGGGAAGTATTACCTCCCTAGACCTGTTCATGATGCACCTGCTAATGCATGATAGGGTGCGGTTAGCTTTAATGAGATCACTTCATCACAATGACAACTCATGTTCATCCTGGAGTCAACTATGACTCCGAGATCCCTTTCTGCTGCTGTGCTGCTTAGGAAGTCATCTCCCAGTCTGTATGTGTGTTGTGTAAGTGTGAATGCGTAGACTTAGCGAGTGCAGTAGGTTATGCACTGGCTGGTACACAGTTTTTGCATGCATGTAAACACATAGCAATTACTTTCTTATTCATTCTTTATGCATTAATAATGAGAAATGAGAGAGACAAAAAATAGTTTTCTTAGGATAGGGAAGAACCTTTTATGAAGACTTCTACCAGTAGAGGGAAGAAGTCATGAAGCTTAAACATGCAGACAAAAATTAAATGTGTTGTGCAATCAGCCCCTTGAAAGTGCTTTACAGCCATGTCTTTACAGAAGTGCATGACTACAGAGCGCTCTGCTTCTATGACAAACTAACCTTCATTGTCTGAGGCTTCAAATGAAAGCACTCTGAAACAAAGTGTCTTCATTAACTTGTATCTGCTGCAGTGCCTGGGTTGCTGCTGCCCAGCCCTACCCCCAGTGCTGTCTCAGACTGGTGTTTGCACTAGAGTGGAGTAAGTGGATTGAGTGGGAGTGGAAGGCTTCAATCCACCCACCCCACACTCCAGTGCAGGCTGGGCAAACACCAATCCAAATTCCCTCCTTTCCTTCTCCCCCTCCCAGCCTGAGACAGTACCAGAGCTGGGAGGTGAGGGGCAATAGGGGAAGAGGCTGCTGAGACACAGCCTCTCTCTCTAGATTGTCTCCAAATTGGAGCTTAATACCCCTCCCTCCCAACTCAATATCTAATGTCTGTTGGTTCAGCAGGATTAGTCTAACTCATGGTGCTTTCGGTGAAACACCATGAGTTAGACCTGGGAGCTGAAGTTCTGTCTGCACCTTTAGATAGCCATCAACTCTCCTTCAAATAATAGCCTCAATTCAAACCCATCCTTAATAGCACTTAGTAGCCATCTAAATAGCATTTTGGGCCACTTACACAGATTTTAAAGCCTATTGCCTCTGGGAAGCTGCAAACCCCCATGGGAGTTGCAAAAACAACAGAAGCAAGAGCCCAATAGTGCTTAGAGCCAGAGGCATAAGGAGCAGGATTTGTGCCCTGGACACACAGCTAAGATAAAGCAGGAAAGTGGAATCCTGAGGAACATGGAGGGATAGTCATGCTGAGAACTGGAAGGGCAAGGGTGCCCAGAGCAGGGGAGAAAAGGAAGGCTGGGAGTTTCACCTACATCATGGATTCAAAAATAGTCCCCAGCTATTGTTGCTACAATCTCCGCACCCCAGCTGTTGCCCCTACTGCAGTAGTGTTGTGTTGTTGCATGTGACTGCTTCTGCTGCTGCAGGTTGGGTTGAAATTCTACTACATTGTTACTTGAGCCTGGTGCCCCACTTACCCATCTCAACAGTTATACTACTAGGGCACTTGCCAAGTGGAATCCCAAATTTTAGGCCCCTCTCACGCAGACAGGGTTTGAACTTACTTCTTCCTAATAAAGTCTTCTAATCACCAGCCCATGAGTCATGTGGGGGCCCTTCCTTTAAAAGCTGGTCTACTGGAGCTCCTATCCCCAGTTGAGTAAACTGTCATACTGGTGTCCAGCCTTTTTTTTCCAGTGACCATTACATGCAAAATGCAGAAACAGTGTTGGGGAAAGAACTCAAGACATATTCAGAAAGGCAAGATGACCTGCAGGGAGAAGAGCAGCATCTATAATCTGCGTAAATCAAAATGCCATGGTTGCAGCTAAAATTAGTGAAATAAGTGCAGTTTACCCTTCAAAAGTTTGCATTGGGTTTGGGCCTATGAGACTTCCAAAACTCAGGAGATAAGGGAAACTGGTAGTGAAACACTAAGACAGCAGACATTACTCAAACAAATCTGGAAAAGGAAGGATTTAACAGCAACCCAAAACTATCCCCCACCGAGAAATATGCATGAATAATAAGAAGCAGTGTTAATATTAGTAATATTAATTATTTCTAATAATTAATTATTATAGTTATTGTTACTATTATATAATCTTGCAGATATTCATAATGTTCTGAAAAATAAGAGTCAGGTGCAAAATAAAAAAGAATCTGGTTCCTTTCTAATGTCTTGAAATTGTTAAATCTGCCTTTTGCAGCTTTAAGATGTACATAAAGGAAATAAAAATGTTTTGAAATGGAGCTTTTTCTATCAAAGAAGCTGCAAACTCATTTTCAAGTTTAAAAAACAGGGACATATGGCTGGGTGGTAATGCTGGGATGAACCCTATTTAATATCAGCATTAGCTGTATAGAAGCTGTTGCTATAGAAGCGACATCTGGAAGAAACCTTCTAATAGATTAGTCTCTAACCTGGAGGAAGGACTCTGTCAGTGCATCTGCCAGAGAGCCTTCACAGGAAATCAATAGCAAGGATACTATTACCTGAATTCAGGACTGTTTAGGGGCTAAGAGGCCCAACAACATTAAAAACAAGACAATTAGAAGAGCATAAAAGAGGGATATAAATCAGGAGTTATGAATAAATTAAAGCCAGAAGGAGAGTAATGATTCCAGAAACACAATGAGAAGCATCAAACTTTTATATGTTACTATCCACTGAACTTCATCAGTAAAATCACACCTTTAATCTAATCAGTTCCCTGCCTAGTTGATACCTGCTATTCAAGAGCTTCAGTCAGAAAGCAATTACATTGCCAGTGGATTGTATTACTACTAAGAATGAGACCTGCATGCACAAAATGCTGGTAATTGTTGGAGCAGCGCTGGAAATGATGTCCCACTATTGTTTAATGCTAATTTGAATACCTGTTTATCTTTTGTTTGAGTCAGAAGGTTTCTCTTGCCTAGTTAAAATGAGCTACCCAATACAGTCATTCAGCAGCTTCTGGAAATATAACTCTTCTTTGTACCGGGCATCTCTGCCTGGCTAAATGTTGTTAATATTGCTAGAAATAAGGGGTTTAGAATGTGCAGGCAGACAGTGCATTTGTTAACACAACTTCTGAACTGCCCCAGGATGAACACAAGCAGTTAGTTCTAGTCTAGAGGTGTATCTGGGATGGCCAAAATCACTTTATACCTTGGTGTGGTCTGTTTGTTTTTGTGGGGGCCGAGAAGAGGCGAGTTTTCTAACTAGACAAGCCTCGTGGAGTGGAGGGTATGCTACTGAAATCGATATGGTGACATGCAACCCCCACTGGCCCATTCCACTTCCAGTGCTTGTTGCAGGTCAGGCTAGCCAGAAGTCATACGCCTGGCATGGAGGCTGTCCATTGAAAGTTAACATGGAACAGATTTTGCTAGTGGTCAGAGGGATCTTGTACTGCACCTGGAACCCTAGAGCACACGCGCTGGGACTGACAACACCCCAGCAGCGAGGACCGTGGCCTCACCGTTACTTATAAGATCCTGGAGCTGTTCCAATAACGCTCAATGGCGTGGAAGCCTGCATTGAAGTATATGGAGGAAGGACTTCCATCATCCTTCGGATTCTTCTTAATCCATTGGCCAGACAACCCACAGGTGATTTCCTTCTCCAACTCCCATGACTGCAAGATCTTATAAAGCTGGACATAAGAACGTCCAGCGATTTGGGGCATCGATCCACCGCATGCCCATACGAGTCTAGCTGTCAGCAACAACTGGTGTCGACACAGAGAACACCGTAGGAACGGGCCATGTTCGGATTCCTCCTGCGTCATTCAAGACTCACAAAGTGGCAGTTACAAATTTTGGGAGATGACGGTCAATGGAAACTTGCATACGAGATGGGTTTCCGAACCAGCCGGAACCAGACGATGGGTCATCACGTTAGAATCCAGAATGTAATCATGCGTTGTAATATAAGTTGACTAATTGTTTAGAGAGTTTCTTTCTTCACAAGTCCGGAATCCAGACTGCATGCCGGAGCCAGACCAGAGAGAGAGAAAGAATACTCCAAGAGGCAAGGGCTCGATGTGTGATGTCATCATGACACCCACCAAAGTCCTTGTAGTTGAACATTTTGTGACAAATGTAATCATGTGCATTTGTGTTGTTATAGGTTATTGTTTAATCCGGTTTTTAGAGAACGAGCTTGTTTCATTGTCTACATTTGTCTACCTATTTGCCTCGTGAACCCATTGGGCAAAGCGACGATTTGACCAACTCACATGTGCTCCAGATTCAACTGTGCCATCGGTAAGGGGGCATGTCTGTGCTCAGTGATTAGAAGTGCCTCAGCATAGCAGAATTCTTAGCACAATGTGAGCATTTGGTGCAAAAGTTCCCTGATATGGCGGGAAAAAACCCTTGGTGCAATGATCAGTCCCCGTCAAAGCTTGCAGCTGCACTGTTTGCATACATGCTACCAATTGGCTTATCATAAATTATTCCTACCTGGCAGCTGGCAATTGGCTCACTAGCTGTATAAAAGCTGGGGCAAGTTTCCACCCAAGTTGGAGAACTCCACGTGTACATCAGAAGAGACTTCCACATGCATCTCTGAGTGAACTTGGAGGCCTGATCAACCACCAATGACTCTCCGTCTCCATTCATCCCGACGTACCCCATACCCCGCATGCTCAGACAACATCGGTGTGCCACCCGGTTTTTCCTTTTTGCAACTTGTACGGGTTGTACCTGCACTGTGTGCATCGAGGCGAGTCCCTGTACTGCAGTTTGTAAGTAAAGTTCTTTTGAATTCAACCAACAATCTTTTGTGCCTAATTCTACTCCATCGTTGCGGCCCCATCTGGCCATTCTCAGCCCCCACAGTTTTCACTTCACTTATTTACAGTAGATCCACTGAAATGGTTGTCCCTAACTCATTTTGAACCTTATGTCATTGCTAAACTACAAAAAAACATACAAATGCATAAGGTAACATTTTACATTCACTTTACACAGGCTGGGTGCAATGAAATATCAGGCCCACTAATATTAAATTGATTAAGAGAGAGCTAAACCAAACCTTGTAAATCATGCTGTAGGATGATTATAAATTTTTAGAGGATTAAGAATTGCATGGGAGTAGAGAGAGCTTAAATCTGGACCTGGGAGGAAAACATAGAAAAATAATGGGAATTTTAATGCCCATTGCTTAATTATTTTTTTTTCTTGCATTTATTGTCCCTCTGCCTTTTTCTTAAATGTTTCTAACTCTCCATGGGGATTTGTCTCAAAAAAACAGTGTTCATATATTTTGTATTGTGTGTTTGTGTATGAGTTGATAGCCCATTTATATCAGAAATAGTTAAGGCCAACATTGTAGTGATTTGAATACCAACTATATTATCCTTAAAATGTCACAACTTTCACGCAAAACACATTGCTTGGTTTTATTATTTGTGCAGTATACAAAACAAAAAAAAAGAAGAGAATGTCTGCTCCAATACATTTATGCTACTTAAATGGAATCACTGTTTAAATCCAAGGTAGGTGATCATCTCTAATTACAAAAAGTTTGTGTGGGATGATGGTGTTCGCGTTTCTGAGAGGCAGTCAGTTACTCTAGCCCCTAAGAGCCAAAAAGATGAAGTAAAAAATAGATGGAGTAAAAAAGAAATAAAAAAGTAGTTCCAATTCAAAGAGAGTCATTAAAAATTCCCAGGATGCTCCTGCCGTCTATACTCTGACAAAACTCCCATTGACTTTAATTGTAGTTCACTCTATAGAACCAGACTGCTAATCAACTAAGCACTTTTCATTTCATGGTAATAAGTAGGTGTGCTGAAAATAACATCATATCTTTAACCATCTTCAAAGCCTAAAATGCCTTCACACCATTTCATGGGTTTCCCCTTTCCAGTACTAAAAAAGGACACTATAAAAGTCATGATTTAAATGATATATTGCAATTTTATGGACTTGGAAGCTAATTTTGCTTAGAAGCATTTTTATGGACTTTGGAAGCCAAGAGAGGGGGAAGCAGGACTCATAAGATCAAAAACTTTCTTTCTGTGTTGAGAGAATTTAGAGTTTTTTCCTGCCATCTCTACATCAGGCTCAGTTGCCTCTCAGGTTTTCAATACTGAAAGGCATTAACTGAAAAATACATGTAAAGAGGGAAGTTGTTTGCCAGGCAGATAAAAGGAATTATTTTGATTTTTTTTTACTAGGGAGGATCAGAGAATGTCTTTCTGGTAAAAAGCTGAGATGTTTTGCCTAATTAATTTCATTACAAAATGCATTAAGGCAATGAGATGAACATTAGTCTGTTTCCAGGCTTGAAATAAGCAGTTGTTAGCAGGATTATATCAAAAATACTTTTTAAAAGCTTCCATTTTTCTTTATTTTTAATAACCCATATTGAAATTAGAGAGATACTGTAATTATTTTTTTCATTTGATCATTACTGCTCACCTTGCTCATGCAAGTCAAACATTTGAGCAAAGCAAGCAGTATTTGGGCAAGCAGTATTATATTTCTGGTGCCTGATGGCTTGTTTGTTATTCATCCATTTTCTGCTAAACTCTGATCAAATTCTAATTCTAGCCAAATTTATGCTACTGTCTCCAGAGGAAACTAACAAATTTGATGCACTTGGGGAAAAATAAAGAAATAATTGCTTAAAAACAAGAATTATGTAAAGGGAACGAAAGTTATTGCTAACATTTTTGAGGGAAGTGAAAATATCTTGGACACAGACAATCTTAGTGGCTTGAGAGCTGACTAGTAGGAATCAACTGCATAAGATAAGGTATTTTATATTCCTACCTCCTGTAAGTGCGTCGGTTATGATAGTAATATTACCTTCACACAGATTAGCACTGGATCTCTCATATTTTTAGATATTAAAATAGCATGTAACTCCATAGTATAAACTAAGAAACATCTGTGTTCTCAGTTATAAATTAACAGAAGTGAATGACAAATAAAAAAGTCACTGGATGCAAATCATAGCATGTATGCTAGGAGTCAAAATTACTGGAAATCACTGCCACCTAAAAATGCATGTGAAAATAAGATCTAAAATCAAGTAATACTAAGCAAAAAGGTAAATAGGGAACAGGGCCAACACACTATTCATTACCTGCACATACATTCACAATACTTAATTGAAACTATTGGAAATACACCACTAATTTATAGCAGCAGCCCTTCATTCATACACCTGTATAACCATTTTGTCATTATACAGTCCAAGAGTGACAATCCAATAAAAATGCTTCTAAGAACATTCATCAGTCCTAAATTAATATAGGCCTTGAAAAACATAACGAAAATCAAGATCAGTGATCTTATTTAACTTATACATTTATCTACTCATAAATTTCTGTCATATTGCTCAACGATACACACCAAAACAATTAAATGAAAGGTTGTAATTTATTCTTACATGCGGGTAGAAGGCATTTTCCAACATTTTTAAATGCCTAAATTGTGTATTTTACTGTGTTGCTTCCCTCCTCCCTACTCCTTCCTGGGTACACCAGTAAGCTGGAAATCCAAACAGCTTTTTCATCTAATTTTCAAAAGAAGCTTTGACCTTGTGATTTCACTGTCAGTTTTTTGCCTTCAGGACTGTTCTCTGAATATAAAAGTTCACTATTTTCTCTCTGTCTTCATCAGCATCTACTGAAAAAGCAATACCAACAAAGCTCAAAATGATTAGGAATGAAAAACATCATAAGCAATCCGTAAAATATAACCAGTCGCACTATGGAAAAGCAAGACCGTATTGCAAGGTATTTTTAGCCTAATACATGCCAGAGGACAGGGTCCCATAGATATTCTGGTGTGTGTGCACATATACACATTATTCAGGGCACACACACAAATTCTCTTAAAAATATTTGATAAAAGAATACTAGCTAAACAGTCCCTCTGTCTGCACAAGCTGTGCTGTGCTTCCTAACAAAGAACTATTATCTACTAAGCAATGTAATGGGATGGCTCTCAGATTTTGTTAAACGATTAAATCTATTAAATGATTAAATCTTTAGAAGTGCCAATTCATGCCACATGTAAACAGACAGTGAAACACTTTTAAATCAATTACCTGATGATAAAGGAATAATCTTCTTATTTAAATGAAAGCAATTACTGTATGTCAAGGCTATGCATTTGCAAGCTTTCCAGGATCAGAACTATGTCTTCTGTTGTATCTAAACTCACATTTTGAGTAGTTAAACTATTATTAGCATATGTTGTGCAGTGTCTGAATCCAGTGAATTAGAATGCTGCAAATGAATAATTAAGCAATAATTTAAAGTAATGTTTTGATGTAATACATTCCATTCCATGGGATTTCAGTGCATTACACATGCTGCATATTTAAGGCAGTATTGAAGTGCACCCACGTCTCTAGATTTTGCCTTTTTCTTTCTTTCATTAGCACAAAGCATAACAGTAAGCCAAGAAAGCAGGGAGTTAAAGAGTGGTGCAGCTGCTACTGCTAGCTCTTGCAAGTGGAGAAATGGATATCCATTCCTAGCAAAGGATATACTGTATGATATATAGAAGAAAGAAGAGAGGTGAGTGTTTCAGATAGCATGGCACTACCAATGCATCACCTATACATGGTAATGAGCGATGACAGTGGTTAAATGACATGAGACACACAGTTCTGGACTGGATGAATATTGGTAGTCTGTTTTGACACTTCTAGTCCATAATAAATTTGAGGGTTTTCAGTGGTCATAATCCCAGACTCAGAAGACTGTCAGGTGACATCCAGGCCCTTTTTATTCATCCAAGGGCACATATATATAATCTGTGCATATAAAGACCTGCCCTAGTTTTAGTACCCCATTTTCAATATTTGTCACTGCCTTGTTGCCAAAACCAGGACTTGCTGCTTACAGCTTCCCTTCAAACTCACTCATTTCTTTGCAAATTAACATCTTTTCCTAGACATTAAATCCCCTGAGGACTTGGGGAAGGGAGAAATTGCAGGCTGCAAGTGATGCAAGAACCAGAGTTTTGAGCTGTCAAAAGCAGCTACAGAAGCAATGACAGCAGATGTAGGCAGTGTCATTAGACGGTGCCTTTTATAGTTTTAACTCTGGACACCCTTTTCCCTCTACTGATTGCTTTCAGTTCCAGTCCCCTTCCACAGCTTTCCTCACTTTTCTTTATCTCAGTCCCATGCCAGCTTTCATGTACAATTCTTTCCAGCTTTGTCCCATCTGTACTTTTCTTCCTCCACCACTTTTACCTCAATGATTCCTCTCTCTGACTTCGTTCTGTATTTCAGATTATTGCCTCCTGCATTCCCTCTTTGCCCCACACCACCATGTAATACACTCAGTCTGTAGATATAATAAAGTGAGAATGAAAAACTCCAACCAAAATTATTAAAGCAACAAACAAAGGAGAAAAATCCTGGCACTAGTATAGCATCTGTAAAGCATCATCCCAGGCATTCTGCTTTTATGCAATGTTCTTCTTCCAGCCATATCTGACTTGTCTATGTATGCAAAGTTCTGAAACAGCACAAAGCCAGTCGCAAATCAAGGCCATTTAAATGGCACACCCTTTGGAGAATGAACTGTTTCCTACTCTATAACCCTTATCCCATTTCAAGAGTCATTCTCTGTGCAGAGATATAGCATGCACAGTAAATGTGTACAGTGCTTGGCACAGTGTGACCCCAGTCCTGGTAGGGGCCTCTAGTCATTGCTATAATACAAATTATAAATAAAAAAATGATCTTCCTCCCTCACAGTGTTATGAAGCATCATTGCCAATAGTTAGTTACTTCCTTCTGCCTCCACATTTCACTACCAGGTAACAGAAGTTCTGCATATTGAGTATAAAAGCACTTAGGGATCCTTAGGGAAGTGGTTCGCTACAATTAACATGTCCCCA
This sequence comes from Caiman crocodilus, assembly GCA_030014935.1. NCBI lineage: Eukaryota > Metazoa > Chordata > Crocodylia > Alligatoridae > Caiman > Caiman crocodilus. The sequence continues at coordinate 81,449,991 of JAGPOW010003642.1, forward strand.
TGTATGAGGCTTTGGTCACCACATTGACTTATCAGTTTTGCCAGCCTTGTGCCCACTAATCCCCCATTGGCTCCACCTGGAATTGCAGATATTCTGGAGTACTGCCAAGATATGGCCTGTATAGCATACTTAAATGATTAAAGTAGTTTTAAATCCCTTCCTATTCCTTTTAAAATACACCTCAAAGTTTTTGTGTACTTTAATGATTAGGCTCAACTTTATAAGGTGCAGAAATGCATCTTCAAAGTGAACTACTTGAAGCCTTTCCTTTCCTTCTGAGTGATCAAAATATCCTTTAAAATTGAGCTATTTTTTTAAGTTTTAAAGAGAGGCAAATATAAGTTAAACTGACATCTTCTGTTTCCTGTGCACTCTTGCTAATGCAAATAATTGACTGAATTACTTAATTTCTAAGTCTTTGCGAAAGGAAAAAATGTCCTGGTTAAGACTTTGCATGCCAAGTTTGAACCACAAATACATTTTTACTGTGACCTTATATAACAGTGAAATCTGTGGTTTATAATGGAAATAATTATACAACCTTAACTATGGATAGAGCAAGCTCTGGTGAAAGGTGAGTAACCAATGTAGCTAGCTTTCATCCTGCATGTACATCAGCGCAACCGAAATATAAATGTTGTACAAAAATGATTCATTTTTACATCTACACAATTTGCTACTTTTAGGGATCTTGTGGGGGGTGGGGGGAGGGGGCAAGATTATCAATTGTAAGGCCTCACTCCATAATAAAAAAAGTCACAACAAACTTTGATTCCTACATGTATATTCAGGTGGGTCTGACCTTCTTTTCTCTCTCCATCAAATCAAAAGTATCCTATCTGAGGTAAAAGCATCACCAGGAAACAACTGTTTGGAAACCAATCCTAAAGCAGAAGCAGTCCATTCAAAAGGCTGCATTTCTCTGCTTAGGACTCTTTTTTTATTATTAATCGCGTGTTTCTCTTCAGTATGTCTCAAGATAAAAACTCCTTTTTTTTTTCTTTTTTTTTAAAGTGATGAAATGAAGAGATTTGCAAGTGCTGAAACCCCCTGATCTCCCCCCTCTCTCATCACCTGATATAGGCTTAAGGATTTGGCTGTTTGTCAAATTCAATGGGGATTTTTCTCTTGCTAGTGACTCGCAGCCGGGGTGGATTTAATATAAGCACCTGGAAAGAGAAGGGGCTTGTCAGGGGTGTAGTAACCTTTCACCTGCCAGACCCCTGTGACCAGTGCACCGCCCTTCACCGGGCGAGCGAGAACAGAGACACATTGTTTTACTCCCGGCAGCAATAAATGAGCAGCAGGGGCAGGTTTCTCAGCTGAGCCCGGGAACCGACTGGAAACGGGCTTCTGTGGGAGGAGAGGTTGAAGTTTCCGGGCCTTTCTCCTTTTGAGGGTTTGTCGGGGCGAGAGAAAGCGGGGGACACGCATTTTAGGGCTACGGGCTTGAGTCCAGGGCAGGGACGGGGATGCCTCTCTTTCTTCCACTCCAGCCCAGCACCGCTTCACGCGACGGCTTCCCCTGCCCCTTCAGCCCCATCCTCCGAGCCGAGCGGGTCTAGGCGGGGCTCCGCGAAGCTGGGCACGGGGCGGTGGGCTCCGCCCCGGGCAGCGCTGCCTGCTTCGGCGTTTCGTCTGAACTCTCTAATGTCGGGGAAACTCAAGGGGGCGGGGGGGTCTTCTCTGGCCAGCTCCTCGCACCGCTCCGTGAATCACTGCCCAGCCCCGGGGACAGCGCGACCTCTCCCCTGCCCGAGCGGGGTCCGCGCCCCTGGTGCCCGGGAAGGGGCTAGTTCCCGCGGCCTTCGCACGGATGCTCCCGTGTGGTCCGGCTGCGTCGCGTCTTCCCGACCTGAGTGCCCGGCTTCTCCTCCGGCACTCGAACTAGCAACGATGTCTCCCGGGACCTTGGGGGGGCTGTGGGAGGCGGGGAACTTTTTTTTTGAAGCCGGCGAGTTTCGAGCCCCTCCAGCTCCGGGCCGTTGAAGGCAAGGTGCAAACGAGACGGGGATGGGGCTTGGGACCGTCTGGTTGGGTGCAAACGATTAGCCGAAGCCACGGGCTGCCCAGGCTGGCGCGGGCCGGGAGGGGCGCGGGGTCCCGCTGGGCGCTGCACCCACGTGGTCCATTTTTCTTTCCCACCCTCCCACCCCCACTTTCGGCTGATGCTGTCCTAAGTCATTGTGCCCTTGGGTGAAGCCTGGTTTCTCCCCTCGCCTCCTCAGTCATTAAAAAGGGCTCTTCAACGCCGGCTTTCGTCCCTTTGCCCGGAGCAACTCCGCGATCGCTTTCGAAGGGACTGGGAGCGACGCCCCGTTGCCCATCCGATGCGAAGACTGATTTAAAACGAAATAAAAATCAACTAAAATAGTCCCGGCCTCCTACTGGGGGGGCATCTTGGGAGGCGATCTGGTTATCACCTGCTGCCTCCCTTCGCCCACAATGATTTATTTATTGCAAGAGGCAGCCTCGTGGGCTGGCTTCTGGCTGCCTTGACAGGCACCGAGGTGCGAGGCAGACTAAGACAAAAAGGCGGTGGAAACGACACCCCGTCGTCCACTAAATGCAAAGACTGGTTTAAAATAAAGGTACTGATCACAATAATGATGAGAATAATAGGAATGATAATAGTACTATTAATAATGCCCTAGCTTCCCCGTTTGGCTACCCTGTGACTTGGCGGCAGCCCACAAGGGCATCGGGGTGTGCATCAGGACCTGGGGGAGCGCCCCAAGGGATGACAAGGTCCAAGGTCACAAACTCCTCCAAGACTGCTTTAGGCTGGACATAAGGAAAAGTGTCGTTACTATCCAAGCCCCCATGGCCTGGAACAGAGCCCCCCGGAGGTGCTGCAAGCACCCACCCTGGCCTCTTTTAAGAAACATTTTCATGCCTATTTTGCTGGGGTCCTTTGACCCCAGCCGACTTCCTGCCTCTGGGCGGGGGGCTGGACCCGACGAGCTCAGCTCGCGTGTCTGTGAAATGGATGAAATCGACAATGATGCTTATCATCTGCTAGTGTCTCCCTTTACCTGCGACGATTTCTTGCACGAGGCAGCCTTGTGGGCTGGCTTCTTGGCGACTTGACAGGCACGGAGCGAGATGTGGAGGGAAAAGCAAAAGAAAACAAAACAAAAAAACCCGAACAAAAAACAACACCCCCCAAAAAACCCCAACCCCTTGACAAAGCGGCCCAGCAGGAAGAGGCTCATTTTCTTCTGGTGAAGAGAAAACGCGGGAAGTAGCAGAGGACTTGGCGCGGGGCTCGGGCTCCGGGGCGGGGGGCGAGCTGCCCGGGGTCCTTCTCTCTCGTTAGCGCGGCCGCTTCAAGCACCTGCCGGCCTAGCGGATGGGAAGAGAATTTGGGCTAAGGACGTGTTAGACCCTGGGGAGAGAGAGAGCGCAGGATGCGGATCTATCATTCCCCAGCCAGGATTCAGGATCCACAGGATCCCCAGCCGGGATGCTCTCGCTCTCTCTTTCTCGAACCCACAGGCGCGAGCGCCCCGGCGCATCGGGACCACAGCCCTGTGCACGCTGAGCCGTGGCTGGCGCCGAGCTCCCTCAGGTTATGTTATTTGTGCCGCCCATGGGGGCCGGCAGCTAGCGCCGCTCTCCAGCGCAGGGTTCAGCCTTTCCGGCTCCCAACAGCCTCGGGGCTGCGTGTCCTGCGGGGTGGATCAGCCCCGGAGACCTCGGGCAATTTCTATCTGGCTTTTCCTAACATCTAACCTCCGCTTCCTTTGCTGCAGCTCGACAACCGGGCACTTGGAAACTAGCTTTTTAAAAAAAAAAAGATTATTCGAAGGATGTCACCCTCGGCGTGTCGGGCAGGCAGGTCCATCAGGGGCTGAGGCTTTTCCTACCTCCGAGGGGGACTTTCTTCGAGTAATAATAATAAAAAGGAGTCGGTTTCCAAATGCACGAGTATCAAGTTGCAGAGGTTAGATATACTAGGAAGAGCTCTCAGGTAGCGGAGCACGGGACAGGCTCCCCGGAGCGGTGCTGGAGTCTCCGTCCTCGAAGGTCTTTAATGCCCGGGTAGACAAAGCGCTGGCTGCGATGATGTAGCTGAGGATGGTCCTGCTCTGAGCAGGGGGCTGGACGAGGTCCCTTCCATCTCCAGCTTTCCCTGATTCTGCTTTAAAGCAGGACTCCCTTCGGAAGAAAAGCGTAGGGGCAGTTTTGAAGCGTGGAGTCATGAATGCCCCGTGGTTTTGCTCCAGGCAGGGGGAGTGAGGAGTGGCACCGTGCCAAGTGGGTCCAGAAGTGCTTTGAATTTGAAGCCATTGGCAAAAGCGACTGTAACTGTTTGCCTCACACTTGGTTAACGAAGCCGGTTTCCCGCGGGAAGGCATGTTCTCAGCAGAGCCTGAACAGGCGCGTGTTGTTATTGGCTCTTTGAATTTACCACCTGCCTTTGCGGGGAAAGAAAGCAGCACTAACCCGCTGGCGAGACACTTCTCTTCGAGGTGGAAGCTAGACTTCAGTGTACACCCCGAAGGGCTGATGCTGCCTTGCCGGGTTTATTCCCAGCGCAGGGCAGAATCTCTCTGACCATTAACCCCGACTGTACGATCTGGAAGGGTTCAAATGGCCCTCGCCTCTGCACAGGCAGAATTTACACTCCTCCTTTTCACTGCTTCCCTTGCAGGTCTGAAACAGTTCTTAAATCCTGCGGCTTTTGAAACGCCTTACCTTAGTGCTGGGAGGAAAGGAAGGAAGGGAGACTTTGACTTTTTACCTTTTATTCAGGAGTTCGGAGTGCAAAAAGTTGGCCCCTCTGGGGTCCAGGTCCAATATATAAAGCAAAGACAAACAAATTACCATCAAATCAAGAGCACCATGGCATTATATTCCTAACATCACACTGTGACGTTCCCTGAATCACACCTCATGCCTAACATGCCGTTATGCGGTTGGGACACCAGCCACATGGTGGTATAAACCAAAGTCCTCTATAAACAAACCATTCCTACCCTGCTCTATCCAATCATACACGTGACAACACCTTCAACTTCCCACACAAAGAACAAAGCAAAAAGCAGCCTAGCGAAGGCACAGCCCGACCTAGGAGTTGCAGTCCGACACCAAGCCTGCCCAGTAAGAAAGAAAGAAAGAAAGAAAATGTCTATCACCCACTTGAGCTTTATTCAACTATGTTTTCCCCAGTTGATCTGTTACTTCCAAACCTGCACAAAAAGATTTTAAAAATTGAATCCAACAGTCATAAATATGTGGTAGGTAATGAATAAAGATGCTTTATTGTCTCTATAACACTATACTCTGGCTAGACTTTCAAGGTGCTGAGCACTCAAGCACTTCTTGACATCAGTGAGACCAGGGGACTCAGTACATTACCCCTCACTGTCTTTCTCTAGGATTTATAGAGCAAGGCCTCCTTGTCACTCCTAAAAATATAATCATCACAGCAATAAACCCCAAGGGAAGTATGAAACAGCAAGTGTTTTTCCTCAGAGCTAATGCAGTGACCTTTGAGTTACATACTTAAACAGGCCATTACCTGAAAGCAAATCAATCCGCTTTTTAACAGGCTGGACAACAGATACATGTAAGTCTTTCCTAGCACACGCCACATTTTGTCAGATTCCCAGCATATCCCAGTGAAGCTGCTGAGCTGCACCCCTTTGTAAGATACTACATGCTCCCTGACAATGCAGGGCTGGTATTCGAGGGAGGGGAAGATGACTGTCTTATTTTGTTTCACCAGATGAGAAAAATGCACCAGAGTTTCTGAAAGAAACATTTCCTGTCTTCTTTACAAAAAATGTATTTTATGGCCATTTTGCTGCGCTTACTCTCCCTCTCCGGACTCTGGTAATGCAACTCATTCAAGCTGTGGCGCATACCTCTGCCGGCCTTGATTTTTTTTATCTCAGAATAGTCATTTGTCCTTCCTTAACCTGTTCTTGCTCCTGGATGAAAACTTGCTTTTTACAAGCTGTCAAACGTAACACTAACAGCTGAGCACTGCTTGGAAAAAAAAAAATATTTACTTAAAAATCACTTAGTATTTATTGCTTCTTGATTTTTTATTAGCCTTTTAACAATGCCTCTCACCTTAACACCAATCCAGAGGGAACGGATCTCCTAGACCTAGAGCTATATCAGAACATCCAAATGGGAAGGATAATTTCACCATTTCCAGTCCCCGCATACCTTCCTCTTCAAAGCCAATTTTGGAATAAACAAACCTAACTCATCATGCCCACAGCTTTTCAAATTGCTTGGAAAAGCAACTTGGTTGGATTATTAAATGACATGCATTTTCCAGTAATAAATAGGATGTAAGTAAATAAGAAAACAATGAGCATAAAGACAGACTCAGAGTCCACTTAGCTCCACAAGTGAGTATTGAGAAGATGTGAAGCATAAAAAGGCATAAGACCCTAGTTTCAGCAACTGAAGTATATACATGGCTGTCCTCAGCTATCCATGTAGTTTAATGAAGGCTAGAGGAAACTGGGGAATTACAGAGAGGTCTAACCAGGCCAGATAAATGAGCAATATGATGTCAAATGCAAAACAATACACATATGAAGAAATAATAGGTGTCACACAGGAATGGCTCATTCAAAGTGGCTCTACGCTGTTGTGACAGTTGGGGAGAAGGGGAATTCTGGGTGTATCTGAAGACAGTTAAGTCAAAACCTCTACTCCATGTGCAATGGCAGACAGAAAAAAAATCCCTGAATATTCAGTTGCATAAAGATTTGGATAAAGAAAAATGGTGAAAATAATATAATGACATTACATAAATCAATTATGAATCCACATCCGGAATTCCCATCCTGGTGTTCTATTCTGGTCACCCTACCCTGGGAAAGAAGGAGCAGAAATAAAGCAGATTAAATGATGAGCAGCAAGAACAATTTAGAGGCAAGGGAAACATTAATGTACAGAGAAAGGATCTGATCCTTTTCCCACTTAAGTCAATAGCAAAGCTCTCATTTACATCAGCTGGGCAGTAGAATCTCATGGGCATAAAACATGCTGAATCAGGAACTCCTCTTTACCCTCCGCAGAACACAACAGTATAGCATTATGCAGGAAATTTGGAGGAAATATGATAAAAGGAATTTTTCACACATTTTATTTTTCACTCCTTTTTGGCTATGGAGCCTGAAGTCAGCCAGAAACAGTACAAAGCTGTACAGAGATGCCTAAGCTAGCTCAGAAACTGGAAGAGGTATAACATTTGCATAGTTCTGCTGAGAACAGGATAAACTAGCCAAGGTATTACACTGCATTAAACATACTGCTTCTATTACTCACCCAGGTTCATTTATCACAGGTGTCTCTACATAGCAGTACATCACTGAATATAAACATGCCCTGTGTGCTAAATATGGTGCTAAAATACAACATATAAAACCCCCTTCCCACCAAATAGAAATTATTTTCTACTACCCTCTCTCTTTCTAGTAACAGCGCATAAGTGACAGACTAAATCCAACTGCTTGTCTAGTGAGACTTGGATTCTGAAGTATTTATGTGATTTTGTAAAAGGAGCTTTCAAAATTTTTATTCATTACTTAAAAGCTAACGTATCTACACAAATTGTTTCCTCTTCAAACTGCTGGAAGCAGAAGCTAAGCTATTTTATAGTTGTTCACTTCTGGCAGAATTATTGTACCTTTCTGCTCAATTCACGTAAGTTTTCCTGGAAATACTATTATTATGGTTCAGCATTTTGTTTTGTTTTGTTTTTGTATTTTTTTAATGAAAGCAGAATATTTTCAGGCATACAAGACCAGGAAAAATTATATTGAAACTATAGCTGTGGTCATATTAAGAAAAATGGCACAATGGTTATTTATGGGTGAGGGGCTTTCTTCCTGCCCATGTTTTCTATGTTCTGCTAATTTTTATTTTGATTAATTTGCTTGTTTGGATTTTTTACAAGCTATAAAAGACTGCTTATCTTATTATTTGGGTCCCTTGACAACCTTTTTAGAAATAAAAAACACTCCTTTTAATTCCTTACATTGAGCTAACTAAGTGACAACTTAAGTGTAAATTGATTGACCCTTGTTTGCATTCAATATCCCTAGGGTGCCATACCACTACTATCCAGGCATACCCAACAACAGTCTATTCTGGCCAAGGGGCAAAGGTGTGTAAGGTGTGTTTAGCCTTTCCTAAAGGGTCAAACTGGAAGAATTTAGGGATGAGGTCAACTTCAAATGCTCAGTGCTCTAACAAAGCCACCCCCACCAATTATATCAACAGGGTTCCAGTTCAGAGGCCTCTGCTGAGTGCATATCACAGTAAGTCTTTAGCCACTTGAAAATGTGTAGGATAAGCGCATTCCATCTTAGGCATCCCATCTTTGGTCTTTTCCATGGCATCATGTCCATGCACACCTAAGATAATACTATGTATATTACATATTGATTATCTGTACCCTAACAACAAGAGGATCTAGGAAGCAGAATATGGAGCCAACCTTACCCCACCCAGAACATATTTTCCTAGTTTCCCATTATCAAAACAAGATACTATTCAGGCTTCTGCATGTCATAGGCACCTAGAACAGGAACATGATTTGTTGGCATTTTAAGATGGAAAGACGCATTTTAAGGTGGAAAAATGCCAGGCTCATTACTCACACTTATCATAATTTGTCATCAGATGTTAATGCCAAATGTAAACCAAAAAGCAACAAATCAGATTGAGCTTTGCTTGGTCTGAGCTTGCTTTTCTTCTCAGTCAGCTAATGCAAATTTATTGTGTGCCTTGATTCTTGGAATACAATCCAATCTGATTCCATATCACACTTACTGTTAACACGCTCCTATTTCCAATTTAGGATGTTGCTCCTCTGTAATCAGAGTTTGGGAACTGGAAGCAGAGATCTGCTTAGTGACAGATTTGTCCATCCACACTCAGATGTGTCCTATTCTTTGAGTTATCCTGAAGATTTCAGGGGGACCTGTAGCAGGATGATGAACTACTCACCTTGACAAATATTGTCCCTGTGTTTGAAATAAGATTAAGGAAAAACATGATGGAATCCTGAACAGGATGGAGTGATTCTATTACTGGGAGTTCTTAATGAGAGCTATACCTAATAAGATGTTAGATAATAAGGAACAAGTTACAAATTTAAAACAGTTTGAAGGGAATATTTGCTCTATGAACAAGAGAATCCTGCTTTTTACTCACAGAGCATAATGAATCAGTGGGACTCACAAGTCAGGGGACACTTCTGAGAAGGCACTATTTCAGAGTCAAATAGAGATGAACTGGGTCAAAAAAAATCTCTGTCAGTAAAATATTTGTTCTTAATAGTTTTTACAAAGTTGATGTTAGTGACCTCTGGCACGGACAGAATCCACAAGGCCTATTAATTAGATCTTGTTCTTTTTGTGACAAGTGTGTTATAAGTCTTAGTGCCCTCAGAAGCAGGATTCTCCTGTTCAAAGAACCTAGAACGAGCAGAAACTGGCTCAACCTCCATAGACGTCTGATAGGAGAAGCAGCACAAAGTTAGTCTTCTCTAGTGTTTCACAACACGCATGAGCCAGAGCTCAGCATGGGTGACAGGGCTCTGACTAAACCTAACTGCTTTTTGCCACACTAGTGAAGGGAATGGGGCTGCCTGCTCATTCATGAAAGGCAATGAACGTGAGCTGGGCCTTGTGTGGCAGCTGCTGAAAGAGTGCCAGAAGGCAAGAGTTTAAATAAGGGCATTAATGAGCAGATAATGTCAATTGATTCCCTGGGCATCTTCTTGCTGCATGTTTCACACAAGAGAGTAACTGACAAATGAAAGGCTAGCTCATCTCTGGGCGATGGCTGAGCTGCCACATGATACATATGGCAGTCTATGTGTGTGTATACATAGCACTATTCTTTCATTCATAGAACAAATATTTCCTTCAATCGGTTTTAAATTTGTAAGCTGCTCATTTTTCTTTACTGTCCTCTTAGTAGATAGACTTCTCATTAAGGACAATAGTAGAACCACTCCATCCCCTTCATAATTCCATCATGTTTCCCCTTAATCCTATTTCTAACACAGGGGCAAATTTTGTCAAGGTGAGGTACACCGAGTAGCTCATCACGCTGCTGCAGATCGAGGTGAATCTTCAGGACTATGCAAAAACAGGATACATCTGAGTATGAGCAGGAATATTTTTCACTAATTAGATCTCTCCCCTGCCCAAAACTCTGACTATAGAGGACCAACCCCCCTAAACTGGAATAGGGAGCTTGTTAAAGTAAGCCAGATACAGTGAAACAACAGTATAATTTATCCACACACACACACATATATATACACATGTACACACATGTATATACATATACACATATATGCACACACATATCTATATACACATATAGATAATACACACATATGTACATATACACACACACATATATATACATACATATGTGTGTATGTACATATATGTATATAGGCAGACAAGTTTCTTTGGGTGAATTTGATATTTTTTATTAGAGCAACTTAAAAACAGGAGGATCTGGGAGGCAGAATATGGAGCCAACCTTACCCTGCCGAGAGCATGTTCTCCTACATTTCCCATTCTTATCAAAACAAGGTACTATTCAGCAGTTGGTCTAATAAAAGATATCAAATTCACCAGAAGAACCTTGTCTTTCTATGTTGTTAGACTAACATGGCTACAACCTACACCACTGTATATGTATATACACATATGTGTATATTGATATGTATGTATACACACGTTATAATAGATATATTTGTGTATATACACATGTCTATATACACATACACACATATGTGTGTGTATCTATGTGTATATAGTCATATCTATCTACCTATCTATCTGTGTGTGTATGCAGATGTAGGTGTGTATGGGTACATACCTATGTCCGGTCTCATCCCTAGTATAAGGGGGCTGTGCTGCCAGTGCAGCCTCCTCGGAGGTGAGCGACCTGGGCCGGGGGCTGTGCGCAGACCTTTCATCTGGGGGCCGGGGAGGGAGGGGAGTGAGGAAAGCAAGGCCCTGGGGCTAGATGGGGTGCATCCTGTCCCTTCGGAGCCAGAGCCCTGCCCTGCCTCAGCCCCCGACGTCCCCCCGGCTGGGGAGACGATGGCATCCTGTCCAGGGCCAGGGGAAGGTGGCGCAGAGAAGCACCTGGGGCAAAGGAGACCCTCCCCGCGGGCAGCCCCGCGCTCTGTGCCACGGGCAAGCGCTGCTCGCGGGGAAGAGAGGGCAAGGCAGGGGAGGGGAGAGGGCGCCCATCGGCTCCTGCTCCCGTCCTGGATTTCTGTCTTCATGGTGGGGGGGCACTTCCTAGCGGAGCCCATGCCAGGCACCCCGCTTGCAGCCTCTCTCCCCCGGGACCCTCGGTGCGGCACCAAAGTGAAAGTGAAGCGGCTCCTTCGCATCCCGGTGGGGGGGGGGAGTCACGTGGCGATTGGGAAAGTGCCCAATGGCAAGGGCTGGGGGAGGGGGAGACTGTGTGTGTGTGCATGTGTGTGTGCGGGCACGTGTGTGAGTGCATATGTGTGTGCATGTGTCCCCCCCAGTCAATGAAGCCGGGGGCGGAGGCGGCTGCGGGCTGTGCTGTGCCGGGCGTCGCGCGTGACCCCGGGGAGAGCAGCAGAGCCCGGGGGGCCGGTGCCTGCCCCTGTCTGTGCCGGCGGAGCAGCGATGCGGCGGGAGCCGGCAGGTAAGCTGCCCCTGGCGGGCAGTGGGGGAAGGGGAAGCAGCGGGGGTCGTGGCTGGGCCCGGGCACTTGCGAGGTGCGCGCTGTGCCCCAGCGGTGGAGGGGGATCGCGCCCCTGCCCGGAGTGCCCCCCCATTGTCCGCGTCCCACCCCCAGAAACCCGCTGCCGCCCTGCCCTGCCCGCGCCGCGCGCCCCAGGGGAGACTCCTCTGCAGCCCCGTGGACGCTGGCAGAGCCTCCCCGCTCGGCCCCCAGCTCCTGGGGCGGGGGGGGGGGCGTGCTTTGCAGGTTTGGGGGAAAGAAGTTGCCGGAAAGGACGCACTTTGGAGTTTCACCTCGGAGCAGGTGGGGGGATATCCCGTGGGGGAGGGAAGAGCAGAGAGGGAAGAGGAAGGGGGGCCTGTCTCCCTGTCCCCCTAGGGAGGAGGCTTCCCCCGGGCTCCCCACAGAGCAGCCCCTCCAGCTGTCTGCCGGTCTTGTCGGTTTCGAGAAGTGGATTCTTTCCGGGATGAACGTAAAAAGCAAATCGAGGGGGGAAGCTGATGTTTGAGGAACTGCTCTTGCTCAGCGCGTAGATCAAGCGGGGAGCCTGACAGCCGGGCTCGCCCCCCCCGGGCGCAGGGAGCCCCGCGCTCGCGTCCAGGAGCCGGCGGGCGCCACGGATTTGGCTCGGGTGGGAGACCGGGGCAAGCCCCCCCGGCACTGCTTTTCCCTGCTTAACATCCCCCTCCTCCCCTTTCTCCCCGGGGAGGGTGACCAGCTGCGTGGAGACGACGGTGCTCTTCTTCGCCTTCATTGGACAACCGGGGGGATTTATTGCTTCCCAGGGAAAGAAATAAAGTCGCCACGCGAAAGTTTGCGCAGTTTCATGGGAGGGGGGGCGGGAAACTAGCCTAGGCAAAATAAAAAAACCCCTCTCGAGTGGGGCTGGATGCAAATTCCGGGCTGTTACATTTGCCCCTTTTTGCTTTGTTTTGTTTCCCCAGGTCTTTGCCTTGAAGACGCCTGGAGGGACGGTTTGCCAAAGGTAAGACACGTTTTTACCGAAGGTGAACCTTCAGGGCCGCGTTGTGTGCGGCGATGCGGGTGTTTGTCAGGCGGGCCAAGGGCCCGTTGCGGGAGCCTAGCTAGGAGACCTGCCCCGGGGGCAGCGATCCCGACCCAGGGCAGAGCCCACAGCACCCTGGGGCTTTGCTGGGCTTGCACCCTGGGATGCTCAGCAGCGCTGGAAGAACTCTTCCTGTCTAGGAAGGATATGCTTTTCTTCTCCCCTTCCAGAAGAAGTGGTAGACTAGGAGATGCGAGATCTTGTTTTTGCACACTTGCAAAGTAACATGCCTAGCTCAAGCCTCGATCTGTCCTGCCTATAAATTTATCTTTGCTATAATCCGGGGGAAAAATAATAAACCTGTTTCCACGTTCAATGCTACCCTTACTGCTGCTAGTAGCCTTCTAAAACTGTTGTGCATTGCTGTCTAGTATGAATCTTGTCTGAACTGGAAGCGAAGTAGAAATAAAGACCAGTCTTTTTGCAAATAAATGGCAAGAGAATCCTGCCGTTTATTTGTCAGCGGGTTTTTTTCTGCTTTCCATGAGTTTAGTTAAGTGAAAGCAAGAGATTTTTTAAGGTGAGGAGGGTTAGGCGAGGCAACTGCAACGTTGACATAAGCAAAACTGAGTGCTCCCATATGTAATGCAAAGCAAATTCAAATGGGCTCTCCAACATCCTTCTCCCTCTTCATTTTTTATCTGTTGAGGAAGATAATGTTCTTGTATTTGTCTGCCCTGCTTTTTTCTCCCTCCTGTCTAGCAAAGGAAAACAGGAGGACACAATGCTGCTTATTCTCCTAGCCCCGTCGCTTAATTAGAAAGAGAAATGTCTATGGTATGTTTAGTTTCGAGGGAATTCAACTCCCCCCACCTTTTTTTTTCTTTTTAAATGAGTCTCTGCCAGCAACAAGTGCGTTGATATGCTGACCTGAAGGACTTGGGCATAATGCCAGCTCAAGCTATTTAAACGAGGTAGATAATAGTATCTACCCCATCCTTATCACACAGTAGTTGCTTTTAATAAACTGGATGTCTTTCCTAGTGATAATCGGGACTGACAAATTAACTCAAATCTTAACACTTGTCCAAGTGAATTTATATTTTGCCTTGCAATGATAAATATTAAAACTCAATTCCAACACAATGATCAGAGGTTGTAAAATACATAAATAATTTTGACATGATAATTTTGCCAGATTTTCTGGCATGACCAAATTGAGTTAATTAAAACAGTTCGATGTGGAATATGCCATGTTTTATGTGCGTTTAGTGCTAAATATTTCTATTGTCCTAAGTTTCCACATTTATATTTTTGTTTGGGACTCTGAATCCCACCAACTCATACTTACACAACCATGTACAAAAAGAGCAAATTACTTGTGAAAAGAGTAGTTAAGCAGGTGTAACATGCATGCCAAATGTAACAAATTCTGTAACTCTTGTAAATTGTTCTGGGAGGAAATGATCAGGAATGTGTCTGGTTTCTTTTTTGTTTTGGTTTGGTTTTTTTAAGGGTTTATTATTCTTATCAATCAGCTACTATATAACAGCAGGACACTGTAAATTCTCTAAAATCATACTTAATTTACTTTTAGAAAGCAATTAATATTAGAGGAATTAATATCCAGGGGGATATATATTCTTCTCTGCCAGATCCTAACCAACTTTCCTTTTTGGGGAGGTTTGTGGGGGGTTTGTTTTGTTTGTTTAAATTAAAGCAAATCTTCTAGGTTCTTAGTTTTTGATTGTTTCTATTCTCATGTAATTTTTCCTCACAGAATTAAAAGATGTCATTAAAATATAATGCTAAAATGTAAGGAAAAAGAAACATTACCTTGGGGTATGACATTTTATTAAGAGGGTTACTACAGAAGATTCTCATTAATTTTCATTTTTGCTGAGTCCCAGGCCTGCTAAATCTTGCCAAAAGTCCTGTCCTATAGCCATTTTTTCAGTTGTATGGTCATTCTATATAAATCAAATAAATAAAAAGTTACAGGATCACCCATGTTCTTAGCAAACTCTTTATAATACAGTATTGTACAGTAAATCTCATGTTTTTAAGTTTAATTCCTTACATAAAATATACTACTGTATACTCTATAGTGCTTTTTTGTTATGTTTGCAAATACCCAGAGTATAAACTATATTTTAAAAACTAAAAGTAGACTTCTCTGGTGAAAAGATTGTATTTCATGTTTCTGCGATTGCAAAATAAACAGCACTGGTTAGCAGGCTGATGCAAATCAACAAGGTTCTAAAGAATGCCTTAAACATGGCAATAGCCAAGTATTAAAATTCACTGATTACTTTTCTGAAAATTGTGCATAAATAAAACACACTACAATATTTCTCCAGTTTTATAGTGTGCTGATCATATAGTAAGCCAGAACACCAGATAATATAATGTTAACTTTTTAAAAAGTAAAATACAAAACCTGAAGTACTACTATGAAGTGGTTGGAGGGCAGAAGATAGTACAAAGAAAAGTAATAGTCACATGGACACAGACACATATACATACATTATATGTTAGATTATACTGATTTCAGTGAGTACACTTTATATATTGATGTTAGTGCTCTGTACATCTCTGGCATTAAATCCAGAAGTTCAATGGTTTTAACCTATACATAGGAAAATATCTGATGTGTAGGCACGACATTTCCAGCTGATACTTTGGAGAGTATGATAATATGTTCCTGTTTCTTAATATTATGATAGTGCTTAACTAGCTTTAAGATACTTAGGTAAATAGTGTTTATTGGTGTTTGTTTTTGCTGTCAAGAAATGAATCAATTTTTCCCTACTCCTTGATACTATTCCCTTTGAATCTAGCAGATGTTTCATTTTTGAAGTTAGCATAATTTTCCATTTTTCCTTTTGTTTTGTATACCAGACAAATGTTTGTTTGATTGTACAGTTATTCTTTTCATGCAGGAGATGTATGCTTATATGTGAAACAGCAGAAGTGCTACTATTTAAGATTTTTGGCTGATATTCATCATTCTTATTAAAGGCACTCTTACGAGATATATTTACTGAAATTATGTCATGTTAGACTCTATGTTCCATTTATGCTCATAATAATATTGTAATCTGATAAAGTTTTACCTTAAAGACCAAAAGTCTTTAAGATCCATTTCTACAGCATCATGTATAAAGCAAACATGCACAAGATTAATTTTGATGTACAAAGATGTATGTACATATATGTCTAAACTGAATCAGGTTATTACCGTTTTTCCATGTTTTTCTGTTTGTTAACCTTCTTTGAGTCCATCACTTAATACCAGATCCTACTATCACTAACAAACAGAGAATCACTACTGTGAGGAGCTTCACTGAAATAATTGGGACTATTTTCAAAAAGCAGCAGAAACACTCTTAGCTGAATGATTGACCCGTGTATTTTAAGTTCAATCTTGCAATACTTCTGTAAAGTGCCTGGCACACCTGTGGATGCTACAAAATAATAAATAATAAACAGTGATTGATGATGTACTTAAGCTTGTATCGTTGATTAAAGAGTGTCCCTATAAGGCTACATAAAGCAAAGAGGGCAACATGAAAGAAGCTTCTAGTTAGGACAAGATGTGCTTTAACTGTTATAGAAACATTGTCTCTAAGTAGAGCACATATTTAACTGACTGTACCTTCTGTAAAGCTATCAGGCCGGAACCTCAGCTGGTGTAATTGGCACAGCCACACTGAAATCAGTGGAGATACACTGACTTACACCAGATGATTTTAGTGTCCTTTTTGGCTTTAATGATTTTCCTTTAATCTTCTTGCCACTTATAGTTTTACTATGATCTACCCACATTCCAGAAGCATGCAACCAAAATGGGATAACGTTTTCCTTATTTCCCTCCCCCATGTAGTCTGTGGTGACTTTTCTTTTATACTAACATGTATGCCTTATTAATTATATATGTTATAATCCCTCTTGGAGCCCTTAAATGTATTTGCCCTTCTTAAAATCAGACATTTTTAATCGCACCTGAATAGGACTGTCATTACATTTAGAAACATTCCAGTCTTGCCTCCCTTACCAGATGTAGGTGTGTTATAAATAGCTTCCTGATGATACTAAGGTTGTGATTAAAGGTTCAAAAATACTGTTGCTGGCAACCCTCTTATTAACAGCTTGTTTGATGTGAAGGAGTTTAGAAAGGTTGCCCCCTATATCATCTTCCTCAAAAATGATATTGCCCTGACTGCGAAATATCATGAAACTTCTCTTAACCAGACTGCCACATCAATAGTAATGCTTTAAAATTTAGAGTTTGTACATCTTCTGCATTAAAAGAGAAAGCACTATTTGCACTGTGGAGCTGAGAAAAACTGATTCTCATTATTGTCCAGTTGACTAATGATCATTTGTGAGGACAGCATTACTAAACTGAATCTTGACAAACACAGGAACACTGTGTTAGTTTACTTTCAAAAAGTTTTCTTTCAAATTAAAAGTATAGTGCAATTTGAAGGCTTTTTGTCCAAATATTTTCAATAATTCTGTAACAAAAGTTGTTTTTCTTAACACAGTCAAATATCGGTAGATGGAGTGGACAGCTGTAGACAGCTGTAGGTATCATTTTGGGGCACTGAGAGGAGACATTTGAGGATGTGTCTGTGCATGTGCAAACAGGTATAAATTTGGAAGAAGGGAAGTAATCACAAAATCTTCCCTTTTTAGGATTTTTTTCCCTTTTCCCCACCGACTTCAATGAAAATAAGGGGTATTTGGTACTTCACTATTTTGACCAACCCTCAGTTATCCTTAAGCTTATAAACAGTAGTAATAGCTGCAAAGGAAAGAACATAACAAGATTCAGATATTGGGCCCAGATGTTATGGTGAGGGTGGCTATATAAATGCCTGTATAGCCAGATGCAGTGTTGTTTTTTATCAGTACTCTTTGAAAAGTAGATTATCAAAGTGGAAATGAGCATACTCAGTTTCCTTTTAACTCAACAGCCTTCACATTTCTCTTCTCGATTTTTCTGACCCTCCAGAATTCTAGAATACTACAGTACATACATTTTATAATTAAGAAATGTGTTAATATTTTAATTAGTTTATAAGGAAATCCATTCCAATAATGGTTATTAAAGTAGGAAATATATGAAAGTAAAATATTTTAACTGGCAGCATATAGATATGTAGAAAACTAATAATATATGGAATATATTTTCTCTTACTAGAACTGAAGTATAGCTTTTCCTTTAAAAAAAACCCAACACCCCCCCCCCCCCCATTCTTTGGTGGAAACTGCTATAAAGGGATAATTGCTTGATTCCTTTTTTTAACTTCTCAAGGCATGTTTAGATTTAATTTTTCTCCCGGTGATGTGATTCCCTGCAAGATGAAAATATTCTTAAGAAATTCTAAACTGTAAAACAAACAAATGTCTATCTCTGATATGCATAAAATCTGTTTGGAGGAAAATGCTTTCAACCTTTCATGTCCATTTTTCTGTCAATAAATACCAAGTTACTTTCCTCCAAATTATTCCTTAAAAGACATTAGCTTAATTAGAATTTTAAAAGTTATACCAGTCAAGGATTTGCCTGCAAACATGTTACTTGATGGCTAAGAGCCCAACCTTGTTAGTATTAACTTCTGATGAAATGATGGGGGAAAAAATAAGCCCTTCATTTTAATCTAACAACACTTCCTTACAAATGAGTAAGAGATATTTGTATATCAAAGACGAAAACTTGTTGTTTTATTATTTTTATTAGTTTGATTAACTTTTATGTCATTGGGCATCTGTGGCTAAAGAAGAACTAGTTTGATTAATCGTTAAAGTGACACCAAATGCATCATGGATTTTTGTGCCAACAAAATGTTTTTTTAGCTACAAAATGTTCCATTTGAATTTATTATGTGTATAGAGAAGATAAACCACTCCTGTGTTTGACCTCTAAAGACTGTAAAAAAAGAACTATGAATGTAACAGAATAATTTCTGTAAAAATAATATTTTTGAAGTGAAACTGCACAAATGAAAAACATGTTTTGGTGAATAGTGTCTTTTTAAACAAAAACAAGAACCTTAAATCCTAAAGAAAATTTCTGTAAAGTGTTAAGTCAAATTAGAAATGCTTAAACTTGTATGCAAATTTTGTCCAGTGTCTAGCAGGATAATACTCTTGTGAGATTTTAAATTTAGAAAGATTTTAAAAATTTGAATTTTTAAAACAATATGAATGATTTTTTTAATCATGCAAACTAGATGGTTTTATCTAAATTATTTTTAGGGATTAATCTTGTAGGTCTTGAATATTAATTTATAAGTTAAGGATGTATTTTTCCCAACATCAGCACCAATCCAAATAAGTCACACGTGTAAGGTCTGTTTACATGAAGAGAGCGTGAGGCATTCAGATCAGGCCTTCTTGTTTCAGTCTTGCAAAGACTATGACTGCAATTAGACTATGACTTATTTCAGTTCCCATTGCCGTCACTAGGGAAAGGAAAGATATAATCCTTACACACTCATTATGCAGTAAGTTCTACGCAAGTGCAAGTGTCCAGTCATATGGATCCAATTGCTGAACTTGTGATCATGCACAATCATAAAGCTGCTCTAGTGTGTGGTTTGTTGTAGGATCCGATCTGTGCTGTAACTCACTCTTTATAGTTTTAAAATTAAAGAATGATAGGTTTTAAGGTACCGCTTTAGAGGAAATTTAAGTAACCTTCTCTTAAATTTGCCTTTAGCAGAATCCTAAAATGTTCTGCTTGGGTCTTTTTCTGCTGTTCCTTATATATTAGAATATGACTTCTATATTATAGGTGTGTAGGTTCTTCTATATTATAGAGCATTTTTAGGGGCTAAAAGGAAAACCCAACATATCTAAAGAAGATAATTGTTGGAAAGGACAAAGATCTTTTCCAAAAGATCATCTCCCTTAAAAAAAAAACAGGCAGTTTTACTGAGGTAAGACCAGGTAATAGATTTCTACTGTCCTTTTGTTATTTAAGGGGAAAAGGAAACAATTGGAGCTGTTTAGAGTCAGGAGCTGCCCTTCTAACCTCTGCTGCTCTTAAAATGCCTGCAAGTAATTACATGGTTCATGGTGGCTTTTATACTTTTAATTCAACTTTTCATTTTTTTAAACAAAAGATAGATGATAGTAATGTAGTACGAAATGAATAGACTGAAACAGAAAAGAGTACTGGAAAGGAAAGCAAGCTACTGACTCCTCTTATTGTTTTTTTCTTTTTTTCTCTCCTCCCCTACATGGAAATGTCTTAATAATGAATGTTTTAAAAGAAAGAGATAAGTACTGTTTTCAATACCAAACAGTCAACCAAGATTCAAAGGTAGAGATAATTTCTAAACATATTTTTTTTAAATGTCCATAGTCCAAATCTTTCAGTATGTGTTTAAGGAAGTATTTTGCATGCTCTTTCTGAACAGTTCTTTTTTGTGAAGGTTGATGGAAGTGGTATTTTCTTCCCACACCATTTCAAGGAGAAAAGCTGAGTATCCTTTCGATAATCCTTTCCAGCTGAAGGAAACAGGGAGAGCTTATACAACTGAGCCAGCTTGTGGTAGCTGCTTTTTAATGAACTCTTTCAAGGTTTCCAGTAAAATATACTGTACATGGATATAAGAAACCGATGCATCTCAAAGCTTGTGCAGGGAGCAATTCTTGACACAGAAAGAATATTTGTTTGTGGGAAAGAAGAGATTGTTATACATTTATATTCTATTTGTAACCCCCGCCAGCATGACAGGATCCCAGGTGCTATGGTGGCAGTAATAGCAACAGCAGCAGCAGCAGTAGTAATAATATAGTATTGCACATTTTTACATCATTGTAAAAACATATGAGAAATGGAAAATGAGTATACTTAACACTCACTCAAAATAGTAAGCTAATCAACAACAAAATTGGAGGTGCAAAACTTTTTTTTTAGCCTCACTATCTAAACTGCTATCAAAAGTTATGATCTATGCCTAAAAGATATTTTCACATACATCAAAACCATCATCATATATTTCTGTACATCATATACAACTCTGCTAAGCTTTGCAAAACTTTCGTTAAACCAACATAAGAATTAAGTTAATCTCTTCAACACGTGTGTAGATGCTGACTGCGGGTATAAATTATGCCTAGTCAGCTGAGCCGGCAGGGGGGCAGACTCCTGCCTGCCACCTAGCCACATGGCTCTTCCTTTTCAGTACCCTTGTGCCCCAGCCAGTCCCTCTGCCACCCAGAGCCTGGGGCTGATCTCATGTGCCTTTGGCCCTGGCATAAACTGCTCTGCCCCGGCTCAAACTGCTGCTGTCCCGGGCACAGCCTATGTAGATACTGCTCCAGGGAGTAGTTTACTCTGGCTCAAACTACTCCAGAGTTTATTGTTTCAAATTAATTTCACAAGAAGATGCACCCAGTGTGAGTAACTCTAAAATTTGGCCCTCAGCCAGCAGACAGGTCCCATCCTTTTATGGGATGCTTGAATTTATGCTTACATTTATTGTCAAGCAGGCCCTGAGTATTTAGAATATTATACTGATTCTTTGTTCTGTGATACTGGTTTGATTTGAGGAGAGACAAGGTCACTTTTTTAAGGTATTGATTTCCAGCATGGTTCAAGGTAGTGGAATGTAACAGTTTTAGGAATGTACACCTGCAAGTATATAATAAGGGAGCATCTGTTTGTGTATTTTTACCACTGACATTTAGATCAAAGGTCCTGAAGGTGTTGCTGTAGTGAGGAAAGGGAAAGGGGCCATACAGCTCACCCACTCTGACCTTTCAACTTGCTCATTGTTAGCAAGTTTTCACTAGAAATCCAGTCACAACTCTCTTTAGTTGGGATAACTTTCTTACAGAGATTCCCTTATTATGTATGTGTATTCAGATCAGGATGTGGCAAATTGAAGCCTTCAAAGTAATTTAAAAAAATAGTAGTAACAAACACCACTAACCAGATATTGAAACTGATGCCTAATCTTTCATTGGAGTGCATTAGATTATTGTCAAAAAGATTTAAAACCATTTTGTTCTGAGGTAATGAATGTTACTGAACTCAGGAAGCTAAAAAAGCCATTAAGTAAACTGAATAACATCTTCAACCCCTGAAAGAGATATGCAACTTAACACACACGCACCCATAAAAAAAATCTCCAAGAAAGAAATAGTTCCTGGATTTCTAATTTGCTTATAGCTAAAGAAAACTTATTTCAGGAGGAGTATTTTTTACTTCCTTCTAGTAATTTAAATAATCCCAACTTTTAAAAGTGATCTTTCATTTTTCAGTGTAATGAAGGATGACCTCATGAATGAAATGGTGACACATGTTTAACCTGCCTCTTCTGTCCTTTAAGCCATTGTAAAATGTTTTAAAAAATCAAATAGACTTGGAACAATATAAATATAACCCTGATTTGTTTGTCTGATACTTATAAGCAGAATATGCTGTATTGGGCTAGTAAGTAGTTAAATGTTTGACTTTTACAATAATGATGAAGACAGGAAGATTTTCACTCTTACTATTATTTGCTTGTTTATTAGAATCAGATGTATGAATGGATTTGTTCCTAGATGATATTGCCTAATGGCTATATGCAAACCTGGGAAATCACAGAATCATATTATAGAAAGTTAGGGTTGGAAGAGGCCTCGGAAAGTCATCTAGTCCAGGCTCCTGCTCAAAGCAGGACCATCCCCAAAATCAAGAATCTCCTTTATGGGTAGAAGATACCATTGGGATGATTTACTGAAGGAATTCTTTCAATCTTTAAGCATCTTGTCTTACTTCTGTTTAAACCCATTCAAGAGAAAGTCACACATTGGAAGTGATTTGCAAATGTTTTTTTCAGTGGTGCAGTTTTCATGGTGCGTTCCTCTAGTCCATGATAATCATGAAATAGCAACACGTGCTGCTGTGGTTTCGAGGCTGGATTATTGTAATTCCTATTTATTAAAGCTTTTAACAGGGCTGCCCCATTGCTTGCCACTTGTTCAGAAAGGAATGGCATGTTTGCTCACTAGCTTGTTCTACTGAAGTCTTACTATGCCAACCCCATTTCTTACATTGACCCTCTGTCAACTGGTAGTCTGACTTTAAGGTGGCCCTACCAACTTATTTTTTAAAAAAATCATTATACTATGTGGTCCAGCTGTATTCAAGAATAGTTCCTTGAGTGTCAATGAACGTCTATGTTCTTGTTCCCACTATCATAGCTGTGCTACATAGCGGTTTTAGGATACTTGTTTCCCACCTTGCATTCAAGTAGCCATCAGTTTATCCCACCCCTTCCCATTTGTCAAAATCTTTTACTGGTCCAATTAATATATTTTGGTGTGCCCAGTGCTGCACCCATCTACATTTCTGTTCCCCTTTTTCCCCTCCCTCCCATTTTTACTTTTTTACATTCTGGACCAGTGTTTCTTAACTTATGGGTCATGACCCAAAAGTGGGTCACAAGAATATATGAAAGGGTTGTGAACAGACTTTAAAACTGGATTCTCCTTTAAAGGAGAAAAACTTGGAAAACTGTGGGTTTTCCTTTGCAGGCTGGCAGAGCTCCAGCCTACCCAGGGCTGCTTGGTGCCCCCCATGCTTCACACAACCCGCCTGCCCACAAACACACCCCCTACCCCACACATTGTGGGGCTGGTTCCTGGGGGCAGAGGGCAGCAGGTAAGGAATGAGGAACACCACTAGGGACCTGTATTCTACTTAAACTATTTACTAGGTTGGGACTGGCCATCAATGTTTACATATGGGTCCTGGTACAAAAAAGGTTGAGAACCACTGTTCTAGATCCTCTTACTATGCATCTGTATACATAATCAAAGAGGTAAGAAAGTGAGAGTCATTTTGTAAATTGCTGTTAGGAAGGAAATATTCCTTTAAAACTTTCCTTTTAAATAACTTACTAACAATCCTTCTGGCAGCTATCAACTAATGTCTGTTTTTTATGAAATTCAGCTCCTCTAAAGTCCACATCAGTATCAGTGTAGTTATATAATTAGGTGTCTTATGCTGATATCTTATTCACCTTCCTTTACAGGGGCAACCATTACAGTAGTTGCAAACACTTTAATTATATTATGCACTTCACATAGAAAAGCTGAAAAAACAAGCTCTCAGTTTGTCCATCTCTGCACTTCTGCAATTCCTGCTTGCTGTTTAAGACTTGGCAATACAATTGCAGTATTTACATATAGAGACATCTTTCTTCTGGTGGAAATGTCATTTACTTGGGTGACTTCACTTCACTTCATACTTGGGTGATCAGTCCAAGGGAAAAAATGAATTTGCCTTTTAAGTTGTTAATGATTGAAAGAAGATCTAAAAGATTTTTGCCTGTATTTTTCTTTTAAATATCAAAGCTGATGAGTTTGGTCTTCCCTAGTTTTGGTAAGGTGCCAATGAAAGACTAAATAATTGAAGTGGGGAAACTAAAAAATTGAAGTGGGAGCTTTCTCAGCCTGTAACTGAAGCATGGAAATGTTGAATCTTAAATTAGATTTTTTTTTTAAATTTGAATTAAATGTGTCCAAAAATATCTAAACAAATGAAAAGCCTTATTTTTAACCAGTCTCATTAAACGTATTTCTCTGTCTTGCTCAAATTTCATTTGCTTTGTACTTGTAATGCCACATCTAGTCAATCAGAAAATTTTCCTGGAAACAAACATAGTAGATAAACCTGAATTTCTAATATAAAAATTAACTGGATAAAAACATATAAAGTTTTACTTCTTACTTAGCATAGTGTTAAAGTTTTTAAAAGGATAAAGTGGGTTCAATTGAATAATAAAGGAAGAAATTTTTACTTTTTTAATTTTTTAATTTTTAAAGGAAGAAATATTTTACTTAGAAATATACAGTTGGATTTCTCTCATTAGATGGTCAGAATGACACACATTCATGAAATCTCTGCCTCATTTAAACACCCCACCTTATCAAAACTCCATTTCCATGAATGATGGATCTTGACTTTTGATGGGAGAATGAAGTATTCAATTACCTTATTTTCATGTGCTAATGAAGCAGAATTTGGCTTTAGGGGGTTTCTTTTCAGAAAGGTAGCCTGTTTGGTTATGCACATGCTGCCTTCTTATGTTTCCTTCCATGTCTCTGTCTATACTCAAATGGTGGTCTTAATGGGTAACAGTGGCTAATCTGTCTGCTTGACAAGAAGTCTTGGCCTTCTTCAGCTCAGCAGGAACAGTGCTGGCCTGTAATTAGTGGAGCCATCAAACCAACTGTTTAGCGCAAAGTGACTTTTTCTGGCACCTCTTACAACAACTTTATATGCTAAAATATCTGTGTAGTTTTCTCTCACTTATTTTTTTTACATACCCCATATTGAACATAGACTGTAAAATCTTCAGCATAAGTGGCAACTTTAATACATAATAAGTCTAAACAGCTGCACTGGGAAGTGGGAAATGCAAAGCTGAAATGTTTTTAAAAAAGTGAGCATGAAAGTGCAGGTGTATTTATGACTGAGAATCAAATGATCCAGTCAAGACTATTAAAGACTTTCTCCAGGTAAGGGATGTCATTTGCACAAAGGCATTCTTCTTCAGCACCACTGAATTCTGTTCAGCACCACTACCCTGAGATTGCCAGGTCTTTATGACATCTACAGATTCACTCCTGCTGAGAAGCCCCAGGGTAATCCAGGGGAGCACATGGGAGCTTTAAAGCTAAGCATGTACATAGCTATTTGACTAGAACAGGACTTGAGTGTTTGGCACCTAGCACAACTGACCCCTAAAAACAGTAGCAGGCCCTGGTAGCACTCTGTAATGAAGATTAACACATCTTCAGGTTTTCCTGCTCTGGAGTTAAGTCATTACCAGTTACAAAGGTGAGAAATTGGGAGAAAGCAACAAATTCCCCTGTCTTCCCCCCAGAGAAAAAGGAATGCAAAGAACTATAGAAGGCACAGTACTGCAAATATCAAAGTCAGGATTCTACTTGTTGGGGTGTTAAGGAAAGTGCAGAGTTAACTAGGTATTTTTGTTACTAGCTCAACTAACTTAATATTAGAAGGTATTATTCAAGATAACCAAGAGTTTAATAGTATGGTTCATGCCTTTTAAGATTGATGAAGAATGAACCTGGGGATTATAGAGCAACTTGAGCCTCTAGGACCAATCATTAATGACAGCTGCTAGAAAGACAGGATGTAATAGTAGTGACAGGTGCATTTTTTGTGAGGGCAAATCACTCCATTGATCTTTTAGGATTCTTTGAATGGATGAACATATAGAAAAATGGAATATGTGAATAGAATCTGAAACTTTCAGAGATTCTTCACAAAATAATAGGAAAAGCTACAAGATAAGAGATAATGTTCTACAGAAACTAAATATAGCTTAACAGGAGGTAGGTAGTAATAGGTAGTCTATTGTCAACAGGTAAGAAGGCTAAAAGGGAGAGGGCTTCAGGGATCACAAAAGCTAGTGTTAAATATATCTTAATATATATATGTTATAGAAAAAGTGATATAGAAGCAGGTGTGAACAGTGAAGTGAAAATATTGTGGCTATACATAATTTTGAGTTATTAATACAGGCCAGAAAAAAACAGTACAGTCATTTCATCACAAAATTAAGTGGCTGGATGACATGATTGGTGGCTGTAATACAGTACAGGCAAGTTCTGGTCAATCAATTCAGAAAGAGACCTTTTAAACAGTTGCGCCGTGTAGGGAGTACACAGAGGTGCATGTGCACCCCAAGAATGCTGGTGCACCCCCTGACAGGCCACGCTCCTTGCTTAGGCAACAGGCAGGGGGGTCAGGCAGGAGTGTCGGTGCCCACCCTGCGAGCACCAGGGAGTGGGAGCACCATGATCGCTTCCCAGCTGCCGCGATCAGCCACGGGGGGACCCTGACTAAGGTGGCACCAGTCCATGCTTTTAAACTATTTTTCTTCTTCGACAATGAGGACACATTATTTTATTCAGCTGTTCCCCTTTGCATCATTTTTACCCAGAAGCTGGTAAACCAGAACATAACAGCAAGACAGCCCCCAGGACATTCCACTAGTATAATGGAAATTTCACCCACCCAGGTCTCTGTGTAGCAGGGATTCCAAGATTTAAGTTACCCTATCTCTAACTGTTCCTGGTAAGTATAGGATCTGGTCAAAATTTTGCTGAACTCTGTCTATCCTTGGCTGCCAAAGTGACTTATTTGGTTCACAGGTAAACTTAGAGTACCCTGACATTTCCTACGGATGACAAATGGAAGGCAGCTTAAGTGGGCCATAGCTAGAGCTGGATGAATGAGTTGGTAAATAATAATTTCTTTTCCAAAAAGTACAGTTTTAAAGACAAAAACAATTGAAGAATTATGATGAATTCAATCAATTGTTCTGACAAAAAAAGAAAGGAGAAGAGATACACACACACACAAACAAGGGTTTTAATTTTTCTCAAAATAACATTGCATTTTTTTGTTTCAGAAATATATTTTCCTTTTGAAAATTGCTGAAATTAAGCTTTTAAAGGGTTTTAAAGAGTTAAAGAGTCAACAGTACAACACACTTGATTTGACATGAAACAAAACTCTTTCATTTTGCTGGGGTAGACGGTTACTGGTCAATCTGAAACAATTTTTAAACATGTTTTGGTTTAGTTGGCAGTTATTCACATAACTCAGCTTACATGGGTTTTTTTCCCTACACCGTGCTCCTTTCCTGGAGTTTAGCCTGATCTCTGAGGATGGGCTCACACTATTGGGGACAACTTGTGATACTTTTGGAAAAATAAAGACAACAACATAATGGAATATGTTCTGCCTTGAAAAAATATACTCTGCACACTACTGGTTTCTGGTCACTTATACTGATTCAGGAAAGAGCTGTAACTGTCATTATGAACTGCATAGTGAAAACATACACTCAGGCCAGGTACAGGCATTACACTTTTACCAATATAAGTGACTAGAAAGCAATCTATACCCATAACAGAACAGAAGTTTGGCATACACAGCCTGGTTTTAAAATGGCAGAACCCAGTCTAAGACTTGCCCTCCCCTCCACCAAAGCATGAATGTGTGTTCTATTTGCTACTGATCTAAACTATGCCACTTACAGAAAACTGCCTAACTTAGATTGATTCTGCCTAAATGTGTAATAAGATGGCTGTTTCATTAGAGGATCTCTGTCAATTTTACAGCTTTATCTATTTGTTTTTCAGAAAAAAAAGCTTATTTAAGAAAACAGAAATTTAAAACAGAAACACACAAAATAAATATTCTGTTGGTATTCAGGGCATTTTGCATTCCTCTAGATTTCGACAAAGCAACTATGTTTGTCATTTTCACCTGTTAGTTCCATTTCTGGTCCTCAGAAAATAACACAATGCTGCCATGAACTCCAAGGAATTTCAACAAGTGTTAAGACTGGTTAGAGGAAATGGCAATTTAGACCTTTCATTTGTGAGCTAACTTTTATATTTTAAAATAGTTATGTTACTGAATCTTACAGTATTAGATGAAAGTACTGGAAGGAGGACACAAACAGGTTGGATCATCATGCTCAATGAATAGCTATCAATGGATGAGAGGTCTGACCCAGGGGTCTGGGAGCTGACCCAGGGGTCTTTCTTGAGTTTCATATTGTTTAACATCTTCATTAATGATTTAGACAATGGGATTGCGAGCACACTTAGCAAACTTGTAGATGACACCAGGTTAGGGAGAGCTGCAAAGGGTAGAGTTGGGGTCTGGACTCTAGAATGGTCTGGAGTAATGGTCTGAAATCAATCAGATGAAATCGAACAAGGACAAGCGCAAAGTCCTGCACTTGGGATAGAATAATGTCAAGCACAAATATAAACTGGAGCATGACTAACTAGGCTGCAGTGCTGGGGGTCACAGTGAACCCCAAACTGAACATGAGCCGAGAGTATGCTCTTGTTGCAAAAACAATGTTAACACTATAATGTCGTGTATTAATATAACTATCTCTTGCAAATCCAGGAAATAATTCTTCCTCTCTGTTTGGCATTGGTAAGGCATTAATTGGAATCCTGTGATCAGTTTTGGGGATCCACTCATCAAGAAAGATATAGACAGATTGGAAAGAGTCCAGTAGATAGTGACAGCAATTACTAGAAGCTTGGGAAGGATGACTTATGTGGAAAGGCTGAAAGAATTAGGGTTATTTATTCTAGAGAAGAGAAGACTGAGGAAGGATTTGATAAGAGTCTTCAAATACCTGAAGGGCAATTATAAACTGAATGGAGATAGACTTTTCTCTGTGGCTGTAGGGAACAGGACTAGAAGCAATGGCTTCAAACTGCAGCAGAGGAGATTTAGGCTGGAGATTAGGAAGACTTTTCTGACTATGACTCTGACAAGCAATCTGTCCTCTGCCCAGTTATATTTTCTGCAAAACTATTACATCAGACACCTCTGTACAACAAAACATAAATATAAAACATTCAGAGGGGTATTAAAAATTAATTGAAGGCATGCAGTGAGGTGATAAATTGCACAGGTGAAGTGATTGCAAAAAATAAGATTTTGTCCCTGATCATGCAAACACTTGCATATAAATAACTTTATGCAGATTTGTAGTACCACTAAACTTGTGGCATGGACAAAGGCAGTCTCTCAGGTAAGCAAGGCCATTTAGAAAATCAGTACCATTGCCTTGAATGTAACCTGTTAATCTTTAGGCAATGTGAGCACAAAGCTCCACTTAATAAGAAAGCTACCACATTACGGATTTTACTTCAGCTTCTGCAGTCCAAATAAAAGTTTGTAACATAGACTATTCTTAAGGTGACTGAAACAAGGAAGTGTGACAAATCCACACCTGAATCAAAGTGTGACACCAGCAGCTTCAGGTTTAATGAGATTCCTTAATTGAAAATGTGATTTATATGTAAGAGTGGCACTAGAAATGAGAAGTGCTCATAGAATAAAGACTTATTTTTCCTTTTATTCTCTCCCAGTAAAATGGTACTCTTGGCCTTTTGGCTAAAATCAAGTGTGATATCTGTTGGCTAACTTGAGCCTCAGTCAGCTAACCATTATCTCAGCCCCAATAAAGTAACTATACTCTTGCCACTCCATTCCAAAACAGCTAAAATGAAGATAAGCATTAGGGAAGCACCTATGTAATGCAGGCACCCACACCCAGTACTGTTTAGCTGCCAATCTAGTTTAATTATTATATCTACCAATGAGAACGCATCTTTCTTCAACAAATAATTGAAGTGCAAATGGAAAATGAGAATATTTAATTGAACTTTTCCACTTCATGATTTAAATATAACCACCCTGCAATATATGGTTCAACCATTTTTTACTCTTAATTCTTCAGGAAATCCTAACTCAAGAGTTTGAATATATATTAGAATGAAAGCTACTATTTCTTTTGTAGTAAACATGTCATTTAATGGATCAGAGATGAGATGACTTAGACATTTTAAAAGTGGATTAGAACCTGGCCCTTGGGGCTTGAGAGTGGACACCTCTCTTAAGAACAAGGTTCACCGCCTGTCACCATAGTTTTTATTCTCTTCTTGCTACCTGTTCCTTTGTGCCTTTCCTCCACTATTGGCCTTCACCTAAACTTTCTCCCCACTGTCACTCTGCTCCTGATAGTTGTTTTACCAAAGAAGAGAGTTCACTGGCATTCTAAAAAGAGGTCTGCTGTTGACGAGAATAAAAATTACCCTGGCAGCAATGCTAACTACTTAAGGGCTAAGTGCAGGCATTGCAGGAAGAAGGAAGGGGATGTTAGATTGCATTAAAAATGGCAACCTGATCTAAAATAAGTCAGGGTAGGGAGGGCTAGTGGCAGGTGGGGGGCAAGAAGGCTTGGAGGAGGATCAGGGATCCACAAGGAAATTAGGGGAGCAGTGGAATCTGTGAGAGCGGGACAAGGGGGGGAGGGCAGGTAAGATGTGGTAAGAACTGGTGGAGGGATCAGATATACAGGTGGCGTCCACAGGAGCAATGGGATGCAAGCAGCATTCTCAGAAGTGATGAGAGTGCAGGAGCAATTATGGGGCAGGTGGTATCTGAAGGAGTGATGGGGGGCAGGTCATATCCGCAGGAGTGATGGGGGTGCTGGTGGTGTCTGTAGAAAGGACTGGGGGGCAGCAT
>JAGPOW010003642.1:81480944-81625004 GCA_030014935.1 Caiman crocodilus
GCAGGAGTGATGGGGGTGCAGGTGGTGTCTGTAGAAAGGACTGGGGGGCAGCATCTGCAGGGGGTTGGTGGAGTCTGGGAGGGTTTGGCAGGATTGTGGGGGCTTGTGGGATCTGCAAGGGGGTCTTGGTGGGGGCCAGGGGCCATTTTTAACTCCCTGGCCCCCATTCCTCCCATCCCCCCACTCCCACAACCAATACTTATTTCTTCAGCTCCCAGCATTGGCAAATATTGATAAAAGCGGCACTGGGAGCTGCTTGCAGAATGGGGGTTGGGGGTGGAGGCTGGTCCATCAGGAGGATGGGGTTGCTAAAAATACCTCAGTGCCAGTGGGGTGGGTAGGAAAAGCGCAGCTTGGTGCTGGAGCCAACAGTTGGGCTTTTCCAGCCCCAGGGTTGCGGAGGTAACTGTACAGAAATTAGATGTACTGGGCTGACCTAGATCAATTAAGTCTGAATGCACATTGATCCAGGTCTATCTTAGACTGGGTTCCACCATTTTTAGACTAGCCTATGTGCATAGAACTTCTGTATAGTAATGGGTTTAGATTGTTTTCTGATCATTGAAACCAGGTCTCACTGAAAGGTCCACACCAGCTAAGTTAGATTGTGTGGCTATTTTTAACCCAAGCTGTGTTCCCTCTAACCTCTCAAATGTCTATACTTAGCCAAAGAGTTGTGTGGATGATCCATCCTCATGCTTCAGGCCAGAAACAGTGCACAAGCTGATGATGAGCAGGAATTTTCCCAAACCTGTATGTACCATATATCTACAGATAGCCAGTAAGATGTCAGATGAGTGGGGATGGGAGGCAGGAATGGGTTGTGCGCACTGCGGGAGGGTTGTTTTTTTTGTTTGGTTTTTGTTTTGGCTTCGTGGGTTTTTTTTTTAACTTTCCTCTAAACTGAGGGCTCATTCACACTATGGCTACATATGAGATCTGGTGAACAGTTAGGGACATGGTCACCTTAACTAGTTACAAACAGCATGTCCTGTTTGGGTCTACACAGTGGCATTTTGCCATTCTACCATTTTGCTCTGCTGTATTTTTTACCATTGTATCTAGAAAAACACGGTCTGCCACGTCACACTTATCTCAACAGTAGGCAGAGTACATTACCAACAGCATAGGGAAACAGTGTATTCTGGGATGTCCTACTGCACAGATGGCTCAAAGGAGGGAGAACCAACCAGACTGTTTACACAGGCCTAGGGACTGTATCTGCAGAACTAGAGAAACACCTATATAGAAAAAGCCATCTGCCAGCTTACAGTGTGGGGTAAGTTTAGCTCCTAAGTTATTGAATTAATGGCACTTATGAACAAGAGGCATTAACTCAGATATTCCTATTTTCCTGCTTCCTTTTGCAGTGGAAATACTTCCTTGAATTTTTCAGCCTCCAAGCACTCTCCATTTAATCTGGACATAGCTATATAAATCAATTGTTAGTTTTAAGAAATATGAAACTTAATATACTGCCAAACCACTAACATGGAGATATTTGAGAAAAAGGATCATATGGCTCCCCTCTAGGGGAGCAAGATGCTGAAAACGGTGTAGCAATGAGGTGTGCCCATGGCCTTGTCCCCTTCCACTATGCAGCAAGGCTAGTGTACCAGGTAGACCCATCTGCAGATGTAGTTACGAGTTCTTGTGTTAATATTCTTCTGTTTTTTCAAAACATGTCACATAATATTTACTAGCATATAAAATAAACTATGAAGAATGGTCCTAAATAATTACAAGAACAGCTGCTAAAATAAATAAAGTGCATTTTGTGAGGCATTTGGAGTTGCATTTTGATTTTTTTTCATTGAGTGATTGTTTACTTGCTAACTTGTCAAACACGAAAATTTTCAATGCATCGTTAATGAGGGTCAAACTCTCCTAGATATACTTTTCTTTGGTTTTTATTTGCTGATTTTGTTTCAGTTAAAATTGTGAACTCAAAGATGTTGGTGCTCCTTAGAGCCACATGGCTTTTCTTCAATACAAATGGATTAATGAAAGCCTTTCTCTCCCTCCAGTATTCTTCTTAACAGTGGCTGCACAGTAATAGTAGAAAGGTAACAGGTTTGATTTCTGCACTGGGCTGCCAGGCAGGCAACAGGTGTGTTTTGAAGAGTCTGTCTCCACAGCTGAAGCTGTAAACTATGACAACCAAAATAGAAGACAGGTTCAGGGAGTTCAAAAGGCATCCTCCTGATACATGTCCACTGGGCTGCTTCTAACCCTGATGAGGTCTGCGTTTAGAAAAATAGAAACTATTCTAGTCTTAGATTTCACGTCAGCCAAGCAGTTGTTTTTTCAAATGTTCCCCTTGCTGAGAGAGATAACATGAGGGTAAGGAAGTTGAATTTCTTCTTTTGTTTTACAAATTAATTATTGCTTGGCTGCTGAGGGTAGTAATGGCCCAATGCAAGAGGAGCTTCACACAGCATCGTAGTAATCCACAAAAATCCTGTAATCTCCTCTCTTGTTTGTTCTTAATATTTTTGTTTATACCACAGAATGTTATCCCTGTCACAAACCCATTACATGCTCATGAAGCCAATACAATTCAGTTCGCTCTTGATCAGCTATGTAGACTCATTGGGCCGTACTTCACCTTAAACCTTTCCCTTATGGACACACACTCAGACACAGGACTCCCTGATGTGGACTAAAGCTGACTATATTGGGGTTTTGTCCCATACCTCTTTAAAGGACATATGAGAACTTGAGGGAACTAGCTAAGCTCTATCAGCTGAAGCAGCCCTGACCTTGTTTGTTTACAACTAGTTTTCAGATGAAGGAAACATCAATATTTTTTCCCTTCTCTTTAGACCAATCAGTGGAAGTAGTCCCTGGGATTTGGCTATTTTCAAACAAAATATTTCAGCTGAAAAGTAATACTTATGGCAGCCAGCTAATAGAAAACACTCCTGCCCTCCCTTTGTTGTATATGTGTGTGTGTGTGTGTGTGTGCGCACGCGCGTATGTGTGTGTCTAGGTTTGACCTGTCCTGTAAGCACTATGACTTCATTGACTTCACCTTCTATTCCTTTCTCCGCTGCCATGAATCATTTTAAGAAAGCAGCTAAGTTTAGCACAAAGGGAAACAGGGTGCAGGGAAGTTCATGGCAGGCCCTTGCCATTTTGACCCTGTGCAAATGTCTGGTCATTCCATAGTGATAGATGGTGCAGCAGTTAAACTTAAGTCACTTTTGAATTCTGAAAGTCATCTGCAGGAACTTATCTTCTTTTTAAAGAGACCCTGAAGGGATGTTGATTTAGTGACATGTAGCACGGGTTGACCCAGTCAGTCACTATAATAATGTTGTAGCAAGGGATGACATTAGCATTGGGTCACTAGACCTGAAGCAGGAAAAAACAATGGTTGGACTTAATAAAACTACTTCTCCTGGGGATGCTGATAGGGCCTGGCAGGTGGGAAGAGGTTATTTTGGTTTATGTATCTGGTAGAGAGGGCTACTGCAGTCTCCTTTACACCTTCATTCTTTTGCAATTTAACTATTTTTAGTTAAATTAGAGCAGTGTGAACACTTTCCAGTTAGATTCCAAATGTGTTCATGTTTTTTCTTAGGAAAAATGTTTCTACAATGAGATGCCTAAAACTGCCTTAAATGGCTAAATAAATAGCCATTATTTAGCTCAGGCTGTATCTACTTCTTTTTCAGACCTGACAAAGAGCACTTTGTGTTCAAAAGCTAGTTTAAAATCTCTTCCAAGCACATAGTCGGTCCAAAAAAAGATATCAGTTCTCACTTATTTCTTCTCTGTGCTTCTTTTCTCATTCTTCTTATATTATTTTTTTACAACAGATGCCTCTTTTGCCCTTTTAATTCCAGCATGCATCTTTCCTTGCTCTGCCCCTGTATTCTAATGGCTCCTTCCCAACCATGGCTTATCCCTCTCCCCTAGCTTTTTACCTACCTAAGTTCAGTGTCCTCTCTGCCTCCACCACCTAGGGCCAGGTACAGACATTACACTTTTACCAGAATAAGGGATCAGAAACCAGTCTACACCCATAACAGAACAGAATTTTGGCACACACAGACTGGTTTAAAATGGTGGTACCTGGTCTAAGATTTGCCCTTCACTGACGGGCAAATGCATGTTCCATTCACTACTAATCTAAACTACACCTTACAAATACAACTTACAGAAAACCATGTAATTTAGGTTGATTCTGCCTCAGGCTTTTTGTCTGCCTGTACCTAGACCCAGTGTAAAGTATTTTGTTATCTGATTGAGATGCTTCTATTAGGCCCCAGTGCTTTTGCTGCACAGCCTGTGTCTGTTGTGACATCTTCATCTCCTGACTCCTCTTCCTTGAACCCAATTGATCGTAAATTCACTGCCTTCCCCTCTGTTGAACTCTTATTTTTTTCAATTGGCCCTGATTTCACTATATAAATCCTGGATCACCACAGACTGCATCTCTAGCAGCATAGAAAGAGGAAGGGGAGGGTTTTTTGGGTTTGTTTGGGGGGCGGGGGGTGGGGTGAGGGGGGACTGTTCTATAGCACAGAAGGAGAGCAGAGAGAAACAGGTAATACAAAGTCAAGCAAATTCCTGAGCTATCTTGCATAGTGCAAATACATGCTGGAAAGAGCTACATAAAACAAATATAATGCAAGTTTTAGATGGCAGCAACAAGTTATGAGTTATTAAATAGAGACACAGGGCGTGTCTACATGAGATGCTACTGCGCAGTAGCAACAAGCTACTGAGCAGTAACTCATTGCTTCTGCGCAGTAGCTCTGCGGGGCACTAACCATGATGTAACACTACTACACAGTAGCATCAGAAAAAATGCATTATTTAGTACATAAGCAAGTCCTGCCCAGTCTGCCGCTCGTGTAGATGCAGCCACAGTGGTTCAGTTTGAGCCATTTGTAATCTGTGCCTCTTCATTTTGGATGTGTGGCCTTTAAGCCATTGAGTGGAATAGGATGTGGTATAACAAAATGATAGACTAGCCCTTGTCCTTGTATTTCATATAGCTAGAACCAACAACTGAACTGAAAAAATGGAATCCATTGAGTTTCAAAATGAGCAATGCAATTATAAAAGGTCTGGAAAGAAAAAATGTTGCTTTTATCATTAATGTTTCTGTAAACAGAACAAATGATTCTGTAAACGAATGTGGCAATAACTCCCTACAATCAGAAAGCTTTACATTTCCCGTAATACTACTTTATGTTTATAAGGGGTCTCTTGTCTTGTGTTTCTGGCCCTCTTAAGTGCTTGTTCAGATACAAAATACTGGAAATCACAATCAGACTTCTGAAAGTCTCCAGCCTTTCTCATTTATTCAAATGCTGAGGTGGATTGATTTCCTTTGTCTCCTCATTGTTAGATGTTGGAAACTTTTGGTACAATGGCTAGCTATTCTTCTTTGAAATGCTATGTGGTATGGACATTAATTACCTTCCTTACATTGCTATATTAATTATTGCTGTAATTAATCATTAAAGTATTGTGATTTCAATTTTATATTTGTATTGAAGCTCTATCTGGAGGCTCCAAATAAGATTGTTGATTATTTTGATAGGCATCTCACAGGCAGGTTACATTCTAAATGAACAAGATGAGGAAAGAGTGTTTGGAAGAGTGCTTGATAGGGAACTCAACAGCAGACAAACTAAAACTGATACTGGTTATTATAAATTAGAGAAGGAGAGGCCCTGAACTGAATTACTGTATGAATTCTAGACTTATTAGAAAGAAAGGTTGGTCTTGTAAGTTGACCAGCTGGTGTTCACTCTAGGCCTTTAAAGGATTGGGACCATAGGTGGTGGAAGGCTGGGACTAATGGAGCTTAGCCCCACCCAAATATGGGGCAGTGGGTAGGGCCACAAGGCAGTCCAGCCATGGGCTCCAGGCAGCTGCAGCAGGGGTGAGGAGGAGCATGCACACAGCAGTGAGGGAGGGAGCGGGGCTGGGACTGAGGCAGGGGAAGGCACCGCACTGCTGGGGCAGGGTGCGGGACAAAGCCATGAGCGGTTCATCCAGGGAGCATGGCTCCTACTGCTATATGCACCCCAGGAGACATGGGGAGGCATGTGCCCCCAGTTCTGCATGTAGGGCATGTGTGGGCTGCCACTGTAGACTGGGGGCAGGGCCATGCTAGGCTATTTCTGGAGGGGCCTAGAGTGGGCTGCACTCAGGTCAGGCAGTGGCAGTGCAGGGAGGGGACTATGGGGGGGCTGCAGCCACCTCAAAATTCACCATGGCCCCCC
This sequence comes from Caiman crocodilus, assembly GCA_030014935.1. Taxonomy (NCBI): domain Eukaryota; kingdom Metazoa; phylum Chordata; order Crocodylia; family Alligatoridae; genus Caiman; species Caiman crocodilus. Next base: position 81,487,193 of record JAGPOW010003642.1, read on the forward strand.
CAGCCACCCCCTTCCAGCACCACTGCCGCCTTCCCCAAGCACAGCACAACCCACCCCTCCACTAGGAAGAGGCTGGTGCAGCCCCCTAGCTCCAGCCTGCAGTGGCAGCCCATCCTTGCCCTGCACACAGATCTGGGAGCACATGCCCCCCATGCCTTCCTGGGAGCCACCACCTCCTCCCCACACCAAGTGACCCCCAGAAAAGCCACTCATGGGTCTGTCTCACACCTCACCCCAGCTGTGCAGGGCCTGCCCCTGACCCAGCCCCATTCCCTTCTTCACTGCTCAGGGTACAGACTGAGGCCCCAGCAGTGAAGGAGGGACTGGGGCACAGGAAGGAGCAGGGGTTGGGGTGAGTGAGGCCATGGCCAGGCCAGGTGGTGGGACAAGTGGAGGTCAGGAGGGCACATGCCCCCCCAATCTGTTCACTGCACACTGGGCTTTGCTCCCTGCTGCAGCTGCCCTGGGAGCAGCTGATGCCATGTGCCTGCTGCCACTGGGCTGAGCTGTGCCCCCTGCCCACCTAGCAGCAGGATGCTCATGGCATTGCATGCCTCTCAGGACAGCAGGGCACAAAGCTCAGCACACATCAGCAGCCACCTCTGCCCCGCAAACTGATTAGGGGGCACGTGCCCCCTGGGTCTTCACTTGTCCCACCACCTGGCCCAGCCAGTGCCCCATTCACCCCAGCCCCTGCTCCTGCCTGTGCCACTCCCCTCCCTCACTGCTGGGGCCTCACTCTGCCCCCTCCTCCACAGCCCTTTCCCCTCCCCCCAGCCCTTCCCCAACAGACTTACTTGTTGGGGGGGGTGCATGCCCTGAATTAATTTTTTCTCCCTCCATCTATGATCAGGACCCATACTGTTATTGAAAGAATGCAACTGATTTTATGTCATAAGCATTATCAAAAGATTTAAGTAAAATAAATTAAAAAGATCAACAGAATTATCATTGGTAATAGTAATCTAATAATGAAACTATCAAATAAGAATTGGATCAAAATAAATTTAGCAACTCAAACAAGTTAGTCTTAATATTGGTGTGGTGAATCATTAAAGTAGTATAAAATTATTTCTCATATAATATTTAATATATTTAATATATTTTAAGACAATCTAAAAAGGCAGCTGCTATAAATTTCAACTAAAGAATTTTACTAGAGTCACTCACATTTAGCATTTGAATCTAGCTGAGTAGCTTCATACTGAAATCAAATTATTCAGTTTTGGAATCACAAATTCAGAGCCAATCTATAAATTTGCACTTCTAGTAACATGGCTGCTCCTCTCCTCCCCCACCAGAAAAAACAGATGATAGTTTCAAGTCTTTTGGGACTTTTAGGCACAGAACACACTTACATGTGTATTTAGGAGACAGTTTGCGGCTGTTAAACCCACTAGGCTTTTCATTTGGTGCCTTCCACATAGGGGCTTTTTGAGTGCCCACACAGATACATGTTTGCACACAACTAGCCTTTCTAGTTCACACCCTGAACATTGAGAAAATAAAGTCTTGAGCATTTTTCAATTAACTAAAGACAAAAACTAGGAAAAGGAAAAATAAGAATCTTAAAATGATGAGAGATTCACAAATTCTTTGGCTCTTACAGTCTTCTGAACTATCATATAGTTGGATAAATGTAGGCCCGGACCATCTTGGTAGTGGTTTTCTTCCAGGTGCAGGAGAGATTGGTCAAAGGCTTGTATATTGTATATGTTATGTCTTCCTCTCCCCAAGGTGATCTGTCTTGGAGTTTCTAAAAACTACAGGCCCATTGATCCGAACAGAGAGGCTTCTCAGCTTTTAGCTGTAATTCTTACGGTTTAAGAATTTTGCTCACTCTGCTGGAGAGCAGCTCCAGCTAAGATAACTTTTGGATACCTCCCATGTGTGGCCTATCTTGGCACCATGCAATTTGGTCTGATTTAAGCTGAATTATTTAACCATTGATGAGTGTTTAAAAGTTCTCCTTAAGCATGCAATGTTAAAGCTAGGAAGTGTTTTCGCTATCAGAGGATGCAAACCCTTCCCCCAAAATATCAAAACTCCAGATAAATAAGACCACTTCTGAGGATGCTGGCATGGTTTTATCTGGGTATAATCTGAGTCCAATAATAAAAGCCTTGTCACCAGTTCTTGGAATATTTAGTATTAAATTAACAAATTAATACAGTTGATAAAAATAGCTAATGGCAATATAAAAATATACTTTGACATGAAACAATCAATTATCTCCTTTCTCTCCTCTCCTAATCTAAAAAAAATGCTCTTATTCTTCTTGAAAACAAGGCAATATAACAGTGACTTTTCTACTTTGGAACTGGATTGCATGTCTGTTTATTTTCTGAAATCTGTATTCCAAGAGAGGAAAATTAAAACTCACTAAGACATAGGGTCTGTTATTCTCTCCATACGGTCCTGCTGTTATAGAGTCTTATTATACCAACAAATGAATAAGCATAGCAGAGCTAAATTCTGTCATGTGCCCTAATCTTATATCTTTTTGTTAGACCAGTCACATAACGAAAGGGAATAACAAGGGCATTGGCTGCAGGCGCCAACGCTGGGGTAGGGAGAGGCACAACAAGAACAGCAGCTTTACTGCTGGCCCAGTAGCTACTGCTGCTGCCTTCAAAGTTGTTCCTCTCAGGGGATGCCTTACTTAGACTGAAGTGGATGGTCTTAGAAAAGGCTAGCCACACAGAAATTCTTCCATTGGGGCAATCTTTTAAATTATTTAAGGCCACTTTGTGCTGTGTAAGACCCCAGCCCTAACTTTCTTCCCAAGTCACACAGGAGACTGGAAATTCAACCCAGATTTGCCAAGTCCCTGCATTATTCCTTATCCACAAGGTTGTCTAATTTTAATTCTCAGCTGGAAAAAAAAATTTAAAGTTTGTTTTTCATGGGTTTGTACCAAATCTTCACTTTGGTTTGTGCTGCATTTGTGTTGCCTGAGATTCAGGTTCTAAAGGATGTCAAAGCTCCAATCATAAATTTAACGCTTTTAGCTTGATTTTGTTGTGAAAACTATGAATGCCAGTTTCAATTGTGCAATTTCAATGCAAAACCATAAGCTAATGCAAATTCTGAAGACTGTCAGCCTTATTATTCAAACAGGAATCAAAGCTCAACATTGGACAAAACTTTCAGCCAGTGAAGTTTTATTTGGTCCTTGCTGAATTGCGCTATGCTCTAAGAAAATATGTGTATTTTCTCACTCTCATGATTCTTTTCTCTGCTTGTGTCTAACAGATCATTTAATTGTTACAGGTTAATGAAAGATATCATTCAAAACAAAGGTTTACTTCTTTTGTTAGTGGTAATGGAGCAATGAAAGAATCTGCATGAACAATGCTATGTGGTTAACACATCTTGAAACAAGTGAGGGTTTACAGTACCATGTATATTAATTCAGCACAATATTACTGTTATCCAAGTGAAAATGGTATTTTTTGTTTACAGAGCCGAACATAAGTTAGTCCCCAGTCCTGCAAACATTTAATAAGGCTACCCAGGATAGTAAACTTAAGTCTGTGAGTGTTTCCAGGTTTGGGGCCTTACTGCATTAGATGGTATCATTCAGAATTGTTTTTTGGTTTTCCTCAGTATTATACTTTGGGTATTCTGATTCTGTACCTTTCATGAGGTAAGAACAGCTTGGTTTCATTTGAAAAAATGGCCTGGATTTTGTTTTTGCTTGAAATGTTTAATAGGCACAAATGATGCTTGTCCTAACTTGTTTTGTATTCACATAATCATTAATAATATATTAATTGCAAAACCAACCTAATAATATTTTTTTCCTTTGTCTTCCTTTTTAAATTTTTAACTGATTTTCTTTCCTTTTACGTAAATATCCATTAAAAAAACCTCATGGTGAAAATGTCAGGTTTCACCTATTATTCACTTTTGATTTGACTACTGTTTTCTTTATGGTCTGATCCTGAAAACACTTATGCGTCAATGTTCTACATGCTTGTTAGCATACATTTTAAGATCAAGCAACTTTTAATAATTTTAGTCTACTATCTTTGTCAGAGCTTCACAGAAATTTAGAGGTGGAAAGGAGCTCTTAAGACATCCAGTACATACCTTTCTTAGTATAAATGCCCTCTAAATTGTTGGCTTTCTCTATAAGATTCTTAAGTTTGTTTCTGAATACTTTTATCATTTAGTAGCTGTCTATCTTCTAAGAGATAGTTAGACATGATATTTTATTTGTACGAATACACTTTTCTGCTCCTTTACTCACAAGCAATCAGCTATGTTACTGAAGTCCACAAAATACTATTTTTCCTATGGCAAAGAACTGCTAGCTCTACTGTTTTATAAACTACCCAGAAGGCGTAAAACCCCATACTGTTCTGACTGTTCCTCTGTATGTGGAAAGTACAAAATAATTTAAGAACTCTGTTTCTCTTTTTTACTCAGTTGATGTTCCGAATAAGATTTCAACAGAATTGTTTTTGCACTGGAGTAAAAAATAACTGTCCAAGGACTCCACTTTTATTTCTCTCTCTCTCTCTCTCTCTTTCTCTCTCTCTCTCTATATATATATGTATATAAATAAATAGATAGATTTCTATACTATTTATACAGGTGTCTAACTATACAGAACACACATATAAGTTTGTGTGTCTAAATGTACATGCACACAAGTGCATATGTATATATGCATATATATATATATATATATATATACATGTGTGTATATACATAAATAGAAACACATTATACATAGATAAATATATATTATATCATATAAAATATGTATATATGCATCTATGTGTATATGTATACATATGTGTGTATATATACACACATGTATCTCTATATATTTATTCCTGTATATGTATATCTTTTTGTGAGTATATACTACATACACTGAAGTCATCTTAATCAATTTTAAATTTCTTTGGATTTTATTTGCATGTCTATCTGGGTGAGGAAAGAAGGAACTTCCTACCATATAGCATGAATTAGGCTTTTAAAAACAGTCTTCTCTTAAGGATAGCTGTATTTTTGTTCTGACAAAAGAAGGAAAAACACAAGTGTGGACACTAAATCAAGTAGTCAAACGTGTGTTATCTGATGCTAAGTGTAAACATATATGGACTTTACAAGGCTTGCTGACACTAGATACTCTGATTTACTTTGGTCTGAAAAAATGGTTTTGACTCTTCACAGTAGTGGTTACAAAGGGTAGTCGGAATCCCAAATAGAATAGGAGCAGATCCATGCAATCAGCTAGCTTTCCTTACGTCTAGCTTTTTTCTGAGTTAGTTTCAGCTTCATTGTGGATTAATCCAGCTGGCGCTGGTCTAGCTGAGTATGCCATGGTTCTTTTCCCTTTGACTTTTTAGCAGAGTTGATTAAAAGCATTTATAACTGCAAAAAACTGCTAAAGAGTAAAAATAAAGTAACAAGTCAATTTCAACAGCAGTTAAGCACTTAAATACCTAACTCCCATGAGGATTTAGACCAAAGAAACCTTTCCCTTTTCCATTAAAAAGTTACTAGACCACAGAGGTAAAATATTTAACAAATTAAAAACATTTTTTAAGCCTCGCTCTGAAGCAGTGGGTGTTGGCTACAGACAAAGCAGAGGATTTTGACTGGAGTGTGCCAATGCTCCTGCTGGAACCAAAGCCAGAGGTTCCTGGCTGGAGGGTATTGCCCCTGCTTTCAGGGTCAGCCTGATTGCCATATTTGGGGTCTGGAAAGAATTTTACCTGACGGTCAGATAGGTGTGTCCTGTGGGGGTTTCTGCCTTCCTCTGTAGCCGGTGGCATGGCCCTCTATCCAGGATCTCTTGAGCATATATTGAAAACATTTCATAGAATCAGGAAGATGGCTGGAATGGTTCCCTTGCTTTACCTGTGGCAGGTTAGGATGTTATGCCTGTGTTGTGTCAGGGTTGACAGTAGTCTTATGTAGAGTTTAGATTATGTATTGTACAGGATAGCCTGGATAGGGATGATCCTGCCTCAGGTAGGGGGTTGGACTGGATGACATCTGGAGGTCCCTTTCAGCTCTACTTCTCTATGATTCTATGATTGTCTTGTTACTACTTCTTCACTGGAATACTAACAACCTCAATGGCAGAACTACTTCATTTGTACAAAACCACTTCTGGAAAACTGTAAATTTTCAGACTGCTTAATATCTGCACTGAACTTTTCAAGCTGTGTAAATGATACAGCCATAACTGCCATAACACAGCAATATAGTCTGTGTATGTCATATATTCAGATGCTTGTAAAGGAATTCTTGACAGCTTTGCATGTAACATCTTTGTAATTAAGTACATATTTTACAGACATCACTGTGGTATCTGAATGCTAAACTTTTTCTATTCACTGTTCAAGGAGAGACACTTGTATGCTTCAGTCTGCCCTCTAGTTACACCACATGAATGTAGGTGGAATAGATTTTTTTTGCTCACTCTCATTCCAGGGGTGTTGCCAAATCATTCTTATATTTTTGTTGTGGGGAGGAAAACACAGTGAGATGAGTCTTTACATTTCTTTACTTTACAAGATAGCGAGACTTGTCATGGTCCTTCTGTCCAGTGGAATGGACAAAATGCAGTAGCACAAAATACTACATGCTAGATCCTTGAGTGGTCTGGGATTTTGCCTCATGCAGTGGAAGATAGAGGGTACAGATATGATAGTATACCATCTTTCTACATAGGAACTGCTCCAGTTTTATCAAATAAAACAGTCTTTTGGAGGCCAATTTTCAGAAGTGTTGAGTATCTATAACTCCAGATTGAAGTCAATGGAAAATCTGAGTACTCCTGAACTCAGAAGATCAGGTAACGGATACAGATCCAGTGTCCCTGGTCTTGCCTCTGATTGCATCTCTGATATGCCCTGTATGTAGAGACCTAGCTATTCTGCTTTACACCAGGAGTGGGCAATAATTTCGACTGGAGGGCCACTTAAGGAATTTTGCTGAGTTGTTGCAGGTCAGGAGGTGCGGGTTGCTGACCCAGCCTGGTGTGGTGGGGGAAGGGTGCAATTGATCCTATCTGGCCCCCAGCTCATATGCCCTTCATCTACCACCAGGGGCACCGAATGGAGTGGGTGGGTAAATGGGGTCAGGGCCAGGATCACAAGTTGGGCCAAGACAGAACTGCAATCTGCTTCCCACACATCCCTGCCCACAGAGCTAGTGCCCATCTAGGGATGCATGAGGAATGGATTGTGCCTCTGCCCTGGGCCCCAGCCCCATGCTGCCTGTGATCCTGGGCCTGAATCCTGCCTGCCTGTTCTGCTCCCAGACACGTCTCCCTGCCTGCATGCAGCCCCATCCCAACTGCTCAGCTAAGCACACCCTGCTTGTGGGGATCTGGGGCTGGTCTCCACGGAGATCCTGCCAACGTGCCCACTCCAGCTGGTGCTCCTGGCAGTGGGTGTAGGATAAACAGGCCAGAGTGCCTGGGTAGTGGGCTGGGTGCTACCACCATGGGGGCTGCTGGGAAGCTGAGTCAGGCTGCTGTACCACCCCTGCCCTGCTGTGCACATGGGGGTAGCAGGATTGGCTGCATGCACCATGGCCTGGGCTGCCTCCCACACCCAGGTCAGGTGAGGCCAGGGTCCCACCACGGGCCGGATAGAATCCCTTGGCGGGTCAGATCCAGCCCTCAGGCTGTATTTTGCCTATCGTTGCTTTATATCATTCTGAACATTCTGATCCGCCACCTTGAACATAGACAGATATTCAAAAGGCACCAGACTGCCAAAGATTAGTGCTGACTTAGTTAAAATGCACTTGGAAGGGCTGGATGTGTACAAGTCAGCCAGCCCGGATGACCTCCATCCACTGGTACTGAAGCGATTAGCCAGTGTCATAACTGAGCTGCTGGCAGAACTGTTTGAGCTTTCATGGTGCTCTGGACAGGCTCCTGAGGACCGGAAAAAGGCCAACGTGGTGTCCATTTTTAAGAAGGGGAGAAGGGAGGAGCTGGGTAACTTTAGGCCAGTCAGTCTTACCTCTATCCCTGGGAAAATACTAGAAAAAATCATCAAAGAACATATTTGTAAAAGCCCAGCAGGGGAAATGAGGCTGAATGGAAACTAGCATGGGTTCATCACAGGTAGATCCTGCCTGACAAACCTTATAACCTTTTATGACCAGGTCACACACTGCCTTGACACAGGAGCAGAGGCCAATGTCATCTACCTGGATTTTAGGAAGGCCTTTGACACAGTTTCGCATCCTATTCTCATAGGGAAGCTCATGGACTGTGGAGTGGATGCCTACACAGTCAGGTGGTTTGCTAACTGGCTTAGGGACCACACCCAGAGAGTGGTGGTTGACGGGACATTTTCAACCTGGAAGGAGGTGGGCAGTGGGGTCCCCCAGGGTTCAGTCCTTGAGCCGGTATTATTTAATATCTTCATCAGTGATTTGGACAAGAGTGTGTTGAGCACCCTCTCCAAGTTTGCAGGTGATACCAAATTGTGGGGCAAAGTTAATACACCAGATGGCAGGGAGCAGTTACAGGCCTACCGGGACAGGTTAGATCAATGGGTGGAATGTAATAGGATGCAGTTCAACAAAGATAATGTAAGTTACTCCACCTAGGAAGGCGGAATCCTGAGCACACCTACAGGTTGGGGGATGTCCTCCTCAGCAGTTCAGAGGCTGAGAGAGATTTTGGAGTCAGAGTTGACTCCAAGATGAACGTGAGCCAGCAGTGCAATGAAGCCATCAACAAGGCCAATTGCACCTTGTCATGTATTAGCAAATGCATGACCAATACATCGGTGGAGGTGATGCTTCTCCTCTATGCAGCACTAGTCAGGCCTCAGTTGGACTCCTGTGTCCAGTTTTGGAAGCCGCACTTCAAGAAGGACATGGAGGATCTGGAAAGAGCTCAGAGGAGGGCCACCTGCATGGTTGGTGGTCTTCGTGAAAGACCTTACAAGGAGAGGTTGAGAGATCTGGATCTCTTCAGCCTATACAAAAGACAGCTGAGGGGTGACCTTGTGGCTGCCTATAAATTTATCAGGGGAGGACAGCAGGGAATTGGGGATGTGCAGTTTACCAGAGCACCCCAGGGAGGAACTAGCAATAATGGGTGCAAACCAGTGGAGAGTAGGTTTAGGTTAGACATTAGGAAGACATTTTTTACAATAAGGGTGGCCAGTGTCTGGATTGGGCTTCCAAGAGAGGTGGTGCTGTCACCTAACTTGGAGGTCTTCAAGAGGAGGCTAAACAATCACCTGGCTGGGGTCGTCTGACCTCGGTCATCTTTCCTGCCTGGGCAGGGCAGACATGATGATCCATTGGGTCCCTTCCAACTCTATAATCTATGAATCTATGATTGCTCTAAAATATGGGAGGTCCCTGCTGCCAGTTTAGCTAAGCCTGCTTTGTATAGCTCTAACAGCACAAGGTAGACTTAGTCTTGGCTAAGAATGGATTCCTAGCTCTATGTAGGGCTGAGGATGGAAAGAAAACAAACACCATGCATTAGTTTGCTAGTGGGATTCCTCCAGAAGATGACAATATGTAACAGTCATGGCTGCAGCTCTGTTACTAAGAAAGGGCAACAGCTGAGGATAGTTGCATGGCAGGGAAAAGACGTGCCACACCCGCAAGAGCCAATGAGGCTGTATAAGGAGGAATAAGAAGGTGAGGAAGCCAGAAGGAGGTTGCCTTTGGGCACCTCCACATTGAGAGAAGCATCTGAGAAGCCTGGTGACCCAGAATCCACAGGAAGGTCCAGAGGACAAGACTCACCACACAGACGGAGACCGGACTGGTGGATCAACATCCTTTGAGGTGCTGTCTGCCCTAAAAAACCAACTGCAGTGGTGAGTCCCTGGGAAACAGAGTGTCGGCATGGCAAAAGCCACTGCTCCAAGTCAGGATGCAGCGGGGCTGCCCCGGAGAAAGGCGCATGGGGAAAAAACTCCTTATCCTGCCAGGGAGAAATGGGACCCTGATCCCTCACCCAGAGAGAGAGAGAGAAGGTAAAAAAAAGAAAAGAAAAGGAAAACAAGCTAAGAGCCACGATCTGCAGGTCAGCGCAGAACGATGCCAGGGAAGCCTGGTACCGGCGTTAATCAGCTGCTAATGAGGCAATTAGAAAACCAAGAGAAGAAAAAATTCTAAAAGAGGTATAAGAGAAAACTCCTTTGACTATCTCAGGGGATTTTCTCCCCTTTCTAGGCCCATCCATATGCAAATCAGATAGCTGACTCCTAAAATTTACTTGAATGAACACAAATTCCTGAGAGGGTCACTTAGCCCCAGGAATCCCAGCCTATTTGGAAAATTGCATCTTGAAAAAATGTACAAACATTGGTCTTGATCCAAACCCACTGAAATAAATAAAAAAACACTTTTCTTTGGCTTATATATGCTTCAGTTCTGCTTCCCACCTCCCCCCACCCCCAATTGACTAAATACTGGTTTGGGCACAGGAAACCTTTTTAACATCTGCTGGTAAGATTTTGGTACAGTGTGTGGGAGGAAAGAGGTATAAGACAGACTTCAACCTTCCTTCCAGAGAGTTTGATGATACACTCCACACAGAAGTGATGGTGCACTATGACATAGCTGTCCTATAAGTTTACTCTGAATGTCAAATACTTATTTTCTCTTTAAAAAGTCTGAAGATACTTGTAACCACTCAAACTGAAAGTGATGAAGGCCTGTGCCAAGGGCTTATGACATTTCTCATTTTTTCTTAGCTTACTTTACTAACTCTAGTTAGAACCTGTTACAAGAGGAGACACGTATAACAGGCCTCATCCATCTAGCCCTGTGGACACAGCCTGATTGCTGAGATCTTTCTGAGGGTGTCATGTGCTCTCAAGTGGAGGTTTGCCAGGCCTGCAACTTTTGGAGCCCCTAAGGGGTTAAACTGCCACCACCTGGCTCCTGGTTCAGGTGCAGCACCCTCCTTCCCCTCTTACTCTCCTCCTGCTGTCACCAGGGTCTCCAGGTTCCCCCTCCCTCCTCCATTTTCTGTTTCCTGAGCCTGAGCTGGGGGTGGGACAAGGCATCTCAACCCACCTGGCTTTAAGAAGCTTGCAACAAGGAGCTCAGGGGGACCTGGGGACTCTACACAGTACAGCAAGCAGACACCTGTCACAAAGTAAAGGGCACACATGGCACAGGAGAAACTGATGCAGCACACCACACTGCATGGGCTCCTTCCTGGTGTGCTGCATCAGTGCCTCCCAGGCCATGTGCCCCCAGCCACTCAGAAGTTGTGCTGCTCTGTCCCAGAGTATCCAATTGTCTCAAACAGCCCTGGCTGGAAGACTGTCTTGGGAGCCCCTGGTAAAATAGTGTCCTTCATTTGAAGAATGGTTCGCTTTCCTTTTTCAGTCCCTTTTTTAGTTCTGAACTGCTCCTATCATCCTGGTACTTAAGCAGTTCACGTAGAGTGATTTCCTTGCCTCTTAATTTGCTTGTAAATCTGTTCCTGACTGATGAAAAAATGCATGAACAAAACTCTTTTCTGCCTCTAGATGTGCTGTAATAACTTGCTGTTAAATAATAATGTTAATATCAGTTCCTTCAAACTTCAGCTTACTCAAAACACAGGAGTGTTTACCTTCCCCAGTGTTTCTGAATGAAACACGGGTTTGAGTTTGTTTATATTCATTTATAATAAAAGTAGAAATATGGGGACATTTAAGAATGATAAATATAGCCCAAGATAATCACATGGGAGATAAGTAGTGAGAAAGAATAACAAGAAAACTCTCCACTTCTATGGGAAAGCGTGGAGGGGCAAAGCCACAAAGAAGAGAGAAACTGCTGAATCTAAACAATGGCTTGCAGCAACGAGTCGCAATGATGTGATTTTAGAAACAGAGTGTTCGCAGCAGATTTGCATCACAGCTGAACACCAAATATGCCAACATTACTTCCTGTTTCCTGTACCCAGTACCTTCTTCGAAAGCCTGACCCCTGTTATCCACCTTATTTGTTCAGCAGTGGACTTCATACGATTGATTCAATTCTCATTAAACTGATTTACTGGGCTCGCTGGCTCTGCTCAACTTCAGTTTATTCCTACTTTGTTTAAAATTCGGGAAGTGTAGGGGGAGGGGGAGGGGATACTAATGGCCACACTTGTGCAAACGGAGTGGCAGCTGATTTATTGCAAAGGTTATAAAGGAAAAGTATTAAGTGTGTTCCATTCTGCTTGGCAAAAGCCATCCTGCACAATGTCCAATGAAACCCTGAAAGCACTGTTTTGTAAAAAGAAAGGGAGGGGGAAAGCTCCACGAAAGATGTGTTCTTCTCCTTTTGAGCATTAATTAAGACTGTAAATCACAAGCAACATGAAACAACTGTATCCGACAGAACGTGGACAGTTCTGAAGTTCTGCTGCGCTTGTGTGATCAGTCTGAATACCTACACTGAAGCACTAATGGGAGGGCAAACTTCAAAGGGAAATTTTGGCATGAAGGAGAGGTCTGCAGGACTATTACATGGATAATGTTGTAAAAGAGACTCCTCCATGCAAATTGGGTAGGGAGGAGGAATGAAAGTTTGAAAGGCTTATAGGAACTCAGACTTCTTTTCTTTAAAGCACAAAATAAGCCCCATAATAAGTTGCTTATCACCATGCAGTCTTGAGAGATGTGCATGTATTTATGTTTTGACTATTGAGAGGGAGAGAAAAAGAATATCTGATAATTGGAAATTATGTTAATAGCCTCTGAAGTTAAATTTTTTTCCTCTCTAAATTGTTTAATAAAATATTTATACTGATTTGCCATACTGTGGACACGGTGAGTTAAATTCTCATTCCTCTAATATAGATGAATTTGTAGAATTTAAGGCCAGAAAATATTGTGAAGATCATATAGTCTCATCTCCTGCCATAGAATTTTCCCCAGGGATTCCTGCACCAAACTTGTACCTTACAATTGAACTTTTTCTTAAAAGTAAGAAATCCCGTCCTAAGCCAAAGGCCAGGTACAGACATTGCACTTTTACCAGTCTAAATGATTGAAGAATAATTTATACCTATAACAGAACAGAAGTTTGGCACACACAGGCTGGTTTAAAAATGGAGCAACCCAGTCTAGGGTTCCCCCTACTCCCGCATCAAAGGGTAAATGTGTGCTCTGTTCACTACCAAGCTAAACTATGCTGCTTATAGAAAACCACATAACTTAGATCAATTCTGTGTTGGGCTTTTTGAATGACTGTACCTAGCCAAAAACTTTAAGTTATACAGTTTAGGCTCAGCTTCTAGCTACTGTGAATCCACTATTGCAACTATAAGGGCTAGTCAAGTGTAACTCAGAAGAAAATTCAGCCCATTCATTGCTTATTTTAGCTTAAACTATAGCTGTTTATATGTAGTGTGCTGATGCTGAAGTGGCATGGCCTCAATAGTTAGTTCACAAGTAATGCATTTACCAGCAGAACATATTTTCATCATTATAAGTAAACATCTGTCCAACTAATTGTTGTCCAGAATTCCTCAAAGCATTCTTGTACTGTAATGTGTGGTTTTAGATGTAATTTGCAATGCTGGGGATTCCAGATTGGATGATGAGGTTAATTTGCCCTCTAATAGAACATTCCATTAGAACAGAGATGTTCTCCTTAAGCATGCAGGATGTAGGGAAAAAACTGTGAAGCCAATCAACTCTGAAAAAAAAATCTGGGATGATTAATTTATTATATGAGATTCCCAAAGACCTCTTGGCAGTGTGTCCCTTTGTTTACAAAACAGCTGTCACTGATGCTGAACTTTGTTTGTAGTTTTATATCATGTAGAACAATACTGTGAAGCCATACCAATATCCCTGAGAATATTCCTTTAAATATATAATTTTTTACAATTGTTTATATGCAACAAGGAAGAACAAGGATTTTTTCCTACTATAGGAATATTTGTGCTAAGGAGTTTATAGTATGGGAGCAATGCTTCAGAGCAGAGGTAGGATTCATCATAACGGGACTTATTCCAATTTGCTTAAAAAGCCAATCTGTATGTTACTTACATTGTCAAGGAAAGTACTGCTTGGGTGCATCTACACATGCTTAACTGTGCAATAGACTAAATTGCTGCAGTGTAAAGCATCACAGTCTACACGTGTGACTCAGCCCACAGCAAACTAATTTTTGCTGCAGTAAGATAGTATTGTTGGGGACAGCACTATCTTACTGCATTGAAAATAACTGTGCCTAAACACACATGTAAACACTGACCGAGGCATACATTGCACCTAGTCAGCCCAGGTGGCAGGGGACCAGATCACTGCCTAACCACAGGGCTCTACATGCTGGGGCACTCTGCTGCCCCAGCTAACCCAAAATCACTTCCTGGAGGCCAAGGCTGACCCCTGAGGTGTCCTGCCAGCCCAGGTCTGCTCCACCCTGGCTTAAACTGCTGCAGTCCTGGGCGCAGCATCTGTATGTGCACCCTGGACGGCAGCAGTTTGAGCATCTACACAGACTATTCAGGTGCCATGATAAACTCTGGCACAAACTGTTCCATAGTTTATCACATTGCCTTAATAGAATGTATAGATGCATACCTTGAGATGTAAAGCACAATGTGTCATTTATTTTAGCACTACAGTGGTATTTCAAAGCAAAATCCACAATGTTTTCATCTCCTTAATGATAGAAAGGGATATTACTTAACATTTTAAAACAATATCTTGTTTTCATTTTAAAACAATATCTTTATTCTTACTTGGGAACCAGAGCATCAGTGGTTTATTGTATCTTTATCAAAGGTACTCAGGTGTTAATGATCAGCTTCTCTTTTTCATTCAGCCGATGCTCCAAATACTATTTCAGCAGAATTGCTTTTGCACTGGAGCAAAAACACTCAGGCAATAATAAAAATATTCTGTTCATTAGAAAGTGAGCAGAAACCTATCCTACTGATAAATTCCAAAAGTCTTATGCTTTTATATCCAGCTATAAATATTGTAGAGGGTTCCCTGCCTTGTATTGTACCCATACCAGAATAAACTTTTATCAGACAGATTAAAAAACATATGTGTTGTGTCACTTCCTTCCTTTTCTCCCCCAACTCTCTTTAAATCCTTTTATCTCAAAAGGGATATGTGGTGTTCTCAACATCAGTTTCTCTGAAAAATAAGTCTGGATTACAATATGCTGATTTAGAAATTCATATAAGGGGCTACCCTTCATCCTGTATAAATCAGTGGCTTTCTGTGGCTGTCAATGGATTTAGGCTGATGAATATAATCAGAAAAGACAGATTACATCTTCTGGTTCCACCATACTTTGAGTGTGTAATTCTGTTTCATTAACTTTCCAAGTCAGTGGCTCTCAGCCGCAGGGTACTGGGGTACTTTCATCCCTTCCCAGTCTAGCTGCCCATCAGATATGTAGGACACTTTTCATAGCTGGAGTGGCTGTGGCAGCACCCCAGTTGAGTACCACTGAGGTAAACTGAGAGAGTGCAACAATGATTCTCAACCAGGGGTACCACCAAATTCAAAAACATTGTGCTGAATCTCAAATGGTTGAAAAACATTGTTCATTGATATGGATGCTCAATGCCAAGTCCACAAGCCAGATCAGTCTCCATAATCAGCATTGTGTTGTCTAGTCTGTGGGGGTCCCTTGTGGGGACAGATCCCTGTTGGGGCAAATCTGTGGGGAACCCCACAGGCTATGGCCCTGTGCACTAGACTGGGTGCCCAGGGTAGTTTGGGGCCCGATCCCGATGTGCAGGGGCCAGGCAGAGGGAGTGCAGGGTCCCAGAATCCGATTCTGATGTGTGGGGGCTTGGCAGAGGCAGTGTGGGACCTTACCTGGCCCATGGACTGCCCCCATGCCATTCACCTGGGTCCCAGAGACAAAAATTTGAACACTACTGCTCTATTCCATCCAAATAAAACAAAACCCTGTGTTTGGCTGCTATCTTATACTGGCTAACAGATAATAAATGCATGTAAGGGATAAACACAAAATATTACAACAATAAAAGTGATAAAACCCTGGAACAAACTACCCAGGGAAGTAGTAGATACTCCATCTTCTAGTGACTTTGAATCAAGTAGCCTTTTTGTAAGATGATTTAACCAGGCCTAAGTTACTGGGCTTAGTGCAGGGATAACTAAGTGAAATATTGCCAGTGACATACAGGAGATCAGACTAGGTGATCTACTGTTCCACTGCTGGCCTTAAACACTATCAATCTATGAAAGTGGAGAAGTATTTTACAATAGCTAAATAAACCAGAGTAATTTACATTTTTAAATATTCCACTTATAGAGCATGCAGGCCTGGTTGTGCAAGTACCAATGCATACACGTAATCTATTTTGCATGAGAAAAAAGATGGACTACTTGCAAAGGGTACCTCTCGGTCTTCAGAGACCTAGGTTTCTGCTTTACCACAGACCTTTTCTGCAACCTTGGGCCTCTAGGCTAAGGACAGAAGTTAGACATAAGTCATCAGAAATTGATTTAAACCTGTAACAAAACAGAAGCTCAGTACACATAAACCAGTTTCAAAATGACCAAAACTGGTTTAAGGAAAACCTGGTTGGATGTAGTATCACACTTATCTGATTGTATCAAACCAGTTTATGAAAGTTTTGTCCTAGGCCCCTTCCTGATTCAAGTTCAGTCACAGTCCCCCAGCATCCCAGCATGCTTTCTAGCCCTGGGCTGGGCTGAGCTGTCTGCTCCAACAGAGAAGGGCTGGGCCAGGGGAGGCAGGGACTGCACACCCCCATAGGCAAATCCAGGCTGGGGTATGGGGTGAGGAGGGGGATTAAACTTCCCTTTCCCCAAGTACAGAGCTATACTGCCCTGCTAAAAACTTACTGCAGGATGCAACTGTGGTCTACAAATAGATACCTGTGGTCCCAAAGATACCTCCAAGGAGAAAGAGGAAGTGATGAGCAACCCTGCAGAGTTCTGCTGTTGTAATTCTGAATTGCAAATCCCAATGACCTCAGGGGCAGCAGGAAGAGGAAGTGAACACACAGTCTGCGCTGGCTTCCTACCAGAGAGCTATGCTCTGGTGTCCCCTGGTTTCTGGCCTGAGCCACTACCAGGGTCAGGCAATTATTTTGGGCAGAGGGCCACTTACTGAGTTTTGGCAAGCCATCGAGAGCCACATGACAGGCAGCCAGGGGCAGATAAATATTAATTTTCTAAATTTTTTAGGGGCCCCACAGGCCAGAAAGAATGGCCTGGCGGGCCACATCTGAGCCCTGGGCCACATTTTGCCCACCTCTGCACTACAATTATGTGGCTGCATTCCCTGAATCAAAAGTGAATGTCTCTCCATTTGTTTCTCAGTTTAATCTCTGCAGTTTAGACTAACCTACAAAGACTGAATTGTTGATTGTCTGTACTTAGCCCTGGTGCCTAATGGAATTTTTAGAAACTTCTAGGCACATAACTTACACATCACCAAAGTACTTTAGAAAGTCCCACTAGGTGTATCTTTTGGTGATTAAATGCTTTTAGAATCTGGCTTTTAGCCTCTCTATGACTCAGCTTCCTATTTATAAAATAAGGGTAGTACCATTCTCTGCTTCAGAGGGTTGTTATGAGGATAATATATGAACAATCGTGAGGTGCTTAGATATTACACTAATGAGTAGCAAATACCTAAGACAGATGAGTTTAATAAGGACTATTCATCTGAGTAGTGATTTGCATGCATAAATGTTTGTAGGAAGGGGCCCTTAATTTGTACCAGTTGGATACTACCTCTTGCATTCGATTCCTTTCTTAAATGTATTTTTTTTTATTGATTTAGTGTTACTGTTAAAAGGTCCCCTACTAAAAGTTGGATACCTACAGATTATGATCAGCCTAAACCAGATGTGAGAGTCAAGGATCAGAAAAAGAAATTATAACAAAGATTACTTCTTCCTTTTCACACAGGCTTGATTTTTTTTTAAAATGTTAAACTAGGGCTATCCAATTTTGAGTGACCAGGGGCTGTATGTCATCACATGTGCACCCTACTGCATTGCTCTATGCTGCATGGGTCTACTGTGCTACAGGCCCCATCCTGCCACACTGCACAATCCTCCCCCCTCACTTCTTCTGTGGCTCTATGTAGCTGGCAACTCCTGCTGCACTGAACTAGGTCCTCCAAATCCCCAAGCTTCCTCAGCTATATAGGCCCTACCACCTCACCCTTCCCCCAGGGGGAGGGCAGAGACAGAAAGCAGAACCTGGAAACCCAGAAGGACAGACAGAAACTTAATTTTGCCTTGTGAAAATCAAGTGCACTAGTCTCCTTTTCTCTGGATTATATTGTTTCTGGTTTTCATAACTTTGTAATAAATTTCTGCAAATAAGGTTGCTTATTGACATGGCTGTATTAAGAACTAGCCTCATGCTATCAATTCTTTTGCAACTGTAAACAGGCTGGCAGGAAATCTGGTGGGACCATTTTTCCTTGTTCTCCCAAGTACTGAGAATCCTGTGACAATGGTTTTATGGACTATACGTGCAGGACCCGGATAAGGGACGATTGTTAATAACGTACAATCTTTGCAGACTACTGTATTGATTTACATCTTCAAAACTATATTTGCAGTAAAAAGAGAGAAGTAATTATCTATGTTAGTCTGAAGTCAGGCAGAAGGCAGGGCAGGAGTACACACACTGCCCCCTACTATGCCAGTATATTTATGACAGGTCTTGAAGCCCGCTTCCTTTACTACTGCCCTTTCATCCTCCCAGCCTCCCTGGTATACCTAGATACATCAATGACATTTTCATCTAATGGACACACAGGAAAACATTTCTAGAGAAATACTACCAGGACTTTACCAACTTCCACGCTTCCATCAAACTGACTCTGGAATACTTCACTTGACAAATTCATTTCTTAGACACTACAGTGCAAAGGCCACAATTGCCACCACATTGTATCAAAAACTAGCCAACCACTACTGCTACCTCCATGCCACCAGCTTTCATTTAAGCACACCAGTGAATCCATAGTCTACACTCAAGCTCTGCATCATCATCTCTGATCCAGCAGAATCTCTTTTGTTGTTACGTGCAGTCCTGATCCTGAACACCATGCATGCATTGGAAATGGCCTTTGCAACTACTCCTGGAAAATGGCAGATAGCTCAAGGTACCCTTTGGATACAAGTCTGCCTTTGCTTACAGGCAGCTCCCCAACCTCCAATGACATTTCTCTAGAAACAGACTCTTACCAAGCCACTGGCCTTGCAACAGATCAGATGCCAGCTACAACCCCTCATCAACATAGACCGCATCATCGCTGGGCCAAACAACATGGATTATAACATCTGGGGTTCGTTCTTCTGTTCCTCTACGGATGTCATGTAAGCCAGCAGCTGCTTACAGTGCTCTTCTGCTGTCTGCATGGGACAGTTGGTGCTATCCCTACATGAAAAAATTAATGGACACCAATTTGATGTTAATTCCAGAAAGACACAAAAGCCTGTGGCAGAATACTTTGACCTGCCTGGAGCTTTCATCACTGAGCTTAGTCAAGTCAAGTGAAGTCAAGTCAGTCCTGAGGCCACTGCGACCATTGGCGCACCTTAGATGCTGTAACCACAATCCTCCACTCTGTCCTTTGTTTGGCTAGTTTTGTGGACTCTGTCAGTTTAAGCATGGATCAGTCCTTAATAGTGGTTCCCCAGCTCTTCTTAGGTCTACCTGTTTTTCTCTCACCCTGCATTATAGTGTCAACAAGGGAGTCCAGCCTTCTCATGTGTCCACACCATTGCAGTTCCGTTGCACAACCTCCAACAACAATTCGTAGGTTCCAGCATCTTGGCTGGTTTGCTGCTTGACAGACTCATTCTGTGCTCAGTGTACGAGACACACAGCAGTCTCCTAAAGCAGCACATTTCAAAAGCCTTTATTCTTTTCTCTAACTTCTTATTAAATGTCCATGCCTCCTAGCCATAAAGGATCATAGAGATGTCCACAGTATGCAGCAGATGTAACATTACCTTCAGTGTAATATTGCTGCTTGTCCAGATTTTTTTTAGCTTTGTTAGCTGGCTGGTGGCAGTGGCTATTCGGGTCTTGACTTCCTTTTCAGATGTTAAGTGTTCTGTGATGGTGGCTCCCAGATATGTAAAACTTGTTACTCTTTCTAGTTTTTCATTGCCGAGCTTCACATCAACATTGCAGTTGGTGATCTTGGAGGCTATTGAGCTCAGTAATTGTTCTTAAACCAACAAAACTTTAAAAATCAACCTGACTGTAAAATTGTGGAACAAGAAATCATCCACAGACTGGATTGTGTTAAGTATGGTCTCAGCAGAGATTATGGATTTTTATTCCTAGACTAGCTTTTATAACCCTTATATTCCTCAGTGGGTTAACTGCTTTGTTTATCCCTTTTGATCTTTTCAACTCACCCTTCACCTCTCCCTCCCCCCATCCTTTCCTCTCCCTTTCCCTACCCTTTGTATTTAAATTACTTTATTCCTTTCTATTTAGTATCCCTGCTCTCTGCAAGTCAATGCATAGCATCCAACTAAGTACACTACAAAAGCATATGCCTCTTAGGTGCCATCCTGCCCTATCTTATGACTTCTCAGGAACAGATTTAGAATAAAAATCAAAGCAGAGCATCTGTCTTTCTTACACTTCTAGACAGAGGCATAACTGCAGTTCTGTGCCTTGTGGGGAAGCACTGCACCGGGCAACAGCAGATGAGGCCAACAGAGCAGTATAATGGTTGCTACTTTTCTAAACCCTGCAGTCAGTGTTCTGGGGGCATGCCCCCTCAACTCCCCACTCCTTAGTTATGTTACTGTTTCCATATCTCCCAAAATATAGGAGTGATCAGCAGACCACAAAGAACATTTCTGGACTTTGTCTTTACCAGGGAACTACAAGAGACAAAAAGATTCTAGGAAATACAGGTATTTCAAAACTCCATATAGCCACTTAGCAAAAGTTAATCTAGATGCCTTATCATTTGCCTGCCAGTTCGTGATAGCTTGTATAATTCAGAATATCAACCTCAGTGTGCTAATGGAACAAAGGCTCTCTGTAAAAAACCTGAGTCTTTCCTTACTTAGATAAAACTCCCATTGATGTCCAAAGGAGTTTTGTATGATGAAGGATCACAGGATAGTGACCCACCTTTGGCACTGCCAGAAGCTGTTTTTAAGCGCTGCCTATGATTTGTATCATTGTGTCCATTCGGAGTAGAACATTTACAAGTTGTTGATGCTTGTCTAACTTTCACCACTGCATTTAATGAAAGTTTTGCCATCAATTTTAATGGAAGCAGAATAAGACAGCACTAAGCACTTTTGAGAAAAAAATCCCATCCTCAGATTTTAGACTTAATGTGGGAAACAGCCCCAAAATGTTGCTTGTTGATGACAGCATTAGAAAGAAAGAGCTTCAATTTAAACAGAAAAGCTAGTGACATCCAAGCTTCTTTTCTCCCTCTATCACACACACGGTTTTGTGAATATAAGGCAGTTCAGACAGGATGAGGTGTTTCTTTCTACAGTTCAGTTCAGTCTAAAAGGGCCTATTCACTTCCAGAAATAATTCTTAAACTGTCTTCTTTCCCCCTCTAGATTGAACACTTGGCTCTGTCTCAGGAGCGTCAGGGTAGATAGATCCCATCTCTAATTTCTATGATACTGCAATTACTTGTATTAGTAAAGTAGGCCCGATGTTATAGTACCTGTATTCTGAACACACCCTAGCTGGTATATGCCACGGTTTCTATTTTCCTGCATAAGGGATAAAGGCATCAAAGTATTTGGCTTCTTTTTTTTACCTGGAAGGCAAATGGTTAAAATCTAAGCAATACTTCACACCCATTCTATGTAGTAACACAGAAGAAGAACAATGAGCTAAAACAGTTTCTAAAGGCTACAAGAAAATAAAAATTCCCTGCTCTGTCATATAATGGAAATGAGGATCCTTCAACAGCCATCCCTTCTAATCTGTTGGCCAGTCCTTAGCCGCTTACCAAGCCTGTATTTAACCTATTTCCCTAATGGCAATTAAGAAATGTTTTCATTTCCCAGGGAGAGGATTGCCAATAAAATCTCCTTGCCTCTGTCACCCCTCCCCACCTCTGCTCACTAGTGCTCTTGCTCTCCCCCTCCCCCTTCCCCTCCACCTCCTCTTCCTTTGCCCTAGGCATCCAAAGCATTCCCTGTGTGTTTGGGCAGCATGCAGTGAGGAAGAAATGATTAAGCAGCTGAATGTTTGAAATCCAGCTAAATGCACCGATTATTATCTGCTTAGGGCTTTCTTATCTTGAACTGTGTGGTGCTTAATGGCAGGCCCATTGTTTTCAGCTCAAAGGTATTAATGAAGGAATCAGGGCAGCAAGCTGATGTCATAGGTGGCTGAAAGGTGACTTGCTGGACTGTTTTCTCTTACTCCACCCCTTTTAAAGTCCTTTCCCACTAGTGCTACAGAAGGTTTAGTATTTTTAGAAGCTTGGGTAAAAAGGTTGCATTTGTATGTCTGGTAAAAGGATTGAAGAGTCTCCTAAGTATCCTGCTTAAAAGATGTACTCTTAGCTTCTGCTCTACTTTCTCACTTGATAAAGACTCCACAATGCTTGCGTGGGGCTCAGTATGAAGGCAGTCTGTCCTTGTTCCTATCTGCAGTAGGCACTGGCCAGCATGTCCTGACCTATACTGAAGGTGAGGTTTACAGTTTCTTTTCATTTTGAAGAAAAAACTATAAGAAAAGAGATGTTACCAAGATTTGCTTCTTGATATGGGAATTTTTCAGTAAGGCAGTTAGTTCATTCTTCTTCCAACAGAAAATAGGATATTTTATAGAAAAATGAGTCCACTTAATCAAGTGTCAGTTTTACCTTTTACAATATCCAAAAGTTAAAATGATGTTTATTCCAAAAAGTGCACTGTTTGTTAAAAACACATTTCAGCACAATTTGTACAATCAGAGGCTACCGTTTATATCTGAAATGTTGTGGTGATAGGCACATTAAGTTTTAGCATTAAATGACACAGCCGAAGTGTGAGAAAAAATTTGAAGCAATTTACATTTCACCCTGGATGTTTTTTATGTGACCTTATCCCCTGTCCATTATTTTTTTTCCTATGGCCTTGAAGGCTGCACCCACAATTCTTTGTTTTGAACCAATTAAGTCATAATTACTTTTCTCACAAAAATTATCTTTGAACTATTTGGCTTTCCCAAAAAAGTTAAGAATTACACTGTTTTTTTTCTACATACCAAGCTAAGTTTTGGGGGTTTTTTAAATCTGTTACTCGGTTTCTAAATTCTTGTGGCTTGGAATTGGAACAATTAAAGAAAAATAGTTTTTAAGTTGTGGTGCTGCAGGGTAGCAGATAAGAGCTCAGAATGGGCCTCAGATCAGAATGAAAAGCATACATCTTGGTTCTTTTGCTTTTTAATGAGACAGCTTTTTCTGTAACACATAATTTAATCTGCATCTTTGCAACTGCACTTAAAATTAATGTCTGTGCTGGTGTGTGATTAGTGATTTAGGACTTTTGTTTTATCCAGGTGAATGAGTGAAGTCTTTTTTTGTTTTTGGTTCTTCCGTTTCAGTTCAATTTCAGTCTGTTGAGCATGCATGCAGCAGGTTTGACCACCCATTGGAAAACTTTGTGATCACTTGAAGGATCTGTCTGAGTAGCTCATTAGCAAAGACTAGATAGCAGAAGAGAAAGTGAAGGGAGGAAAAGAGAGGGGTATTTAATATTAATAGGTGAGTAGAAACTGGCTAGTTTAATAGCAGCTAGGAAGCATATACCAGTGGGAATAATATATTCTGTCACCAGAAAAGGAACAAACTGGATTACCGTACATTTATGTTTCTCTACCTACCTCACCGTAGCTTATAATTATTTCTTGCCTTTGTCATCAAAATATCTAAAATAACATCTAATAACTGTAACTATTTAACTTAGACAAAAGAAAATAGGGTTTTTAAAAAAATCAGTAACAGAGGACCGATTTGCTAGCCCAAAATCTGCTCTATCATGACAAATGAGAGTGATAACACTTTTCCTTTCAAATTATCACGATTTGACATTCGTATTTTCTTCCCTTTCCTTAAAGAAAAGTGTTAAAAATCATTAAGCATGTTATTAAAAGCATGTAATAATTAACTAAAACCATTAATAGTCTCTGCATTTCTGATTTAAGCCTATAATTTTCTAAGACTTGGCATAGAAAGCACTGAAATATAAGGTTACCAAACTGAAGCAGTCTGTCTGAAATAAGTAAAAAGGATAGATCTTTTTCTGATACATTCTAAAGCCATCTTGACCAGAATTTCATATCTTAAAACTGGTATTTTACAACTTTTTTAAAGGTTGTCATTATCAATCAAAATTGGAGGGAACATGCTTTATCTCTCATAGATGTGCCATTACCATCACATCTAAAATACTGAATTCATCTCTTCTCACAAAATTGCTTTGAGATTTTCTCTAGCAAAAGTGGTTCATGAACTATTCAATAGTTTTAGCCCATTGTGTATCAATTGACTGGGTGAAATTTTGTTTGCTGAACTTATCTTATACCTAAGAGGAGGAAGAAGGTTCTGTTTAAAGGTCAAAGTGTTTCAGGTATGAATTCAGTGTGATTTTACTCTGTGTTCCCCACCCTACCCTACCCAAGAACTCGGACTTTAGGCACTTTTGAAATGTTTTGTATTTTTAGTTAGTTTAGATAAAAATACTTAAAACTATTAAATGTTAAATTAAATAGGGAAGAATTTTTTTACATCATGTTCTGAACAAAAATATGACATTCATTGTGGGAAGTAATACAACACTCAGGGTTGTAGTCCCTTCAAGAGTTGATAAAATTCAAGAAACATATCTTGATGATGATTAATTTATATAGTGTCCAATATGGAGGCATTGCTATGCGTCTTTCAGGTAGATAAGACCTGATTCTTGTTTCAATACACTTGCCATTCAAGGCCCATTTTTTTCAAATGTGTGTATAAATAGTAGGTTCACTTAAACTGTCCATGTATGTCAAGTTTCTTACATGCATACATGTATGCAGGATCATACCCTTAGGGAATGTCCATATATATGCATCTGTACTCACTTTTTAATCTATTTCATTGTCTATTATATTATTTTAAATAAGTGTTGTTATATAGAACGTAGGAAGAATACAATAGCTGCTTTTCCTAGCATAAATTGAGAAATGAGAGTGGTATTTTTTGCTTGACAGTGTGCAAAAAGCCTAAGCTAGTTCTGGCAATTATCTTTTTGTGTATGGAATAACTGTCAAGCTGACTTACCTTCTCTAGTGTTACATTTATTTGCTTACCATTCAAACTGAGAAGAAAATAGCGATGATCAAATCATGTGATAATTTGAAGAGAAAAGTGTCATCTCTCTTCTCATTTGTTGTGATGCTGATCTTGGACTAAATTAAGACTGTTGCTGCTGACATTACTTTCAAGTCTGGAAAATTTAATCAGGAAAGTCCTTGGTAGCTATAAATTTGTGGCAACAATCCCTAATTCATCTTGTAATTTTATGACAGGCTCTGAATTGCCTGCATTTGGCCACGGATCACCTCAGTGGACCGTTAATGAAAGAAGAGAGGGAATATGAAGGTCAGTTGCAGTGACTTCTTTTTCCTTCCTTACATATTGTTATAGATCTTAACCTATATGGTATCATTTATTTAACAGAACTTTTCTGTTCTGTTTCATATATAATGGAAGATGAATGTTTTTCCTTTTGGTTTATCTCTTATTTCCCCTCATTATTTATAAATATTCTATATTGGAAGCCTCCCGTGGAAAAAAATGCATCCCTGTAGGAACAGCCAAACAAAAATCACACATTTATCCTGATAGTTTTACATTCCTATCTTTAATTGGATATTAGAATAACTTTATTGGAAATGGTACATGTGCATATATTTGAGAGTAGAGTTTGGCTCGATATGTGCATGCATCTGAAAACTAGCCAAATGCCTCAGCTGCACGTAGCTGCAAACCTTAATACCATGTGTAACTAACTATATGGTAATGCATCCCCCATCAGAGTGAAAGACAATTGAGATTCTAACATCAGAAAAACAGCATTAGGAAATTGAATTGAGAATCATCAATAGCTAAATCAAAACGACTTCTGTTTATTGAACCCAGTACCAAATGACCTCCAAAACAAATGGCTCCCACAAGACAAAATGCAGGATTTTCTAATGGTATTTATAGCGTAGTGATAACATTTATTAGTGGTTTATTAACAAAAGGGTGTGGGGTAACTAATAAATTATTGTTGTCTTTTTATGTCCTGCGCTATATCTCCCTATTCCTCCTTCGTTGTGAATTTTTTAAAATGTGCTTGTTAACACTGTTTTCTCTTTTTCAAAATAGTTTTACCTTCTCTTACCTCATTAATTCTCCTCCCTCAGGCCCTTTTCTGTCTTGCTCTTCTCTCTTTGACTTCTTACTTGTCTCTTTCCACATCCCCTTCTCTTGTTCTTTTCTTTTCCTTTTTGGCTTTCACTCTTCCTTAGAAGGCTTTTAAGCTTGAATTCTTTTCAAAGTACAATTATCTTACCACCTTGGATTTGTTTTTCCTAACTCAGCAGTTGCCAGAATGAGTAACTATGGAGCTCAACATGACTGAAGCTTTGTAAAGAACAAATGTGTTGACACTTCTCCAAAAACAAAAGAAATTTTGGGAGGTAAAGCTACTGAGTCCATCAGCTCACCAACCTCACCTCAGTTATAGCAGGAAGCCCCGCTATTCTTGATAAGGTTGAATCACGAATCTCTTGATAAGGTTGAATCACAAATCTCTTGATAACCTCTGGGTTGCCTTCCTTAATAGCAAGTTAAAACCAAAAAAATCTTCTGTAGAGGAAAAACAGGTATTGAGAGAAACAATAGCAAGGAAAGTTTTGAGGGGACAGCTTGAAGCCAGTTTACTTTTCAAAGTAATTTAATTAAAAATAACTATAAGACTTTCCTTTTCATTTTGTTTAGTTTGTTTGTTTTTGTTTGCTTTTTGTTTTAATTACCATAGTTAGTGCATACTAACATATAAAATCTTTAAAAATATGTTTCTATCAGATTCTCAATTTAGGGAATATTGGATGCCATCTTTTTTAAATAGGCTGCTGAATGGCGTACAAATTTTCAAGCACTGTCAATGGCAGACATTAAGAACTCAATATTCTCCCACAGTCCCCCCAGCTCAGTAACAGGGGTATAGGCAAAACTGTGCAGGAACCAAAATTACTGTTTCATAGGAAATGTTGTGTTTTTTCCAATTTATTTATTCTGAAACAAAATTAAAATAAAATCAAAGTGTTCCTCAAAAACATTTTCTGAAAACAATTAGCTTAATTTCAATTTCAATCAATCACTTCATAACATAAAAGAAAAGAAATTGCAGAAGGGAAATTAACATAAAAATCAAAATGAAACATTTGTTAAAATGAATAATGGTACTCTTAGTAAAATACTTTTTCCCCCAGTTTTTTCCCTCTTCAAAATTTATACATTTCCATGAAAAGTTTTTTTTTTCAACAATATAGCATTTTCTGATGGAACAATTCACTGAGCACCTACCTGATCCTTTAGGTACCTATTAATATGTGTAATGCAACAGTCAAACAAAACATTTGACAGTCAACTTGTTCCACCTAAAAATATAAAAAAATACATAGCCACTAGAAAATAAAAAACATAATGAATTTCTAGCACACATAGTAAACCATTTTGTCACTCGATCTGGCTTTTCATTAAAAGCCTAAAAAAAAGGATGAATTCAGTAGTGATCTGGAAAGAGAAAAAATATTTAGTTCTAGCAGACCTGAGTCAATGTTCCTTCAGGGAGGATACTGTGCCATCATTTGCTACTCATCTGTATCAGGGAAGTTCCTGATCAACCAGTTTAGGACACACAGTGAAGCAGGAGGGGCCAACCTGAGACGTGTAGCACAGGGGGCCTCTGTTTGGTACACAGCAGATTGCGGAGGGACAGGCAGCACATCAGCGGATAGAACAGGGAGCAGAAAGCATAGCAGCAAATCCTGCAGTGAGCAGAAAGAGCAGCAGATTGGGTAGGGGAAAAGGATTGGGGAGGCACTAGGCAAGAATGAGCAGCTGCTATGTGGCACACCTGCCAAAAAGTTT
Source organism: Caiman crocodilus (assembly GCA_030014935.1). Taxonomy (NCBI): domain Eukaryota; kingdom Metazoa; phylum Chordata; order Crocodylia; family Alligatoridae; genus Caiman; species Caiman crocodilus. The sequence goes on from JAGPOW010003642.1 coordinate 81,515,312, forward strand.
GAGCATGTGAAGGAAAAGGGTTTCTGATACTACAATCCTGTAACTTGTTACATAGGCAAAGATTTGCAACCACATGAGCTGTGTGCACACCAGCAGGGCCATGCGTATGCAGCAGCACAAATAGTAGTGGCACAAATTTGTGCCATTACTTTGTGTCACAGAGCACTCCCCTTCCCATGTCCTTTGCAGTGAAATATGTTGTCCTGCTGTTCTATGTGCTGTGGGGGGTGGGGGACTGGGGCACAGGGTGCCACAGTATGGGGGCTAGCCAGCAGGCAAACCCCACACTGAGATACTTTGTACCCCATCCAGCTGGGGAGTGGCACGTAGAGATAGGGCAGCAGGCAGCCATGGGCTGGCTGTTTCCCTGTCTCCATGTGCTTCAGCATGGGGGCTCTGCTGTGAAGCCCCTATGCCGAGGCAAGTGGAACTCCCGTGCTGAGGCACGCTGCACCCCAGACAGCCATGGAGCAGCTGGCTGGGGCGCAGGGTGCAGAGAGGCTGCTTGTTCCATGTTTGTCCCAGCACACACCACTTTGACATGCCTCATGCTACTTTTTCTTTGTTAGCAGTGTTGTGCATGATTTAATGTGCAAGGAGTGCAGATGGGGTTCCACAAAGAGGCTTGTGGCGCCACAAACCATACATACCTGCACACCTGGACCGGGCCATGGAATCTTTTTGTAGTCAGTAGGTGCATCTACACACATGCTTTACTACAGAGGTGACTAATTATCTCTGCAGTAAAGAGTAACTGTCTACACATGCACCCATATTAGGGGACAGTAAATTAATTAATTCCACTGTAGGATAGTACTGCCCAGGACGAGCACTATTCTACAGTGGAGAAGTTATGTGCACTGAAATGCATATGTAGATGGTGACCAGGGCTGGCTGGGGCACAAGGGCACTACAGTGTGGGAGTTGCCTGCTGGTTAACATGCCTCAGCCAGTCCCTCTGCAGCATGTTGAGCAAGGGTAGGGCAGCTTCAAGCTGGTAGGCTGACCCCCCGGACCCTCTGCAAGCCCAGGACTGCTCTGCCCTGGCTCAACATGACGCAGTCCCACTTGGACATGTATACACTGAGCCCAGGAGAAATAAATTCAGGCATGATCTGCACTGGATTTAATTGCTACATGCTAGCTGTACATGTAGATCGGGGCAGGCAATTATTTCAGGCGGAGGGCCGCTTACTGAGTTTTGGCAAGCCATCGAGGGCCGCATGACAGGCAGCCAGGGGCAGATAGATATTATCTATCTTAATTTTGGGGGGGCCCCACAGGCTGCATCTGGCCCCCAGCACAGATTTTGCCCAGCCCTGATGTAGATGCACCCAGTGGGTCTCTGCATGAGCACCGGAGTCTGTCCACAGTCAATTGCAAGATTGCGATTGTAATTCATAAGGATATGCTGCCTTTGACTGATACATGCCATCTTCCAGAGCCACACAGATTTAGGGGTGTAAGTGGTCCTATATTGGTGAACACCTCATTGCTATTTTGTCATTATTGATCATAATGCGTCTTTGCTTTGATGTGAATGTAAGGGACAAAAGTGAATTGTTATTGTCACATCAGTTTCTAACTGCATTGGTAAAATGTACCTTCAGTTGTGTATCTCCTGTGTTTTCTGAAGAACTGAAAGAAAAGGCAGAAGGCAGAGTAGAGGTACATCTTATAGATTAACTGAATCAAAGATGCATACCCTTCTCTGAGTAGCAGCTCACTACCATCCACTGAAGTGAGCTGTTGCTCATGAAAGCTTATATATCTCTAATTCATTTAGTCTATAAATTACACCTGTACCTTGCCTTCTGCCTAACTTCAGACTAACATGGCTACCTCTCTCTGAGTTAGTGAAGTTAGGGAACCTGACTGGAAAGGACTAGAACTTATAGCTGGTGTTTTTTATGGAAATACATTGGACAAAAAGATTGTTTCTATAATGTTGGATGGTAGGAGTAATTGCTGCAAAGCACAGTTGCTTGCAGAAGAACTTGAAAATGTTCTTGTTTGTTTATTGGAGGCTATTGTTACTAGGCTGTTGTAATAGCTGCTAGGGTTTTTCCTATATACCAGACACCATCCATTTATAAAATGCTAATTACTAATTAAAACAAAACAACAATGAGAAATTCCTCATGGGGAGGGGGTATTAGTACTTATGCTTGCTAGGTTTCATTTCATAAGTGATTCCTTCATGGAATGCTAATCAAGTCCATTCAGAAAAGCCTTAATTAATTTAATTAAAATCTGTCAGATCAAACTGATTAGCCTGACATCTAGGTCTCAGCAGAGGAAGCAGACTGGTACTTCTGTCGATGCTTCTGCTGAGGTGGGCTTACTAAAGTCAGTTAAAGATGGATGGTAGCTAAGGTGGTCAAAGCATTCTATCTGACATTACCATAGGAATACATTTTATAGCTGCCCCAGCAATCCAGTTTCTTTTTTGTTAGAGTGTTCCATAATTCTGCAGGACCAGTAGTGCAGGTAATGTCAGGCACCCCAGTCTGATTACGATTGAAAGAAAGTGGGGTGACCTTTCTTACCCCTTTGATGGCTGGAATTCAGAAGAATCATTTTTCATCCTTTTCCGACCTCTAGTCTTAATCATTGGCCATGACCACTGCCTCACTGGCAGAAGAGAGACAAAGGATCTGTCATGTGACCCCCTCCTGATATTACTAGAAGGATGACATTGAAGGTTTTGAGATCCCCAGTTTAAAGGGGCAGAACAGCAAGTAGCTTCTGTTGAAAAGATGGAAAGCTGTGCTCAAGTTCAGAGCTCTCTTAAATGTTCTGGGGATCAAACACTATTAGAAGCTTCTTGAGGAGAAAGATGAGTATTTGTTTGACAGTGGGAAATAGTCTCTTGCTACCAATAATAAAGAACAATTTGAGAGGAGAGAGAGAGAATGAAGTCTCTATTTGTTAAAGGTAGTCATCCAAACTACCAACTTTCTGTTGCATCCTTACTGATTTCTGCAAGCAATCCACTGTCATGAAGAAACATTTTATATTTCTAACAATAATAGAAATTAAGTATTGCTAATCAATATATGTGTTTGCAAACAGTCTTTTTTCTTGTAGATCAGAACGCTATATTACCAGAGGAATGGAGTTCTGATGAAGTAGGGAACATGAGATAAATGCTGAAAACAGATTGATTTTTCTTTTAGAACACATTCTTAGATACAGAAGTCTACCTGACTGAGAAAAAATACAAAATATTTAAAATGTTCCTCCCTGTTCCTACATTTGCCAAAATTCATAGCGTTTCATAAAGTTGAATTTGTTAAGACAACTGATATATGAACAAAATGTCCGTGAGGGCAAATTTGGAAATATATTTATATCATTCTAAATCTTTTGAGGCTATTTTTTACTGGGCCAGTAAATCTATCCTCATTCCTTAAAGTATGCCATATAAAGTTATACGTACATATACAGCCCCTTTATTTTATTACTGAATGTATTTCTATGAAAATGGTATTAATTATAATTATTCCTGCTCCATTTTTCATAAGCCTAGGCAGGGTAGCACCTCAAAGACTAATTGGTTCAAAGAGATATCATTCTATACCAATTCATCTTCAAGGTGCTACCCCACCCTGCCTTCTGCCTTATTTCTGATGAAGTTAACTGCCTCTATCATTTCTCAGAACCACCCATCATATTCCTGAGCTTTTCATATGAAATTGTTGTCAGTGGGCACATCTACACACGACCATTTGCTGTGCAGTAACTGAAATGTCTGCACAGTATAGGTGCACATCTACACATGCATTTATTGTGCAGTAAATATGGTGACTTATGCCAGCCTGAGCATGCAGGAATCAAATTTATGCCCAATTAATTACTGCGCAGTAACACTGTGTGTGGACCGACTTGGGACTAACATTAATCTCAAGTCAGTCCACACACAGTGTTACTGCACTTTAATGTCTGCACATGTAGATGTTGGCCTATTTCTGCTTACTGTGGAGTAAATTTAAGCCAACATAAATGCATCTGTAGACACACCCAGTAAGTATACATCACTACAGCAGATACTGCTTGTTCCTGGAGATTTATCTATCTTTCTTTCAGAGAATAGATTTAAGCTTAAAGTTGAAGACCTGCACATTTAACAGTCTAGTAGCTTTAACCAAATGGGAAGAACTTTAAATTTGTAAGACTTCACTACCCTACAGCTACTAATGATGATGTGTGGTTTCTATGGCAATTGTCAGGCCAGTGAGTCTTTCTAGCCCCGCTGTCCTTCCACTTGCCCATGTAATATACGCGCACATGCACTTGTATAATATTTTTCATCTTCAAAGCACTTTAGAACCTTTTTTTAATCCCACAGATACAGTTGGGTTGGATTAATCAAAATGAGAATGGCTAATTGATATTTAGATTTTAGGCCCCTGTCCTTCAAAGAAGTATGTATGAATTTGAATGCTATTCAGTGTAACCCCATGAGCTTTAAGGGAACTATTTACAGTACATAACGTCAAGCTCATGTGTAAGACCCTTTAAAAAGGGTCCTTAATCATTAAAGAATATTTCTATCCAAAACATTAAAAAAGTAGAAGAAATCATTATTGATTACCAATGTACTCTATGAACACCCACACTTCCTAAGGAGGGTAAGAACAGCATCAGCTGATAGTTAAGAAGTAGCAGGAGTTTAGAAATGTTGAGTAATTTTTTATTGGTATAGTCTATCTACTCTTAGAATTATAATAATCAGAAATGCTATTTATCTGTCAATGGAAGCCATTCTTCTAATGCAGTCTGGATGGGGCCTGTATTACATGTAGCATAGCTGCTGCGCTGGCTAGACTGTGCCTATTCTGGCCCATTCTGGTTGCTCCAGAACCTGCACTGCATGTAGTGTGGGCTGAAGCAGCCACCAAATCAGGGATGCTGGAAGTGAGGCAAGGAGGTGGAGCCTGTAGGCTGGATCTAGCCTGTGGACCAGCCCCATGCTACTCATGCTGCCTACATGACTGGATAAATTTGACACCTCTGTTTTTAAGGAAATACAGTTCCATGTATCCAAAAAGGAAGTATAGTGAATGGCTCATAAGTACTTGCTAGAAATAGAATAATTTTAGTACTTGGGGGAGAACAAGTGTCTTTAGGATAATTCTAGGGATGAATTGTTAGTAAAAATAGAAAATATGTCTACATCTTGCCTGCAGGCATATTCCCTGACCACCAACTTTCCACCTTTATGGTAGTGTCAATCAAATTGATATGGATATCCTTGAAACAGGCAACGTACCTTTAGTTTGAACAGTGAACCCTGCAGTAAAGAGAGTATGTTTGGTCAGTATCTTTTATCACTGAAGAACTAGCTTTATTGAAGGCTTGAGGGTCACAAGGGAAGGGCATGAAAGTGCATAAAAAAATAAGGCCATTGGCAAATATACTTAACTTTTTTTTTAAATAATGCATCATTTTCTCTTCTCTGATATAACACTGACTGCCACCCTGAAAATCTCAGCGTTGCTGTTTTTAACTCTAAAGGTTCCCTAGGCCATGGTCCTACAATGAGCTGGACCATTGTTATGCTTGATTTCACCCATACAGCTTAGTGAAAGATGGGAGATGTATTGCACAGCGTTTAAAGTGGTATCTACTGATGGTGACTATGTCCTGGCACTGGAAGCTTATGTTCACTTGAACCTCTTTACTAGTCATTACGGAATTACCCTCAAAATCCTGTCATCCTATTGTGCTATAATTTTTTCCATATATTCTCTTCTCTTAAAACCTTCCCATTTTTCTGTTAATTTTGTCTTTAAACAATTTATAATTAAATTGTAATTTACTTTACTCATGCAATTGAATACAATACTTTACTTGTACAATTTATACTTTATACTCTAGGTCTAAAAAGTCCAAAAATACTGTTCCGCACTCATTTATCTTCTTATTTCTTAACATTAAATCTGTAGACAAACTGCACCGAATACAATTTTGATCTAATTTTTATTCTCTTAGGACACAGTTTAGGTAGGCCCCAGTTTGAGAAGGCACTTATGTAGGGACTTACCTTTAAACACATGTTCAAGCCTCATTGAAGTAAATGAGAATTAAGTACATACTTAAGTGCTTTACTAAATAGGGATGGAATTAAGCACGTGCTTATGTGTTTTGCTGAATCAGGGCCCCCAATTTTTTTTTTTTTTTAATCTTATCTCTGCTAGATAGATGCAAAAACCTGAAGCCCAGATACTGATCTTACAGTGATGTAAATCAGAAATACAGTAACCCTAGCTGGTACAAAAGGAGCTGCATGCACATAAAAAAGTGAAAAGATGGCCTTGTGTTTAGGGCCCCAAGGGATGCAAGCTCAAACCCCAGATCTCTGTAGGTCTTCTTGAATGACTTTCAGCAAGTCATTTATGTTTCAATCCTGCAGGTGGCTCTGCCTAAGTAGGCATTGGTACCCACAGAAAGGTCCACTGAAGTTGAAAGCTGATAAGCCACTGTTACACAACTAAAAGTTTAATGTCTCTGGGGTTCAGTTCCCAATCTGTCAAATGGGAATAACAACACTTCCTCTCTTTCACTCTTTGTTCATCTTCTCTGTTAAGGTTGGAAGCTCTTTGAGATACGGAATACCTCTTACATTGTATTTTTGCAGGGTCAGCACCCTTCAGTGATGGATCATTTTTATAAGGCTAGGTACAGGCATTCAAAAAGCCTGAGGTGGAATTGATCTAAGTTACACAATGTCCTGTAGGTGGTATAGTTTAGATCAGTAATGAACAAAACACACATTCACCCTTTGTTGGTGGAGAGTGCAAATCTTAGGGTTGTGCCATTTTTAAACCAGTCTGTGTGCGTCCAATTTCTGTTCTGTCATGGGTATAGGTTAGTTTCTGATCACTTATTCCAGCAAAAGTGTAATGTTTGTACCTGACCTATAACTATAGAAACCTACAAATATAAAATTTGTAGAAATGTGTTAACATAAAATGTATATGTTGACAGCTGTTAACCTGGAGTATTAAATTTAGACTTTGAATACAGATATACAAATGTATCAGAGGAAGAGACAAAAACCCTTTTTGTACTAAGTGATGTCAGCAGGGCGGGCCCAAGGGAAAATGTCACCCTGGGAGAACTTGTATTTTGGCAGCCCCCTGCCCCCCCAAGTCAGTGATGCTGCTGCAGTCAGACAGCAATGCAGTCCAGCAGGAAGGCACAGCAGCATGGTGAACCAGGCAGGCATTGCTGCTGCTGTGCAGAAGCAACGTGGGCCAGCTACAGCAGGCACCACCCCATTCATATGCGCCTGACCTGCTTCCTCCTGAGCAGCAGCTGGAAGTGGGGGCAGGCTGGACAAAGCAGTGCTTCTCTTGCCTGGGACAGGGATCAGCGAAAGGGGCAGAGGGAGAGTGCTGCTGTGAAAATGGGCTGCTCATGTCTTTGTTAAGTATGAAAAGCTGCAGGTTGCATTTTTAGTGCTTTTCTGTATATTTCTTATCATTTTGCAGTGTCTATATTAAGCATTTGTGATGGATAAATTATATGTATTTAGGTCTAACCAGTGCCACTTACACAAACTATTATCCACCCTTAATTCAGGTGACATTGTGATTTTCACTTGTAGGCATATTCTGCTATGTTGTGTCCATTCAATTATTATGGTACTTCGAGATGCCTGATGGAGAACTGAATAACAAAAATGGCTTTCTTAAACTGCCCAGGAGTTTAAAAAGACGTTAACAAGTATATATGGCAAATGTAATATGAGCTCTGTGAGGGTTAGTTAATGGTTAACTGTCTGTGTTGAACCTGTGCTCCTTAGACAAATACTGCTAGCATAAGATGAGTTGCCTTTTCCCTGCAGACAGAGGCTTAGTGCAAGCAGGGAGACTGGGGCTTGGGTCTTGGGAGAGTAGAAGACAGCTTCAATGCAGCAGGAGGGCTTTCACCGTCTTTTAGACAGGAAAGGAAGGCATCGTATTACAAGAACTGCTATTTTCAAATAGAAATGGGATGGATGGGGGTACTGGGGTCTCCCTGTACATCCTCAAGTTCATAGGGTAGCTGACCTCATTCAGCTGTTGTTTTGCTTTTTTAACTAGCTCTTGTCTGAACAGGTGCCCAATGCAGTATAAAGCTGCTTAGGATAGCTAGCATAACTCTGCTTTCACATTTCAAGAAACTGGGAAAGAAATAGGCAAGAAATGTTTTGCACAGGAAGCTACTGTGTGGAGATACTCTGCACAGCCATTGAAGGAGCAGTATAGTACTGAAACACCACAGGTTCTATAGAAGACAAAAACCCTGTAGGTCAGGTGAGTGACAACTCTATGGAACTTGATTTAAAGCTGTGTGTGTACTGTGCTGTGAAAACTGCTGATATTCAGTTGTAATGGATGAAATGGTTATTTTTTAATTACTTGAGACAATAGAAAACCTTTGAACTCCACTATGAGGGAAACTCCTCAGACAAGTAATTTTTTTCAGAGCAGAAGCAACGCAATAGCAGCCCATTCAGTCTAAGAGGTTCAGACTTGGAAATTCTGCCTCTGAACAATCCCCAAACTTTGGAGAACCTTTGGGCCTTAATCATATTGTAAAAATTCAGGCATGACTATTATTTAAAGAGCAATCTTTATTTTATATACATGTAAAAATAATTAAAGATTCTCACAAAACATTTTCAAGCTCTTGCTTTCTATACAAAGATGGTTGAAATTCAGTATGTAATATTTTTGGCTTTAAAACATGTCTCACACAGAACCAATATACTTTGGTCTTTTTTCAGTTTTTGGCACAGGAATTTGGTATTCCACCTTAGTATATTTTGGATAGAATGCTATGATAGAGATCCAGCACTTTACAATTTTCTCCTCGTTGCTTGTGTTATCCTGCATTTAGGTTCTGTAACCCTTTTTCCCTTAATAAGATAGAGAATATTTTCACTACAAATGAATAAGATAGTTTAGCCCTGAATAAAGCAGTAGCATTGTAACCAGGTGGCCTCTGCAATAGCAATAGCTGTTCACAAGAAAACTTTAGAATGGAATTTAACAAGTTAAAGGTATTTTTGCTATTCAAATAAACATTCCCTATCCTATTAAGATACTGTAATCTAGGCATGCAACTCTTTTCAGTTAAACTACTATAATACATTTAATGAATTTACTCCTGACTTCTGCTATTAAAAGTGAAAAAGGATCAAAGTATAATGTATAAAATACCTGGTTTTCTTTTCAACTGTCATGCACTTTTATTTGCAACATACACTCATTTCACTCTGACTGCAAAATGAAACTAGATTGGTCAGTTTTACTTTGCTTAGCAGTAAATTTTACTTTATGTTTGTCATGTTACTAAAGCTGCCAGTGGACAATGGGAATATTTCACTGCATTTAAAAGAAAATCTACAAAACACCTCTATATTTGTTTTTTAAATTTTTTAAAAATCTGTTTTGGGGGCCCAAAATGAATTTATTAGTATCATTTTATCTTAACCAACTCTTCATACGTGGGTGTTATTTGGTATGATGACTAAAAGCATTGTGTTGATGTAAATGATCAAATACAATAAAGGTGAATGTACGTACTTGAAATGGATCAACTATGGATAATGTCAATCCTAAAAGCATAACTACTCTGTTTTCTGAATTTCACAGTGGCTTTCACTTAATTTAAGTAAAAGATGTGCACCATTACTCAGGAGATCTAGCCATACTCTGAACACTTAAATGGATTTTTCTGTAAATTGTAGATTAGGTTTAAGTGAATTTGTATAGAAAAGGTAAGGTTTTTTTCAGTCAAAAACTAAAGGGAGTCTGAATGAGTTTCAGGATTTAAAGTAAATTTGAGATTACAGAATCTGTAATGAGAGAATGTCCTTATGCTAAATATTTATAATTATTAAATAAATATAACTTGGGCATTTCAAAGCAGAGTCTTCATGCACTGCCCTGCTTAAGACCCTCTTACTTTCATTGTAATAAGTAAGTTCTAAAATTGCTTTTTGAATAGGTTTCTTTACCAATATCCATTTTACAACAATGTAATCAGTTGCAGCATACCTGCTAAATATTTACGATGGTCTGGCTGGGTGGAAGATTCATAATCTCTAACCTTAATAGCACAGAGAGTAAGTTCTAAAGACTGTCTGGAGTACAAAGGTTATGAACTGGTTGTAAACAGCCTCCAGAATAAAAACCTGTCTGAGGCTCCACTGCAAGAAAACATCACCATTTGGTTCAGGTTCCTTGGTTTTTTCAGTAAGATTCTGGAATAAAGTCTTAGATGGTATAAATTGCTGTAGGTCCATTGATTTCAATAGAACTATGCCAATGTACATCAGTTGAAAATCTGGCCTAAGAATTTACAGGGTTTTTAATCTAGTGTGTAGTACCAGACCTGCATTTATAGCAGGGGTGGGCAATTATTTTGGGCAGAGGGCCACTTACTGAGTTTTGGCGAGCCATCGAGGGTTGTATGACAGGCAGCCAGGGACAGATAAATATTAATTTTCTAATTTTTGTAGGGGCCCTTTGGGCGGGATAGAATGGCCTAGCAGGCCACATTTTGACCACCCCTGATGTACAGTATCTGCAAGTGGAGAAAGCTAATGTGTTGATTGAGCAAGCTACTTAATCATGTACCTAATTTGACCCTAAGTTTTTAATACTGTAGTTAGTCCCATTGATTTAGCAGAACTACTCTCATGCTTAAAGTTAAGTCTCTGCTTAAGTACAGAGAAAACTAAGTTCTAACCTCTAAGAGAACCAAGAACAGATAAAGAAGGAGGTGGCTGACAGCCTTTATCACCAGTATATTTAAATCATTTTTTTTCTTTCAGGCCTAACACTATGTGGGATAACATATTTTTGGAGTACATTATATGGGTCTTATCCAATGACTGCTGAGGTCAATGGAGGTCTGTCCTTGGTTATCAGTGTGGTTTGGAATGAGCCTAAGGCCCAGAGGTTTAAAGTTATTTGGATTAGGGGTGTCAAATTTATCAGGCCCAGTGGCCTGGAGCTAGTCTAGAGGCTAGTTTGGGCCTACAAACCAACCCTGCAGTGTGGGGCCAGTCCTGCATGCAGCCTACAGATCAAATCCAAGACCCACAGACAGTATTTTAGTGGTGGTACAGCTCCACAGGCTATCCCATCCCAGCTGGGTCAGTCTTTTCTCACAAAAGACCAAAAAGATACCTGCAAACCATATTTATCCAATACCCTAGGTTGTAGATTCTCATCTAAAAGTTGGGTGTCCTGCTTTCAAATTACCACTGCCTGATTTGGAACAGGGGCTTAAATCACAGGTATCTTACATCCAATGGGAGGTATCCTAATCACCAGACCATTGGCTCTTCTGGGAATGTTTCTCAATTTCTGCAGTTGAAGTTGTTCCGCAGTGCACGAGTAAATATCAATTGCAGAAGGGATTTGAACCTGACCATCCCCCATTACTTCCCTAGCTACTGGGCCATAGAATCACTCTCTCTAGCCCAGTGATTCAACCAGGGAGCCGTAGGACGCACACAATGTTAGCAGAGTTTTCAAAACATAATGATACGTGGTGACATTTCTAAGTTATTTGCAACAGATAATTTTTATAGTGAAAAAAAAGAGTGAAAATGAAAAGCTGGCATTTTCCAAGGGGTGCCTCAAGACTATAAAGGGGTGCCTTGAATCTGTTGAAGAGTACTTCAGATCTGAAACGGTTGAAAAGTACTGCCCTAGCCAGTTGACTTTATAGGTAAAATTAATTAGGGAAAATTTAATTCAGTGAGTTAAGGAGCTTTTGAAAATCCCCTTGGGTGCATCTGGTGGATCCTTAGGTGTCTAAATATTCTAAAAATCTAGATCCTGATTTTCAAAGATAAAATAAGGTTCTTAACTTCTATTATATTCAATGGCATTTAAAGAAACAACTTGCTTCTGTAGGTTGTGGCATACATCTGTTTTTAAGAGCCTCTTCCAAAGGGAGCTTTTTGATTGAGAGCAAGTCATCAGTTTCTATTGATTGTTTCTATATTTAAATAAACAAATTATTTATATATGCATTTGCTATTTGCCACAAGAATTCAAGTTACCGTACTATACTCTCTTTCTGCTTCTATTTTTATTGATACTGAAAATAAATTTATTTCTGTTAATTTTTGCAGAGAGTCTCCATAGAGAAAATAATTTTATTTCAGTGTATAGCATAACAACTTTCACATCTCCTTTTTCTATTTGTTTCATATAATCTAAAGTTTAAGATAAAGTTGTAAAAATCTACCAACCACTGTCCATAGCTCTCTATTTTTTTTACAAGTAATTGATTATGATAGTCTATAATACCCTATGAGCTTATTTCAGAGCTCATTGAAATCAACTTTGGAGCTCTGGGAGAGCAGATATTAAACTTTATCCCCAGAAGCTACTTTATCTTTGACATCAGATGTGGCAAAACTTAGTCGTTTTTTACTCTCTCATTTTGGCCACGTATGCATGTACAAAGTTAGTATATACCAAATGTTCATAATAGTAAGTAATAGTTACTGGTACCTTTCAGAACAGACAGGTTTTCAGTGAAATAATTCAGAGTTCTGAATACTAAGCACCTTGCAGAATTAACTCCTCATTTTCATTTTAAAGTTTATTTTGTAGAACATGCAATTTTGAAATATGTTTGCCTGCTTGTGTAATATGAAATACAAAGGACAGCTTCACACATGTCAACCTAGTTTTGCTATTAATCTGCCTGTTTTTATTTTCTTTCAAAACATAAAGAACTGTGCTGAAATAATATTTTTTAAAACTATTTTTATGTCATTCCATTAATACAAATGTTGATGAATGAACAACTTTTGAAAAAGACTTAAAAACCACGAAGGTGTACTTGGTCTATATGGTAAATCTGAATCCCTGCAGAAAGCAAGACAAATACCAGATAAATACTGCTAATTCTTAAGGGATCTTGTGGCCCTCAGACCTTGCCAATATCTGTTTGTCAAGTGATGCAAGAGTTTGCTAATTAAACAGTTTGCAGTGATGTTTGGAACAAAACTTGTGGACATATAACCAATTGAACAATTTATTGCTGTAATTGAAGGGATTAGTTGGTGTTTATTAACTAGCCTTCCTGCTATGTTTACTGATGAATCTTGGTAATAACCCTTGGCCCCTGACTTTTGTTTTTAAAGATTCCATAGGTATTATTGACACTTCAGTATTCAAGTTGTTACTTCAAGGCCACAATTGTAACTTAACACCATATTGTAAATTCAGCAAAGTTATGCTGTTAGGTTTTTTTCTGGTGGGTGAGACATTATCCTTTCAGTACAAAAATGGATCTGAATTTACAAAGTATTAAAAATAGCTGTTAAACAGTGCTTAGTCTGAACATTAGTCCACGTATATAGTAGTTTATTTTCCTTTTACAAGCATTGTCTCCCCTACTGTCTCCATCATCATTAAAGTAGACTTGCAGCTAGGAGAACGGCATTATTGCTGTCATATACAGCAGGGATGCCAATGAAATGTCTAAGGCACATGAAGTTTTGAGCACAGATCTATTCAGTGGACCAATGAGTCCTGATGGTGATAACAGGCTGCTTCTCCCTCTTCCAAATGAAAGCTGTTTAACTAGAACTAATTGGCCATTCCTAAAGTGCAATTAGCAGGGGTATTAATCTAGACCTGACGGGTGTGAAAATTAGTTTCTGGTAGACCACTCAACATGGGGATGCCTGTAGCAATTGTGATCATAAACTTGAAGAACTTTAATGTGCCAAAACTGAATAGCCCATTTTTATCAACAGCATTTGACGCAAACATTAACTGGAGAAAAATTGTTGGGAAAGAAGTATGCTTAATACTGCCAAAATACTTTTTTTACTTAGTTTCATTACCAGCAAGGAAATGTTTGCTTCCTTGTTCGTTTTTTTCTTTTTAATTAGCAGTATGAATTTGAAATACAATTCATATTGTAAATCACTTGTTTTCTTTTCATTCCTAAAGTTATTTATAAATATTGAAATCCATTCCTTTTTTTTTTTTTTTTTTTGCTGTCTGCATTGAATGTTTCTTCATTCCACTTTTTGCTGGGTACACATAAGCAAACCTTCTCAACCCATCTGCAGTGCACCTATTAAATGGTATGAGAATTGTTTTCTGGTTTTGAAAGCCAGGAAGTGCTTGAGGAACTTGGGCCAGATCCTTGGTTTCGGTAGATCAGTGTAGCTCTTCTTCAGCTGGGGTATATAGCTCAAAGGATCTAAACTGATTGGTTTTCACTGAGGATCTTGGTCCTTGAGTTCAACCAATTCATTCTGAATTGCTATGAATTCCATCTGAATCTGTAGACAGCTGCATGAACTAGAGGGCTTTAGGCTGAGAACTAGACAAGGAAATTTGTATTTCCTGTTGTAATTAGAAGAGACTTGAAGTATGCAACAATAAAATACAAAACCTACCCCAGAGATCTGTTTTACATAACATAAATGTGCTATAAGTGTAAGAAAAGGTTTGGAGATCCTCTTGATATCAAGGAAATGAATAGGTATTGTGTACATAGATATTATTTATGAAGATATAGAGTACGTATTTCATAGTCAACTAGTGCTCTCTCTCCCCAGATTTTTTTGGTTTGTGTTTTCCCTGGTAGGACTAGGGACCTCTAATTTTTGTGTTCTGTTGTGGGAAAAAATGCATAATGATACAAATTCACCCCTTTAGAGGTAAAGTATCTCAAAGTCTAGACTACCATGCTATTCTTTAGAGGTATGGGAAGATTGGCAAGTAAAGAAAAATAGGACTGAAAAAGACACCCTCAGTCATTGTGTCCAGTTAGCTGTATTGCAAGCACCCTACATCCCCAAATCCCTTTGTGACTTGATCAACCTCCATCTTAAAAGTAGGTAGGGGTTTTTTTGCTCCCTTATTACTGCCATCAATTGTTTTAGAAACTCATTGCTCTGATGGGTAGAAACATTCTTCTAGTTTCCAACCTGAATTTATTCATGGGTGTTCTATACCCCTTTATCCTTATGCCAACTTTGTCTTTTAGCTTATGCAATATTTTTCTTTTCCTATAATGTATTTATCAAGTAATCATATCTCCTCCCAATGTTTGTTTTGCTAGCTAAACAAGCTAAGCTCCTTATTCTCCTCTTGTAAGACACACTCATTCATCCTGCAGTTGTCCTGGTAGAAAAACCCACGTAGAGAAGAGCTTTCTCACGCACAAGTGACCAGAACTATACACAATAAAAAAAGAGAGCTGCTATCTTCTTAGACATGTGGAATACTTTGAAAGTAATTTTCTTCTGAAGTACAGATGCCCAATGAAATTATTCACCGTTATTTGCCTGGTCCATAAAGATATGAAAGTGGTGGTTTTCAATAATGGATCTATCACAGACCTATTTGAGGTGGAAAAAGGAGTTAAGCAAGGCTGTGTCGTTGCTCCAACACTCTTCTCAATATTTCTTACTGTGATGCTACATCTAGCCACCAATAAGCTTCCAGTCGGAGTGGAACTAAACTACCAAATGAATGGTAAACTGTTTAATCTCAGCTGACTCCAAGCCAAACGCAAGACCACCCTGACCTCAATCATTGAGCACAAGTATGCTGATGATGCTGTAGCATGTGTTCACTGAGAAGCAGGCCTTCAGGCAATGGTCAATGTCTTTACCAAGGCATACAAGAAAATGGGACGGATGCTTAACACTCAGAAGACTAATCAACAAGCTCTTAATGAGCAGTCCCCAGTTTCAGTAATTCAGATTCATGGTGAGACTTAGGAGAACATTGAGAATTTCCCATACCTCAAAAGTCATCTCTCACACTGGTTGACATTGATGAAGAAATCCAGCATCACCTTAAACGTACAAGTGCAGCCTTCAGCCTCTTGCTTGACCAGTTTCATTTCCTGTTACGACCAGGTGACCTATCACCTGGACAAGGGAGAAGAGATTGATGTCATATATCTTGACTTCAAAAAAGCATTCAATCTGATATCCCATGATCACCTCTTGGCAAAACCGGCCAATTGTGGCCTTAGGTCTGCCATGATCCGCTGGCTGGGAAATTGGCTGGGGGTGGTAATTGACAGAAGTCAATTGTCATGGTCCCCTGTGACCAGTAGGGTCCCCAAAGCTCTGTCCTTGGACCCATATCGTTCAACATCTTCATTAATTTTGTGAACGTTGGAATCAGAAGAAAACTGGTGAAGTTTGCTGAGGACACCAAACTTTGGGGCAAAGCACCCACACCTGGAGACAGGAGAGTGATCCAGGCTGATCTGGACAGGCTCAGCAAATGGGTGGACGAAAATCTGATGGTGTTTAACACTGAAAAATGCAAGGTTCTCCATCTTGGGAGGAAAAACATGCAGCATCCTTATAGGCTCAGTAGTGCTATGTTGGCTAGTACTACAGAAGAAAGAGACTTGGGGGTCATGACTGACCATAAGATGAACATGAGTCTGCAATGCGAGGCTGTGGCTAGTAAAATGACCAAAACACAGGCTTGCATCCATAGATGCTTCTTGAGCAAATCCCAGGACGTCATTCTTCCCTTGTACTCAGCCTTGGTGCTGCCACAGCTGGAGTATTGTGTCCAGTTTTGGGCCCCACAATTCAAAAAAGATGTGGAGAAGCTTGAAAGAGTCCAGAGAAGAGCCATGCACATTATCAGAGGTCAGGAAAACAGACCTTATGATGACAGGCTGAGAGCTATGGGGCTCTTTAGCCGGGAAAAGCACAGGCTCAGGGGTGATCTAATGGTCACCTATAAGTTTATTGGGGTGACCACCAGTATCTGGGGGAATGTTTGTTTACCAGAGTGCCCCAAGGGATGACAAGGTTGAATGGTTATAAACTACTGCAAGACCATTTCAGGATGGACATAAGGAAGAATTTCTTTACTATCTGAGCCCCAAGGTCTGGAATAGCCTGCCATTGGATGTGGTTCAAGCACCTATATTGAACACCTTCAAGAGAAAATTGGATGCTTATTTTGCTGGGATCCTATGACCCCAACTAACTTCCTGCCCTCTAGGCAGGGGGCAGGACTCAATGATCTTCTGAGGTCTCTTCCAGCCCTAATGTCTATGAAATCTATGAAACCTGAGGAAATTACTGTTCAAAGATTGTGACATCAGATCAGAAACCAAGCTCATGGTTTATCAAACAGTCACGATCCCCACCTTATTATATGAAACTGAGACATTGACGGTGTCCAGGAAACATCTCAAGATTCTGGAGAAGTAGCATCAGTACTGCCTTCAGAAGATCCTTTGAATCCAGTGGGTAGACAGATGCACCAACATTAGTGTCTTACTGCAAGCAAACACCATGAGCATCAAGGTGATAATCATCCAACATCAACTTTGCTGAGCTGACCATGCCACCTGGATGTCTGATACCCAAACCTAGAAGCAAGTTTTATTCTCCCAACTCAGTCAAGGCATATGCTCAAGGGGAAGGCAGAGTAAGGAGAGCCTCAAGACCGATTTGATAAAATGCAACATCAACATGAATTCATGGGAGACTATTGCCCAGGACCATACCAAAAGGCAGAACAGTATTCTGCAAGGATCTTAGTAACTTGAAACTTTACAGAGACAACAGTTGATGGAAAGTGGTAGTGGCAGAAACAGCATGTTACAGATTGAATCAAGAACCCACTTTGCACAGAAACATGTGCCCAAGGTGCAACAATCTCTCAATCCTGGATAGACCTTGTCATCCATCTTTGGACTCACAGATAAGACAATCATGGAAGAAAATCCTTGACTGCAAGGGATTGCCAATATGATCACCTTTGCCACAGAGGTGTAACTAGAAAAACCAGGCAAGCAGTGGAGTGAGGTGGGGGGAAGAGAGGGGATGGTGCTGAGGGCAGGGGTGTGGTCCGAATGCTTAATTCCTCACACAGGAGCAGCTGCTTCTATGCATGGGTGACTGGTGCCACCTTAGTCAGCAACCAGTCAGTGAGCAGTCAGCGACCAGGGAGGAAGATTCCCACACATCTAGTACTACCAACTGGTGGGAGGGGTCCTCTGTGGCCAATCTTACCTCCCAGTGTGACCACAGCACTCCTGGAAGTGGCTGTGGCATTTCAATCAGCACTCCCACTCTCCAGCTGGCACTCACAGGGGGGCACCAGTGCTCCCACCTGCCCCCCCTGCCCATCACCTAAGTGGGGAGCGCAGCCTGTCAGGGTGTGCACCAGCACTCTCAGGGAGTGCACATGTACCCCCTATACATTGCCACTGCTACTATGGCATGAATTCCCTAAACACAGGCCACTGCTGTGACAGTGTGACACTCGCTGCAGCAGAGGCACAGGTTCCCTGGCAACTGCCAGTCTGGAAGTCCTTCTAAATCAGCACCTAGGACTAGTGCCATATTCTCCTACCCTTACATCCTTTGTTGCCCAAGCATCTAGAAATAATTTACTTCTATTCTATTCTTGATACCTGAATTTGCAAAACAGCCTGGAGGTTTACACTCAACTTATTTGATAGTTAAAAAGGTGCCCCACTCAAAACATTTTTCTTTGCTTGCTTTGGTCGATTTATCTTAGTTCGTTATAGTATAATGGTAATATTGTCCATGGCACAGATTTAGTCCCCCATGGCACACAAGACCTTTCCTGCCTCAGGCATGGGGTTGGACTAGATAACATCTCAAAGTCCCTTCCAGCCCTACTTCTCTATGATTTCTATTATGCATAATATACAAAAGGAAAGAGTCTTGTGATTAAACCACTAGACTGATTCAAGAGATTGGTGTTCAGTTCCTGTTTCTGCTCTGGGCTTTCAGTGAAATTTTGGGGAAGTCATTTAATTTCTCTGTTACACTTCCCTGTCTCTAAAAAATTATTCTTTATCTGTAAAATATTCTTTATCTGAAGTAACTTTCAATCACCATATTTGCTCAAATGCAAGATGAGATTTTTTTCCCCCTAATCAGCACTGGGGAAAAAGCCCCTCATCTTACATTTACACACAAGGAAACCACATTAAATACATGGTCTGTCTTTGAGCTGCTACTGAAAGCAGCATATACTCAATAATGGAAACCAAATATGAAGTTAATTAAATGCAGCCAACACTAAGCATAACCATAAAATTCATGGCCCATATTGGGCAAACATGCCAATGGGACCCTATCACAAAGATAGATCAGTACAACCCATCTGAAAAAATATTTGCTAGTACCCACTGAGTGCAGTCCCCCTCCGTACCAACTCTGTTTCTAGTGGCTCACCATGACTTCACAGCTAGACTGTGCCTCTCTTTCCCATTTCCAATTATTTCTATTCCTTCACCAGTCTTAAATGTCTACCAAACATGACCAAACAGGGCCCCAAACATTTCACTCAGTATGCCTCTGTTGGCCCCTCTCTCAGCCTGATATATACAATTAGCATGGCCCCACCCTCCATGGGTTGAAACCAAACCAAGCTACTCTATGCCTCATCTACATATACATTTTTGGAAAATCCCAGGACTCATGATAAAAGCATACATTTCCAGCCATGAGTGCGGGGGGGGGGGAGGGCGAGGCACACAGGAGGCGCTAATTAGCATATGAATCCTTTGTGTGGATGTATCTGGAGTTGACACACATACGGACCACTGCTGAGCTCTGGGGTCACCATGGCTTGAAATACTGTTGACCCTGCTGGGGCCTAGCCCAGTTAACTATATAGTAGATAATGAACCTTTTGGCTTTGGTTTAACATAATGCATCATTTGTATTCTCTCTATAAATATTTATCTCTATCCATCTCACTTCTCTGCCTACTCTTGAAGGCTCAGGATAAGTATAGTTGCTTCTTAACCTGGCAGGTGAAATACCAGGCATCTGTATCCATGAAGGCAGTTTTCCTGAACTGCACTGTGGGAGAACTGCTCTTCTGGTGTGGTTCAGTACCTGCCAAGGTGTAACATCTTTAAGCCCAGTTTATGGAAATGGGAGTCACCCCCTTTTGCCTTCTCCAAGGGCCTTATGGCCAAGGGCAAGCAAAACTCAGGGGCATCTGAACCCCAAGCCCCCAGGCTTGGTCCTGCAAGTAGCATGCTCACCAAAGGATTTGGAAATATCTAAAGCCCCAGGTGTGGGTGGAGGATGTTTGCTGGCAGTAGGGCCACTCATGGTTCTGGGCTCTTGGATTTGGAATTAGTTTTGGCTAACATGGCCTTGGATACAAATTTTTTTTTTTTATTATTTATACTCTATATAAGTAGGTGCTACTTGAAAGAATGTTTATGGAGTACCCATCTGCTAAACCTTGCAGCAATTTCAAGAAAGGTAAAATACATCAATTCTAAGTCTATGGGCACTATATTAAGGTCAGCGTTTTCAGGTTTGCTCCTTCACATGCTCAGGGTTTTGATGGTAAGGAGAGGGAGTAGGAGCTGTAGGAGAAATAATTTGGGGGGAGGCAGAGGGCTAAGGGGCTTCCTGACCCCCCCCCGATTTATTTTCTCTGCTGTAACAGTGCAAGGGGAACAAATTAGAGGCAAACCTCCAATAATTAGAAACTATGCCTGGATAATTAAAGCAAATGTGTACATTTTCCATCTATAGTATCTAATTTTTGGGGAATCATCTTGTAATCAGGTAATGTATGGTACTATGTATCTGCATGACACATAGTATAAAATACTAGGTCTTAGCTGAGATATCCAACATTACTATAATAAAAATTTATTGCCATTCTCACTATCCAATTGTTTGAGTCTGCATGTTTGCCTAGAAAAAATTTGAAATGGGACCTTTGGGACAGTTGTTGGAAATGGAGAGCATATTGGCACAATTAAAAATATTGCCAATAGGATAACTTCTGTGATCATCTTCCCACTTGTGGAAAAGTGGGAGTCCCTGGCTAGCCACAGGGCTAGCTTCCCACCTGCCTCAGGGCATGCCACCTACCTGTCTTGCCCACCACACCTTGTTGTTAAATAATGTTGTTAGTTAAAATGGAAGGCTGCCCATTGTACACTCCGATATTGAGGGGGGGCTATCCGTGGCTCTATTCTACCCCTATACTACAGGCCAAGCTTTGCAGTTGGCATCTCAGGCAGTTAGCTCAACCATCGCCTTCTCCCATTAGCTGTGACTCCCAACCCTGAGGACCTTTGGCTTCCGTAAAGCCTGGCCCTGTCTCAGGCCCAGTCAGAACCCTGAGCTCCTTAGTTCTTCATGGGCATCCCTCATGGTGGGCCCCTGGCCCTTTTGACCCTTTAGTCCTGGCCCCTGCATTAACCAGTCAAGTACCTCAGCAGGGTTTTCACCTCCTGCCTGCCTTAGAGATCGGGGTCCCCCATTCCCAGCTCAGGTGCTCCTGGAAGCGTGCCTGGCCCTGCGGGCTCACTTCCCTAACAGGCTCAGGTACCTCCAGAAGCTTATCTTGCCTACCCTGCTTTGATAGGAATGGAATATGGCGCACCCAAAGGTGAGAGCTAGGGTTAAGGTGCCCCTATTCACCTTTCACCAGGGTGGTAACTAGCCTGGCATTTCCTGGGGGCTCCCATACCACTGAGATCCCCACCAGGTCACCTACTCCCAGCAAGGTGCAGTTTTAGGTCATGCCCAGGACCAGGAACCTCCAAACCATCCCCTATAGTTCCTGCCCTTACCTCCAAGATGTTCCAAGCAGCCAGGCAATGTTACTGCCTAGCCTACCAGCAGCAAACTGCTCTGCTTATATAGGCAGCCATGGATCTAAAATAGGTGTCGCAATTAAGCACCTACTGGCTGCTTGGCTTGACCCTCAAAGTGGCAGGTGCCTACAGTACCCTGCCACACCACTCTTTCCTCTTCCTCCCTTTTTCTTCCTCTCATGACTCAGAACCCCACACAAAATGAAGTAAGTGTTTGCAAAATTTAACTCTTTTGGTAAATTCACTCCCAAATTGGAAAGTCTACTGGAAGGGAAGTGGGCTCCTTGGTACACCCACTTACAAATCCTGTAAAACCTAACTATAACATCAGTATTCTCTCTATTTGTCAGAACTTATTAGTCAACTTGATGTCATAACTGGGTAAAAAAGTAGGTGCAGTTTTGCAAGTTGGCAAGTGGAACTCTTTGAATTACCCAACAATGAAGGGTCTCTTGAAGATAAAAATCAAACTTCGTGTGATTGTTAGTGGTGAACATACTGCATTACATTATTTTAACCTGTCCACTTAGATACAAAAACTGGAGTGCAAATGGTTAGAAATAACATTTCAAAATGGCATTTAGATGCTTTTCCTATTAAAATGTAGAATGCAGTAGTAATGATAGTATCCTAATGCTTCCTGCTTAGAACAGTAAACTTTGCCTTCTGCCATTTAAGCAGAAAATCATTGGCCAACATATAATTTTATCTATATAGGAATTATCATATCTATGGGTGGAAAGCTTCAGCTATTTGCTGAACAGACTGCAAAGAAGCACAATGAATAATAGCATCCAAAGTCTCAAGTTTGAAAAGTCAGAGGAAATGGCAGCAAGAAAAAGCAAATGAAGATGGATGAAACTCCAAAAGGGTGAAGGAGATGTCCCCCATAGTGGACAAGGATGGACGACTGACTCCTGGGTCACTTCAGCTGTTGCTTTTCATAGTGGTGTGTTGAAAGGGCAGTGTTTCAGAGATGTGTTTCCTGACTGTGACCGCTGCACAGCACTTACAAATCCTGTGCATGGGTCAGTCAGAGGTCATTGCAAGTTAACTCAACACCTCAGATTGAGAGAAAGCTCTAGGGAATAAATTGTCTAATATCACTCTGTCTCAAAGGGGCTGTGAAAGTTCACATACAGTTATTTTACTGTTTTTCTAACTAAAAAAGTTATCTCAGTGTTAGCCGCCTGTGGCCTAGTACTTTTCTGCCTGCCAAAAAGTTGATCCAAAATTGGTTTGGTTTTTCCTATCTTGTTCATTTTTTGCTTTTAAATAATAAATTTCTTCCTTTTATTCTGTTACTATGAAACTCTGGGACCAGTTCTAGCCTCCCTTCTAGCTGGTATTTGCTGCTGTGACACAGTGGGCCCATATAGAATCTTCAAGGAGCCAGGAATAATTCATGCTTTAATGCACATTAGCCTATTTTAATGCAAATTAAAGTGTCACTTAAAACTGCTATTTAGTTAATGCACATTAAAATAGATTAATGCATATTAAGCATCACTTAAAACCTTGCTCTTTAGTCAATGCTAATTAAGACAGGCTAATATGCATCTTCCTAGTATCTCACAATGGAAGTACTAGATTTAAAGCACATTAACTAAAGCACATTAATGCACGAGTAGACACACCCCCCATGAAAGCAGCATAGCCTGCATTTTTGTGGTAAAAGCAGACCACCAAATGAAGTAGATTAGCTGTGGAAGGACACAACCTGCCACTGCTGATTCACTTCATTGGGTGAAACACACATTGCCTGTTGTCCTGTTTCAGGCAGGACCCCAATGTACAAGATGAATATAAACAAAGATTATACTCCTGTTGCAAAAAATACCTAAGAGTATAATGGGGTATTAACAGAAGTATCTCTTGCAAATCAAGGGAAGTAATTCTTCTTCTCTTCATGCTTCCAAGAAAAACAAGGACAGATTGGAAAGAATCCAGTAGAAAGTGACAGCAATGATTAGAAGCTAGGAAAACATGATTAATGAGGAAAGGGTGGAAGAACTAGGGTTATTTAGTCTGGAGAAGGCAAGACTGAGGAGAGATTTGATAAGTCTTCAAATACCTATGGTCAATTACAAATAGGTCAGAGATAGATAGATTTTTCTCTGCAGCTGTAGGACTAGGAGCAGTGGCTCCCAAGTACAGCAGAGGATATTTAGGTTGGAGGTCAACATGGGTCCTGGCATAGAGGTATGGGTCACCAAGAAATCCTTGGATCCCAGATCACCCATGCCTACTTGTGGGACCCATGCCTCCATATGAAACACAGGTCAACACAGTACCTGACACAGGTCTCAGCCTGGAGGCACGGGAGCATCTAGGTCCTGGCGTGGAGGCACGGGATTCCA
The DNA here is from genome assembly GCA_030014935.1 of Caiman crocodilus. Taxonomy (NCBI): domain Eukaryota; kingdom Metazoa; phylum Chordata; order Crocodylia; family Alligatoridae; genus Caiman; species Caiman crocodilus. The sequence continues at coordinate 81,539,323 of JAGPOW010003642.1, forward strand.
GAGATTCCTCTCATCCTGTGCCCCTACACTGGGACCCACATGACCTTCCCTTATTTACTGAGATGTGCCTCTGCAGATCCTGAGGCAGATCTCCATAGGCAGAGTTTCCCTGAGTTTTCCTGCTTACAAAGAGATTCCCCAAGATTCCCTGGGGCAGGTCTCTGTAAATGGAGAAAGCTGAGCAGGTGCTCTGAACACTTGAGGGGCTTGGTCCTGCAAAGAAATTCTTGGATTGCACAGGATTGGGCCCCAGAGCAGTAGTCCAGGGTGGCTGGAGAGTGGAAGCAGCTCCAGGCTTGCTGAACTCTCCCACTACTGAGCAAATAGATATCCAGTGCATTAAAGCAGCACCATTTAGCACAACCTTTTGTCATGGCCACTAATGTGGCCCAACAAAGGGTAGGGTCATCTATTTGCTCATGTCTTCTGCTTCTAGAAATGTTTTTATGGCTGCACAAATGCAACATCAGGCAAAATCCATTTCTATACTTGCAGAACACAGCTCAGAGTATGTGCTAGGGACAGTGTGTATCAAATGCCAGAGAGGGGCCTATATATAGCCCTTGTGCAATAGGGATGTTAAACTGTTCTGAAAGGCCACAGGCAGCCCTGAGAAGGTTTCTGTACACCCCCACAGCTTGCCCAGAAGCATTAAGGAAGTTTATCATACACTATAGATGAGGGTATGTATAAACTGTAAACAGTACAAATGTAGACTACAAAACTGGGAAATCGAGATTAAATATTACTGGAGATGGGTGCAGGTAATGTTTGCTTATATAATTAAAACTTCATGTGTTCTGTAGCAAACTGGACCTAGCTTCTGTAACTCCAGTGTGTTGCAGACTGTAAGTAGAACAGCTGCATTCAAATGAAAAGGCGATAGGTATTATTAAATGTGAAAATAAATTATACAAAAAGTGCACAAGTACCTGTACTTATATTTAAACTGAAATTAATATAAAATAAAACATACATTTCACACTGCTCTCATATTTACCTTGTCATTGTAGAACACCAGTTGTCCTTGTAGAACACTTTCCCTCCTGAGAGCCAAGGCGGACACTATAGGATTGGTTTGCACTTAGGTTATATTTCCACAGCCATGGGGGCTAAAATCCTAGCATTTTGAGCCTGAGAACAAGATTTGGAAAAGCTTAGACACTGAAGCATAAGGGATAAAATCTACAATAAATTCTGCCAACCACAGAACTCTTTTCCCTTACATGTTAAATTTTACTACTTTATATATGTGTGCATGTGGGTATCTTGAAAAGTATTTTCAGAAATATTTTTTTGCATTCACAATATATAACATCTTATGAAATCTTAGCCTTTATTCTTTTTTGGACAACTTATGTGGGAGGGGAAAGCTATAGGAAGGGACCTGACAAGATTATGGTGTTGTTTCTATACATTTCCTTTATTCTTGTGGCTACAAGGAAATTATGTGTTGTTAAGTCAAAGCATGGCCTGTGAAGTTAAACTAAAATAAGCCCTAAAATTCTCCTTTTGATAAAAGAGAAAACTACATAGCAGAGACACAGGATATCTTTAATTTAAATAGTTGGTTTTGGTATATTAATTTGAGTTCAAAGCACCTTTCAAAGGGTATGATGCCCACATTTTTAATTTTTCCTAATACTAAGCATCTGGTATAGACTGGTTTGTGGTACTGAGAGCAAAAGGAAATACATTATTCATAGATGAAAGGAGTGAAGGAGAATCACTGTCCTGACTAAAAATAGCCTTTTTCCACCAGTTAATATCAGCTGGAGGTTTGATTAAACAGTAATTGTCTAGTAAGAGACAATAATTAAGTGTGAATGTTTCCTCTAGGAAGCCAGACCCAGGTGGTGAAAGTTAAGTATTGTCCTTCAGATAAGGTCCTGAAAGCAGTTTTCCTGGATGTCCACTCAGCCCTCCTGTAAAATGCTCTTTCTGGGTGCTGAGCTGCAGACAGACATAATCCAGGCCCATTTACAGGACAGCAGCAGCTCTTGGAGACATAGCACTGGAGGATTTTATGGCTGCATTTCAGATACAAGCTGGCTCACCTCTTTAGCTAGAACTCTAACCCAGAGGCTCAGAGATCACAAGAGACAAATGGCTTGAATTAAGAAATGGAGTTGACATCTATAAAAGTCAGAACACGTCTAGTAGACAACATGTGTAATAAGACTCTAACATTCTAATAGGGATATTGGAAATCTGTCTTAAAAAGCCAGCTTCCATATGAATTTGCAGACTCAGAACAAAAGGAAAAGAAAAATTAGCTCACAAGCCCTTTCCCTTTTATGCATTAGGCTCTCATAATGCATTTTAAAACATGCCTTTGGCTTTCAACACAAATGTTCCCTTAATTGTAACTACAATGCCTCCCCAGGGTTTCCCCTCACAGCAAACTGGCTCTGATACTTTTCTGTACAGCAGTGTTATTATTCTCACTATTGATAGCTGCTTCTCTCTGAAGGACCTCCAGGCTTGTGGAATGTTAGCTCTTAGCACTTGGATATGACTTTTCATATGCTATGTAATTAACCTTTGCAATCATTTTATGAATGAAGTATTAGATTGGACATGTCAGGAAAATAGTTTTCCTGCTCTGTGAAAATTTTCAAAATGGTCCCATTTCCTATTCCGATCCTTTAAGAGTCTTCAAAGCTTTATGTGAAAAAGAATGGAGGGGAGGTCCCCTGGTCTTCCTCTGGAGTAGTCCAGTGGGTAGGTAGCCTAATGTTCAATTCTCTGCTCTGCCAAATTCAGACTGGAGACTTTAATTACGGTCTCCCATGTTATAAGTGAGGGTGCTATAACTATGGAGTTATAGAGTCATATATGGACTCTATAATGGAGTTATCTTATTATAAATTATAAACAAAATGGGACAGTGATTATGTAACACACACGCAGCCTGTGGAAGAACTGAGAATAGACTACCCATGTGATTAGTGCCTGTGATTTAATCTTTAGATTATGTTGCTTCCTGCTACTACTTGAAAAGGCATTCAGAAATGGGGTTCCTACTAAATGGAAAAAAATAAGATTCCATATTGCTTTTGCTCTTGTTTTTGCACATTTGGTATGCTATAAAGAAAACCTGAACTAAAAATCCTGCTAGGTTTTTCAAAACAGATGTGCCTGTCGATTGCAGTTTGACCTCTATCTCTTCCAGGAAGCCCAGTAAAAATGCTAGTCCTTTACTATCTGCAGAATGGTAGGTTTAAAAATCTGGGAATGCCCACTGAATAAATAATCCTCATGTGCAGAGGGCCCAGCGATTATTTCATCTCCAAGAAACTACCTTAAGTATAGAGCTTCTGGTCTGGAACACTGCTTCAGCTCAGTTTGCTGCTCTTACCTAAATTAACATACACTGACCATGTTAAAAATGAAGAGGGAAGTCTTTGGTTAATGGTAGAAAGTTGAATAGTGAAATGCTAGTGAGCTGATTTATAGCTCATAAGAACTGCTGAAATTTTTAAATGATTGTTAAAGTGCATGTTTTAAATTACCTAACAATAGAAAATATTTTTCTGAGTTTCTCATATCCCAATCTCTTAAATATAACTATACATTTTTATATTTTATTTCTATACATCAGATTTTGAGACTAAAAACTGGGTTAATAAATCCTAAGAAAAAGAGGTTCAAATAAAGGAAGATTGAGAGTTCACTGATTCCATATTTTGAGCCTATGACTTCCAAAATCAAAGGGCTGCCCTAGTAATCCTAATGGATTGACTTCCAAAAGTCCTTGGATTTGTACTGCTGGACTTGTCTCTCCCCAGGGCTTAACTAGATCCCTGTAGATAGATTTTCAGGTTTATATGCTGTAATTCCATTTAGTCCAGCTGTAAACTTGCGGCAGCTGAATTAATACATTATAGGAAGAACCCAATATACGTACAAAAGTCTGAAAGTGTATATCAAATCCTGAGCAAAAAATGGGCATTTCAATTAGTTGGTTGTGTGGCTGATTGAAGAACAGCCCAGTGGCTAACAAAGCTTTGTCTGTAGTATCAGCTTGCTCCTCATCCAATAGGACAAATAGAGTGATTCTGTGTGGTTGGTCATTAACGGGTTAGCCATCGGGTGAGGGTTTTGTTCTTAAATGGGGGCTTTGTCTTATCCCTGCTGTTTAAGCCCCCTCCAAGCACTCCTCACCTGTCATATCTGTCATACATTTAATTCATCACGCTCTCTGGTCAAAAGCTACACTGATAGTATCAAAAAGAGAGGAGGGGGAGTCATAACTTTAGCGATCAAAGGAGATTACCAAGAAAATAAGATTTTAATGAAGAAGGCTGGTTTGTGAAGGAGAATTTACTGGACTAATTCACTAACATGTAAAACTGAATTTTATCTATATGGCATATCAGAATGGAATATGAAAGTACTCCAAAAGGATATGTAAGTATTTTGTTTATGGTTTTGGCTAAAAACTGAAGTGGGAGAGATGAAGTGGAATCATTTTTTTCTTACTAAAATGTCTATTTTTTATTTGTAAATAATACAAAGCATCAGCAGACTTCTTAAAAATAGCAACTGTGTTACAATGACAACTTCTTCAAGTCATTTCCATCAGACCTTCATCAGCATGCCAGTAGTTTCTGCACTGCTTAGCCCAGGTCTCTAGGATATTGGTAACAGTACCAATGTAATCTTGCCATCACTATGACAACTTCAGAGACAACTCAAATAAACAATTTCCAGTTCCAGATTTAGACAATAAGATATTACAGTGATGAACAAGACCAGAGATGGAGAGATATGCCTTCTGTGCTTGACAACCGTTTTTCACAACATCCATCCTACATGGAACTAGTCTGGATATTTGAAAGCCTTTTGCTTAAATGTTTACTATGAAAAGTACCAAGAGCATCCTTGCTACTTTTGTGTGCTTTGTAGTGAACTTTAAATGTGTAATGTTTATTGTGCTGTGAACTAATTTAGGATTATTTTTTACTAAAATGTTAGTCTTTCCATACAGTGCCTACGTATATCAAGGCTTTAACAGTAACTCCATTTTCTAGTAACTCAAAACAGCCATTGATGGATTATCTATAGCAGATGCTGCTGCTGTTTGAGTATAGTAGTATAGCACTGTGTGGTCAGGGTCATTGAAAAAATCAATTAACTGCACAGATATTAAACTGGAAACATAAAGCAGAGATTCAGTAATTGTTTAATCTCACTACAATATATATCCAAATATACATGTCAGCAGAAGAACTGTAGAATTTATTTTAAGGCTCTGCATAATGATAAAAAATCTCTGTTGAAGAGTTTAAATGAAAAATGACAATTGTTTTTATTACCACCAATGCTACTATCTTTTATGGAGAGAGGGGGAATTATTGGAGAGCCTCAAACCAAGAAGTCCAGTTTATGCTAGCTAAGGATCTGACCCATATAATTTTTTAACATAGAATTAGACCAGGGGTCAGCAATGTTTTTTGGACAGAGTGCCAAAAACACCTGCAACGTAGACTTGTAAGATGTTAGCGTGCCACGGGCGGACGATGGAGGAGTCAAGAGGGGCCCAATCCTTGTTGTGGCAGTGCAACCCCAGCCCCTTCCCTTCCATCCACCCCAAGGTGCACACACCAAGCAAAATGCCTTTGCATGCCGTGCTCTGGCACCTGTGCCAGGTATTGCCTACCACTGTATTAAACCAAGTTCAGTATGTGAGGAACATGGAAGAGGAGTTTGTGAAATCATGGTGCAGCTGACCAGTCTTATGATTTAGGAGGAAAACCAGCTCTCACTTTCCCACCATAACTTGTACAATTTTAACCTGAATGTGGATTATGATATTTATTTAGCTAGGAATTTAAACACTGCAGGCTTGATCTTCAGCTGGTATGCACTAATGCCATTGTGCACTGATTTCTACTAGCTGAGCATCTGGGCCTTAAACATCTTCCTACATTAGTAGCTGATTTCTTGTATCTTTGCTGAAGCAGAAATCTATGATGAGATGACTAGTCTGTTATTTTCAGTAGTCTTAGTAATATTCACACTACAGGTGGAAGCATCTTTCATAGTGGTTACTTGAAAAGATGAAAACTCTCTAGAGCAGTAATGTTCAATCTTCTGGCCCCAGGACCTGGAGGAGTAATATGGGGTCAGTCCACGGGCTGGATCTGGTAGGTTTGCCAGTACAATCTGGTGTGCTGGCCCAGCTTCACATTCCAAATTTAGCCATATATTGCCAGCCCAGGCTCACATACCACCTGATTTCACATGCTGCATTCAGGTGTGCCCTGGCCCAATCTGGCTGTGGGGTGACCCTGCATGCTGACCTCACAACACACTGGAATGATCTAGGATCCTGGGCTATGTCATCCAGCCTGTGGGAATCCCCATGGATCCAGTACTTTGGCAGCAGGGAAATGATAATTAATGCTGCCACTGGTCCCCCACTGACAAACTTCTGGGCCTGAAAAGAGACCCACGGACTAGACGGCATGACCTTGCAGGCCAGAGGTTGAGAACCACTGCTCTAGAACCATGCCTGTATTAGAGAACATACCTGTTGGTGGCAATGGGTATGCTATGCATGAACCAAATCTGAGAAGAGTTTATCTGCAAATAGTGACAGGATCACGTTCAGCACCATTTCAGAAACTTTTGCGCCTTTCTTAAAGCAAGGTATTCTGGTCTTTTCTTAAAATGTCATATGTGGTTACACTCATTTAATCACAAAGCCTCTAAACCAGTTTAATAATCAATAAAAATGTGGGTAGAAAAGGGTCACATTTAATGGAGAAAGAAAAAATCTCAGAAACCAGAAGCCTTTATCCACTAGTGTTCTCAGCGGTGCCAACACTATAAATGAGGTTTAGCATCAAGGAAAACAGTTCTATAAAAGTCTCTGATAAAAATAGAGCATGTGTGTTCATGGGAAACAAACATACTGTATCAAAACTAGTGTAGATATAAGTATTTTCATGTGTTAATTCACCTGGAAACCCAACTGCTTTTTTTTCTCTTCCTTTAAACTAATGATACCTATGGTTAAATACTTACATACTCCTACTCCCTTCTCAAATTATGATTTTAGCTGAATTACATAGTACTTGAAGTATGAACCAGAAGTTTTTTAACACTTTTGTTCTGATTCTGGGCTATTTATGTTAGGAAGTATCTTTTGAAATATTCTGAGTTCTGAGTTCCACATAGCAAAATATAGAAGTCAAATACAGAACAGTTCACTTTGCTTACATTTACAGAGCTATTTTTTGTGTTTTAATAAGTTTCTAAAATGTTCAGCAGGTGGAGTTTCACTTTAGAAATTTATTTTTAAATCACTTTTTCTCCAACTCCACTGTGACAAGAGAAAACCTAGCTTGCATAGTCTTAAACCCAGAAAATATAATGTAATGCTATACCTATATATGTGATTAATTTCAAAACATCTCCCTGCATACCTAGTGGGAGGAGGAGAGGCAGAAAAATCTTTCTTTTGAAATAAGGCAAAAGTTTTCTTCAACAGAACAAAGTTATCACGCAGCACAGTAACACAACTCACCAGCTGTTCTTTTAGGCCATACTTTTTTTCTATAACAAAGCTTTGATGGAAGGGAAGAAAAACCCAGCAAGGGAGTGAAAGAAGGAGACAAGCTCTTCAGAGCCTCTAATGACGCGTGCCAAACACGTGGAAGGTAAATCCCCTAATTCAGCCTATTCTTCCAGCATTCCCTGGCAAGCAGCCAAGCTAAATATTTCTGCTGGATAAAAAATGTACCCGTGTTTGCAGCACTTTCTTAACAGGATGGCTCTTTAACGGGGGGGGGGGGAGGGGGGGAGGAGGAGGGGGGAGCAGCAGGGAGAGAAGGGAGTGCTTCTCCATGGGGAAAGCACCAAGAGAACCAACAAGTGTGTTCTCTTATCTATTTATTTATTTTATTAAAAAGGGGCTTTATGGCCTGTGATTGGATTAACTTAGTGAACCCTGGAGGAAGAAAAAAACAAACTGAGAAACTGGTTTAGCACCCCCACCTTTTTGTCATCTTCTTTTGGGATTTCCTGGCTGGCTGCCACCTTGAGTCTGTTGAATGTTCTTTAGATAAATCAATTAAAAAGGCTTTAATATTTGGGTGATTGGAACACAACATATGGACTGCCAGTGCTGGTGTCATGTGGTGCTTTGAGTTAATTGAAATGATTAATAGAGGTGTTAGTTTCTTCAAGACTAATCGAAGAAAAGAATATAATTAGAAGCATGGACTGCCCATTGTTGTTGAATCTTTTTTTACCAAATGCGTCCCTTGAATATATTTAAATGCATTTTTTTTAAACTTGTTGCATTTAATGAGTTGTAGAATACCCTGTAATTGTGTGTGGATATATAAAGAGTTTTTATGCAAAGTCATCTGCAAAATACTTTTATGGGTTTTGTATTTCAACAACCAGCACATAATCTGTGCTCATAATAGTGTTTTCTTTAGACCCTGCTCAGTGTACAATGATTGGCCCTAATAATGAAATTGGTAAATCAGTTTGCTTTTGGAGCTCCCGCACATACCACCCAGAAATGCACCTTCAGAAACATGTCTAGATTCTTGTAAAATGTTTACAGCCATATCATCACTAAATCCTGATTTACACCAACCCGCTGCTGTTTTACACAAGCAGATATATGATTTAGTGGTGTTCAAGTACACCCCAAAGATGTAGCAAGCAGTTCTGTTGGTATAAAGTTATCTAATACTGATAGCTGATTCCCCCTTTCCTCATGGAATAAAAACCTTCATCACCGGTGTATTTGTCTCCACATTATAATTTTGTAAGTAAACAAAAACTTTAAAATGTGTTGTTTCATACATTTTAAATGCTCTTTCTACCTGTATTACCCTATTATTATTATATTGATAATGTATTATCCTCCTCTCTAGAGAGAAGAAGAGAGTTACAAGGTTCTTTTCCACTTGCCTTTCCCCTTCCTTACCCAGATCCAGCAGATTCCATTGTCTTTTGACCCTGTCAGTTGTTAACTCCAGCATTATGGCAGATGGGCTTAAAACCAACTCACCGTATATCGTGTACTATACGGTTTCCCAGTCAGAGGTGCCCCAGAGTTCATTATGTCTATTATGCTTATGCTTTTCTATCTATGGTCATTCTGTAATACTCTTCACAGCAGCTTTCTAGGAGCTGACCCTGTAAATTAAAGCTAGGTGCTGACAGTTATAATTGATTCTGCATTTCACTCTTTTCAAGATCTAGGAAACTGCTTGATCTTTCTCCAGCCCAAGTCCCCACTGAGAATACTACAAGAAAGAGTTTGCAAAAGAGCCAGAAATTTCAGTTTGCTGTAAAAGCAGTTAGACTTTGGTTGACTAGTTTCCTCAATGGCATTAACTAGACTAGGTTTCAGAAGGTGTCAGCAAGTACAGGTGGTATTTGTTATGTGTTGGCTGGCATGACTTGATCAGTTTAACATAAAAACATGCTGCCTTAGTCTGCATGAGGCTGTTAATATGTGTTATCTAACAGCTTGGTCCAGATGAAGCCTGGTGAGTCATTCCACAATTTAGTCTGTTCAGTTGAAAGTGGTTTATTTCTGGCTCTTGCACACCTTGCCTTTGGTCTTGCTGCCTGCCTGAGCTAAAATGAATGCTGTTTTGGTGGACCCTAGATGGCAAAAGTATTCTCTGATACTGCTCAGTAGTGACCTACTGAAATGGCCGTGAATCGGCATCAGAAGAGAATTCGCAGCCAATAGATGGTGCAGAAGTCTGATTCTCGGTGACTCATCCTGCTGAGGGGCAAACACTAAAGCTGATCTGCTGGAGTCCCCAGTAAGAGGGATAATACACAGTTACTAAAGTGACTGTCACCATGAACAATGTAGAAAATCTTTGGCTGGGAATTATTTAAAGACAGAAGGGCATGAGGTGAATAAGGCAGTATGAGCCTGTTAGAAATTAGGTTATCCTGTTTGATATGAAAGGAAGACAGGATTGTCAAAGGATCTTAACCTAAGCCAAAATAAAGGCAAAGAAAACAGATAAAGCATGGACTATATTTTTCTAGAAACTAAGGCTAGGTACAAACATTCAAAAAGCCCGAGGTGGAATCAATCTAACTTATGCAGTTTTCTATAAGCAGCGTAATCTAGATAGGTAGCGAATAAAACATACATTTGACATTTAGTGGGAGGGTGCAGATCTTAGACCTGGTTCTGTCATTTTTAAACTGGTCTATATGTATTGAACTTCTGTTCTGGTTATACACCGGTTTTGTGTACCAAACTTCTGTTCTGTTATGGGTATAAACCAGTTTCTGATCACTTATACCAGTAAAAGTGTAATTTCTGTACCTTGCCTAAATGTCATGTTTTCTCTTTGACTTCCCTGTCCTAATAGCTAATGTGGTGGGGTGAGGGAGTAAATGTTCCCAATAAAACATCACATTTAGGGTCAGAACTAATGTTTTTGAAAGCACAAGCAGACCTTCTATACTGTTTTTTCTTTGCACGTGTGACTGCTTGAGTATATTCTTATCTGTTTCAAAAGTCAAGACATTTATGCTGTTAGCCCAAAACAAATGAGAGCAGAGGAGTTGCAGGGCAAATGTAAATTGCTTTTTTAAAAAAAAAAATACAGGATGGTTTTAATATTTGTGGACTTCCCACACAGATTTGCAGGGATGCTTTGAAGGGAGCTGTACGTCTGCACAGACTTTAAGCCTCCCCGGAAGATGTGGCCTGTTTTGTGTACAGATCTGACTGAAATGGATTGTGGAAAGGAAGTGGCCATCTTCTTAAGAGGGAGGGGGGTTGGGAGGGAGGTATGCAATGAGGTCCTAGCTGTCTTTACTCCCAATTGCCTCACTTGTAAGAAAGTAATACTGATAATTTTTCATGAGGAATATGCCCATATTAAATTGACACAGGCTAATCTTTTGAAAATCATTTATATGACCCTTTTAATATAAAAATTAAGCTAACCTTGTAAGGGTATTGACTTACCAGAACAGGCTTCTCCCATTGTATTTGTACTCATCCCAGAAAATGCATTCTCTTGTTATGTTTAAGAGCTAATAGCAGTAAAACTCAGCACTTTAGCTGCTTCCCCTGCATTTAACCAGGGCAGAAGCTTATTGGTGATGCTGATGTTTCAAAATATTTCTCTTGTTAGGTGTATGTTTAGAACATTGTGGAGTGGAAGTGAAGACACTCAAGAAACTCTATTAATAATTACCCATGTTTTCAGCATAACAAACATTAGTATACAGCTAATCCAATATTACAGGATGCCAGAATGCAGATTGCTTATGTAAACTTCACCTGGACAATTTATTTGTATGGATAATCATATTATAATATCGACTTTATGATACTATAATAATGTTTTTAATTACCTGATCACGTACTATTTATTCCTCAAGGAACCTGCTTCATTCAGTCTGTGAAAATGCTAACAAACCCTAGCTTTAACCTAACTCCCACTCATTTGTATTTCCACAGATTTCTTGTTTACTTTAGCTTCTTTCCTTCCTTGGAGAACATATAAGAGCAGCAGTCTCCCAGTGGCTGAAGAAGGGTGTTTGTGCCCAGAAGTTTGCCAAGAACTTTTTCCAACTACTTAGTAGGTCTAATAAAAGATATCACATCTACCCAACGAAACTTGCAGGACTGTAAAATGCTATGTATTCTGAAAAATTGAGTGCTAAGCACCTCAAAATTACTGGGTGGTTTTAATTTTAAAGCTTCTATGCCTCAGTTCTCTGTCTATGGTATGGTGGTAATAATTAGGGATATGCATAGATCTGGGTGCTGATTCAATTCGGAGGAGGTTCGGCTCAATTTGGCAGCCAAATCTCTGAATCCAAATCGAATCAGGAGATCAGTTAAAAGGTCCAAATTGATTTGAAGCTCTCCAAATCAATTTGGAAAAGCTTTGGACTGCTTTGGAAATTCAGGCAGGCCTCGCTTCCTGCCTCAGGGAGCTGGACCCGAACTGCGTGCTGGTAAGTAGGGGACAGGGGAGGAGGAGCTGCAGGAGTGGGGAGGGGACCATGGGGGGACCCCTGCCAAGCCCCATCCCCTACCTGCTCCCCCAGGCCCCCTGAGCGCCCCTGACCCCTACCTGCTGTCCCAGCCCTCCCCCCCATGGCTGCCCCACTCACCCCAGCTCCCAGCTCTTTAAAAAACAAACAAACCCTGAACTCACCAGCTGCTGCAGCAGCCATCAGAGCTTCTGAGGGCTTATGGCAGAGCCCCACACACAGTACAAGGCAGTGGGGATTGCCCCCCTGCCTGGTAGGAGCCAGTGAATGGGGGCTTTTTCTTTTATAGAGCCAGGAACTGGGCCCAGGAGAGCAGGCAGGGGCTGGGGGCTTGTGACAGCCCCCCACACAGCATGGGCAAGTGGGGGGGCAGCAGGAATCACCCCTGCCCCCCCACCTGCCTGCAGCCAGTGAGTGCCAGGCTTTTTTTTCCAAAGAGCTAAAAGTTGGGGCCCAGCGGGGCAGTCATTGACAGAGCTAGGAGAGCAGGCAGGGGATGAGGCCGATTTGGAGATTTGGACAATTCAGTGGCAGCCAAATCTCTGAATCCGATTCGGCCAGATCATTTTAGAACAGTAATTCAAATCACCGAATCGAATCATTGTCCCCTGCATTGGCCTAATCCAAAGCGAATACTAGCCACTTCACACAGGCCTAATGACAATGTGTCACCATTTCATAAAGGTGTTGCTGAACTTAATATTTGTGAAACCTATAGATACTAACGTGATAAGCACAAGAGAAAAGTCTAGGAGGCAATGGTTAATTCTGTATTCAAAGCAGGATTTAAATAATTTATTGTAAATCAGGTGTTGGTCATACATACACAAAATATTACATATGTGGTCATTAAGTTAGCACTGAGTACTCTGCCTGAATGAAGCAGACATCCTGTGAAAAAATATATGTGATTATGTAAATGAAAAGATCATTCATACATCCACAAAAGGCTAGAATTAAGTTTAAATGTGTAATTCTTAATCTGGCATTTCTTAATTTTTGAGTGCTTGACTTTGCAACTTTAGTAATATTCTTTCAATGTAACATTTATGTTTTGTTATATAACATGCTTTTTATTTTAGACCATTGTTTTACAATTTTTTATATACTTTTGACTTAAAGAAGGAAGGAGCAAAAAAATGAACTGTTGGAAGTTGAAACTCTCCTCTCCCTATGCTTAAGCAATTTACTCTTATGAAACCTTTAAAATCACACTTGTTGATGCCTTTCTGCCTAGAAAAAAAATCTTGTGCAAATATTGTTGACATCCAATGGAAATGAAATCACTGAGTCAGAGAATTGTAGCTAGGTTATCAGAAGTTATACAGTTTAGCAACAAAGAGAATACTAATTCCATTTTAGGACTTTCTGTTTCTAGCTTTTTAATTATTTTTTAAATTTTCACTTATCTCTGCAATTCAAAAATTGATGGGTGGTTGAAAAAGATGTGCTCTATCTAGTTGATATATAACTGGAGGAGTAGAATATTTATTCACGTTATATATATATATGTCACAAGAGACATGAACATAAATACATGGCAAACTATTTATTCCATTTTGGCATCTCTCCTTACTCATGAATTAGTTAATATTTTCATATATTTATTTTTTAAAATAGTAACCAGTTTCAATAATAATTTATTTGATCTGTGTTCATTAATAGTTTGTTGCCAGTATTGAAAATTTGAGTTTGGATACTTAGACTGAATACCTAGATAATATGCTGTTTCTGGCCACTATTTGCATAAGCATAATTCTTAGAATAATGTTTCTGTTCAAATATGTTTACCAATTGATTATTTGATATATAGCAGTAGTCTCTATGGGCCTGATACAGAGTCCATCAAAGACAAAGGAAAGTTTTTTCATCAACTTCAGTTGGCTTTAGATCAATCTCTTAATTAATGTGTTCATGACATTCCTGACAGTAAACTTATTCAGTTAAGCGTTCTGGTTGAAAGTGAATCAAAGTGAGTGAAAAAAACAGTAGAACAATTTTTGAGGCCTTAGCTATATGCTAAGGCCTCAAATATTACTAATTATTAATAATATATTAAATACATATTAAATATATATTAATATATTAAATCTATATTAAATATATTAATCTAATGCTGTAACATGGGTCAACAGGTCAAGTACCCAAATGCAACTCCAGGATTTTTAAATACAAACAAATAGAAATGTATTAATGACATACTTTATATCTTAGTGGCACTGGATAGTAAAATATGTTATATAATGCATGTTAATGTATATAATAACTAAACAACTGTACAATGATAAATAGGTGCCCATACCTGCTTATTTTTGCTTTATGAACAAGAGTGAATTATCTGCAACATGTTACCTTTTTTTCAGCTGGTAGACCCTTAATAGAAGGACTGATATAGATTACAGTCAGAACAATTCATATTTTTAACTCTAATGTTCAGTGGGTATTCTTTTAAATTTAAAAGTGGCATTCAATAAATCCTTGTGCATAGAAAGGGTAAAGTAAAACTTGTGTGATAAAATGTGTAATGAAAAGGGTAAAGTAGGTACAAAATATGTTTTGTGTAATCTTGATGTTTCAGTTTATTTTTATTTTAAACAGCCTTGCACATCTTAAAACATTGTGACAATCAGAATTATCATGCTACCAGGCAGAGGGGAGTTTGTTTTGTTAATTGCTCTCATTAAGCCTAATTACAGAATGGGATAGAGTGGGTGGGAAGGGGAGGAGGAATCTACTTGCAAGAGGAAATTCTAAAATCCTAGGAACCACTCCAGGGAAGGTTAGATGAGAATGTGTGCTTGAGTAAAGGAGTGGGTATAGTATGCAGGGTGTGTGTGTGTGTGTGTGTAAGTAAGTAAGTAAGTAAGTGAGTGAATGAATGACCGAGGGACATTCCATATGGACTAAAATCCTGGGATGCAGCAACTGGTGTGTGCAAACCTGTTCTGTGTGGATACATGGAGGTACAGCTAAACAAAGAAATGTTCTCTGTTTGCCTTTATGCTTTAAGTAATTTTTTTTGGCATGTAGCTGACTACTGATTTCAATGTTATTTCCTTAGTTTAATCTTTAGCTTCATATTAGAAAGGGCTGTTAAGTGATGTGGTATTCTATCTTTTGATGTTACTGAGCTGTCAAGATTAGTTTTATGTATGCAAAACTAGGTATCAGTACTGGCTTTCTAGATTCCTTTTAGCTATTTTTTGTTCTTATTGTCATGTTACTGAAATGAAGAAATAATACGCTACAGAATAGTAATGATTTCTCTTATTGTATCTGTTAGTTGACTGTTCCTACATGACATTACTGGGAGAAGTACCAAAGTGTGCTTGCATAGTGTTGTATGGCTGCACTTTTTCTTAAGAACTTCCAGACTGGAAGCAGCTGACAAGGTTCTTTAGGTAAATCCGATCTATTTTATTAGACCAACTAAATAGTTGGAAAACTGTTCTTTGCAAGCTTTCGGGCACAAACGCCCATCTTCAGGCAGAGGGTTCTGTTGCGGCTGTCAGAATAAGGTATTGTATAACAACTCTGTGACCACCTCAGGGTTTGTTAACTTGCTTGGTTTGCTACCAAGGCTGATTTATTTCTTTGAATATTGGGTGGAGGAAGGAGATTCAAACAGAAGAGTTGTTATTCTTCTGTTTTAATTATAATGAATGGTTTTAATAAACTCTTTTTGTGCCATGAATTAAGTGAAACTATCATACATGTCAGAAAAGGAAAATGTGGTGGTTGTTGTAGATGGGACAGTTGAGAGGCTAGTTGGCTAGGTTTGGGACTTGCAGTTTTTTCTTTTCTTGGGGGAGATACTGCTGGGTAAATGTGTTTACTTTTTCTTTAGTATTTATACTAGTTAATGTGTTGTACCAGATAAATCTACTTCCTGAGCCCATCTTTCAGCTATCCCCCCTCCCTCCCTCCCTCCCTAGTTGACAAATGGTCTGAGTTTGACACAGTTTTTATCAGTTGAGCCCCTTGCTGGGTATGCACGCCTGCTTGTTTTTGCTTTATCATGAAAAGTGAATTATCTGCAATATTTTGTTACCATTCTAACTAGCAGTTGGCAGGCCCTTAATAGAAGGACTGATTTGGATTCTAGTCTGAAGAGTCTGTTGTCTTTGCAAAGCCCAATTGTTAATGTACAGGGAAACAAAAGATTTAGAGCTTTCTGTTCTGCAATCTGCTGCTGCCCCACTTCTTGGGGGGCGTGTTATTTGTTATTGCAGCCTCATACACTAAATTGATAAACTAAAAGGACATATACAGTATCTTAGCTGCAGTATCGAGGACTTTGTATTTGTTTTGGTAGGATGAAATACATTATTTTGTGGTGGCTTCTGGTATGTTTTGAACTTGGTATGAGATTCCAAGCAATAGGGAAAGCATCAACATATGAAAGTGGTTGTTTCCTAAGCAATTGCTGTCAGGAGTAGGACTTTGTTGATTTATTTCAAGTGGGTTCCAAATCCATTAGGAATCAATATTGATAGTGGAATTGATGTTTTCCTGAAACATTGCTATAATCCATACTCAGGTTTGTTCCTTTTTTTTTTTTTTAATAAAGCATAACCTAAGATTGCAGTTTTAACACATTCACATTAATACAAGGCTGATAAGCTAAAGTTAAACAGAGAGAGACCCCTGAGTGCATGGGGTCGGCTGCTAGGAGTTCTGGAATTTAGTGCTATGTTTTGCATAGATTGTGGTAAACTTTTGAGTAAGGCCATTAGGGTTGTTTGTAAAGATGAAGCAGAGAGGATTCACTAGACATAATTCTAATCAGAGGAAACGGTTGTGAAGCAGAAACCGACTCTGTGGGTGAGTGGAAGGTCATTATCAAAATGATGTGTACAGCGTAATAACTTCATAGATGTCAGAGCCAGAGGTAGTGTTGCCAGTCTCAAGCATTCAAGAAACATGAGTCAAACCTAAAAAAAATCATGAGATGGGCTGAAAAATAGTTGGGGGGGTTTCTTTATTTTTTTCGTTATTTGGTTTCCGGCTTTTGATTCTAAGGTTTCTTTAAAAGATTTGTCTGCCACCCTCAGGGCCAGAATCTCTTTCTTCTTTTTTTTTTAAATGAGGTACTTGTAAGAGCACAGTTCTAAGAGCTAAGACTTTTTAGAAAAACACCAAATACCATGAAATTAAGATAAAATTATGAATGCTGAATGCACCATATAAACAGAAATGTTAATGATCATCTTGGCTGACATCCTTTATAGCTTATTCTATGAAACTTCTTCCAGGGATTCCTGCATCCAGCATAACTTCTTGAAGTAGACTCTTTTTCTGCTCTCTCCCCATCCAAAACAGACAAGTCTGAGTTGTGTCCTCAAAGGCTTTCAGTTTGCTAACAGTGACAAAATTACTGACAAACAAAAGTACATACAAGTTTGGCAGCTACTCTTAATACAGCTATTTGAATTACCAGCTCACGTCTGCTCTACTCATAGAGCCTAATGAAAAGTACAGTTTAATCACTGGTGTGCCAAATTGAGCATGATTAGCTGTTATTGCAGATTAGTGCATTGTCTGGAGCTTCAGAATTATTGATCTGGCTGCTGTGTTCTGATGTTTTCCTTGCCCTCATCAGTAACCTCCTTACTGCTTAAGGGAGGAGAAGCAAAGGAGGAGGAGGAGGAGCAAAGAGGTCCAGATGGGAAGAAAACAGGTCCTGAAAAGACCACATAGGAAGTAGGTCAGGTACTCTGGAGATTAAAGAAGCATGCTTCATCCCTGCACGCAGGAGGCAGGGACAAGTAGCATACAATTACTAGGAATTAGAACAGCAACAAGTAGTGCAGATTTATCAGCTTTAATTGTCTATTGTCAGGACAGAGCCCTTCTTGCATATCAGGCTGCTGCCAATGCCTTAATACCTCTAATGGACTCTCTATTGTGGGATTATCTCTCCTAAGGACAATGTCTTTCTTTAAAACTAGTTGTTTTGGGAGACCAGAAAAAGTGGCTTCAGCCCTTGTTTTTCCTCTTTGATTTGTTGCATTCTGCAGGAAGTAGCTGAGAGGCCAGTGTTGCTCTTCTGTCAGCAGCAGTATTCCTTTAGGGGAACTGAGAGATGCCTATTTAACATTAACCCCCTTTCCCCAATGAGTCCCATCAGGAAACAATAGTCTGTTGATAAAGAGGAGATAAGCAAGGACACATGGTTTAAGAGTCTCTCTGCTATTTGTATTTTAAGGGCTTTCCTGGGTTTTACAAAGTAAACATTACAACATTTAAAGAAGGATAGAGTGTCATCTATTTAATGAGAAGCTGTGTTTAACAGCAGATGAATTCTTTTCTCCCTATCCTAGACGCACCAAATGCACAGGTATGAAAAGTGTGTAATTTTACCACTGTCAGATATGAAATGACACCATACTCTGAAAAGTAAACAGGAAGTGCAAGTTCCATCTTTTTCATATCCCTGTCTGGTATTAAATTTGATGCCCATACTTGATACTTGAGAGCCCTTCATTCACACATGTCTTCATTTGGCTTTAAGCTTCTGTATGGTGCATGTCTTTTTGATAACCTGTTTTGTAATGTGGTCTGTGGACCAGATCTTCACCTGGTGTCAAGTTCCATGAAAGCAGAGGGGCCCCCACTGACTTGAAAAAGAATGAATCTCGTGTTCTCTAGCACATTCACAGTGTCTGGCTGCATAAACAGGATTTTAAATGGAAACAAAATTGTGCAGGAAGGAAACCTTGCCTACACAACACTGTGGTTCAAATCACTCTTAGCAACTGAGAGATTTGTGGGAGAAATACTGCAAAAAGCTCCATAAAGTTAAGAAAGGTCTCTCAGGCTGAAATTGTGCAATACATACAAGATGGCTTTGTTGTCTGAGATATTTACGAGGAGACTGTAGATTGACATGTATGAAATAGTCATCTGAAAATTCCTTCCAAGGAATGGATTATTTATTGGCCATAATTTGAAAATGGGCATATTTTAGGTGATTATATCCTAAAATCTGAAGATTTTTTTCCAAGGAAAGCTGGGCCTTGTTTTTTTAAGGTAGGTGGATGTGGCTAGAATATTCTATATCTTGAATTTTGATGCAACGACATCTCAAATTTTTATGCAAAACACAAAATTGGGGCTTGCAAGTATGTGCAAAGTGAAAAGTTATTAGCACAAAATTCTTAGCGCTCAGCCAGGAGCTGTCCTCTCTCTCTCCAGACACTACAGATTTGTGGTGGGGAGTTGGCCTGTGACAAGTACCTGCATGTATGCGGCTTTCTGTGATGCATCTTTCTTCCCATGAGGGATATGTAGGTGACTCCTTACATTTAATCCTTTCCCTCTTCCTTCCCTGCCCCCAACAACTATATTTCCTTCTCCCTTCTCACTTCTGTTTTCAGATAGGCAAAGCCTTTCGTCTAGCTTATTTCACAAAACCCTGTTTGCGTAAGACAGGGGTGTCAAACTCATTAGGCCCTGTAGGCTGGAGTGCTACAGGGCCAACCCACAGAGCACAAACCAATCCCATGTGTTGGATCCAGTGCACATTTTTGGTCTGGTTGCATGGAGCATGTGTCCTGGACCAGCCCCTCATGTATCAGTGTTTGGGGCTGGATCAGAGTCCAGAGCATGCTGTATGTGACATGCATACTGGTCCAGGGCATGCTGCATGCAGCGTGGCATGCAGGTCCAGTGCAAGACCCACAAGCAGCACCCAATGATAGGGCTTCACAAGTAATATCAGACCTGTGGGCTGTATCTTAGACGCTCCTGGCATAAAAGAAAAGTTGCTTAG
This sequence comes from Caiman crocodilus, assembly GCA_030014935.1. Lineage (NCBI taxonomy): Eukaryota > Metazoa > Chordata > Crocodylia > Alligatoridae > Caiman > Caiman crocodilus. The sequence continues at coordinate 81,559,118 of JAGPOW010003642.1, forward strand.
ACCGTCTTGTTGTCATTCTACTGCCTATGCTAAAAGAGAAGTAAAGAGGAAAGCATTTCACAGATAATTCTTGCCCACTGCCTCATCTCTTTCCACACACAGAAGATTGTCTTAGGAGGAACATTTTTCCCTTAGAGCTAAGGAGAATCCCTTTGAATTGATCCTAAGTAACCTAAATGATATTTGGTTTGAATAAGACTCAGCCAAGGAAAAATAAATTATGGCAGGTTTTAACAGATATAAAGGAACACTTAGAGAGGGAGAGTCAGACTTAAGACTATGCTGTAGCAGAGAGAACAACAAACAGACCTACTCTTGTACGGGAGAGATAAAAATAAATGTGGAGGAATTGGGACGTACTATGAGGTAATAAGCAGGGCAATCTTAATTGAAGGCAGTCCCTGAAAGCTGGAAGTATTAGTTTAAAATGTCCTTGCAAAATACTCTGAATAGCCTAATTTTTCTCCTTATGTGCAGCATCACGTTGAAGCAGTCTAGGATATGCAAAGCCTCTGAAATCAAATTTGAAATTTATAGGTTGTTTTTCACAAAGACCAGGAAGTTGTACATTGCAAGTTGAAGGTTTTTAACTGTTGCAGATGTTACTGTGTGGTGGCTGGCCTTCTTTTCTTTGAATTAGCTTCTGGCCAGGTTTTCAAAAATGTGGACAAAAATGGGGAAGTCTAAAAGGAATGGCAACCTGAATTTGAAGAAAGTTCTTTGGGGGGGCCTTATTTCAAAGGCAACGTGTAGGAGATGTATAGGGATATAAAATACAGTACATTCTCTCTCAGAGTAGTGACCACAACTGGTCCCCAAATGTCAACCAGTATAAAGATGCCTACATAGAGGAAGTGGGAAATGAGGGTGGGTCTGGTTAGTACTATTGATGTGGTCAGTCCGCCACTGACCTTGTTTGGGTAAGGAAGGGGCGGATGTGAAAATGAGACTGCTTTTATCTCCTCTGTGCATTTTATCTCCCCTACAACTTTCTAAAGAAGTTTCAGCTATTGGAGCCAGCTCCCCTCCCTCCCTCTTTCCCTTACAATTACAATTCTCGAAGGCACAGAGAAAATAAGGCAACAGCAGCTGAAGTTGAGTAGCATCAGCTTGTTGTTGAGCTGAAGTGGTGATAGCATCAAAGGAAATGGATGGGGATTTCTGAGATCAGAGCTGTTAGGGCCATTCATGATTTGTTGCCAGGCTGAAAGCTGCTGCAGAAGAGATCTGCCTGAGAAATGCTGATTAATAAGGTAATTGAGGTTTTCTATGAGCAAGAAAGAAAAAAATGAAAATATGACTAAAAGAGTTCTTTTTGAAATGAACAACATTTTGAGATTGCAAATTCCAGACAATAGCAGCTATCGCTATGAAAGATTTCTATACGTGAGCAGCAAACTGCCAATCGAATAAGACTTTTTTTTTTTTTTAATGTTTCTCTATAGGGAGGAAGGTCAGAAGGTCAGTCTCTCTCTCTCTTTTTTCCAAGGGTAAATTTCCCTCATGCTTGTTACCTTAATACAGAACCTTTACAATTTGTGTCTGCATCCATCTCTGCTTTCCTGGGAACCTTATTTGGTTTTATTCCAGATCAAACTTCATTAGGACAAGACCTACATGAAAGTGAAATCCATCCCCTAAACTACTGTAGTTCTGCTCTCAGGCTTTTCTTACCCCTGCTAGAACACCTGGACCTAATTTTCAGGGTTGCCTTGTTGAGTGGCTCAAAGCTATTTGAAGTTTGCATGTGCCATAAGTTCCACCAGTTCTGAGTTGGAGCACTGGCATCTTCCTATTTATCCAAATAAATATTTCATTTTAATCAATCTTTCCCCTCCTTCCATATCAAAAAAGACAGCCACAGTTCCTTGAGAGGCACACTTATCTGTCCCCAGTTTTCCTTCACATTTAATTGGTCAACACTTGAATTCTGTGTTCCAAGATTCTTTGGGTGAACCTGATCTTTTATTAAACCAACTTAAATAGCTGGAAATAATTTTTAGCAAGCTTTCAGGTTTAAAAACCCTTTGTCACAACACACAGGTTCTTTTTTTGCTAACGGGGAAGTGAAAAGTTCTGAAACATCTGCACCTCAAAGCGAGACAATTTTTTAGTAAAAGAATCGAGTTCAGTATGACTACATTGTTTTTCTGCTCGATGTGGTGTGACTCAGCATCGGTTAATTACCCAATCAAGTAGGCTGGAATTCTCTTGTTTAATAAATGCTTCTACCCACTTCATAACCTCCCTACACCTCCTTTTGTATGTGTCTAGCTTTTACCCTGTATATCCAATTACGCTTATACCCATCAGTGCCAGTACCATTGCCATCTCTCTTGTGGAATGACACACTTGCAGCAGTTAAGCCGGGACACTCAAATGCAGGAGATGCCCTACTTCTGTCCAGTGATGCGATGACTTCTGGGTTAGAAAATGCAAAAGGTCTTTAAAAAGATATGCTATTCTCAGCATGGCAAAACCTACAGGGACAAATAATCCCATTCACCCTTCTTTATCATCAGCGCTGGGGAGAGGGGCATAAAAGGTGGGAGGAGCAGATTGTGGACACTTCAAAGACATGCATCTGATTTTACAAACCACTGTGTTTTTCTTTAAATAAATATGAGACACCCCAATAGGCCTATACTTATCAGCATGCATTTAGAAAAAGAAATCAAGTACACGGTAACCAAGAGGAAAGAAATTATAAATATGTCTAAAGATGTGAGGCAAGAAGGAAAAGCAGGAGACTTGCTCTTCAGTAAACCAAGTACGGTTTGTAATTGGGTGGCTGGCTATAAATGGAATTGTGCATCATTGTTTCTCTTGAACTGGAAGATTCCTTACTGAAGATACAGGACCACTGAAGGAAGTAAGGCATCTGGCTGTTTTGTAATGAGAAGCAGGAATGCTCTTAATAATAAACAAACAGGACATTGTATGCCATCATCACAGGATGTCCTTCCTTCAGCCAGCACACTGGCTTGGATTGGAGAAAAAAAATTGACAAGCTCAGGGCTCACTAATTACTATTCCAGTCCTCCTTCAATTACCAGCATGCAACTGAGCAGTCAAAATATTGTCAAGCACGAGTTTAGTGCTGAAACATATTTTGTGTACTGTACAAACTTTGGCATGTAAAGTTTTTAAATGTGTGCCTTATTTAATTTATTTAATGAGCTTCCCATGTTTTACCTGAAGGGCAGAGGAAGCTGCCACATAAGATAAGTGATATTTAATAAATATCAGTAAGAAGCAGTTTAAACAAGGAATTAACTTTGTAGCCTTCTCCTTTTGTAAGAAATCATCTACATCCTGAGATCTAGGATAATCTATACCCTTTATTTATTCTGTATCCTGAGATCCTTGAATTGTATTAGACAACATCCCGCAATTGTTCAGCTTTTTGTTAGAAGCTTCTAAGTAGCTGCTTTTTATATTTTGTAATCTGAATGTGGTTCTTTAATTGCTAGTTTAATAGCATCCCATTTTTTAATTAAGACAGCAAAATCATGTAACTGTGTTCTTAAGACTCACGGTTTAAAAAAGTGGCTGATGAATGGCTTTGTAGTAGAAACTGGATAACGTATGACTAAGGTCATAGGTGGTGGTCTTGTGGAACTAAGGCTGGCTGTTAGGGAACGCTGATGTTCCTGTGAGCCAACAGGGAAATTTGAAAAAAAGAAAATTCCCCTCAGTTGGATCAGAGTTTCTGTGTTACAGGTATAGCCCCACCCCTGCAGCTGTGACTGAGTAAATCAGATGAGTGGCTAATAGGAAATCTGAAACAGGGAGGGGAAAGGAACAAGCTGTTTAGCTAACAGACTGAAAGTATTCTTGTAACACTCAGCCCTCCAGTGTTTTTGAGAGGCAAAAGCAGTAAGTGCAGCAGCACCTGTCTGACGGAGAACGAGCCAGTGAGCAAGCAAAGCACAAGCCAGAAGACTTAACTCTGTAGGTGTGAGTCAGTTGTACTCTAAAAGAGCAAGTGGAAGGAAGAAGAGATGTTTACTCTGTAGATATGAGTGAGACTTACATTAAACGCTGGGCTGCTGTTTGGAATTATTTGTGGACTCGACCTTGGTAAGGAGCACGATTCCTTTTTTTCTGTATATAAAACTGACCTTATACTGTGTTCATCTGAACACTTGGAATACATAGTAGTGTTTCTTCCTAGACTCTTCTGTGTTTAGTTTTGGAAAACCTAGTCTTGTAGTATTAACTCTTTCACTTCTAGATGTACTGTCAGTTTACTTGAGTTTCACTATTAGTTTTTTTTTTCCTTTCTCTTCTCTTGACATTCAAATTCAGTAAGTATGTTAGCTGATAATTTTGCTATATGTTAGACCAAAGCATGAAGAAGTCTCTCTCTCTACATCTGCAGTTCTTTAGACGTAGTGAAAGACTGCACTGTACAGCTGTCAAAAAAATTTGAGGCAGCAAAAATGGGGTAGACTTTGTTCTTGCAAGTCTTCGACCCTCTCTAGGACATTCACTGGAATTCTAATGTGCATCTACTTTGTCCAGAAAGGAAGTCTCAGTGTGGTCAATTGATGTTTTAACTGAGAATCAGACAGTGACAGAGTTCTTGATCCCTTTCCCCAGAAATTTCTCTCTCTCTCTCTCTCTCTCTTTTTATTGGGGTGGAGAGAAGAGAAACTGCAGGGTGAAATTCTATAGTAGTTGGATATTTTACAAGGAAAAAATGTTTTTAATTGGATTTGTGTTTTACCCCTATCAGCTTAAAAAGAAGCTTTTAGTTTTGTTCATCCTCAAGGAACAAAATATGTTTTAATACCTGTTTAATCATTTGAAAGCATTTCTGACTTGAAACAGGCGAGGACTCAGCAGAATTTTCTTACAGAGATTTATTTGATTGTCTTTCAAGCTTAAAGTTTTGAGAGAGTTCTTATACGACTTTGACTTGATGCTTTTTTTGAAGTCCAAGGGAGTATATTCCCGTGATTTATGAAAGGCTGTTGCTCCACTGATGCTGGCAGGATGTAGACTTTCTCAGCCTTCTTTGCCAAAGGATAAGAGGACGTCAGGAGGGGGGCCAGGTTGTTTTGAAAGTTGTTTGTGTGTTGAAAGCTGGTGGGAAAGTTCAGGCTTCCCCATTTGGAAAAGGCAAGGCTGGGTTCCGTTCCTCCAACATGCGCTTTCCATTTTTAGCTTCATTCAGACGCAGACAGCAGCTCCTTCCTCTTCCTCTCCTTGTTTGTGACACTTTTCTGAGGCAGCTTTTCCACAAGCACTAAGTGGTCCTGCGGCCATGACCCCACAGTCTCTTGGACATGGAATATTTTTTTTCCCCCTTCCTCTCGTGAGGCATTAAGGAAAGGATCTGGAGAAAGGTAATGCAGTAGTCAGTCTCTGGGATTTTTCCCCATTCCACTGGATTCCTATTAATAAAGCTGGCATTTTAAGACATTGCTTCAGTCAAAGCAGCTTCACTTCCACTGCTTTTTTGGCTATTACTCAACAATACCAGCTATCCTGCATACGCTTTTAAAGTGTCACAGACTACAGTATTAGTCACACTGTCTCAAAGGAAACCACAAAAACTGAAGGACAATGGGGATTAAAGATTGTTTTCTTCTTTTCCAGGCTGCCACACAGTATAGCTCGGACTCTGTGAGTTTCAAACTGCTTGTAAAAGGGACAGACTGGACAATGAAAATGGACATGGAGGATGCTGACATGACTTTGTGGACAGAGGCTGATTTTGAAGAGAAGTGCACGTACATCGTAAATGATCACCCATGGGATCCTAGCACTGATGGAGGCAACATAACTCAGGCAGAGGCTTCCTTGCCAAGGAACTTGACTTTCAAATATGCATCGAACTGTAAAGAGGTAAGCAGCAGTTTGCTGGGGAAGGTTAGGGCTCACCAGCCAATTCACAGTGCTTTGAAGAATAACTAGCTATTCCGTTTCTTTGAAGAAAGATCCTTTTATTCATTAAGAAATTGAAAACTAATCGTCTATCACTTGATACTTGCATTACTTTGTAACCCATCCCTAAAACTTACTCCATACCAAATAGCAAACCGTATAATCTTTGCATAAGTCAGTGTGTGTCCAAATATACATGTTTAAAGTATAGGGCAGTCTTTTGTGCCAGTTTTTAGATTTCTTTTTCCTAGTCCGCTCATTGCCTTTGGCCAAGAGATTTGAAGTTTCTCAGTTGTACAATAAATAGCTTTAAAAAGAAAGAAAGAAATTCCTGGATCTGAATTTAATTATTTCTGGGGTTTGGTTATGAAATTGCTTTACCCTTCACATGAGCTTGCTTTACTTTAACTTCCTAAAATCTCAAAACACTTGCTTATCTATTAAATAAAGTAGTAGTACAACTGGCAAGAATCGCATAACAAATTGTCTCCATAACTTATTCTAGTTGTTGTTTATCTGGGTCAGTATCTTTTACTCGTAGCTGGACAGTCAAGTATATTTTATGCCTACCTCTGGAGTGGGTATGTGTCTTTGTTGTTTCAGAAGGGCTGGGGAGAAAAAAAAGAGCCTGGATGAGCAATTACTTGTGTGTTTACTTCTTCGCATACAATAACTATTATCGCTAGGTGTGATGTTCAACAGGGTAGTAATCCTAGGGACAACCCTTCATTTCTCCTTGCATTGTGACTTTTGGTATGGCAGCTATTACCTGTGCTAATGCTCTGGCTAAATGCACTGACCACAGATCTGAAATGGAATTTAAGCACATTCTTCTCTCTCTCATGTATCCTCCCCAAACAAGTGCCATGATGCTACATCTGTTCTTTCAGTCCCATGTACAGAAATTTGAGCTGAGTTCCAGTGGCATAGCTGCATTTGGTCCTACAATACCCTGTAGAACATACAGTGATTTGGGATCAGGATAAGATCAAACATCCATGTAAAATCTTACCCTCCTTCCCCTACTGAATGGAGGAATGTTAAAAAAAAAAAAAAAAAAAAAAAAAAAGATTGAAAATGCAAATAACTTGTTTTGTTTTGTGAGTTAAACATTGTGTAATACTATGCAATATTATGATCCATACTTTTTAAACACTCTCTCTTTGCTGATGACACTGAATGTACAGCAAGACAACTTACTTAACTACTAGACAGATAACCAGTAACATGTTGGCTCCTCCAGTTCTTTGCTTTGTTACCTCCATGTAATATTGTGGCCACAATAAGAGAAGTTGGAGAAACAATAAATTCCCTGAGGTGTATTAGGAAACACCAGTGTGTAGGAGTTGATGATAATTTTCTTACACTAGTGCTCAGCTCTGTAAATTGGCTTAAGATTGTTACAAGCTTTGAAGTATTTTTTTTTTTATAGTTGTTGAACAGTTTCCAATTTTTTCCTAAAATATAACCAATCTAGATCCTTTGCTAGAGGGAGCCTCAATCTAAAACATCCTTCTTTTGTTCCCCATTCTGCTGTATTTGTGCTGAGCAGCACATGTAGTAAGAAAAAGGAGGAACTTTTGATTTCTATCACTTTAATCTACTGATACTGTAGTCCCCTTCTATTAAAGCCATAGAATTAAATTTATAGGAATGTACTCACCTATTGACTTGTCAAGAAAGTAAAATAATTGCATAGCACATTCCTTATTACTTTCATCATGGCCACTTTTAGACTCCGAATCTATTTTTTTTCTGTCTCATTTTAAGTGCTTGCTTTGTCCTGCTGCCAATTTTAATAACATGGCTTGTGTGCCTAAGTGTTCACAGGATCAAACCCAAGCAGTGGGAGGGAGGAAGCAAGATAAAGGGAGCTTGACTCTGATCTTACTGCGGTGTAAAACCAGCATAACTCTAATAACTGTTCTTGATTTGAAAAGGGGCGAGATAAGAATTGCGTTCTGTGTGGGTGAGTGTTTCAATGCGTATGCATGCATCTAAATTGTATACCTTGTTAATTTTGGGAAAATAATTGTGGCTTCATTTTGTGGAAAGACTGGAATTCTTGAGTCAATGTATTGCCAAAAAGTCGACTGTAGGTGGCTTGTGAAATACCAATGGTATCAGGATTAGATGTGTGTTTCGTGTTGGATGTCTCATGGGAATAGGAATACTACTGTGGTGTGCGCATGTTTTGTTTTTGTTTTCTTAGCATGAATTTTTTAGCTTTGCTAATCCCGTAACTCCTCTCAAAGATTTATTGAAACAGCAAGAGATTCCGTGACGCATCATGCTCTTGTTTGTTCTTGGACTTTGCTGGGGGATTTTTTTGAAGGACGCGTTTTTCATTATGAACTCACAATATGCATCAGCATTTTTTTTTTTTTTTTTTATGAATTGTTCTGCTCTTAACATTTGAGGCTGTTAGATTTACTTGAAGGGAGCTATATATATTTTTTTTAAATATGTCAGGTCACTTTTGCTTCATTTTGGTGCTTTATGAAAGCTGTATGAAAGACAGTGATAAAAATGTACTTTACAATAATAGATGTGAATAATCTTTTTACATCAATTTTCAAGGAATTTCCTTTCTCCTCCATCTGCTCAAAATCTCAGCAGCACTTCTTAGTATAGGATACTGCCTAGATATTTGGGATCCTAACACACCACTTATCCTGTCCTTTCAAATTCACATAAAGAACTGTAAATGTTGACAACCCATTACTTTGTAGTATTAGATTCTGTATGCAGTCCTTTCTATAATAAGGCTTCTCCTGACAGGGACTAGCATTAGACTAATACTGTTAATAAAGTATAGCTTGCTAACTTCACACACACCTTTTTTTAGAGAGAATTCTCTGAAGCCATTTTGTTTCCTCCTTAATTATGTATAGTAGAAATAAATCTGAACACCCCTTTAAAAAGTAAATGGCAGGTTGCAGAACTTGATTCAGCCTCAGTTTTCTTCTAGTCTATTTGGTAGAAATGTTCAGTTTTGTTTCATACAAACAAGAATCAGTTCTATGGAACTGAGATAAATATATGACTAGTAATTGAAAGAACGTAACTCAGCCCCAACACACAGGATACCCACTCCAGATTTATCTTTGGAAAATGCTGTTGTGCTTAAAATAGAGTGTAGAAAGAGGGTGAGAAATACAGTTCATTAGCTTCATTTACATGGGCTTCCTTTCCTCAGAACTGATATTCATTATTGCCCAGTTCTCTCTGCCGCTGATAAGCATTTATACTTCTTTATTCCTTTTTTAATATCAAAATGAGAACCTAAGGAATACTGTTTTTTGTCTGGGAGCCATGACTTGTCAGGATGTGCTCTGTGACCCAGCCTGCTGACAGAGACAGATACGCTGAAATGGCAGGGGGGTCAGTGCTGCCCATAAAGCATCCAGTGGAATGGCTTCTGTGGGGGTAGATGAAGCATGAAAGTGTTGAAGCTTTTCAACTTCTCACTGATGTGTTTATAGAAGGCATACAGCAGCCTTGCCCCAGCAGTAATTCATTAGGACCCTGGTCAGTTCCAGTGGCGTTTCCTTCCTGGGTTAGGTGAACACTGCATTTTAATAGGCTTTTGAACATACTTGAGCTCAAGCAGAGTAGAAAAGCAGTTCTTTGACTTACACATATGCAATATCAGTCAAAATAGCGTAGTGGTTTCATTACCTATAAGATCAGACCTGACCATTGGAGACTGCACAGCTTGCTACATGCAGTGAAGCAGTTGCCTCACCCTAAATGCCAAAAACATGGTTCTTTTAGCTTGAATGGATAGTGTTCATTTTGTCATGCACCAAGTATGCCAGAAGTATTTGAACTCTTTTAGCCCTGTAGTACCATGTCTTATGCATGTCATGGAGATGCTACCACAGTTGCCATGATTTGGGTTTTTTACTATTATCGTAAAAGTATTTTTTTTCTGAGAATGGAAATAAGTATCAACTGCCAGACTGTTTGCAGCAGTACTAAGAAAGCCCTGGTGCTAAAAGAAAGAAAATAAAATGTGTATAAATAAATACATGAAAGAATTTATTTTGAAAATGTTTTCTTTATTACGAAGTTCCACATTTGAGAGCCAAAGATAAAAGAAATTCCTTAAATGTTTCTAGCAGCCATTAATTTGTGAAGAAAGAGCCCATTATCAGACTAATGTTCATCCACAAAATGTGGTGACTACATAGAGTATCATCGTCATGTGGAAGAGTGTGCTGAAGGACACCTTGTGGACAGAAGTTTGAAATGCTTGCTCTGAGTGTGCTTTTCAGCAGTTAAGGCCCAACTTCCTTTTTGCATTAGTTCTGCAGAATTGCTGTTGTTTGTGAACAGTCCTAGGTAACCTTGATTGCCAACAGCCATCAAGCACAGTTACTAACTGCCACTGAGCTATACCCTGACAAGAGTCTCCTTGACCTTGCTTATGGTATGGGAGCAGCTTCCTGCCCGCCCTGAGATCTAGAACCGAGTCGTCTTTGTAATGCAAGTGTGTACCTCAGCTGACTTATGAGTCTCAGTTTAATACTACTTATAACTATTGAGTCTCTAGAGACACATTATATAATAGATACTCTAATCAGAAACCATAGCAAGTAAAATGGGAATAAACAAGTTTAGTCAGAGTTTGAAACATGAGCACAGAAACTACTAAAATGTAGTTGTTTTTTGAAGGTAGTTTAGTAAACTATCAGATAATAATATAAATGTTTCAGGTACTGGGGAAGAATCAAATATTGTATACAATAAATATCAAAAAGCATCAGCTGGAACTGAGAAGCCAGTACAGCAAATGGTTCAAGCAGTAGTGATTTCTGAACATATCTTAATTGAGACCAAAATATTTTAAAACTGGGAATGAGTTAAAAGATCCCTTACAGTTAAACTGCTAGGATGTTTTATGCTTTGGCTGTGAACTTTTATTGAAAGGGCAGATAGATGTAAATGAAGATATATGGGGAAGATGAAAAGAACATCTGCCTTTTTCAGCTCTCTATGAGAAATGTAGAAGCAGGACAAAAATAAAACTGGGCCACTGAACATGTTTCAATTTGTGGTAGGGGTAGGAAAATTTCTGGACGTCCCTTTTCTCTTTTTCCTCAGTCCAGATGCACAAATCAATGGAGCATTTAGTTGTATTGACTGCTATTTTTTTTAAATGTAAACCATAAACATATGCAAATATGTATGGCACTCCTCCTGTTAATGGATTCTCTTCTTAACTCTACATCAGTTTCTTCTCATTTTGATTTTGTCATTTTAAATACAGTTTTGCTAGGAAATTGTCTATGTTGTCAGTTACAAACCAAGTGAACCATCTTGGGCATGTTTATGTATAGGCAGTATGCAGTAAAACCTGAATTCTTATTTCGCTAATACACAAAGCAGTCTCTCTTCCCCCTGTCTCACTCACACACACAAGTTTAGCTCCAGTTCTCGATCAGTGTTTACAATGAAAGCTCTCTTTGGATAATAGTAACTAGTATACAGCAAAGTACCCCAAATACATTCTTACTCACAAATGGTGATGACTTTTAATTAGTTTTGTTAATTGTGTTTTCTTGATAATTCACAAGAAGTTAGGAATCTTCACAGGCACTCAATAATTAGTTCAAATCATTAAATTCTACTATAATTGTATTGTTCCATGAGTCTAGCTTGGCATAATGAGAATTATTATCCAATAAGGACCAAGAGTGGGATGTGATAGTTTTACCATGACAGTTTAGTAAGGTTAACCAACCTAATGGTATTTTTACTCCCCTCCATACTTGAGCTGTAATATCAGTCTTATGAAGTCTTAATTTTTGGTTTGCAGAATTACTCTTTTTATAGCACATTGTTTAAACACAAGAAAAATAAGAGGGCTGGTGGGGAAAGGGAAGAGACAAAACCAATAACTCAGCAGTGTGTTGTAAAGGGTTACTCAAAGGCACGTTCTTCTGAATAATGATGAATTGCTTCCTGATTTGTGGTCAGTGACTTTTTGAGTATAATTACTGTCAAGGAGGAAGCTGAACAACCGGTATACGTATCTTACATTTGGTACGCCAAAGCATTTTCACCAAAAACTCATGCCTTCTGCTTGATCAAACAAGCTTAACCTTTATTACTGGAACTTCTGTCTCAGTTTTAAAGAAGGTAATCTGTGAGTACCTGCTCGAAAAGTCATTCATATTGTTTGTAGCTTTAAGTTGCATGTTAATAGAAGAATTGTAGATTTTGGTTTGGTTTCCTTGTTGACATTGGAAAGGGTACCAGTGTAAAGTAAAAGTTTCACTTTGATCTAGAAGAGGAGAATGCACTGAATATGTTTAGGAAACCACCAGACATGGCTACACACCAACAGACAGTTAATTGTTAGTGAATATTACTGGTTCTTGTGACTGACACTGACCTTTGGGGAAAAGTTACAGATATAAGGATGGGGAGGCACTTCTAGTATCAATAGACTACATGCTGGTACCTTGCTGTTCTTTTAACTGTGACATATTTAACCCTCTTTTTTTGAACAGGGGGAGGAGGAGAGGGGAAGTCATTTTGGTGATACTGGCTTAAAAATTTGGTTAATCCAGTGTGTGGTAACACATATCTCCAAGCACTTTGCTTGTTTCTTCTTCTTCTCCTTTCTCTTTCTAATACACGCACACACACACTACAAAAAGAGCAGTTATAGCTAATTTTGCTCCCCCACTTTTCTTAATTACTTTCCTCCATATCTTTTAGTAAAGTATGAAGTACCTTAGCAGAGGTCTTATATATGCTCTTAACATGGTTGGGTGGTTTCTGTTCTGCTGACTTCTCATTACCATTATGTTGTGCTTTGGGGTTTCTCTCATAAGAACAGGAGAAGTGATGCTTTTTTTTTCTCTTGAAGATGGGCTGATCCCATGCTCTTCTTCTTGTAGGTTACTGGAGTTATAAGCAAAGAGTACATCCCAAAAGGAACACGCTTTGGACCCCTGATAGGAGAGATCTATACCACCGATACAGTTCCCAAGAATGCAAACAGAAAATACTTTTGGCGGGTAAGCAAGGGAAAAAACACACACAGTTCCATGTTGATGCAGTAAACAGATTACTAAATGAGTACAGCTGAAAAGCTGGGTCACTTCCTGTTTCAGAACCGTGCGAGTGCAGGGGGCTATTTCTTTGCTCTAGATGAACTGAAATCTGAGTGAACGTGGTAAACTAAGCTGAGTAAATGTCTGGCACTCTTGGAAATGGGGACAGCGTGGGTGGAAAGTAAGGGAGATACACAACTGTTCTTGACTTTGCCTTCTGAAACACATCAGTGCTTGATCATCTGAAGAAGTAGCAGTTTTGCTTGCTGTAAGACTAGGTCAATTTGCATTTCCATGTAGGGAAACCAGGGATCCTTAAAGACTCAGCACATCTCATATCCTTGATTTTTTTTTTTGATTTTTTTTTTTTTATTGTTTCATTTTTTTCTAGCTGATATGTACTTGAAAACAAATGACAGGCTAGAAAGTATTATGTAATCTTTTCTCTGCAATTTTAATCTTCTGAAAGTGTTTTTTACATTGAACAGTTGAAATAGTGTTGATCTCTTCAATGCATGTAGTTTAAATTGCAGACCTTTCTAAAGCTAGGTGAGAAAATGCTAGGATAAGTGACTATATGTCATGGGAGTGGCAACACCTTGAGAATGGAAGGTAGAAGTGTTAGTATGATGTTACTGAGCGATTGCAAATCAGGGTAAGGGAGTATAGAGTATAAGCCTCTCTGGAGCCTGAAAGATGTGTTGCTAAGGTAGGCAACCTGAGGAATCAAGATATTCTTTCCCCCCTGCCTCCCAACTTGTTACCCTCTAGCAGCCTGCTAAGTTTAACTTGGAGGATGGGGCAGGAAATATATATATGGTTCCTTTCTTCTCCTTTTTATCAGGAAACCTGAATGAACTTTAATCCCTCAACCTCTTCCACAAACATGTTACTACTCCTAAATACATCATTGATTGTGTCCTAACTCCCTCCACTGACTTTGTTGCCCTCTAGTCACAGAGAGGGCATATTACAGCAGTTCGGTAAAAGGGTGGGCAGGAAAAGCAACTTTTGCACCGAATCAATTAAGTAATTGCCTCATTTCAGTGTTCTTACATTTTCTCTAGTGCAACATATGCAGTGTTACATGGGTGACATGATTCACAAGGTGCTCAAGCGTTTCACTTTTGTGACCAAGATTTTAGGCCTAATAGAGGGGAGAGGCATGCTTGCCCAACTAGGCCAGGTGGGAATAATTCAGCAAATCTTGAGAGAGGGTTTTAACTAGCTTGCAGAATTCTGTAAGAAAGCAAATGCCTTTTTTGGTGAGAGGACTGTAAGTCTGAATGTAAAAGCCTTTTGGGGAAATGATATAGCAGCCTTTTAAGCATTACTAAACCTACTGTTATAATCTCTTGATTCATTCAAGACACATTGCTGTAATTCAGATGGATTCCTTCCTAAGGGGCTGAAACAGCCTTGTACATTCAAGGAAATTGTGGGAGATATCTTCCCACATGTTACAAAAGGAATCCTGATTTTGCTGGCAGGAATAGAAACATCTGCTGTGTGAACATAAATGTTCCATGCAAATGACATAGTTGAGTAGAAGGGATATGAAAGCTGTGCAAACCCCGGAGTGACATCATTTCTTGTAACTGTATGATGACTCAGCACATTTTATCTTCTTGATAATACATGGAAATCTGGTGAGATGGCAGAATTCAGTTTTGTGTGGGTGTGGGGGCGTGTGACCTCATAGGTTTGAGGTGTGTGTGTGTGTTGGTTCTTTTTTTTTTTGTTTTGTTTAAGAAAAAAAAAAAGTAGTACAGTAAATTGTACTATCTATGGAAGGGTGACTGGAAACCATTCAGTGCAGCTTTAGAAAGCAGCTTCCGTCTCTAGTAGAAGTGCAGAGCAATGGAACCCCAAGTTCCTGGAAGTTTGTAATTCGGAGTAAACAAAGAAACTTGAAAACTCCTCTTGATAGCGAATTCACCCGGCTCTGTTCCATTTTCTCATAACAAACACACCGCAAAATCTCTCACAAGCTTCTTTGATGAAGCCACATGTATTTCCCCCTTCTCAATTTACAGGAAGTTACTCTTAAAAGAAAGTGATTCTAGTGTTTACTGCTTGCATTAAAGGGCCAGTCTGCCTTTTCCTTTTCCTTTTTTTTTTTAACTTCTCAATTGAACTGCTGCCATTCAAAAGAAAAAAGAAAGTAGTATGAGCACAGAGACCAGGATAGGCCCCAGAGTGTTTTCACATTCAGATAAAATGTGCCTGCTGTTCTTTATAGATCCAAATCACTCACAACCTCAGACTCTACTTTTACCTGATCATTTAGTGTGTAACTCTGGTATTCTTCAGTGGGCGAACTTCACATAGTAGATGCTGAATTTAATTCTTTCCAAGAATAAAGTATTTTAGTTCTAAAGGAGATATTTGTTAAGTTCATTAGATTATTAATGTTCATATTCTTACTGCTTTAAGATAACATCCTCACTCTCTGCATTAGGTTTTTTCCTCTTCTGTGTTGCCAAGAAGTTTTCATTTAAAAATGTACAAGCATGGGCATGTCCATTGAGAGGAAAAGTGACTTCTCATAGACTGTCAAATGCTGGCCCCTTTCCAGGTCTTCACTTAGTTATGGCAGGTGAAGTTCATCTTTGCCCCACCCAACCTTTCTACAAAAGGGCTACATTCCAAGTATGAGCAAGTGTTACTTTAGGACTTGGGGGGGTGGAGGATGTTTGCATAGTTTAAGCCTCTGAGCGGGGGTGGTAGGAAACTGCAAGCACAGAGGCCATAGAAAAAGCTGAGAAAGAGACTGACGTAGCTTAGTCAGTCTTATACACAGGTGACTCAAAGCATTAATACAAGCACGCACTCAAACCTGCAGTCACTAGTATCACCTACTTGTTGATCGTAGCAGCAGAAAAGGAACTCCAAGGTAGACTGCTAATGCAGAGAGAGCTCTTAATTCCAAATTGTCTCTTTGGTTTGTATGCTTTAACTGGGCGACACATTGACTAAACAGAAATGAAAAAGGTAACCGAGTGCATCTATCCTCTAGAGTAAGCTTTATTTTTCTTAATGAGAGGGATGCCTTAGGGAAAGGTCACCCACCTTTTCACAGGTGAATATTGGTACCTGTATCTGTTGTCCTTTACAGTGCATACCTAATGTATATGCATGTGCGTATATACACTCCATTCGACATATATAGATATTCATATGTACTTCCTCTCTCTTCCAGATCTATTCCAGTGGTGAGCTTCACCACTTCATTGATGGATTTAATGAGGACAAGAGCAACTGGATGCGCTATGTGAATCCAGGCCATTCTGTTCAGGAACAGAACTTGGCTGCTTGTCAAAATGGAATGAACATCTACTTCTACACCGTCAAGCCCATCCCTGCCAACCAAGAACTACTTGTGTGGTATTGTCGAGACTTTGCAGAGAGACTTCACTATCCTTCCTCTGGAGAGCTGACAATGATGAATCTCAGTAAGTGGATTACAATATAAACAAAGAATGCTAGTAATGTCTCTTCTGCCTGTATGATCTAATAATATGTTATATAATTATATAGCTTCATCATCTGTTGTGTCACAGTAGGTGGCTTAGAGTGAAAAGAGGGAATTAAAAAATTCCCTGTGTCTATTTAAGTATAAAAAGATTATTAAAAATTTAAACAGTTATTGGTTTATAATCTTAAAATTATCAGATTAAAATCCTACACAAATACCTCGACAACTTCTCTCTTAAAAATCAATACCTATGATTCATACTATACCCTAGATGTTCCCACTTTCATGGTATATTAAAAAGTCTGCTTTGAAAATGTACATGTGTATTCAGATTCCAAATGGACTGTCCTTACTGTGTGAAGATCTGGACTCTGGTCCTGTACATGTCATCCAAATTTTTTATAGTTTTTCCTCAGCTCTTTCACATTTTCGACATCTTTTCTCAAATTCTTGAAGAATTCTGCAGGACCCACAAAGATATAGCATGTAGTTTGTGAACTATTTACAGAAGCACTGAATGTGACATTGCAAATGATGCTTCTCATTAGATGGATTGGTATACCAGCACTAATTCAGCTGGCCGGTCCTTTTAGTTTTGCTCTTCCTTTTTCTCAGTTACCACATCTAGTATATTTTTAAATTTGGCAGATAACCACCCACCATATCTTCAACTTACATGATAGCTCAATAGATACAGTGACTTTTGCTTTAGGGACAGTATCCAAGCTGAGAGAAAATCCAGGTGGCCTGATCCTGGATTGTTATGATCCTGAACAAGCTATTGACTTTGCATTGGAAGCCAGGGCTTTCCTTCTTCACTGAGTTACAATGTTGGGCTGCTTCTCAGGCTCAAGGAATTTTTTAATTATTTTCTGAAATGTGGCACAGGCTCAACAAGAGTGATGGAGATTTTCCACTACCTTAAACCAGTGTAGCCTTAGCTGTAGTGATCTGGGTGCTCTTCTGGGAGATAGATGTGGGTTTGGACAACTTCAGACTGAAATGGGCATAGAAACAAGGTCTCCCTCATGCTAGGCAGGTGCTGTAACTGCTGAATTATTGTATTAAAGCAGGGTTTGCTTGCAGAAACACTGGATCTGGTCCAGGCAGCCACAGAGCTTTGCCTGCACCCATGCCAAAGCTGGGCAAGGAGTTGCAGCAGAGCTGGACAGTGAAAAGCTGCACATGGACTTCTCCCCACCTGTGAATTTCTGCACTGAGGCTGGGCAGCTTCCAACTAGTCTGTCATGGGGAGAAGCAGCAGCAGTGCAGACACAGCTTCTAGCTGCCCAGCCCTGGCTCAGTCCCTACCACCTGAAAGCTGTACTAACACCACAGCTGGAGAACTGGGGGTGGAGAAGTATCAGCAGCATGGATGCAGCTTCCAGGTGCCTGGCCCCTGCAGAGCAAAGTCCCCTGCCACTGATGCACCACTGAAGCTTCCCAGCCCACACAGAACCAGAGCTGGGTTGTTCCAGTCCAAGGCTTTTAAAGTTTATCAGGTGCTCCTTTATGAAAGGAGGATGAAACCACTGACCTCTCTTTCTACAACTGTGTTTGTATCACTTCTTTCAAAAACATGATTATTTGTGTAGAGCTGATGCATGTTAGGCATAGTCAGAGCACTTCTGTTGGCTCAGATCCTCCTGGAAAATTTAAGTAGAGATGCACCTAGACTGGGGATCCCATCAGGCCTAAGAGAGGGCAGAGCAAGTTAGCTAGGTGCATCTACACAAGTAATTAATGTGATAAAATCAACATCAGCGCAGTTCGTGCTGGAGTCACCTGCTCCCAGGCACAGTGTTTTCATGTGTGCCTGGGACTGCAGCAGTTACAGCCAGGGCAGAGCAGCCTCCGACTGGCAGGGAGCTTAGAGGGTCAGCCCTGGCTTCGGGCAGTAGTATCAGGCACGAGGGCGTTATAGTGCAGGACTAGCTAGCAGGCATCTCCGCACTTTAGCACCCTCATGCCCCAGCCAACCCCTATTGCAGTGTACACGTGCATTTGTTTGCATGTAAGTAGTCTGCTGTAAGACAGTACTGTCCCTGGTATTACTGTTCCTGACAGTACTATCTTACAGCCATATTATATTACAAATAATACTGGCACACATGTAGACTATGATGCTTTATTGCAAAGCTAATTGATCCACTCCACAGTAAAGCACACATGTAGATGCAGTCATCCTAGGTGTGTGAAGAACCGGAACTCAGACAACATTACTAGCAAAAATGTTGTCCTCGGTGTATAAAGATCCAGAACTCAGACAATTTTACTAGCAAAAATTTAGGCGGCTATGGACTTTAGGCACCTGAGAGCACAGGCTATGTTTTTAAGAACCATGCTATTGGATTTAGGCACCTAAGTCATTTTGTTGATCTGGGCACCTTGTGGATCAGTGTGTCCCATGATAAAATTAACTGGGGAAAGATTTCTTTTGCTTTATTCTAGAATTTCTTTAGCTTTATTCCATGTAATTAAGGACTTTGGATGTCAAAACCACCATTCAGCTCCTAAGTATATACACTTATCCACCTATCACACCCACCTGTCTCTGTAACAACAAACTTTTCTTGATTTAACTTGTTTTAGCTATTATTCAGAGAAGCATCAACATTCAGAAGAGTATTTAAACATTTACATAGTTATGAACTTAAATAGGCTTCATTCAGTACTTTGCTGAATCAGGATCTCAGGCTCAGTTCTGCAAACACTAAAGTACATGCAGGAGTTACAAAGTATTTTCAGGATGAGGATTCTGTATTCTACTGGCAGGAATGTAATCTTATTTCCCACTCTCGCTCGCTTGCTCTCTCTCTCTTTTTTTTTTTTTTTTTTAACATATAGGCATCATTTTCTATTAAGACTTCAACTGTGCCAGCAAAGAACATCACCTTTAGACACTTGATTTTTCAGTTGTCTATTGACCATGAACATTTTCACTAATTCACCAAACCTGCTGCACTTACTAAGTCATGTTTCCAAGTGAAGTCTCATAGTCTTTAATCCTTTGAGCACGATTGTGTTTGGCATAACAGGTATAGGATTCAGGAGTCCCAGAGAAATTAGTATTTGATAGATCTGGCATATTTCATAGGTTGTTTTGTTTTTGTTTTTTTGTTTTTAACTAATCCAAAATATACCTGCATTAAACTAATGTCCTGATTCAACACATTCTGCTTGCATTGCATCAAAAGATGATGCAACTTCCTGCTATCATGACAAGTTTGTCCCATTATGCAAGCATAGACAGGTGACACCCTATTTTGATAAACTTGAACAAAAGGCTTGGAAATATAATATGCACACTTAATTTTTTAAAAATTTCTTAATTGAGAAAGTGCCCCTTTAACATTTCTTTTTTCTACCAATTGTCATTAAAATCGAATATTTAAGAAATATGCATTTCTTTACTTTCTTTATCCTGACTGTTTTGCACTTTGTATCTTTCCTTGCTTAAACAATTAAAATATGCTAACAAGTTCCCCTTGTGTTTATAGTCACATTCACTTTCTGGTTTTAAAGCTAGTGTTTGGGTTGACAGGAAATATTTGTTTAAAAAAATTACACACACACCTTCTTCCTGTAGAATCTTAAAAAGTCATGGAAGTATTTTGTGGAGATTTTTTTTTAGGTTCTGTGAGAGCTTATTTTCAAAAACTAAAATTTTAGAGTAAACTTGACTTTTCTTACCCCCTTTTAAAATGTTTAGAATCAAAAGTTCTTTCAAAGACCATCCTTGTGCAAAATGTTTTTAAAAGTCCCACAGTTCTGGACACATTTAGAAAACAGATGATCAAATTATATACTTCTAAATGTTGGTCTCCATTCTCAGTTTGAGTGGAAACGCTCTTTGTTTTGCCTACTACAGGACTTCTAGGTTCTCTTTCTACTAGCAAGGGAGGTTCTTAATCTAGATCGAAAATGTGAATCGGCATAATTAAACTTTACCACTCGAAGTGTTCAGTAGCATTTTACTCCTGAAATGACTCTACCCGCCTACAACCGTTTTTCAAGGTTTTAGAAAAAAACAGATCTTTTGTTTTGTATTATATCTACCTCCAACTGCAGTTAGGAGAGCCAGAACTGAGAGTAGACTGCTAGCTGTTCAGAGATTTGTAAAAAGAAGCCTCAAATTAAATTAAGTGGAGTGGCTTCAAATGTGTTCTTTCTTGAGCACTTTAATACAACTTTAAAGTTATGAAGATTTTATGTTCCTCTGTGCCCTTCACTATTACTTGGGCCAATATTTGCTAATATAAGACAGAAGTCCTTTCATTGACTGCAATAGGATCATACTCCTGAGAGAGGAGCATTGTTTGAGTCAGTTCAGTTAATGATACATTCATGTGCTTGTTTGATGTGACCTATACACTTTCTGTTTTATTCCAGAAATATATGTCACTTTGTTAATGGAATATATCCTTTTAATCCAGCCTTTCCAATCCAATCACTATTTCCCAGATAGTTTCAAAATAAATTTAAAATACCAATCAAGTGAATTAGTAGAAGGGAAAGTGTTGAGACCCCAGAAGTAAATTGGCACTTGTTTAGCCTACCAAGGGGGCATGTTGGACTATTGTACCAAGGAAGTTATATTCCATATATAATTTGTTTCAGCAAATATAGCATATACTGTGATGAAACTGAACAGTTAGGGTGGTGTAAGGTAAGACAGAAGGGAAGGCAAGGTAACACCTTACAGATTAATGGCTCAGAGAAGTTAGAAAAGAGAAGTACGTCTCTGAACCAGTTAGTAGATGCTGCCCTGCCCTGCCTTCTGCCTGGCTTCATTCTAACAGAGTTAACTACCTTACTCTGATCACAGTAAGAATAGTCCTTCGTCTAAGATAGTCTGGGTTTCTGTGTCACTTATCCAGCAGAGTTCTCTCTCCTTCTTCCTCTATCTTTTTTTTCTCTTTATAAAACAAAAGTGACAATTTGAACTTCCTGCTTAACAGACCCCGCTGAAAGACTGAGATGGGCCGATAAGATGATTTTTTTTGTTGTTGTTTAGTAGTTTCACAATCTTCTTTTCCTCACCAGCTTTCCATACCCCCTGATCAGTGTCTTTTCTGATTAGTGTCATTCTGATCATTTGCTTTGGGCTGCTGGCTCAGTGAGGAGTAGCTGATAATAAGACTAAGATAACTACAATGACTCAGTTCAAAAACTCTACCAGAGAACTGTAGAATTCTTAAGCCTGGCAGGCTAATATACTAAGATCAAGAACTAGTGGGAATCAAGTGGGAAGTTGTGTAATTTATAATTTTTGCCAATTTTCATGGACTAATAAAATTAAAAAGTATTTTTCTCTGCCTGATGGCATGATTTTTTATTTTGATGTGGTTTATAGTATCTTAAAGGGATAAGACAGACTCTTAGCTGCCAATGGCTTTGAGCTGTCTCCCAGAACAGATGGCTAAAGACCACAGGAAAATTTCATACTATTATGAAAATGATTGGGAGACAAATATCCCCACACAACAGACTATTTTTGGGCTCTCACTGAAGATCCACTAAGTCTAAAACAATTACAAGACTCTTAATTTCACTTCAGAGGGTGAGGTGTTACATTTTATTTTTATTCAGTTTTGAGAGAGTAGTGAGGACTTCAGCAACTAAACCTCAGTGTCTAGAGAAGCAATGTGGAAGAAAGCTGACTGTTTGAAAAGTACTCCTTGTACTTGCATGTGCTTACTGTGTGATAACCCCTATATTCTAAGCACCAAATGCTTTTCAATTCAATATCCTTATGCTTTTAAAAAAAATTCAGATGTAAAATTGCTTGTTACAACTGTCATTGAAAAAAGCCCACATGCCTGCTGCTGCTTCACCTTTTTTTCTTGAGGATGCCACTGTGCAAATGAATTGTCCAACTAGAAGAGTACGTTTAAAATCTGCTGATATTTTAAATAAAGGATCGTGTCTCTGCCTTATAGGGAACTGTGTCATATTATAGATTCACTGATGGTAGTGTAGTTTTCAATGAAAGGAGCACACTTATTAGCCCTTAATAGCATGTTTACAGGATTTAGGTGAGTCATCAAAAATAAGAAGTTTTTGTTTGGTTGGGTTTTTTTCTCCCTGATGCAAATAAAGAAACAAGCATAGTCCTAGGGCTAGAAATTTGGAGGGAAAAGATTTCAGTATCATCAAACACTACTTTTTCATTACTATCAATTGAAAGCTTCTGATCAACTCATACACAGGGTGTGTCTACACATGTGTTTACTCCAGCCTAGATTTATTGTGCAGTTAGCTACTGAACAGTAAGGATTTTTGGGAAGGTGTCTACACATGCAGGAATTAGGGAGAAGATCTGCTCCCAGGTCCCTGCAGCTGTGCAAGTGGCCCCTCCTGTCACTGGGGGAGCTCCAGGCAGGGAGCAGCAGACCAGGAGACAGTTGTCTCCTGGCCCCTGGGGGCTGCCTGCTGCTGGCGTGAGGCCAATGTCCTTCTGCCCCAGCAGCAGGGAACTCCTAGCCCTGGCTCTCTGATCAGGGGCATGGTGCTTGGAAGGATCTTCAGGGGTGTGGCAGGTCCCAGCTCCCTGCCCCAATCTGTCAGTGGGACAGCTAGCAGCTAGCTCGCTGGTAGCTGCCCCACCAGTGGATCAGGGCAGGGAACTGGGACCTACCCCACCTCTGCAGCTCTTTCCAAGTCCTGTGCCTTAATCACCTCACCCGGACATGGGGCTGGAACCTGCCCCTGACTGGGACAGTTCCTGGCCAGCCCTGGGCTGTGCAGAGAAGTCTGTATGTGTAGCCTGGCGCTGGCTGGCTGGGGACTGCCTGAAACAAGACAGTTCCCAGCCACCTCCAGGCTGCCCTGCTTCCCCACACAGCCTGGGACTGCAGTTGCAATCGCACAGTGGGGGCTGGGAACAAGCTCTCAGCCCCTGCTCCGCAATCAGGAAGTGGGGGCTGGAAGCTCTCTGTTGCCAAGCAAGGGGGGCATTGTCTCCACCTGATCGCCTAAAATGAAATCAAAATTCTCCTTTTCCTAAGGTCCTTTTATGTGGTAATTAGTATATTGTGTATGTCTGGATTAAAAAAAAAGTGAAATGAATTATAACAGCCTAAAATGCCCAATCTGAACACACTTGGATATACTGGTTTTGAAATGCGGATTTTGAGGGGGAGACATGCATTTTGACTTATGCTAGAGCCAAACAGTCTTGTTTTTCTTAGTCTTACCTCAGTGTAATGGTCTTTATACCATACAGCTGTAAGCAGAGGAGTTTTGTGCATGCTGAATACCGCAGAAAATCTGCACTAAATAGCTGGCTTTGTTGTAGATGTTACCAAGCAGTATGTTTAATGAGTAATGATCTGTTTACTGATGGAGAATACCTTCTTTTTTGAAGAAAGCTTTCATCCTAGCCAGGCATGTTTTCTTTAGTACTGTATGTAATTGAACTGGCTAGTGAAGTGCCTGTTGTGGTTTGGCAAAGGCTGATTTGTCATGCCTTGTTATTCTGGAGAGAAGCGTTTTGGAAAGCTTGGGCTCTCCAAAGTTTTTCCCTTTAAGCTGCATTGTTAACAAATGCTACTTTATCCTACTTATTAGAAATCTAATTTTATGTAGGTAATTGACAGTGGATCTTGTTAAATTCAAAGGGGTGGAGGGAGTGCAAAGAGTGGAGACTGACACTCTTGGAATGAATCATCATTAGACACCTCAAGCTCTGTGTGTACTCACTTGTCTCTCTTAGATTAACCATGGATATTTTGTCTGTTTTTTATGAAATATTTACACCCAAAAGTACTTTTATCTAAAGAAGAAACTTACTTTTTGGATGAGTTACAAGATTGCATATTGACAACAACATTGACCTTATGGTGAAACTTGTAGAAGTTAGATTGTACTTAAATTTTATATTGGCTTATTACATAATTGCTGCCTCTTTTTTGTATTTCAGCACAAGGCCACAGTAACCCAAAGCAGCAAAGCACTGATAAAGATGAACTTTATCAGAAAAGCATCCCAAAGAAAGAGCACAGTGTGAAAGAAATCCTGAAAACTGAATCCAACCCTTCAAAAGGAAAGGATTTATTCCAGACCAACATTTCACCAGTTACTCCAGAAAAAAACTTGGATGATTTAAGAAAAAACTGTAGCCCTGAAAGGTGTTTTTTCCCACGGGTTATCTATCCAATCCGACCTCACATGCCAGAAGACTATTTGAAGGCTTCCCTAGCTTATGGGATGGAAAGACCCAACTATATTACACAATCTCCCATCCAGTCTTCTACCACACCAAGTCCTTCAGCAAGGAGCAGCCCAGACCAAAGTTTAAAAAGTTCAAGCCCTCACAGCAGTCCAGGGGTTACTGTTTCACCTCTGGCACCTACTTCTCAAGAACACAGAGAATCTTACCCTTACTTGAATGGACCCTATAGCTCAGAAGGATTGGGGTCTTATCCTGGATATGCACCCCCTAGCCATCTCTCTCCAGCCTTTTTATCCTCCTATAATTCCCACTATCCAAAATTCCTGTTACCGCCATACAGTATGAGCTGTAATAACCTGAGTGCTTTGAACAATATCAATGGCATCAACAATTTCAATCTCTTCCCAAGGATATATCCTCTTTATGGCAACATACTGAGTGGAGGTAGCCTGTCCCATCATGTGCTAAACCCTGCTGCTCTTCCAGGTTCACTGCCATCTGAAGGAAACCGTAGATTGCTACAACCTGATCATCCAAGAGACTTTCTCATACCAGCACCTAACAGTGCCTTTTCCATCACGGGCGCTGCTGCCAGCATGAAAGACAAACCATGTAGTCCCACAAGTGGGTCCCCTCAAGCTGGCACAGCAGCTACTTCAGAGCATATAATGCAACCTAAACCTACCTCAGCAGTGTTGGCTGCCACCAGCAGTGAAGAAGCCATGAATCTCATTAAAAGTAAGAGGAACGTGACCGGTTACAAAACCCTTCCATATCCACTGAAAAAGCAGAATGGGAAGATCAAATATGAATGCAACGTTTGCTCTAAAACCTTTGGCCAGCTCTCAAATCTAAAGGTAGGTAATTAAAGGATCGGCCTAATTATGAGAGACGCATCTATTTCATAATTGTTACTATGAGAGAGCTCATATTGGTTCTGTAGTTTTATCTGGGAACCCTAGGCTTCTCTAAGGAACAGGTTTTAGAAAGCCACTACCACCAAGGTACAGTAGTAGTAAAAGTGATAGCTTTAATGCTGAAGTTGCCTTGCAAAATAATTGGATGATTCCCTGTAACATTCTAGTCTATTAGATGCTTCTGGTAACTTTTGCAACTGTTCAAGGCTTTTATTGACTATAGGAATTTTCAATAAATATTTGTTTTGCATCAGGTCCACCTGAGAGTGCATAGTGGTGAGAGGCCTTTCAAGTGTCAGACTTGCAACAAAGGGTTTACCCAACTGGCTCACCTCCAGAAGCACTATCTGGTGCACACAGGCGAGAAGCCCCACGAGTGCCAGGTATGTAGCTCTTCATACACTGGGAGGTCATAGGCTGTGCTGCTTCTTTGTTACACCATCTGGCAGGAGCAACTTTGTGACAGACTTCAGCCCTGATGTTATTCAATATAATTTAAAAAATAATCTGAGAATGTTTGTTTGTTTTTTAGCTTTTTAAATGTGAAAGTGTACAAGTGTAATGATGGGCAGCTTTTTCAACGTGCCATAATATCCTCTGTGATTTTAAAAGTAAAAGTCTCACACTCATTCCTCATTTCTTCTTGTCATCTCCAAAATTAGGTTTGCCATAAGCGATTCAGCAGCACCAGCAACCTAAAAACCCATCTTCGGCTCCACTCTGGAGAAAAGCCTTACCAGTGCAAGTTGTGCCCTGCTAAATTCACCCAGTTTGTGCATCTGAAGCTGCACAAGCGTCTCCACACCAGGGAACGTCCACACAAGTGTGTCCACTGTCATAAGAGCTACATTCACCTCTGCAGCCTCAAAGTCCACCTGAAGGGCAACTGCCCAGTAGCCCCTGCCTCCAGCCTCTCAATGGAGGATCTAAATCGTATCAATGAAGAGATCGAGAAGTTTGACATCAGTGACAATGCTGACAAGCTGGAAGATATGGAGGACAATATCGACATGACATCAGTTGTGGAAAAAGAAATATTGACCATGCTCAGAAGAGAAATAGAAGGAGCTAATCTTAAAGTATCTTTGCAGAGGAACCTGGGAAATGGACTCATCTCCTCAGGATGCAACCTCTATGAATCTTCAGATATATCCATTATGAAGTTGCCTCATGGTCATCCACTACCTCTGTTACCGATAAAGGTCAAGCAAGAAACAATTGAACCAATGGACCCTTAAGACTTTTTCTGGCAAAAAGTGATTTTTATTTATGACTTGGCAAGTCAGGGTGCCTGTAGCAATTGCTTGTACATAGTGTCAATGCTGCAAAGCAATCTTGGCTTACAGTAGTTTCCCTCACTCTCTCCAATTGAAAGAAGGAACTCCAAAGTAACTATATTCTCAGGGCATGAAAAGAGGCAAAGGACTATGTATTGCCTCCCCAGTTACTAAAAGACAATCATCTATCCATATCTATTTTTTCAATTATAGTACTTCATAATTTATTATGCAATTTATCATTCTAAAAGCAATAATTAGAAAATGTTTACAATGACTGAAGAATTCATTGTAATTTTGAATATAAAAGTTTATATTTTGTTTCATGGCCATTCTTTGTAGATATTTTTTTCTGCACATCTGTCTTAAATTTAAGATTGGGGATAAGAAGTTATTTCAGTAAGTTTGTCTATGTACCAATGTCTTCAAAAACATGTTTTTTATATTGCCAAAGGTGAATATTTGATGTATTGAGTCATAGATCAATTGGCTTGAAAAATGCTGTGTACATTCAGAAGTGGGTAGATGTACAAAATCCCCCAGAAAAGAAAAAGCAACAGCAAGTAGAGAAAAGAAAATCATACTTACCGGTGCATGGGTACTAGAGATTCCTCAGCCCACGGCTCTACCCATAACACATGACATAGCAAATACCTGCCTACCATGAATGATGCAATGGTCAGGTGTTTGGAAAACAATAGTAGTCACATGTTATGTCATGAGATTTTATTATCCAAAGCCATGCATCAACTGAAAATGTGAAAAAGTGGCTGTGTTGGTTTTTTTTTTCCAAGAGCCTGTTGAAACAAGCATACAATAATTCCAAATGTGCTGCCTACAAGGATTTTGTTATTTTATTTTTCCCCAGAACCTTCCAGGGATACAAAAGATGGTCAATTTCCCTGGGAAATAAGGGTTTCCTTTTTGGGTTTTTTTGTTTTGTTTTGTTTTTTCCATCCCACTTTTTCCATGGACAAAAGTGGGGAATGAAGTCCTTTTCTGGCACATACTTTTTTTTCCCCCCCTTCCTGTACGACTTAGATTTTCCTCAGTATTTGTGTTTGTACATTTTGTGGTTAATTTAATTAAAGATGAAAAGGGCATTGCAAAGTTGTTGAACAACAATTACCTCATTGCGTGTGTCCAGTGGTGCAGAAAATGTTGTTTTATCTAATGCTTTGCTACTTTAGAGAAGAAACCAAAATGTGCACAGGAAAAGATAGAATGCACGTCTTTTTATCTTTTTGTTCTGCTAAGCCCAAAGATATCGTGTTGGCATTTGAGGTGTAGCAAAGAATACGTGTATATTTATAGATATATTTATACCACTATACCATATATGTATATGTATATATATTTATACCACTTAAGTTGTGAGCCAAACCTTGTAATAAAACCTATTTTTCATCTAAGTGTGAAAATCAAGTGTTATCCAGCTTTGCATATCACCTGATGACCTCAAAGCCAGAATGCTGTGTTAAGGCATTTAGCACTTGCTAGCACATGAGCACAGTTGATCACTTAGAGCCTGATCTTGCAAACCCTTATGTGAATAATTTTGGTGACATTTGCAGTGTCACAGAATTCAGTGGGATTTATTCACTTCAGAGCATTTGCAAGACTGTCTTGGATCCCTTGATATCCTTGCTATATGTCTTGTTATAAACAAACCACCAGGAAAGAACTAGAAAAGAAATTAAACTATTACCCACCTATGGTATAAATATAATACACAATGGTGAAGAGTGGAATGAAATAGTTAAAGTTATTTGGGATCATCCTAACATCTTATTTTGTTCTGTCACTTAAGAGTTACGTGGTCATAAGCAACTCTCAAGAAAGCAAATAGCATTATTATACACATCACCATTATATATATTCTAGCTTTTTATCTATTTATAGTCTTTTAGATTTAAATAGACCACTTCATAAATCCAGGATTTTGTATGGCAATCTAATGCCTTCTGCCAAAAAGGAAACAAACCAGCCCAAAAAACCTAAGATAATCAAAGAGGATCTTTAAATACAATTTTTGAAGGACTACAGTTCATTACATTTCTGCTCCTATAAATCATGAAGCTGACAACTTTTAAGTGTAGCAATGGTTCACAAAAATAGTACTCACCTGTAGGATAAACCAAAGTATCACTACTCTGTCCCTGGACACACACTTTTCCTATTAATTGCCTGTAGTGCTTTCTTGTATTTGATACAAATTTCACAAAGATTTATATGCATCAGCTTTAAGAATTGTTACTTCTCTTTACCTTTTTTATCCTTTCCCTTAGAACTTTTACATGTGAATGTAGCAACAATCAACAGTGTTTTATTTCTCTCTCTAAGAAAAACTTTGACCAAAGTTAACAGGCTTTTTACTTTGCTAGAACAACAAACTTATCTTATGTTTACGTACTGGTTTACATCGTTATTTATGTGCAAATTGTCAAAATGTAAATTAAATATACGTGTTCGTTGCTTTACTAATGCTTCAGTTGTCTTCAATGTCTTATTCGTCTTCACATGCCACTTGGTGTCAGACTGGATTCCCACTCTGAGCCACAAGCACATGGTATACCAACATCTATGACATTTTGAATAACGCCGACTTCTGCCTCTCCAGAAAGATTGATTTCTTCCCGTAATTCTTCACTGCCTATAACCATGCTAGGTTTAATATAATATTTTCTTAACTAGTTCACTCCCTCCATTTTTAGCCAATAATACCTTTCCTGTTAATATTTTTACAATTTCAAGTGCTTCAACGCTAACGTTTTGACATTATCTGCCTTTCGGAAATGTAAGCAGGGTTCTAATTTACATTTTTCCAAATACTCATCATTTCTGGCCTGAAACTGTAACCACCAGGACCACAATGACACAATCACAATGTTAGCATGAGACCACTTAATCCTGTATCAACATGATGGGAACTGCATTCAAAACAAATGTGGATTTGATGTGAATAATGAGCTAATTCTAGAAAAAGCTCAAACACCCTTGGCCAAAAATGAATAATACATGGGGATGCTTCAAAGTTAATTCACTGTTTGCTACTTCCATCATCCTCTACCAGATTTAAAACAGAATAGGCCATGTGGCATCCTTTCCTACCTGAATGTTAAAGAAATAATGTTCCTTTTCATATTGAGACGCTCAATACTGTATGATGTTTTAAAAGTATTTCACTGTCCTCTTAAAATTCATTTAAACATCTGTCTCAAGAATTTGAAATACTGCCAACATAGAACTGTGGAGTTAAGAAAACCAGAGCACTGTTGTCATAAATGTGCCAAATGGAGCATGTTTTACTCCTATATTCTACAGAGCTATTGCTGTAATAATTTTTTTTAAAAATGTGGGATAACCGTTACTGCCATAAATCATAGTTCATTACTTGGCAAGCATTGACTTTATGCTGGAGAGTTATGTCCTGGGGACACTTTAATCTTTAGAAGATGTTTAATAAAACACATTACATAAAAAGACAATGTACCTTAGAGCTTGCAATTTCACTAGGCTGAACTCAGCAACTGCTGCATTTGTTTTTTTGGGTGAAACTGAAGCTAGTTTGAAGTCAATATAGCACATGGTGCCCAGGATTACAATGTGCTTAGTGTGTTCTGGCCATGATATAAGCTTAATTAATTTCAGGGGGGGGGGGTGACTAAATATACAAAAAGCAAACTACATGGATAAAAAAAACCCAAACTGTTCCTTTCTCTGCTTCATGGAGACTCAATCCTGCCAGGTATTGAATGCTTCCTATCAAGATTCTAAGCACCTGCAATGCCCCCCTGAACAAACAGCTGCTTATTTATTACTGGTATACCTGGTCAGGTACAGGTTTGTCACAGGGATTATTTTTTAATTGAATATTGACTATTAGAGGAAATAATTATCTCTCTAAATTCCGATGTTTTGCCAGCTGACCTACAAGTCACAGGTCCCTTGGGACAAGAGGAATCTGTGTCTAAGATCAACCCAAGCAAAGCCTTTAAAATGGTTCTGCAATGATTAAATTGTAAAGCCCCATATCTTCTAGAGCCTAAGACAAATGAATTAATTCTTGACTGCTGGCAATTGCAGCCTAGGTGCCTGAAAAGAAAGAGTAACCCAGTGACTTATTAATGGGATAAAACCTTCCAGGTTTAATTTTCTATTTGAAGTCAATGGGGCACCATATGAATGCAGGATGCTGCTGGCAAGGAGTTAGTGTGGGATTAGGACCTACTGCTCAAGGTTGTCTAACAGCTTCTTAGTGGCATTACAACTAGAAAAAAGTTCAGACTAGCATTATAGGTAGCCATGAGACATTTGAAAAGTAGTGCATAGGATAAAGCCATAATGGATTTGATAATGCTAAATTGTATCACTACAATTCTTAGAACTAAAACACAAAATAATGGATTAATGTTAGCACACCAAAATAATGCACCTAGAATATCAGAAGGGCTTTTTTGTGAGACATCATTAATTGTAAGAGATGCAAGAGGCAAGCAAAGACATACAACATAGGCTGAAGAGTGAGGCCTGGAAGAGCGACTAGCCTCCCTTCCCCCAAGATGGCCAATCTTCTCTAAGGAGTACAATTTTGTTTTAAGATTCAGCTGAAGACTGCGGGTATGCGGTCTATACTGGGGCAGCACTCCCAGCTGAGATGCTAAGGAGCAAGTTCCACCTTCCCACTTGCACTTGTATGCTCCAAACCCAGAAACACATCAGTGAGGTGATGCTAGGGTGTCCCTTTGCACCTGTTCTAAAGACCTTTTTTAGAATAGGTTTCCAGCTTGCAGTCCCAAGGAAAAAGCCCAGAGCTGCTTCTCCAGTATGTTGCCATGGGAAATCCTCTGTAACATCTGGGCTAGGACACGATGCTGCCATAGAGTAAACATACTCAGGCAGGCTGAAGGAGTAGCAGCAACCAGACGGGTGTGTGGAAGGAAAAGCAGGGTTCTGGCAGGGAGCCCTGCACACACCCCTGCTCAAGAGACACATTAAAGCACTCACCTGGTTAGAGATTGGCATTGCAGTTGGTTAGAGAATTTGATGTCCTTAGCAGGACCCAAGAGAGAAATGATGGTGGGGCTGGGAACATTTTAAAGGGTGGATAAATTTTGCAGCTGCTTCCAAGGAAAACCTTTGGGCTACAATTTAGATAAGTGCCACTTCCTTTTACTTGGCCACAGTTTTGACAAATTAATAAGAACCAGTGCACTAAAGAACTGCAAAGTCAGCAACACATGTCCAGAGGACCTGGCCTGGGAGGGTTTGGAATGCGCCCTGCACTTAGAGGTGATGGGAAGATTGGGAGAGATTATGACAGGAACTTCAGGCTGCAGGCTTGTCAATGCACAGGAGTTGGACTACTACTTCTCTTCTGGGCTGTTTAAAATGCTATGCTTTCCTAATGGATTGTTGAGCTTGTTGCTTTGAATTTCACATCACCAACCAACACACTTCCAAGTCATACAAAAACTGCATAGATCATACTTAAGGACTTGTTACCCCTGGGAAAGAGCATATTAGAGCATGTGTGTATGCATACGTGTGTTTGTGCACACATGCATGCACATGCATGTGTTCATGTGTCTGTGTATGCATGCATTTCTTTCAATAGTATCTTTTGTCAGAGGCTGTCAGGCTAAGACAGACATTGCATTTGTCCCTGGATAAGCTGTGCCTGTGTTTGTCACAGAATGAAAATATCCTGGCATAGGCACCGAGTTCATGGATGCTCCAGGGCTCAGGCACCCACCAAAAAAAATTAGTAGGTGCTCAGCACCCACGATCTACATTAGGCAAGCTGGGTTGAAGTAATGCACTGCTACTTCTGGACATGTGTGGGGCCTGGCACAGGAATGCCCCCCAGCCCCCCAAAAGTACCCACCAGCAAAAATCAAAGTTGGCTCCTATATATCCCAGGATCAGCATATACCCACATTGACCTAATCGTGGTTTAGTGAGCAGCTAAATGCACTGCCAGTTTTCTGGCATTGATTCAGTGATGCAATCCCAGGATAACTGCACAGACACACTTTGTGGTAGCCCAGAATAAAGTGTGACTGTATTTTACCCAGCAAACTTTTTTAGGATGTATCCTGGGACAACAGACACAGATGCCTATAAAAATATACCTTGCCCCAGGATAAAATGATTTATGCCATGGTAAATGCAACTTCTGTTTGCAGCCTCAGTAAGGTGTTTAGTAGAGTTGTGTGATTACAGTCTTTTATAGATAGGAAACTGAGCCAGCAAATCAAACCTAGGAAAGAATAGAAAAGTGTCTATGATTATGGCAGTAACGGTTATCCCACATTTTAAAAAAAAATTATTCTAAAGTGTCCCGTCTCTCAGCCCCACTCTAACCACACAGCCATGCCCTTTGTTTGTGCATCTCTAGCTACTAGTCAGAACATAGGCGTAAGCTTCATCTCTCCTGTTACCTGCTTATGGTAACAACACACTCAGCAAAATGGGAGGGGTGACGCTGGATTTGCTGCTGAACCACAAGAGCCATCAGAATGACTAACATCAGAGCTAGATGACATTATCCCTTATTATTCATGAAAGATGAGGAAGCTGGAACTTGACTGGGTTTAGGAACAACTGGTGCTGCTGGATGCTAGACTTATTATGCCCCCGCCTCTAAAAGGGTCTGAAAAATACAATGGACAGTGAGGAAAGAGAGAAGGAAAATATTTTTCAAGCCAGCAACCAATGCAGAGGCAGGGCAGGGAGATGAGAACCAGAATGTAGAAACTCAGGGAAATCCATGGGCTATGGAGAAAAGCAGCCGTCTCTACAGGGGCCACAGCCTAGAAAATGGAGCACAACTGGGCAGATGCAGCTTTGACATGGTTGGTGAGATTGGGGTGAGGTTTACCTCTATCCCCCAACCCCACTCCTTAAGGCAAACTCCTTAGGGCAAACTCCTGCATGGGAAGGATGAGGGAATAGGAAGGGGATGTGTCTGTCTTATTTTAAAGATGAGCTGGACCTCAATAAATAGTAGAGAAAATAAAAGAACGGGACAGGTTTTGCCCTTCCTCTGCACTTTGTTCCTCAGAATTCCATGTTATCACCTCTGCCACAAGCCTCTCACTCCCAGGCAACAGCTGTCCCACTGCTCTCTGTACCAGATCCTGATGTCACCGCAGACCCCTGGAAAACAGTAGGAACAATTACAGGGGAAAATTTTGCTTGTCCCTGCAGTACAGGGCTGGGGCATGCTCCCTAGAGATAGAGTCTTTAGAGAATTTTGCTGCCAAGTTCTCATCATTCTCTACAGAGCACATGCAAAACGGATTTTTTTAAAGGTTCATTATTCAGCAAAACTTAAGTGGTTTTTACAAGGAGTCACCACAAACAGCTTTCGGGCATAAAGTTCAGCCCTATGCACACACCAGATATTAAGTACCTTGTCCATAACACATAGATATTACACCTTCTCAACAAAACAGTTGTAACAACGGTTTCTACACAGAGCTAAACAGCATATTTTCCACAAGCCTCCTTGGGAACTGCTCACAGCATCTTAGTTTAAACACTCCATAAAAAATTGAGCCCGAAGCAAATGGAAAATTTCAGTTCACACAATTTAGTGCTGATGCGTACAACTAGTCTGATGATGGAAAGTGTCGGCTGTCTTGAGTACTGGTGTCACTACCAGCTCCACTGATGATAACAGAAAAGCTTAGTATTCCTGAAATGACTCTTCCCATTTTTGTTCTGTTTTGCTCTAAAGCATCAATCTAGAACCTTTCCTATTGCCCTCTATCTGACTTCCTGTTACGGAAGTAAATCCTTTCAAGGAGAGCAGAATATAGGGCAGGAAACCTTGAAATTACTTGCTGCAGGGAAATAGTGGTTACTACATGCAAATTTGCTTGAGGAAAACATCCAGAAGCTCTACTCAGCAGATGGAAAGTGTGACAAGAGGCCTTCCTGGGGCCAGTCCAATTGTTGACCCACCCACCTGTCTAGGGCAGTCCACCCACCTGACTCTCCTGCCATGCCTTTGTTAGTTGTTCATAGGCAGGACTCTGCCCATTTATTGCCCTAATGCCAAGGGCCTAATACACAACTCCAACCTCCCCTTTACTGTGTCCCATGCCTCACAGATGGCATCATTATATGCCTCTGGACCTATACTGGGCCCCACTATATTCCCAACTGACCTTCAGACCCCAACCTGGATCCCTTCTAGTCCAGTGGCCTAACCTCCACCACCATCCTGGGCAAGCCCCCTAGAGAAGGAATCTCAGCAATATGGGTCCTAAAGTGCCCCATTACCTAGCTCTGGTATGTGGAAGGATCATCAGTGCTGCTGGGTACAGATTTATGGCCCAGGGCTATCTACTAGCTCCTTTTCAGTACCACTGATAAAGTTACTTTTGGAGAGAAAATACAAATGAAGGAACTTTCTTGTGATGATCATTACAAAACAAAAGGGCCATTGTGTACATCACCATGACTGTGCTTCAAAGCAACAGGCATTAGTTATTCTTTATTGTCTTTATAAAGAAAACGAAATGAGGAAATCATACAACATTTAAAAACACAAGCATCATGGAAAACAGAATGTACCAATAATGATAACATCATTCAGTCACAAACAGGCAAAAAAAATAGAAGCTCTATTCATTTGTTTTCTGAAACCTATTGTTTGTGAATTTTAAAAGGAAATAGGAAAAAAGCCCAAGTATTAAGTGTCTTTGTTTTTCTAATGAGAATTATAAAGGCTTTTATCAGAACAAACTTTAGCAGTGTGATGCCTGATCAGGGCTCAAAGAGGGAAACTGTGCACTTCAGGCAGTAGGGGTGGTCATTTGGTAGATACATTAGCTCATTGCCAACTAAGTGAAAACTGAATTATAGTCATACGTTAATGCTCAGGTCACGGGGCTGGTGGAGTTGCAGGCATTCAAATCAAGCTCCCAGCCACTTGTAATGGTGATTACTAGTTTTAATGATCCTGTGGACACTGTCTTCAAGAACAGGTTATCAGCCATAGGGTTCTGGCCAAATGCCAGGTTTTGTAGCTCACTCTCTCTAAATCCCTGCCTGTATTTACTTCTGCCTGTAAGCTGTTTTGAAGCTCCCAGGGCTAGAGCTAATAAAGGGCTACCAGCTAGGTGCTCTGGTGCCTGGTTTCCAGAATTAGGCACCTTGGCTCCCCTATGTGGCACTCCTTAAATGGCTGATTCAAAAAAAAAACCTCCCAAACTAAAAAACAAAGCAAGCCCAGCCGTCATGAGGCCAAGGGGAGAGGTGCCTAGAAGCAGGGCTCAGAGCTGCAGACAGGTGCCTTGCTCCACTCTGGATCCAGAGCCAAGAACTGTCTTTTGGTTGGAGGGGCACCCACCTGTTCTCATAAAACAACTGAGCAAGACGCACCCTCTCTTAAGACACTCAGTGAAGGAGATAGTGTTGGCATCACTCACCTTTTATATAATGGCCTCATAGTTAGAATACTCACTCAGGGAGTGTAGGCCTAGGTTACAAGTCCTCCTCAACTTGAAGGGAGTGAAATTTAGATCTCTCACTTCTCAGGAGGGTGCTTATAGGCTAGGCTGGGATAAGGATACTCTCTACCTCTCTTGTTGAAGCTGGGCCAATGTACAGCAAAGAATACAAGTATCAGGGGACTCAAAAGAGAGAACACAGGAATGAGCCTGACTCATAGGGCTCTCACCTGTGAAAGGAGAGGTCCTGGGATTTGGTTGGTGCTCCCAGGCTTATTCCTGGGAGCAAGCCCAAGAACAGTCCTGAGAGCAGGGACACACACCCCAATAACCCTGCCCCTAGCCTGGGGAATAAGGCACTCTTATGAAGTATGAGATATGGATGTGAACCCCTTCAAGCTTAGGATGGCCTAGAACCCAAGTCTCCACTTACTAGGCAAGTGCTTTGACTACCACACTATCGTGTAAAGCAGGCGTAGGCAACCCCCGACACAGGTGCCAGAGTGTGGCACACAAAGGGTTTTTGCTTGACACGCGTCTTGGGGCAGATCGTAGGGAAGGGGCCAGAGCTGCACTGCCACAACAAGGATTAGGCGCCTCAGGGCTCCCCCACCATCCACCCCTGGCAAATCAACATCTTACAAGTCAAAGTTGCGGGTGTTTTTGCCACTCTACTCAAAAACAGTGCTGACCCCTGATGTAAAAGATAGATGGTTGTATCATGACCCCTAAGGGAAGGATCTAATTCTATTGGTGTGTGTGTTAGGTAAAGTGCATTTACCAAATTGGGCCTATGGAGGACTTAAGTGCTTCTCTGCTACTGCTGAATGCCTGTGGGATTTACGGGGGAATTAGGAGTCAAATCCTATTCCGTTTATTTTTTAGGTGCTAAGTGATTTTCTAGTCTACCCTAGTCAAGTCCCTGAAAAACAGCTAACAAAAAAGTGAATGGATCTTCCTCTTGCTTTGTATATTTTTGTGACTTAGTCTTAAAGGCTAAGATGATGTCAAGCTACAAGAGTAGGACGGTTCACATTTCTTAGGGACTTGAGCAGAGTAGAAAAAAAGCACTTTAGGGCATTTGTATACTCAGTGTCTAATAGGCAGAGCAGGATCTAGCCTTAAGTGCTTAACTAATCATTCCAGGACTGTTCTAGACTTGGGTACCCAAAGGACTTCAAGATCAACTGTTAAGGTCAGACCCCTCAAGGTTAGGCAGGTACTGAAGAAGATTATTTGTATAGACAGAACTTTGGCTTCTGAATCTTGTTTTAACTCTTATTTGGATCTGATCTAAGGGGATTATAATGTCTGAAGTGGTCTTTTATGAAGGGAGATGGTGTTTCAACTCTACTTTTTCACTGTGAGTCTTCATGTTAAGGAGAAAGTGAAGAAAACCTTCAAGTGCAAGCACAATTTCACCTCCCCACAGTCTCAACTAAAAAGACCCAGGAAGATAGTTGAAATTCTAGGTCACACAAGTAGGTGTGACCAGATAGCCATAGCCAAGGGAGACAAACCAGTATGACTTCTTTATTGTGCAATGACTAATAAAGGTAACTTCTGTGGAACGTGAAACCAAGCCTCTATTTCTTGTTACCAGTACTTGTGAATAGCCACGTCCTTGCTTAATTTCCTCCTTCAAGTACTAAGTCAGACTCCTTATAGCACTCCAGCCTCAAGGTGAAGCAAAATGATTTTTCCTGCATGGAAAAAGTGAAGGCAAAGTAAACGCTGAAGACCTCTTCCCTGATTTGTCAAAGCTAAGGAATTTGTCATACCAATTTTGCTATTAATTTTGGAAGTAGGTAGAGCACAACATTTACTAAACTAGATTGTGTGCATGTGTGTGTGTGTATGCAAAACATAAATGAGTGCTCAAGGGACTGACAAATCAATTTCTTCACAGAGAAAAGAAGTTTGCTACAGTGATTAATGCTCTTTTAGGATTCCAGAGAGTGTGATGAAATTCCTTGTTTTGCCACAGATTTTCTGTATGCCTGAGCAAGTCAAAGAAGTTTTACGTGCCTGGTTTTCTACACCCTTTCTTTCTCCCCCCCACCCAAATAGGGATAATACTTGCTTCTGTCTCATGTGTAAGACGCATCTAAAGGTAGGCACACAAATGGCCTTTAGAGACACTTATAGGGATTTTAGAGTCTTCTGTCTGCTTCCCAAGTAGACTTGCTCTTGGGACAGTGCTCAGAAAAGATCTGCTACAACCACTTATATTCTGTTCCAGTTCTATTCCACTTAGGAAGGCATGTAACTCTGTAAGTCTTCCAAACAACAGGCAGTAGAAAACCATGACTAGTGACTGACTTTGGAAGACACTCCCACATCTTAGCCAGTACCCTAGTTCCTAGGACATTTGGCCAGGAAGTGACACTAGGTTTCTAGACCTCTTGCCCTTAGCCAGAGGAGTTTAAATCCATATCTCCCACTTCCCAGGAAAGAGCCTTAACCGCCTGGCCATGAGCTAAACAGGACCAAGCCTTCCCTCAACTCCCACTGAGGCTGGCTCATTGTGGCAGGCGGGGAGAGGGGGCAGTAGGAAGGTATGTAAGGCCAAGAAAGCAAATCAGAGGGAATCTGGCTCACAGAAAAGGGACAGCATGGCTGGAATTCTGGTCCCTGCTCCAGCCCTCATTGCTGTTTCTGCATTTTATATCCAATAGTCATTGTATAAAGCAAGCACTTGGCTGCCTACGGGCAGCTAGATTTGGGTTTCTGTCTCTTTCTTTGGTGTGCTTGAGAACATAGGCGACTGACAGAGGGTGCACGGGGATGCACGTGCCCCCCACAATGGCCAACACTTATGCTGTCGGTTTGGTTGATGCCCCCCTCTCAACAGGGCCGCTGCCATCGGCGGCTTCCCAGATGCAGGAGGCACCAGTCACTCATGCTTAAGAAGACTAGCATAAGGAGACCCTGACCTCACCTCAGGCTGCAAAAAGCAGTTCTGTGGGGAAGAGCCACCTTGTGAGGGTGGTCTCTGGGGGAGGTTTCACTTTAGTTGCAACTGAGGAGGAAAAAAACCCCAAAAGTTAAAATTTTGTTGAAACTGTAACCAGGTGTGAAAGGGGGCCAGGAGACATGAAAAGTGAAAATTTGCCTTCTTAATAAGCCGTTACAAATTAGATGAGTGTTGGGGAGTGGGGAGACTGTGGTGCTTACAGTCATTTAGAGAACTACTTCTTCATGTGACCCAAGATCTGCAGAACACGACTCCTTTTCTAACCTGTATTGCAACAATTAGTGCACAGCTATAGCTGTGGGTGTTACGTATTTTCTACTTTACTGGTAAGTTTCAATTTGATTCTTTTTCAGAGAGATGTGGGGACATTTTGTACATGTCTTAATCGCTTCTGAACACAAATAGCATGACTTCATCATGCTGCCTACTGACACGGCAAACAGAGAAAATTCTCTTTAAAATAGAGCATAAAAGTGAATGAAGAAGCAGGCAAACTGTTTCTCTCACCTCCCTACCCCTAAGGGAATAAAACTTGTACACTTTCCAATGCTTAAAAAGGTCTTCTCTCGAATTCCTTCGTGTGGTAGTTGAAGGCTTGCCCTCCTCAAAATTTTAAACTACATTGCAGCACTTCAAGGATTCCTGCTCTGTGTTTGTTTTTGGGAAGAAGAATCTAAACATGTGGCAATTCAGCAATGATGGACTGGGAGAGAAGAGTTCTCTGCACAACCGAAAAAAAAAAAGAGACCATCAAGGGTGTGGCAGTGATCCTATTACCACCACTCCTGGCTGCTGGGGAAGGTCTTTCTTTCCATCATATAAGGGAGTTAGAAATGTATCATTACAGTCACAATTCTGCAATTCTTCTGAGCCCAGGGATATTGGTGTTTGGCCTGCTGTCCTCCAACTTGTTTGCTGCAATTGGGGTTTGAAAATAGTGCAGTGTCTTAGATCCCACTTTGTGATGCAAAACATGGTGGATTACTACATTCAAGCACTACAGGGGGAGAAAGGAGGACCACTACTTATTCCATCATTTGTAAATCTATGCTCTGCTGGGCATTTTAGTCCTCAGTGGTTAGGACTCTAATACACAGAGTAAGAAAATCTAAGCCTTTAACTCCACCCCACCCCTCCACCCCACTGTAGCTGGCTCATGAGTTGAGGGAAAGATATGTAGGGCTGAGAAAGAAAGTCAGAGGGAACCTGGTTCAGTGAGAAGAGGAACTACCTGGAAGGGAGGGGTTTTGGTGGCTGCTCTTTGGTGGTGTTTTGTTGGCCTAATGAGAAATCTCCCTGTAGTCTGCTCCAAGCCTATGGAAAAGCAAGTCAGGTATTTTCATCTCTTTTCTAAAACAAGAAACCGGCAAATTTATGGCTTTAAGTCATAACCTTTAATCAAATTGAGAGGATCCCCCAGGAAACATTATTGCATCTGAGGTACTCAACATGGTACCATTTATGTTGGTAAGACAAGATAAGGGCTTGTGCAAAGGGCACTTCCACATCCCCTTCTGAGAGGCAAGTTGCTCTCTGGGTGTTAGTCTCTAGCAGGCCTGGGACTCAGGAGATTACAAGAACTGAAATTGGGTCTGGCCCTGACTAGGAGATTTCAGTAGAGAGGAGGAACCCTAGCATATGGTTTTACAACTTTTAGGGCATGAGAGGCAATTTCCAGCCACTGCTTGGGGACTGCACAATGCTTCCTTTATTGGACATGTTTCTGGTGTCTCTAGGTGACACATTCCCCATTGCACAGAGGACTCAGTATATAGAGGGGAGGGTCTGTTTGGTCCCACCTCTATTTAAAAAAACAAACAAACCATCTACATCACTGCTTCACAGCCTTCCTACAGCCCCCTACTTATCTGGTCTACACATCTGAGCAACTCCCAGCTGTACATTACTCACAATTCTCCTCCTGAGAAGAGGATTGTGTGCGTATGGTAGTGCCTAGGTTTTGTGGGTTTTTTTTAAATGCACTTAGAGGCCACATCCAGATGAGTGCAGCCATGTGGTATGTGGCGCTGCAGATGTGTCTGGGGCATCACATACTATACATTACATTATTCTCTGTGCTGCCAGGGAGCTGTGCAGAGAGTTTTTTTGGCCTGGATATCCAGGGGTCAAAAAAACCCACTGAGAATACAAATGGAGCTATGCACGCAGTGGCAGTATGCACCGCCTGAATCAGTTGGAGCCACATTCTGCAGCCAGGCAGGCTCTGTATGGCAGGATCGCTGCTGCAGCAGCTCTGGGAAGCCCCCAGGACCCTTAGCAAAACCCAGTGCTGACCCCAGCCTGCCCTACCTCACCTGGGGTAACTTGCCATGTGCCAGTACACAGATAGCACAGATGTTCCCCAGGGACAACTAGTGGTTGCACAAGGTGCAGCACCCTGGGTTGTCCCCGAGGAACCAAACATCCACACACATCTGGATGTGGCCACAGTGTTTATGTTAGAGAGGGCCAGATCAAAGAGTAGACTATCACTTAGACAAGAAGGCAGGGTGGTTTGTGATGTACCTTTGTTTCTGTGGGAGTTTGTCCAACAGGTTCAGAACAGCCCTCAAGAAAGCACTGTTTGCTGCAAAGAGGATCTTCTCACTTGAAACAAAGGGGGAAAGATTTACAGTAAAAGAACTCAACACTGGCCTTACGCCCATCTGCAGTTCCATTAACTTCAGTGCATTCGAAGTGCTGTTCAGAACAAAGGCTGAAAGTCGCTATTTAAAGATGCTG
The DNA here is from genome assembly GCA_030014935.1 of Caiman crocodilus. NCBI lineage: Eukaryota > Metazoa > Chordata > Crocodylia > Alligatoridae > Caiman > Caiman crocodilus. The sequence goes on from JAGPOW010003642.1 coordinate 81,601,114, forward strand.
AAAATATGTCAGAAATTTCATCCAGAGGCTGCACCAATCTGAAGGATTTTACCTACAATCATAGGGATTTAGCTTCCCTTATCCTTGCTAGCTTACTCTTACCCTTTAACGCCAGGGAGTGCAATAAGCCAGAACGCCTGCTAGAGAAATATGTTCCTATTTCTCAAAAACATGATCTACATATAAATAAAAATCAACAACTAGCAGCAATATGCAGATAACCTTCCTTCCTCAGAAGTGAGTGAGGTTGCTTCTGCCCAGCATTCAGGAATAGCTGTTTTGCTGCACAGTTATGTTTGTTGCTTGTACCTCAAGGTCAATCCTGGGAAATCGTAGCAGTGGTCTCCAACCTTTAAGTGGGAGATCACTTTTTGAGTTAAAAAGCAACTCAAAATCTGAAGTGTGCCACCCCCTCTTCACCCCTTGCAGGTCAGACTGTGGGGAGGTAAAGGGGGAGCAGATCGAGGCTGAGGGATAAAAAATGATTTGGGGCATGCCCCTCCAGCAGGTAAGTCTTTAGGAGAAGGGGCAGGGGAAGGAGAGAGACGTGTGTGGGAGAGCTGGGGCAGATCGAGACCCATGAGGGAGGGAGAAGGTCACAGGCAGGAGCAGGGGCTGGGGACAGTGGGGCCCAGGCCCGGCCAGATGATGGGACAAGTGGAGGCCTGGGGGACACGTGCTATGGGAGGGGCAGGCCCTGAACATCTGGAGCAGGGCATGGGATGGAGTTGTGAGAAGCTCATCTGGGGCAGAGAGAGAGGGGGCATGCAGCCTCCACCAAGCACAGATGGGGGGGACATATGTCCCACGGGGCCTCTGCCAGGGTGCACACAGCAGTGGGAGGGCTCCCCCCCCGAAACAAGCTGCCCAGGCTTGATCCTTCTACCCAACTGGCCAGGGCCCCATTCACCTTGCCCCTGCTGCACTCTGTCCCTCACCATGGGAGCCTCAATCTAGATCCCGCCTCTTCCCTCTCCCATGGACTGACCTGCTGACTGGGGGGAGGCATGCACATACATGCAACTGAACACTCAGCACCCCCCAGCCTCAGATCTGTGGCAAGAGGCTTCGCAATCAACCAGTTGGTGACCACTGGTATATCATTCACTTACTGTAAAAGCCCTCCTCCTCTCCTGTCACATATACCAGGAGTGTCAAAATCCATAGGCTAGATCTGGCCCATGGAACCCTATCATTCCACCCAGGGTATGGGCTATGAGTCTTGGATGGGACTGGCATGCTCCATGCAACGTGTTCCAGACCAGCCCCACATACTGCATACCATACTAGTCTAGCATGTGCTGTACTCATGTGTGTGATATATGGGGCTGGGATGCTAGAAGCAACATGTAGGGCCAGGGCATGCTGCATGTTACATGCAGGGCCGGTCCAGGCCTCCCCTAAACACAGGCCAGGTACAGACATTATGCTTTTACCAGTGTAACTGGTCAAAAACCAGGCTATGCCCATAACACAACAGAAGTTTGGCACACATAGACTGGTTTAGAAAATGGCAGAACCTGGTCTAAGATTTTCTCCCTCACAAGAGTGTGAATGTGTGTTCTGTTTGCTACTGATCTAAACTATGCCACTTACAGAAAATCATGCAACTTGGATCAATTACACCTCAGGCTTTTTGAATGGCTCTACCTAGCCACAGTGCCTGTGCCACACAGGTCCACCCACTGGATCCAATGCATGGAGCTGATCTGGACCCATGCCACTCATTGGAACCACAGGTCCATATGAATTTGACACCCCTGGCACACACAATCTATCCTGGTCTTTGTATGTAGTACCAGAGCACTTCAGAAATACACAGGAACTGAAGCTCATAACCCAACTGTTTGTTAGGGCAGAAACGTTCTTGTTTTGCAGATAAAGGAACTAAGGAAGGGATTTTTAAGAAAATCTAAAGATTTAGGCACTCCACATACTTTTAAGCTGTGTGTTGTGTACTGAATATCTCTTGTCTCGTTTGTCAATCCAAGCTTAAATTGTTTGCCTAAATTCACACAAGAAGTCTGTAGAAAAAGCTGCTTCAAATTAAACATATATGTCCCAAGTCTCAGGCTGGAGGTCATGCTAACGGGATTTTGCTGCTTTCTACATACTGCCAGGTTCCAGACATAGGCTGCATGGTTAATATCATGAGAACGGTGTCCCCATAAATGTTAGTGAAGATGACCTCATGCTATACCCCATGCTACAAAGAGCAGTCCAGATTTGAGTTTCCCAAAAGTTTAAGATCTTCAGTCAGACCTGTCTCCAATTCATATCTTCCCCTAACCTAAAGATGAATGTAGTACCATACTTCCTGTATGACAGTGCACCTGAATTTAAATTTTCAAAATACTGGAGACTCAGGGCTTATATATTGCCTTGCCCTTCCATTCATGCCCTGACAAAATAAGCCGCTTTAGCATGCTCCTGTGAGAGACAAGCAATTATGCAGAGTAGACAACTCAGAGTAGGCCAGCCTTTACGCTCCAGAGCTACATTCAGGCTCTTTATCTCAGGACAGCCCAAAAGTTGCACCTGTGATGGAAAGGGAGATGCTCAGGTCTGCTCTGAGGCATTTGGGCCTGCTCTCAAGTCATCTAATTGTTCTCAGGAGTGTAGGCATGGCTTATTATGTTGGCAGTGGACCAAAGATTGGGAATAAAGCCATATAGACAATACACTTACAGCCCTAAATAGTTTATTTGGAGTTTCACTAACTTTAATCAAGACAGGAATCTTATGAATAAAGCCGAAGAAAAGGAATAAAGAGTGCTGAGTTCTTTTCTGGGCCACCCCACGTCTGTCAGCCTCCCCATGTATCACTGTAGTCAACTGCAGAATGAATTGCGCTGCAAAACTAAAATAGCATTCCTACTGTGCTTAGAAACCCTGTGCTACAGTGCCGTAAGAAATGAAGAAAAGTTTTATTGCTTGTTGAAAAGTGAGAGTCTTATCTATCATTAAGTATTTGTATTATCTTAACATCAAGGAGCTCTAGTTCTAGGCTGTGTTAGGCAGAATGCAGCTACAGGGCAAAGAGTTTCATATCTACATATAAGTACTGAAAAAAATATTGATTGGGTGTAGAGGTTGCATTTCAGTTTTCTCTCCTCATTTTCCCACAAAGGGACTACCTATGGGAGCAAAGGATGCATAGTGATCTTGCCTGTCTTATACTGCTTTGACCTGAAGTTTTGTAGCACAAGTGATATAAACCCATATCATGTGGATTAATTTTTAGTCAGATACAAATTTACCAAACACTTTTTTTTTGTTTTTCTTTTCTTGTGGTACTTGCCCACATCTAGTTAGGAGTCAGGCCAGCCATACTGAGGCAGCTAAAGAGCTATCTTTGCTTTTTCAGAAACTAATAATCTGTGGAGAACTGTTTCCTTTTCTGCAAATAAGACAACCTTTTACCACTTAGACTGCATGCAAATAACTTCTGCACAAGTTTAACTACTTTACCACTTAAACACAAATGGAATATTAAAGTTCAATTTAAAAGACAAGAAATGCAAGCCAACTAATGAAAAATATCCCTTAGCATTTCTGAAGGTTTTACCTTTCAGTGATAATAGTAACAAACAGAAATCTTCAGAGATTTATAGTTTCATGGGATTAAATGAGTAGTTTTCATCTTTGATTCTGACTCTAACCTACATGTGGGTTCCAGGCTGAAACTGACATTACCCAAAGAAAAACATTTGGTATCTTTTCATATAAACTACAGCTGGTCAACAACTCATCCCAGATTTAAACAGTATACTATCTCTCATCTGTTGCCAGAAATATTACACACTATTAAATGGCTGGGCCCCCAGAAAGTGTGCTAAAACCAAGTGGGCCATCACTTCACATAGCATAAAAGAAAATCAAGATTGGACTGGACATTCATCTCTAGGTATCTGATGCAAATCTTGTTTCAATCTCACACTAACATCAGTACCTCACACGCATACATAGTGCTAAAGAAACATTATTAAGTTGCAAAGTCAAGTACTTAAAAGTTAGAAAACAACAGATCTAACCTTGCCTGTGTGGATCCATTACAAACATCACTGCATGTTGTTTTTTCCCTTGTAGAACCTGGGCTTCATTCAGTGCAGTGAAGCTTGCTCACTTAGCAAACAATTTTCAATTTCATTTTTTTTTAATGTTTAGTGTGGCGCCCTAGGCCTTTGTTCAGACCTGCTATTCAGACTTTGTTCCAAAGACAGAATTCTTAACCTTATTCATAGTATTTGCTATGGTACTCAGTGACAGTATCTGAGTGTCCCACAAACATTAATTCATTTATTTTTATAACACCGATGAAGATGAGGGGGTTGTTTTATCTCAGTTTCCAGAGTGGGAACTGAAGCACAAAGAGAAAGGTCAATTATCTATGAATTTGCTATCTCCTGTTTGGAGCCTCCAGGACTTAATTTTTCAGTGTACTTAGCATTGTATATCACTTTCTATTATATGATCATAGAACAGTCCCTTTAACTTCAGCTCCATCTATGAGCATTCAGCATTTCTGTAAACGGTAGAATTATTTGATGGAAGGGATCTCAAGGGCCACCTAGCACAACCCTCTGCGCAGATGCAGAGTTCACAGTTCTTAAGCTGTCCCAGGTAGGTGCCTGTCAGCTACCAGGGTCTCAAACTAAACAAAATTCAGTTCTCCAGAGCAGTTTCACTGCCTTAACCTCTCTTCCTAAAATCCCTTCCTCATTCATTGCATGCTTTCCAAAAGCAGTAATAGGGGTACTAAAAACTTCAGTCTGCTGTATGTAGCCCTGATTTATCTCTACAATAGGTCTATATCAGGGGTGGGCAAAATGTGGCCCATGGGCCAGATGTGGCACACCAGCCCATTCTATCCGGCCCATGGGGCCCCCCAAAAATTTAGTAAATTAATATTTATCTGCCCCTGGCTGCCTGTCATGTGGCCCTCAATGGCTTGCCAAAACTCAGTAAGCGGCCCTCTGCCCAAAACAGTTGCCCGCCCCTGGTCTATAGCCTATCCGAAACACTGATCAAATCAGAGGGCCATGTAATGTGTATGGACCATCTAATTCTAAAAACACACAAGATGGCAAAGCAAGCTTTATTTCTGGTGTTTCCTAATATAGAACCAGTTGAATTTTATCATCCAAGTGATGTATTTTAACATATTTTAGTGTGCACTTACCTAGCATTTTTTTTTAATCATAGGCAAGTGAAACAAATTCCCTCATCTAGCTTGGAGCCTTTACAGCACTGGTTCTTAACCTTTTTAGATTTCAGTTACCCACTAACAGACTTGAGGCACCCCTCCATAACCTTGAATTCAGTGGCACCCCATTTCAAAAACTAACTTACTAAAAATGATAGTGCTTACCTCCTTGCAGAGGGGCTGGACAGAAGGGTACAGGAGATTGGCCAGGCAAGGACTGAGCCTGGGCCTGCACATATCTGCTTCTTTCTTCACACCTGAGGCTACCCTTCAAAGGATCTCTTCGCAAGTGAACAGGGAAAGGAAACAGGGCAGTTTACAAGCAGTTTCCACATCAATCCTCAGGTCAGTTTGCCACTTTCCTCTTTGAAGGGAACCTTCAAGCCACATTCTTTAATTCAGAACAACTAACCTAGATATGTAGCTGAAGTAGCTAAAACTTAGCTACTAGATCCATATTTAAGTCCTTTGTTTAATACTTTAGCTGTAATTTGGACAGGGTAAGGCTAAACAGAAGGTCCATCCATAAGTTCAAAGTTTCTAGTCTAAGGATACTCATAAATTAAAACCTTAAAAGAGGAAACTAAGTTTTAACACTTAAAAAATGCAAGTAGAAGTCCAGCAGCAGGGCTACCGAGTTTATTGTATTGAGTCTAACATGTATGATTAACTGCCCCAAAAGCAGATCTGCATCAAACTGGGTAGATTTTTCAATTGATAAGCAAGGCACCCTAGAATCTCTCTGGATAGAAATTCCAGGTTTAAAATTCTAAAGAAGTACATCTGGGAATATACTATTGACCCCCAGACTAGGGCGGTAGCAGCAAACTAGAAATGCTAAGGGAAATGAGAGAGGCTGTGGCAGCAGAAAACACAGTAATAGTGGGTGGCTTCAAAAACCCACAAACAGACTGGGTCAATCTAACTTCAGGCCAGAAAGCAGAAACCAAATTTCTTGAAGTTATAAAAGACTGCTTTGGTCCTGGAACCCATTTGGGGAAAGGCCCTTGTTGGTAGTGCACAGGACTTGGTGCAAAGTGTAAGTGTTACTGAGCTGCTCTGCAATAGTGACCACAATGCAACTGAGTTTGACATCCGCATAGCAAGGGAGACAAGAAGGTCTACCAAAGTAACCCTTAACTTTAAAAAGGGAGACTACACCAAAATAAGGGAGCTAGTTAGACAGAAGTTAGAAGAGGCCCCAAAGGAGATAAAGAACTTGTAAGCAGCATGGGAACTGCTAAAGAACACTGTATCGGAGGCACAGAGCAAATGTATACCACAAATAAAAACAAAAAAGGAAAGCAGACCAAAAAACCCAGCATGGTTTAATGGTAGAGTTGCAGAGGCAATAAGCAGAAAAAAAGGCTTCATTCAAAAAAATGGAAGTCAAATCCTAATGAGGAAAATGAAAAAAGAGCAGAAACTTTGGCAAAGCAAATGTAAATCTATAATAAGACAAGCTAAGAAAAATTTGAGGAGAAACTTGCTAGGGACCAAAAAGGTAACAGTATTTTTTTTAAGTACATTAGAAGACAAAGACCTGCCAGGGAGTCAGTTGAGCCTTTCGATATTCGGTGTGTAAAAGGGCACTAAACGATGACTAGGGCATTGATGAGAAACTAAATCCAATCTTTGCATCTGTCTTCACTGTGGAAGATATTAGAGAAATTCCCTCACCAGATCCACTCCTCTCTAAGGACAAATTAGTGAAGCTGACCCAAATTGAAATGTCAGTAGATGAGGTCATAAAGAAAATCGATAAACTAAATGGGTGTGTTTAGACAAGCAGGAATGTGCATTTCTCCAGGTGTGTTACCTGGGGTCCTGGGGTAAATGGGTGTATTACCTGGGGTCCTGAGCCCTCTGGGAGCTGCAGCCATGATGCCCCTGCAGCAGGGAACCTGGTTGGCAGGATGGCTCCAGCATACTGGTTTTGGGCAGTGTGTGCTGCTGCCCTGTGCTCTGCCCTGCTTATTTTTTGGTGTGGGTTTTTTTGACCCCAGGATCACCCTGCAAATTAGCAGCGCAGGGAACGCCTGCATGTGTGGCGTGTGGCACTGCAAACGGGCCTGTGGCACCACATACTGCAAGTCCACGCTCATCTGGATGCGCCCAGTGGTAGCAAATCACCGGGACCCAATAGTATTCACCCTAGGTTCCTGAAGGAGCTCAGATTGGAAATTGCAGAACTTCTAACTGTATGCGACTAAAAACAGCCTCAGTATCAGGGGACTGGAGGGTTGCCAGTGTGACTCCCAAAATTAAAAAAGGCTCTCCAGGGGACAGAGGGAACTACAGATCTGTGTGTCTAACTTCTGTTCCCAGAAAACAATAGAAAAGAAGAATTGTTCAGCACATAAAGGAACATGATTTGCTTGGGAGGCATCAACATGGCTTTGTCAAAGGGAAATCATACCTTGTCAACCTATTAGAGTTTTTTAAGGGTGTCTATAAGCAGGTGATTCAGAGAGATTCAGTTGATATAGTATATTTGGATTTCCAAAAAGCCTTTGAAAAGGTCCCCCATCAGAGGCTCTTAACTAAAGTAGGTAGTCATGGGTTTACAGGGAATATCCACTTGTGAATTAGAAATTGGCTTAAAGATAGAAAGCAAAGAGTGAGTACAAATGGTCAGTTTTCAGAATGGAAATAAGCAAGCAGGTATCTGTGTTGGGACCGGTGCTATTTAACAAATTCATACATGATCTGGAAAAGGGGGTGAGTAGCAAGGTGGCCAAATGTGCAGATAACACAAAATTATTCTAAATGGTAGAAACCAAGGTGGACTGTGAGGAACTACAGAAGGATCTGGCACTATTAAGCCAATGTGCAATTAAATGGCAAATGAAATTCAGTATAGATAAGTGTAAAATGATGCACATAGGAAAAATAACCCAAATTATACCTATACTATGATGGACTCTACATTAGCTGTTACCACACAGGAAAGAGATATAGGAATCACTATGGGCAGTTTGCTAAAAGTATCAGCTCAATGATCATCAGCCATGAAAAAAGCAAACAAAATGTTAGGGATTATTAAGAAGGGAACTGTAAACAAAATGGAAAGTATCATCATGCCCCACATGCATCCACACCTTGAATATTGTGCCCAGTTCTGGTCTCCACACATCAGCAAACATATAGAACAACTAGAGAAGGTAAAGAGAAGGGCAACGAGTATGAAAAGTGGAATGGAGGGGCTTCCATATACAGAGAGATTAAAGAGACTAGGTCTATTCAGTTTAGAAAAGAAATGTTGAGGCCAGAGTCACGATAAGGGTTTACAAAATACTAAATAATGATGAGAAAGTAAATACTATCTCACAAAATACAAGAACTTGGGATCACAAAATGAAACAAGTAGGTAGTAAGTTTAAAACTAACAAAAGGAAGTTTTTCATACAGTGTCATTAAAGTGTAAAACTGATTGCCACCAGATGTTGGGGAAGCTGACAGTTTATCCAGATTCAAAAAGAGATTGGACAAATTCTCAGAGGAAAAGGACATTTGTATCTATTGACTATGGGAAATGGGGATACAGCCTCTGAATCAGAACTTCCTAGACCTCAAATGCTGGAGGCTGCAAAATAGGGAGGAACAGCGGAAAAAAGCCTGGTCATACACAGGGGTGTACTTGGTAGCCATGCTAGTCTGAGACAAAAAGACATACAAAAAACTAGAACTCTTGGTTCCAAAACGATACCTTTTATTAGACCAACTGGAAAATGGCAAGAATGCATGCACGAGGACTCCAGCACAGTTACTGCAGACCTTCCAGGGGTGTAGGCAGGCCCCCAATCTGCCTGCCAAATAACAGAAGCTGGGTGCTGCCGCCTGGGTCCAGTAACACTTGACTATCCCTGGGGGCCGTGAATCGGGGTGGCCACCCTGGGCTCTGTGCTTTGCGGGGCCCTGCAGAGTGACCATGGCAACTCTGCGCTGGCTTCACATCTGGCTACTTGCTACCCCCTCCTCCCTGCTGCTGCGACCCAGCCCTCCTCAGGTTGAGGATGCAGGGCCCGGGGCAAAGTAGTTCATGAGGGGACCTGCCCCTACCCCAATCCTGCATGCCCTGGATGCAAAGAAGCTGCCTCCACCATCAGCAGCGGCAGGGGTGAGGGTAGCAAACAGCCAGACATGAAGCCAGCATGCCCCCAATCTGCCTGCTGGGTGACAGAAGGTGGGACCAGCAGCAGCACCAATTTTCCTGGCATTGGGTGTGGACTGTGCCCAGTGCCAGTCTGTCATCTGGCAAGCAGATCAGGGGCCCGCACCTCCGGGAGGACTCCAGCACAGCCCCCACAGCCCTCCTCGGGATGGAGGTGAGCTCCTGATTTGCCTGCCAGATGAGAGGAGCAGGTGCTGCCACCTAGGACTGGTGGCAGCAGCGATCTTCCCAGTACTGGTCCCAGGCAGCAGGACCCAGCTTCTCTTATCTGGCAGGCAGATCAGGGTCCCTCACCCTGGGAGGACTCTGACACCCCCCACAGCCCTCCTGGGGGTGCAGATGAGCCCACGATCTGCCTGTCAGATGACAGGAGATGGGTGCTGCTGCCTGGGACCAGCACTGAAGCCAGTAAGCCTGGATTTGAAACTTTAAAACATTTTGAAAGTTTCAAAACATTTCAAAGCTATTTCAAAAGCTTTTGTTTCATTTCAATTTCACTGTTTCAAACTCAAAACACATCAAAACAACTTTGAAACAAAACACCAGGTGAAATTTCTTATAGCCCAACAAAACAGCACTGTGCAGGCAACCAGAGCAGTATCTGGGCTACTTAGCTTTACTGAGAAGAAGGGCTTCTTACCCCAGGTGCAGCACTGCACTAACAGAGCTAATCTGCTTCTGGTTCTAGAGCTGGCATGCACCGAGCCATCTCTGCACAGCACTGCCTTGTTCAATATCAACATATGTTTAGGTGCATTGAATGGACCTATAGCCCCTGATCTAGCAGAGTAACTGATAGGAGTTTTCATCCAGAATATGGACCAACATATTGGAGCACAAGGGACATACTTTACAACTGGCTTTCCCAGCCATTTTCTGACAATAGAAGAATGGTAAGAGTCAGTAATTTTGGGTTCCACACCAGACCCTGCATGAGAAGGCGATCTAGTGCAGTGGTTCTCAACCATTTTTGTACCAGGAACTATTTTGTACCAAGACCCGTCAATGGCCAGTCTCGATGTCCCTCATGTCACAGCTCCCAGTGTGGGGCAGGGGGTGGGTGTATGGAGCAGAGGGGGTGTGGGTCATGGGGAGCCCCAAACAGCTTCTTACAGGCTGGAACTCTGCCAGTGTGCAAGGAACAAGCCACAGTTTCCCACATTTTTTGCCTTTAAAGTTTGCTCCTGACCCTTTCATATATATTCTTGTGACTCACCTATGGGTTGCAACCCACAGGTTGAGAAATGCTGATCTAGTGAACACAGACTCTTCTACTCATTACCCATGTACACTGTAACATGTCCTTACCCTAGGCTCACTAACTTCTGGCTCTTTATACCAGGCTCATTCTCCACAGAATTTCTTGCCCAAGTTCAATGCATTCCTGACTGGTTCCCAGGCTCAATCTGTCTCTCCAGTTTCTTTTTTCAACCAATCTCAGTTTCTCTACCTCCCCTCACAAACATAGTCTTAAGAGACCTAAATTAAGCTGAGGGCCCTGGCAGGCTCAGAAAAAGCACAACAGTGGCTTAAAAACCCTAAGCTTGGAGTCCTTTCTTGCGTCTCTTAGATACTCAACCTAGACAAAGGAATGAGAGCTTTTCCTAGGACAAATACTTTCCAACTAAGTCAGAGGGAGACTAGAATTGAAAGAGATAGACAGAACCCAAGAATTCTGCTTTCCAATCATACTTCAAATTTCCCACTCAAGAAAACCCAGCGTTTGTGTGGTCTGGGACCTAAAAACATGAGCATTAGCTTAGGGTGCTGCATAAAAAGAAAGATAAATCCGTTTTTACACAATCTACTGATACAGGATGAAACTCTTGTGATATATTTAACCCTCCTGCATTGAAAAACCTGGTTTTTCAGATTCCTGACTGCTCTGTCCAATTTATCCTCAAACGTAGAAAATCTTACCCATGATTTGAGAAACTCTAATGTTCAAGATACTTTATAGTTCTTCAAAAATCTGTAGTAACCACTTGAAGCTCACCCTGAATGTTACAATGTTACAGCAAAGAAGATGCTATTAAATAATTTACATATTGCATTGCATATAAAGTTATATTTTTGTCCACATATTTGTCTTTGAACTTTTTTCGGTACTGTCCCCTTATATTTCAAGAATATTTTAGAAATCCTGCAGTTTTGAGTTCATGTTCCTGTTTGTGGACATTAGTGAACATGCAGCAGCAGCAGCAAGAGCATTGGGTTATAGAGAGAGGAGCTGGTCAACTGATAACAATCATTATGGGTAGTTTTCCTAGTTTCCTAGAACATGACCTCCTCTCCCTATAGCTCAATGCTCTTGCTGCTGCTGCTACGTGTTCACTAATGTCCACAAACAGGAACATGAACTCAAAACTACAGCTGCTACTGAAAGCTGTTAGTTTATTGGTGTCGATAACGTTTTTGACAACAGGACAAAGTGTGCCAGGGGCCTGATGGAACGTGGGGTCTGAAATATTTTCTATTTTCATCACCAATGAGGGCAATACAGCCTTTTGTTAACTACTGTCAACAAAGGATCATTTTCTTATGGAAGGTGAATGAAGAGCACAAGAAAACTGCAGTCAGATGGGATTTTGAGTCAGGGGGGAGTGCTCTTTTCATGATAGTCATTTTGGGAAGTCTTGGTCTATGACACACATGGTTGTTCTCAGAGTCAATATTTTTGCACAAAAACATTTTAAATGTTGAAAATTATGTTACCTCCTGCAGCCTCTGTGTTCTTGGTTTTTCTGAGCTCTCCCAAAGGGGTTGAGATAAAAGGGTATAACTTTTTTTGAAAAGTTGCAAGGTTGATTAGAACAATTTACCAAAGGACTGTGGAGGAATCACTGGAAACCTTTAAGTCAAAGCAGGATTTCTTTTTAAAAGATATACTCTAGTTCAATCACACCCCGCTGGGCTCAGTACAGAATATGGAATTCTATGACCTATGTTACACATGAGGTTAGACTAAGGCCTCCCCTATATGTTACAGGTATCATGCAATTAACAGGTTAATTGTGCAATTATTCTCAGACCAGCTACACATGCAAAGTACCTATCATGCCATAAAAAGCTCCAACCAACTAGTTAGACTTCAAAAATGTATATTAACTTTATGGTTGGTTGCTATCGAGCTTTCATTTGTCCATGTAGCAGGGTTTCTCCTATGGCTGAGAGCCCCATCAGGAGTGCACCATGCCCCACCAGGGCTGGGAGTCCCATAACTGAGGGGACTATCAGCCCGAACAGTGGAGACTCTCAGTCCCCACAGTGTACCACCCAATGCTAGGACCTAGCTGGGCCCTGGCAGCTAGAAGGTGCAGCTGCAGTCTCCCAGGGTGTGTGAAGCCTGTGTGACATGGCAGGAGGTGGGGTTTTGTGGATCATGCATTAGATCCCTTTGCACTTTTACTTGCATCTGTAGAGGGGGTGTAGGTGACACCACCAAAAGTTCCTTCTGGCCTTAAAATCAGTGAGTAATACTAGTAATTTTGATCCTCTTTTTCAGTTATTAAAGGCTTTCTACTTCGCAAAGAAATATTCACCACTCGGGACATCACTTAAATCCATTCTACCTCATCCCTCACAGGCATTATCACCTTTGTCTCATCTTTAAATTAAGAGAGGCTAACAAAACAGGCCTGGAAAGAGAAAAAGGAATACCAATATTCATGCTTGGAGGATTAATGTACAGATGTTTAACATTTGATTGATCTCAATTATTCCTGCCAAAATGACTTTTTGTATCATCTTATACAAGATCTTGAACAATATATGCACTGAGATGTTGCAGTGTGCACAGCGTGTCACCTGAGACATTGTTCTCATAATAATTTATTTACTTTTCCTAAAATGATTAAAACAGGAATGAAAGAACACAACCCTATTATTTACAAGACAATGCATTGTCCTAGCATATATATATGTGTGTATGTCTGTGTGTGTTATTGCGCACCTGGTTTGGGAGCCCATGCCTGGGCTTTTCTCTGGTGCTGTCACTGCTGCCTCTGGGTTGCCCAGTGTAGGCAGTGGTAGCAGTGCAGAGGAGCTGTGAGGCAGCCCAGGCATGGGATCCAGGCTGCTTCAGCAGGAAGGCAGGGACAGGAATGCAGTCTGGTAGTGTGTAGAGCAGCACCCAGCAGGTAAGTCTGTGGAGGGGGAAAGGAAGAGGGAGGGGCAGATCAAGGCCCCCTTGGTGAGGGAGGAGAGGGGCAGAAACAGGAGCTGGGATGAGTGAGACCCTGGGGCCAAAGCAGGTCATGGGATAGAGCCATAGGCAGCTCATCCAGGGGCACAGGGGGGCAGCTCCCTGCTGCTGCACACACCTCTGGGGGAAGCTTGGGGGGCATGTACCACCCAGATTTGTGCACGGGGTTGAGATGGGCTGCCCGTTGTGGACTGGGGCTCTGCACCCTGCTGCCTTTGCCCTGCAAGCCATGCACTGACCATGGCACACCCCCTGCCCGGCCAGTGGCAGGAGGTACAATATGGCATCATGTGGCTCCTGGAGCAAAGGCAACAAGGTGCAGAGCCTCAGCAGGAAGTCTGCCTCCACCCTGTGCACAAAACTGAGGAGCATGTGCTTCCCATGCCTCCTCTCAGGGTGCAGGCAGGGGCAGGGAGCCAGCCACCCCCCTCCTGCACCCCTCAATGAGCTGCTCTCGCCTTCATCCCACAACCTACCCCAGCCCCAGGCCACTACTCACCGCAGATCCTGGCCCTGCCCCACTCCCTCCCTTACAACGGTGGCCTTGATCTGCCCCCTGCTGCCCCTTTTCTTCCCCCGCCTCCACAGACTTACCTGCTGGGTACTGCTCTACACATTGCTGGGCTGTATTCCTGTAGGACACCCATATTCCTGTTTCAAAAAAGAGGACACCTATGGGGGAAAATATGATCATGGGGGGGCAGTGATATGCCCATGCTCTGCCCCTGCCCCTCATTTGCAGCCCTGCTGCTGCCCTCACTCCTAACCCATGGTACCCCGCAACCTGCCAGGGCATGCAGAGGTCTCCCCTCCATGGGCCCTAGACCCCCATGTAGAGACCCCCCCCCGAGCTCCAAACCTCCCACACACCCATAGCTCTCTACTTCTTTGCAAATCCCCCACACACACCCCCATCTCCCAACTGTACAAAATACCTGCATAATTTTGAATTTTTCTGTGCATCATTTTGAGTTTTTAGCTGTATAATTAAAATTGTGATTAATTGCAACTAATTTTTTGATAGTACAACTAATCATGATCAGATTTTTTAATCATTTGACAGCCCTGTTTTTTTTTATTTCTGACTTTTTTAATCATTTTAAGACAAAGGACAAGGATCACGTATGTGTGCTTCTGTGTGTATCTGTCTACACACACACACACACACAAACTATCCCTGTCCTTCTGTTGCCTTCTTCCTCCAACTACACAGAGGTGGAATTAATATCAAGATTGAATCTCACCCTTTGTCTCTCTTGCAGTTTTCAAAGTCATGATGAGTAAACAGCAAACCTGCTTTTCATCGCCTTTTGAAACCTAGGCCAAGATCTTATTTTGTAACAAGTGAAATTAAACTGGTTGTTGCAGTTTAATTCATGTGAGGAAGTGGCACAGAGAAGTTAATCATGACCGACTCACTCTGCAGGTGTCCTTAAAAAACAGATCAGAAGGAAGGGTTAGCACTCTCACACAGTCAGCCCAATAAATTTGTCATGCCCCTAAAATAGAGCTGTTCCTCCAGCCCTACCTGTTTCCTAGCACACCCCTGACATTTAAATAATGTTGGCAATATTTGAGTAATTAGACATTCCAAGGGGAGAGGTTAATATGTATTAGCCTCAATTTAGGGTGTGTTTTGCTTTGTGTCTTCAGTCACCCTTGATTTGTGGTTATTACACAATAGCTATGAACTCTGGAGTTTCTTTTTTCAATTATAACATAATGTGCTTTGTTTTAATCCATAAAGGGCACTGATATATTTTGTTTAACTCCCATGATGAAACAGACTTTTCTCAAATGGAACTTGTTCTACCAAGACACTAAGGAGATTACAATGGGGAAAACTGTGCTACAATTAAATTACAAATTTGTTTTGTTTTTGTCTTGACCAGCACTGTTGCTTGCACTCAATTCAGTTGTTGCCTGCTATCCTTTCCCTGTTTATAGGCCACAACAGCCAAAGGCATATGTCTTGTGCTGGTCAAGACAAAAACAAAACAAAAAAAACCACATAGCAGGAATATTTTTCTGACAATGCTCACAAAGAATTTTTCCCCATTCTGGGTTGAAAACCTGTGGAATTTGATTTTTTTTTAAAAGCAAACAGCTTTGCCTACAGTTTGAATGGCTCAAAACAACTCAGCAATGCTCCATACAGCAACAGAGCTGGGTGAAAAAAATACATCTGGTTACCACACCAGGGACTGTTGAACAAAGGAATTGTGATTGATAAGGAAAGGTGCAGAGCTATCTCCAGAGCCACCATGCACCTACGTTGAAGCCCTTAGCAACAAATAGTCCTCCAGGATCAGACGAAAGCTTCTGGTCAACACAGCTAAAATAAAATTTAAACGAAGTAGTGCCCCGATATAGTGATGAGGGGCAAGGCAGGCTGCTGTGTGAAGTGCTGTTTTGCAGCTTCAGGATTCCTTGGAAATGGAATGGACCAAGTGACATCTCTGCACAGCACAGACGTTCAGTTACATAGCTAGGATTTGACTTAAACCAGCAGAGATATTAAGATATTAAAAAGGGAGAGGTTTCTGGGAATTGTGCTCTTGCCACCCGTGTAATGCTTCTACAAAAAAGTAGGTATGATATTAGAAGATGGAATTCAGGGTCAAGATGCCCAGAGCCTCCCATAGATTTCTTTGGGTTCTTGGACAAACCATCTAGAGCCAAATTATCAAAAAAGGTAAATGCTTTGGAGCTTCCTGGGAGACATTTAGAGAAGTCCACATGGCTTCCCAAAGACCTTGACAACAAAATTAATTCCTGACACTGGTTCCTGCTGCATACATCATTGGTAATTAGAGTTGGCATCCCAGTACTCTGAGACTCTGATTTATGAGACCTGAGAGCAGCCCCTGTAGGGGAGGTGGTGCAAGGCCACCTCAGATTCAGTCAAAGCACCTCAGTGCTACTCACCAGATATCTGTACTGCCTAATTGTCAGTCTCTAGCAATGAGCAAATAGATGGGATTTATTCTCCTGGTGGCAGACCTGGAGTTAGGAGGGGAACCATATAGACATATAGTTCCTATAGCAATTAAAAAAACAAAACAAAAAGATAAATGGTCCATAACTTCTCCCCCCTGCAAAATAAAGGCAAGAATTCTTCCTGCATGAGGGTCATGTTGAGTAATTCACTGAGGATCATAATGTTCCTTTGTCAGGAAGTATGATAGAAATGCCTTAAAGAAATGCAGAAATAGTACCATTACTACTAACAGAAACCCTGTGTTATTTTATTTACTTGAAAATAAAAAAAACACTAACTCTAGTCTGTAAATTTAGACATACACTGCATAGTATAACATCAGATCTGATCTCTACAATTGCTTTCCTCTCTGACCCAGAAAAAGTTGATCATGAAATTATGGTTTGTGACATGCAACTGATAAGTCATTATAGACGCATGTGTGTCTCATTATACATCTATTGGGTTTCACTATATATTTTACACTATGTAACATAAATTTCACTATGCACCACAAGTATTTCAATATGTGATATTCAGAAAGTGGCAGTTTATACTAAAAGTTTCAGTATGTGGTGGGATATTTCAATACTATAAATTCTCCTTTTAAATAAATATGCATTATATAGATTGGTGAGAAATGTAGTTGTTTTAGTTAAGCCCAAGGTTTTATTTTCCAGAATACTATTTAGTACTTCATTATCCAATTGGCATATCTGTTTTATCATGCATATTAATGTGTTATATCCTCTGAAGTGAGATGGTACTAAATAATATACACTGTGGGTGAGTCTACATGAGATGCATTACTGTAAAGTTGCCTAGTTTGCTGCATAGTAAGCACATGCATCTACACGTGTATGTACTTACTGTGCAGTAAAAACCCTGCAGGTATCACATTTAATCACGATTAGTAACTGTGCAGTAATGCATGTGTAGATGTGACCCAGCAGTAAATATGCTGCCCTGTCTGTCCAGCCACTAGAGGGCTGGCCTGAGGCCTAGGAGACTATCCTGCTTCCGGGCTTGGCTGCCTCTATGGCAGCCCCCATCTGCTGGCAACCTGCAGACATTTTGTGCCCTGGGGCACACTCAACAGGAAGCCTAAGAGCACTGCAGGCCCTATGTGTCCCCCCTGGGCAGGCCACAGTCAAGCTGTGCCTGCCTGGCAGCATCCCAGTGCTGCTGCTTAGCTGCTGCTGTGCCACACAGCAGCCAGGACAATGCTACTGGGGGCAGCAGTCTTCTGCAGTTTGCAGCAGACTGCTAAAGACTCTGTCCAGGCCTGCCAACCCCTAGGGCCACCTACAGCCATCTCTGTGCAGCAAGACCAGCAGTACCTGCCTGCTGTACACCCCAGGCAGCCTGCCTTGTGCCTGCAGGTTCTGCAGGGCATAGTTTCTGCTGCACAGCTCACAGTCCCTTGCTGTGCCTCTGCACAGGACACTGCTGGCAGCAACACACGGACAGCCATGAGGGCGCCCAGAGAGCTGGTGCAGGACTCAGCATGGCATCCTCCTCCCCATTTAGGGCCAGCAACACCCACATGCACATGCCCATGCTCTCCACGCGGGGCCCCAACTGGAGCCAGGAAGAAGTTGGTGACCTTCTGGCACTCTGGGGTGACGCAGAGGTGTTATGCCAATTTCTGCATGGCAGATGCTCAAATACCCACATTTACATTTATGAGGCCCTGTCGTGTCGGATGTGGGAGTGTGGGCACAACCAGTTGGCATGGCAGCGCTACATAAAGATAAAGCCTTGTGGGCACAGTGGCTATATCACAACTGGCTGCCAGCAGTGCCAGCTCCTCCCCAGAAGGGTCTCCGCCCGGGAGCCTGAATGCCATGACTTATGGACTGCAGACACCAGGTGCAGCCAGACCTTGTCACCTGCTGAGAGAACTGTGCTGAGCCACCAGCTATGCCAGCCACAGATACATGGTAAGCCCCTCAGTCCCTGCCCCAGCCCCCTCCCATACCTAGGGCCCAGCACCCATCCCTGCTCCTCCACACTGCCTGGCCTGTCTGCACTCCCCTGCCCCCAGCTTCCCCTGGCCCCCACAACAGCATGCAGGGTGGAACATAATTCCAAACTTTAATGAGCAGCCCGTACTCTGACAGCTGGGTGGACATAGACCCCACACCCCGAGGAATAGGTCAATGCTGGCACCAATGTCCTCCTCGGCATCAGGGGGCAGGGACACGTAGCGCTGCCATAGGTAGTCCTCCAGGCAGTGGTAGAGGTTGCAGGGCAGTCTGGGCTTGCCCCCCACACCGTCATAGCTCATAGTCCTAAAGCAAAATATTTAGCACATTTTGATTGTCCATATAGCTGCTCATCCTTTAGAAAAGAAGAGAAGAAAATTGCTATAGAAACTGAGACAATGTAATCTTGACTTAAGCAACAATGACAACTGTTTAAGGATCATACAGTCAAATTGTACTTTCAATTTTACCATAGTAAAAGTTGTTCATTAATGATTATGATGTACAAACCGCTCATTGCTCCTTAAAGTATTTACTGCAATACTACTATAATCAGCAGATAGCAGATGTATTCATTTACCTCAATTTTTTGCCTGGTATTCTGCAGCTACAAGTTAGAGAGAGAATATTTTAAAGATATTCAGTAAAAATCCCAAACAAGAACACCCCAAAAATGATCAAATAACATAACAGACTGAATACATGTCCATTAAAAGGAACCATTTCAGTCAGCTCTCTTATTTCTGCTATGCTAAATCTTCTAGTATGCCTCCAAGTCATCCAGTGTTTATATTAGCAACGGGGGGGGAGTAGCGGAGTGGTGGTTTCTCTCTCTCTTTCTCCCATCCCCAACTCCCTGCTGCTCCCTTCTCCTCTCCTCTCTTATTTATGAATTTATTTTAATACACATCTTTAAGTAGAAGTTCACCATGGGAATCTACTTTTCTCCTGCGTGTGGCCAAAGCAGAGCTTCTGGCGAATATTGTGCTCCTGACCAAAATACAGTAAAGGTCATTCAAACCTGTACATTTGATGTTGCTAAAGCAACTTCCATTGGAAAATTCAAAATGATACCAAATTGAGAAGCGACTCAGGAAATTAGCATGGGTTTGTATATCCTTTTGCAAAGAAAAAATAAGGAACTGAGGTTGTATGACTGTGTGTAAATTGTTTAGGAAAAGTTAGAGAGGAATGGAATTAAATGGTACCTAAGGGTTTTTTTAACTTGAATCCTCACCCTGTGTTCTGACGAGTGCATCTCAGGCTTTTTGCCAAATAGCTCAAGCACAAATTAACTCAAAAATAAATAAATAAAGAGCTTGAAATGCAAACACTAACGTCAGATTTATCTTAAATTATTTTAAAGCTTCTGATGTTCACTGGTAATTTAGCAATGTTCTAGGTGGAAGAAAGTGCTTTTCCAGTGTCCTTGTGACAGTGAGCTCATTTCCATCTGCTAGAATAGCTTTATTAAGATGAAAAAATGAATAAGTCAGCTACTAGTATACAGAATGATTCATCAATTTATCTTAAGGATTAAAAACAGTGACAAGCATGACAAATTCTGACAGTGCCACAATAGATGCTGATCTGTTTTTCAGTTCTCTTGTAAACGTATCACTTAGGGTTTTTTTAAGGTTTCACTTTTAATGTTTATTTTTTAATAATGTGCCATCTATACCTAAATGTTCCCTTACCTAAGGAAACAATGGTGACAAGCATAGTCATCTGTAATATTCATGTTGTTTTCCACCATTTTAATTTGGACCATGATTATTATTCTTTACTTAGAAGGCTATAAAGTGTTATCCCATGTCAGACAAAATTTATGAGCTGTGTCAGGTGTTTTTCACCATGATTGCAATCAGACTAGATTATATCCTACTACTTCATAGATACTCAAGGAAGGTAAAGAGAATGAAGAAAATTGCCCTCACTTGAATTTCAGAGGCAAAAATTAGGCATGATGGCTGTCCTTGCAGCCAGGCCCCACTCAGAACATTAGTCCCCTCTGTACACTGTCCAGTACAGATGACCAAACAAAAAGGCACAAGGATAGTGATCCATTTTCAAAAGTGGCAGAGCTCCCTATCATAAAGGAAAAATGCTTCTTAATCTCTCAAAGGAGTAGTACTAATAAACTACATTTTCTGCTCAATTTTTCAGATAAGAATATAAGTAGTACTATACTAGGGTCAGCCCAGTGGTCCATCTAGCCCAGTATCCTGTTTCTGACAGTGGATATTATAGATCAGGGGATGTCAACCAGGGGTATGCATACCCTCAGGGGTACTTAGAAAGGCCATAGGAGGTATGCACGGGCAGGTGGGCATTGAGTGTGCCATGGAGCATGGCAGCAGCATCTCCCCTGGTGTGTTCCCACAGTTCACCTCTTACCCTGGGGAGGGGGAGGGTAGGAACACGCCAGGCCTCACTAGCCCCACATGGCACACTGCAGTGCCTCCTCCCCACCTCAGCTTGCTCTCCTCCACCCCCTTCCTGGACAGCAGCCAGGGTCTGAATGGTGAGGTGGGAGAGGGAGTGGGCTTCTATGCCCAATCCCAGGAGCAGGCCAGAGGGGGGGAGGAGCAAAGGCAATGGCATACTTCTCCGGGCCACACAGGCACTGCCTGGCCAGCCAGACTGGGGGGTTCACACGCAGTGGCCACTGTTGCCATCATCACCTACCACCCTGCTCCACCATGCCTGATCTGCTTTCCCATGGCCAGTTGCACATGCAGCTCCATGGGCTGCTGAAGGGCAGTGTGTGATTGGTGATTGGCCAGGTGCAAGGCCTGTCAGCAGCCCATGGAAGAAAGTAGCGTAGCAGTGACAGCAGCATGAGACAATGAGTGGTGGTGATGGTAGCATAGAGCAGTGGGTGGTGATGGCAGCAGCAGCCACCATGTGGGAGACCATCCTGTTATGTCCCCATCCCAGCACCTCCCCAGGAGGACATGGGGGACACATGCCCCCAAATCTGCGCAGGTTGCCATTGTAGGCTAGGGCTGGGACTGTGCCAGCTCTTCGCATCGGGGGGGTTGGGCTATGCTGTGCTTGGGCTGGGCTGGGCTGGGCTGGGCAGCAGTGGTGCTGGGAGGGGGATTGTGGGGGCTATGGCAAATTCTGGAGTGGCTATAGCCCTTCCTGTAGCCCCACTGCTGCCTGCCACAAGTGCAGACTAGCTTGGTCCCCTGCCAGGAAGAGCTTGGTGCTTCTGCGGCCCCAGCCCACCCCACACACAGATCTGGGGGCATGTACCCCCCCATGCCCTCCTGGAGTGCACACAGTGGTGGAAGCCACTTCCCTGTCCCCCCAGCACCCTCCAGATGAGCCGCTCATGACTCCATTCTGCACCCACCATGCCCTGGCTGTACAGCACCTGCCCCATCCCACTCTCTTCCTCACTGAGGAGGCCTTAATCTGCCCTCCTCCCCCTTAAAAACAAGAAAAAAATATAAAGGGGGTACAGGAGTTGAAACTAAGTCAGAAGGGGTATGCTTATTTAAAAAGCTTGAAAACCCCTGCTTTAGAGGGTGAGCATTGAACCAGATATCTCTAGAACAACTATCCCTACTTAATACCCTCTCTGGAATCCAGCATTAGTGATTTGAATGTAGCAGGCTCACCTTTCAGAGCTTGGGTTGAGTTCCAGGCTTGAGATCCTGCTGTTTTGATTGGTGGAGCCCATTAAGACGACCTCCCCAGACCTGATTGAAGACTGTAAACTGTCAGGTCCTGAAGACTTCAGGGGCAAAGCCCTGGAATGTATAAAAGGAGCTGTGTGCCCAGCATGAAGAGCCGATGCAGAGAGGGACTCAAGAAGAGTGGAGCCAAGAAAAGCTGGGGAGCTCTCCCCCAGAGGGCAATAGACCCAAGGTTCCTGAAGCTGCCACTGGAAAAGCAAACTTGGGAGAGGTGCAAGACCACTCGGGCTGTTGATGGTGCACAGGGACGGTGTGCAGAGACCTGGCCTTGGGAGCAGTGTGAGACTGCATGGGCCCATCAGAGTGCATGGTTTGGTGCATGGAGCTCAGGCTTTGGGAGCCACAAGCGGTGGCTTGAGTCTGCAACCCCAGAAGGGCCAGCGGGCCACACAGTGTGCCAAGGGCCCTGGGGCTGCAGTGAGGTGGCTCAGGCCCTACCTCCCGGCAAGTGGCCAAATCCCACAGCGTACAGGGTGGTGCACAGGCCCAAGTCTTGGGAGCCAAGGAGTAGCAGAGGCTGCTTGGGTTAGCCACCCATTGTGAGAGCCCGGCCTGTGCTAAGAGAGCCCTCAGTGCCAAGCCAGGCCATGGGGAAATGGTACTGTTGAAGCATGAGGCCCAGGAGCCAGCAGCAGTGGTGCAGCAGCTAAGAGGAGCTGAGCCTTCAGTGCCCAGAGTGAGGCACAGGGTGAGGAGGAGCCCAGCAGTGCAGGAGATGACTGGAGAGGTGCTCCAGCAGAGGAGACCCCATCAAGCTGTACCCTGACCACTGCCACCTGAGGGAGCGTGAGTTATTGTGACCTTGGGTCCCACAGGAGAAAGATGTTTGGGGAGGGCAAACCCAGAGAAGGGGCTGGGTGAGCAGCTCCTTGCCTAGTGAAGGCCCTAAAGGGAGGGGCCCCTGATGGTTCCTGGACACTACCCCCAAAAGACCCCACTGGAAGGAGGACTGTCTCTTGCCATGGGTCAGGGACTATATTAAGAAATAGGTGTTATTAAGATTGTTCATGTTTGCTCCTTATATTTTGTAATTGAAATGTTGTATTGTGATGTTGTAAATAGTGTTATTTAGGGTTTGACCTTGGTTATTAGTGTTCTCTGTGTAAATACATGTATATGATATTTAGTTTTATGTTTATGTATATTATAACTTAATGAATTGTATATAGTTAAGAACTTTGGGCTCAGGCTAACTCTATAAAGGAAAGAGGGATCTGCTTGAAATTCTGGCATCCCTCTCATATCACCCCCTCCTACCTACCCATCCCATTCATTTGAGAATAGGGCACACCCTTGGGTGTATCCAGGTTACATGAAGATGCCAGAAGAGACATCTCCAACCATTCTGTTCAATAGCCATTATTAGATCTATCAACCATGAATTTATCTAATCACCTTTTGAACCTGACTATGCTATCTGTCTCCACCACTTCATGTGGCAATGAATTCCACAACTAGACATTGCATAAAAAAAGTATAGATTCACAGATGTTAGTGTGGGAATGGACCTCAATAGATCATCGAGTCCCACCTCCTGCATAGGCAGGAAAGAGTGCTGAGTCTAGATGACCCCAGCTAGATGCATATCCAACCTCCTCTTGAAGACCCCCAGGGTAGGGGAGAGCACCACCT
>JAGPOW010003642.1:81625104-81689410 GCA_030014935.1 Caiman crocodilus
CTCCATGGTAGCTTTGGCCCATCTAACTGCCTCCCTACAAGTGCGAGCAGAGGAGGTATATTCGTCTTTGGTGATCTCTCCCTGTTTCCACTTTTTATGCGCCCCCCTTTTGGCCCGTAGGCTGCTCTGGATTTCTCTGGTCAGCCAAGGAAGCCGCCTGGCCCCTTTCCCTCTTTTTCCTCGCATCGGGATTGTCTCGCTTTGTGCCCAAAGGATCATTTTCTTAAGGCACAGCCACCCTTCCTGGGCTCCCATCACTTCAAAACTCCTACTCTGCAGTGCGTCCTTGACTAATAGCCTGAGTTCATTGAAATCAGCTTGCCTAAAGTCTAGCACTTTCACCCTAGTACTTACCTTATCCGCTCTACGTTTTATGAAGAATTCTATTATTAGGTGATCACTGTCCCCCAGATGGCTACCGATCTATAGGTCCCCTTCCATGTCATCCCCTGTTGCCAATACCAGATCCAGTATGGCATTCCCCCTAGTGGAACCATGTACCTCCTGTGTCAGATGGAGGTCCTGTACACAGGTTAGAAACCTGCACGAAGGGTGGGACTTTGCCATTTGCGTCTCCCAGCAGATGCCTGGGTAGTTTAGGTCCCCCATGACTACCGCCTCTTTAGCTTTTATGGTCTCTGAGAGCCGCCTCAGGAGCCCCGAATCTATTTCTTCCCTTTGGTGTGGGGGTCTGTAGCAGATCCCTACCACCAAATCCTTTTCTCCTTGCCCCCCCACGTAGGCTAACCCACAATCCTTCTACTTCCTCATCCTTCGATTCTGTCTTGATGAAGGTCAATATATATTGCTCATTAACATAGAATGCAACCCCTCCCCCTTTCTTCCCCACCCTGTCCTTTCTGTACAATCTGTAACCCTCAACATATACCGCCCAGTCATGGGATGAATCCCACCAGGTTTCCATTAGCCCTACTAAGTCAGAGGTGTTTTGTGCAAGCAGAAGTGCTAGTTCATCCTGCTTGTTCCCCATGCTCCTAGCATTAGTATATAGGCACTTGAGCCCTGCGACTGGTGCCTTTGCTGCCCCCCTGCTCTGAATCCCAAGGGGCCCCTTATTTCTTACCTTCTCATTGCTTACCTGTGCTGTATTGCTGGCCGCCCCACGGCTTGCAGGCTCCCAATGTTCTCCTTCTTCAGGCTGGGCTGTTCTTGTGGGTGTCACGTGGTTTGGTGGTCCACAGCTTCCCCCGCCCTCATCTACTCCTCCCCCCCGATGAGCCTAGTTTAAAGCCCGCCGGAGGAGATCCGCCAACCTAGAAGAAAACACATGCTTACCTTTGGGGGACAGGTGAAGCCCATCCCAACTGAGCATGTCCCTCAGCGTAATGTGCAGGTCATTGTCCAGGAAGTAACCTATTAATTTCCTGCATGACTGATCAAAATGAAAGTGTACCCTGTTGTTAAGCAAACCAAAATTATAAGTTGCAATAGTGGGGTACACGTTCATTATTGAGATCTCCAGACTGCTCAGTACAATAAATGGCAGGGAGGTAAAAAAAAGTAGAACAGGGATTTTAGGTTGATTGCATGAATTACTTTTTCCACCTGACCTGAATAAAGTTAGAACAAGCAAGAGACAGAGTTGATGCTCTGTCTTTTTGCAAATATTTTAAGTAAAGCAGGGGCGGGCAATTATTTCAGGTGGAGGGCCACTTACCCAGTTTTTGGCAGGCTGTTGAGGGCCGCATGGGTAACCCCACCTTTTGACAGGTGCCCTGCCCCCTGGTTACCATCTTGGGACCAGTGTCCCAGGGCAAGCACTGGTGGGGCCCAAAGTGGGCACAGGCTGGCAGGGGTCTGTGGAGCTGGGCTGGGCTGCACCAGCAGGGAGAGGGGGGAGCTCCATAGAGGCCCAGCTCCATAAAGCCCCTGCTGGCCAGGACCCCAGTACTCCTGCCGCCCTGCTCTGGGTTCCACTGGCGCTGGCCCTGGGACACTGGTGTGGCCCTGTGCTCCCGCTAGCTCCTTGCCCACTCACTCACAGTGCCCCCCAGCCCCGTGATACAAACAGAGGCAGTGCACAGCTCTGACCCCCTGCTTGCCAGCAGGGAAGAAGCTGAGCATGGGGAAAAGTGGCCCCTCACCTGCCCTGTGGCCAGTGCCCTGCACTGCAGTCACTCGCAGCCTGCGTGGGGCTGTCTGTGCCTGCTCCAGACAGCCCTGCATGGGCTGCGAGTGGTTGCAACAGGGAGTGCCGACCACAGGGCAGGGAAGGGCTGTTTTCCTCTATGCTGGGAAGGAGCAGGGAAGGAACTCAGGGAAAAGTTGAGCATGGTGGGGGAGGGAAGTGATTCCTCCCCTGCCTTGTGGCCGGCACTCCCTGCTGCAGCTGCTCACAGCCTGTGAGGGACTATCCAGAGCAGGCACAAGCAGCCCCATGTGGGTTGTGAGCGGCTGCAGCATGGGGCATCAGCCATGGGGTGGGTGAGGGGCCGTTTTCTGCCCCTCCATGCTCAGCTTTTCCCCAGGCTCCTCCCCTGCCCTTCCCCGCCCCTTCCGCTGTGCAGCAGCCATGTGGTCCCAGGCCAGAAGCCTCTGCTGGGGCTTCCAGCTGGGGGGGTGGGGCCAGGTGGGCCCTGCTGTTGTGGGAGTTTGCCAGGCTTCCTCTGGGTCCTACCACCCTTTGTTCCTGTCATTTTTGTCATTTTTGACAGGAACCAAGTGCAGAAAAATATTAGTTTTCTAAATATTTTAGGGGCCCCGCAGGCTGGGTCCAGCCCACAGGCCATGTTTTGCCCACCCACGAAGTAAAGTGTATCAGATGTTAAGAAGCAGGTAGATAAGTCTGGAGCGGGCTTCAGGTCCACGCTCTGCTGCTGTAATGTCCTTGGACACATCACTTGATTACTCTGCACCTCAATTTTTCATTTGTAAAAAATGGTTACTACTTTGCATTTTAGATACAGGTAGTCCTCACTTAATGTCGTCCCAGTTAACGTTGTTTCATTTTTATGTCACTGATCTATTAGAGAACATATTTGTTTAAAGTTGCGTAATGTTTGGTTGTAATGTTGTCTGGCCGCCACCTGCTAGTAGGTGACTACTGTGACATAATTGGATTCACTCAACGTAGTTTCGCTTAAAGTTGCATTTTTCAAGAATGTAACTATGACGTTAAGTGAGGAGTAGCTGTAAAGACCAGGGCTGCCTAACTCATAGACTGCTTGCCAGAATGGAACCCGGGATACAAATAATAACTTCACGAAATAGATGGTGGGTTTGAGTAAACTTACCTTGCCACTAAGATAGACTGTCATAGGATCTCATACTATTATTTCTTCAGATCTTAAACTGGGGACAGCTGGAAGTGATCAGTAAGACTATATGTGTGACAAGTGCCAACTTCTGTTCCAACAATTTCTAAACTTTTATGTTTTGGGAATTTGCAGCATAAACATGGGCAAGAGGGTAGCAGTTATAACATTTATGCAGCCATTTGTTCATGTTGAATCCAACCCATTTGTCTAAAACAAAAATATTAGCCTAACCCATTGACCACCAACCCATATAAAACACTCCAGGGGAAAGCAAAACACTTATCTGCAGGCACAACCTATATTCAGGGTGGGAGGTTTCTTTCCCAGCTAAAGATATGAGGCCAAAGCAGAGTCTCTTTGACATCAGTAAGAAATTTGGTAATAAATGTTGCATGATCATAACAAGCAATAACAGCTCTGATCCTTATTGACTACACAATTACTGAGAATTCAGTCAGTCTAAAACCACTGGTAAATCAGCATGATAGAAGAGGAGGAGGGAGACTGTTGGCCTTTCAGTGAAGTTAATGTGTATCTCATCTGTTTCCTGGCCTTCTCAGCCTAGACATAGATTTTGGTAGTACCTAAACTGGCAACCATCAGGCCATAGCCCATGAACTATAGGACCTAGCCAATCCACAGTCACAGTATTTCAGAGCAAACAACAAATTCTGCATTTACTAAGACTATGATTAAAAAAACCCACAAGTATATGAATAACAGCTCTTAATTATTTTTAACGCTATGTCTCAAGATTCTCAAACTAACATAAAGTCTTTCTGTCCTGTGGCCTGGTTTTGCTTAAATTCTTCTGACACTGTATTTTTAAAGGTCCTAGATGTCTGTCATACTATATGACAAACTGTGTAATGGCAGGATTCCATGATGAATCCTCATGTCACTATCATAGTTGTAAGAACTGCTCTTCACCTTTGATGTTGTAATCTCAGACTGCAATATTCATCCTCCCCTTTTATTTATTGAAAAGCACGCTCTGCAGCCACAACATTTTGCCAATGCTGTATGTGAAAATTGAGTCCCTAACCTAACTAACATACTGACAATCACTCCCTCAATGTCAACTTTATCAGAACCAAGCCCAAAATCTGGAGATGCTGTATTGAATTGTTTCAAATAAAACTGGTCTTCTAAAAGGTTTCTGAAATCTTTTAATTATGAGACTATGAAAAATTCAACTCCAATTATGATCAGTTGATCATAACTCTAAATACCAAAAACCCAATATGAAGGAGAATATTCTGGTAATCTTGGAAATATTTGTGTGCTTTTATTTGGTAGGTTAATTGCATTTAATGTTTTAGTTAACACATGAGCTAGCACAAAACTTATTTTTAAATGGTGCCAGAAAAAAACATGACTATAAACTGAACCAATGTACGTCTATATACAAATTAATTTTAAGAGAGCTGTGTATATACTTAAAATGAATATAAAACAGTCAACCTTTCCACCACTATGCCCACTTGCCTTACTGTGCCTAAATAGTCTATAAATCCAGATGCAAGCTGTCACAGAAACTTCTTTGGAGAGCGTGGGAAGTTGAAAGTCAGTGTTTCCTATTAATTAATAATTATTTTCAGCTGTTTTGGCAAGTGATTAAAACAAATTGTCTGCCTTTAATGTTACCATATAAAAGTTTTTCTCTTTAAAGTCTTACAGATCAAGTGGAAATTGCCTCATTTGTAGGAAGGTGTCTGGATGGTGAATTTGTAAACAAGTACAATGAAGAAATACAATACCTGGCTTTTCAGTCCTTTCTATAAAATCCCCATTGAAATTATTTGTTGATAATATGAGTTAGAAAGGGGAAGACAACTTGAGCTAATTAAAACAATATTTAATCGTAACTGAACTACAGCATCGTGACATACAAGAGCTTTTCAAGTTCTTATATGTACTATACAGCTGTATAACATGCAGCAATTTCTTTTATATTACCCTGTCAATACCCAGGGAGGGTACTGAGTAGGAGATTGAACTGGATATATCTAGAATGATCTGTGCTCTCCCTCTACAGCATCCATCCCTGCCACTGTTGGAGACAGGATACTGTGCTAACTGGACCATTGGTCTGACCCAGTATAGCACTTATGTTCTTAAGCAAATTTTGTATATAGTCTTAACGATTGTTTTAGGAGCCCTGTCATAACTTAATATAGCATCTTTCATTCTAAGCTACTTTATAAACTTTAATATTCTCACCACAAGGTACTATTAATATGCCAACATGTCAAAAAACCCCCACAACCCCCCCAAAACCAAAAAAAATCCCATATGGCCCAGCCAACATATTCTGTTTATTCCTTTGAATGATGACAGGTTACTGCCTCTTCTATCCAGACGCCCTCATTTGTATGGTCCCACATGGATGCATAATATCTCCAATTCACTTTGATATCAACATGAAGCCACTAAGAGAAAGAACATGGAGTTCACCTGCCAAAAGTGTGCCAGTGACACTCAAGAGTGCTATCTTATTCACAATGGATACAATTACCACCAATTCTAAAATGTCAGAATGCCAATATAGAATCAAAACTTTTTGCAAATTTTTTTTGCAAATATCTAGTTGGTCTAATAAAAGGTATCACCTCTGCCGCAAGTTTTGATTCCTTTTGCCTTTAGCCCAATACAACTACAACCTGGATACCAGAATACCAATATGAAATTAGCTGACTCCAGCAGAACCTAGGCAAGTCCAAAGCAATGCAAGCTAGAAAAGAAAAATGTTTAGAGAGATCAACTAAAACACTGTCTTAACACTGGCTTTTAGCTTCCTTCCAGCAGCTTCTCCCTTGTCTGAGTAGCTCTGATTCCAAACCTCAACTCTTTAGATTGAGTGCGATTGCCCATGTCCTGGTAAGTTGAATGCAAAGCACATGTTTGATATGGAGGACTTGATTTTTAAATAAACCCTAAGCTATTATCTAGGTATATAAAAATGACAACTTTGTTAAGAATATCTTGGAAAACATCACTAACAGTTTCATTTGCACTAGCACCATCATGATGAAGCTGCTGATCAAGGCAAACCACTTCTCATCCTGCTCCACCCTGATGAGCTGCATAACTGCCCACCTGCTCATGAACCATGCTTTTTGGCTCCATGGTTTTCCTGCTTATGCAGTCTTGGACTATGTTCCCCAGTACCTCCTGTTTCTAGCACAAGTTCTGTATAGGTCTAGATGTAGAACCTCTCCCTTCCTCTTCAGATCACCCAGGCAAATGGAAAGAGAGAGCATATGAACCACAACTTTAAACAATACTTCTAGTGTTTCTTTAACTGCCTACAGGAAACTGGGTTCGCTTATTACCCCTTAAAGAGTCTACTCATTACAATTAAAACCTTACCTCAACCAACCAGATCCTGTTGTTTGTTAGCTATGAATTCTGTTCACGTATTTATCCTGCTCTGGCCACATTCCCCTGTGAAATTTCTTTGCTAATGGATCGTTATCTAGCTCCAAGAATTGAAAAGTACCTTAGCTCTGCTAAGACAGTTTACAAACATCATGCTAACCATAACTATCAGCTCATGCCACCTTTTTGTCATGGACAAGACTCAACTCTCCTTGAAGAACATCAGAACAAGACCATTGGTCAGACTGGGTTACTGATACTTGAGTTCCTTTGGAATCATGGAACAAGTAAATCTAGCCCTTTTAGGGTATTACATCAAGCCCACATAGAAAGACTCAGACCTGGCCCACAACCAGTTAACATAAGGCCCATGGGCCCCTGCAACTCCCTTTCCCACTGCCACATAGCAGAGTAGGGACCAGGTTAGGGGCAAGGGGCCATGTCCTGTTGGGACTGCCTATGTGGTACGGGAACTGAGAGAAAGGGACCTTGGGACCCATCCCTCAGTACATGACCTCATGGTTTGTGGCTCTCAGCTGCATCAAAGTTGGACAGCTCTGGCTTGACACAGTATTTTAGAACAGGTCAGGCCAAACCAAAAGTCAGACCATGTTTTTGAAATGTCACATGGACTCCCTCCCTCTTTGAGGATGCTTTTCCATTGTAAGAGACATCCAACACTTGAAGTTCCTTTCTACCACCCCATCCCCAGAAAAAAAATCCAAAATCAAAATTTTAACCTAAGCAGAGTTTTGGTACCTAAAATGGAGAACTGTCCAATACTCCATCAAGTAGACCTAGGACTTTTCCACTGCAAAGTTAAAGGTATTTAGATTTGAAGGTTGTCCAGTGGCAATAGAAAACCCTAAGGTAATACATACAGCCTCCCTGCAGACACTGTAATGGTTGCATTATGTTGGGGAAATATTCACTTTCTCCTACTCTGACGAGCTTCTGGCTCTGGGGACAAGGAAGGTCTGGATTTTGGTTCTTTTTGTCTGGTACATGTTGCAGCTTGTTGACAGTTTCCTTTAACTGTTGGCTTCTGGCTCTGATTGTAAGATTAGATATTCTTCAGCTGTTGGTGCACATTTATTTGAGTCTAAAAGTTTTCATCTTAGTAGTAATCTATTTCTTGTTGAAGCTTAACAGTTGCACAACACAAGTATCATTATAAAATATCACAAATCAGTGTTTGCAGGAGATTCGAGTCAAGTGGTTAACTGTTAATATCCCACAACTCACGAATGAGTCATTTTGTCCATTTTTATGCATTTATTCAAATGTAGCATATCACACAGTGAAATGAGATAGAAATAGTCAGCTAGTGGGATTATTCAAAGCAGCAAGATGAAAAAAAATGTATATATATATATGTATTTTAAAAGGACAATGTATTCCTCAACAGAATCTACTAAAATATTCAAGCTCATGAGATACTTATTATGAAAGGGCATTTGCTGGAGTGGTTCTTAATACTTGCCATGACACATGCAGGGACTGAACATGGAGCAGGACATTGTCCTAGCTGTTTGGTGTATCTCTTCAGGATACCAACACTTGCTCCAGAACTTAAGAATTCATTGAGTGAAGCAGACAACACCCATTGTCTTACAGGGTCAGGTCACTCCCAGGGCCTCAGGGGCCCAAATCCTGCAAGACAACACTTGGGCTACACCTCTACAAGGGGGGAAATGTGGGGTTCCCAACGTGGGGCACACTTCTGCAAACAGGGAAACCCAGGTGGTGCTCCTGGGGTCTGATGCTATACACCTCAGCAATTCCTTGAATTCCTGGGAGTACCTGCCCAGGGATGCTGAAGAGTATGGGCGGCCCTGAGCTGCCCATGCTCTCCTGCCTTAAAGCAGACAGACACCTGCCACAAAACAGCAGCACAAATTTATATTACCTTTTGTCAAGACCAACATTTGGGCATTGGTGGCACAACAAAGGGTATGGATATCTGCTTGCTTTCCCTTTGTGCCACCATAACAATTGTTATGGAAGCATAAAGGTGACATATGTTTACAGCCTAAGCCATGCCTCTTCTTATTCTACTGCAAATCTGTACAAGTCCCTGCTTTAACTATTACAGCTATGAATAAAACTTGAAAATATATCCTATACCTAATCAGAACCTGATTCTGCTGGTGACCTGAAACAGAAGCTCAAGATACATCTACATGAAGTGCAATGATACACTTTCCCCAATTTCTCTGTTCAAAGCGCATAACACAGGAGAGGAAGGATCACATTATAAAGATTTGCACATTCCATGTTGTAATGCAACCAATTTGGGGAGCACAAACTAGAGAAGTTGGAAGAGTGTGGTCATTTATATTTTCCTTTTTATCCAGAAGGAACCAAGTCCAAAATGCCTATCAGAGAGCCCTGCAGGACATCAGAGTCCCAAGCAGAAGTCAGGTTTGAGCAGAATTAGTTAGAACATCACCAGAGTAATCAAGACCAAAAAGCCCAGCACAAACTAAATCCATAGAGTGCATTATTAAGAAATCCCAAGTAAGCACAGTTTGAAATAGACATCTACAATCCACCATGCAGTGCCTCCATTTGATCCATCACCAGAAGCAGGACACCCTACTTCCATTAAGGCAAGAGATTCTGTGGTTTTAATGGTTGAGAAATATAGCAAGGACAATCTGATTTATTACAGAATTATAGCTACTGATATAGTGATCAACTTAAAAGCAACGAAGAAACATCAAAACACAATCCCCTGTGCAATAAGCACATTACAGCTTCTACAGCGTGATAAGTCCCCCCAGACTGGCTGAGCACCTGAGGGGGATATTTCTGCAAAACACTTCATGCACCAGCAGCGAGGAGGAAGCCCTTGCTTTTTCCTACCTAAAGCTGCCAAACTGTGGACAGCCGCCATGTAAAAGTAGGAAACTCATGTAAATTAAATGCTTTTCTTTTCCTGTAACTAATACCAAGGTCACTCATACTGTACCTAGTTATTACTAGCAACTCTAGGGAAGTCCAGCTGCTGAAAGAAACTGTAAGCATTGTTTAATTTTGTTACAGGGTACATAATATCCATAAAATACAATAAAAATATAAAGGCCTCATAGCCATAAAATAGTAACTTCCATGACATTGAAAGTTCCAACATAAGAATTCATAAACTACTCTGATTCAACAAAAATGTGATGATTCAGCCCTTTATAAAGATGCAAACCATGTATAGGAAAGCAACAATAAATAAAAGGTTCTACAAACCACATCTAGATTTCATAGCCATAGGGCTTCCCTGACACCAGCTATTTTTAAAGGCAAGGGATCTATGACAGAAAAAAGCATTTCTTGAATTGCATGATACTAACATTATATTAAGGTGTCTTTCATTATGACAGTTAATAGAAGTGGATTGAAAAAAAAAGTGGTACTAGCCCTTAAATGATATACAAGAGTGAGAAGTCATCTAAGCACATGATTAGAAGCTGAAAGAGTCAATGCATTGTGCTCATGCGAGGGAAGGAAAGGAAAACATACTGGGAGCAAGAAAACTGAGTGAACAGGAAAACTTGGCTAGAAATTAATTTCTGTCATTTCACTCACCACTGATTACTTTTCTCTCAAACCCCACCTCTCTGTTTTTCTCCTTTCAGTCTCCTCCTCCACATCTGCTGCTTTCATTGTTTTCCTACAGGGCCACTCAGTTTATGGTAACAGCAGACAGAAACTAACTTATGTCTCAAATGCAGCATAGAATAGAGGTCATGGAGTGCTTTAGAGATCAGGATTTTAGTCACATTCACTCTTCGGTTACTGTTACTGTTAAGTACACAACAGAGAAAAGACAACTTGAGGTAGTCAAGAGGTAGGGTTCAAATCAATCTGTTCAGATGAGGAAATAGGACAAGTAAGAGTAAAGAAGGAGACATAAAGAAAAAAAGAATTCATGAGTGAGAAAGGCCAAAACTAGTAACATTATTTTCACTGCACACACAAAAATGAAACTACTGAAACAAAGCCATACTATTTTCTAGTGCACACAAGTGCCTAATGTCAAAGTTTGAGGCTACTCCTACTAACTGATCCTGCCCATGATTTGCCTCATACAGATAGATTTAGGCAGGTCATGTAAATGTGTACTACTTTATTTTTACTCTTCAAATAAATGCACTGCAAAAAGTGTAAAAAAGCACTGTAAGAAGTGTATAAATACTTTATTTTTACACATTAAATAAAGGCTTACGCACTTACAAATATGAGATTTTGAACATTTTTCACTTCGATGTTTAAACCACTATTGTGGCAGAGTGAATATGTACTTACAGTTTCTTCCACTACAGCTACATGCTGAAAGTATTCACATGCCAATTATCATTTTTATAGCAAGGACATAAATTGTGATGGTACTTTAAACTATGAGCACCAAGCCCAGAAATCTCAACAGAAATTAAAAATAAGTAATACAATAATAATGAACTCCTATATAGGGCTCTTCATCTGTTGTCTCAAGAGAGACCCTGTGAAGGACACCCTCTAACCTATTCTACAAAGAGAGACAAGTAACTTTAGTTTGTTTCTCATTTGTCTCAGCTGGGAAAAAAACAGAATTTCCATTCAACAAGAAATTTTGATATTTAAAAATTTAAAAATTTTCAGGGATAAGAAATTCTGAACAATTGCAATTAAAACATTTTAAAACAACATATTCTGATGCTGTTCCACCTATTACAAAAGAGCTAGAATAAAACAAAATGAAAGAATCAAAATGATATGAGAACTGAAATGAAATTCTCCATTCTAATTTTGAAATTTTTTAAAAAATTGTTAAAGAATGTGAAACTTAGTCCTTTATTCATTCAAACAATTAGGTTTCAATGAAATAGCCTTTTCCAGCAAAATTTACATTGAATTGTTTCCAACCAGTTCTGTTTTTACGTTTCTATAGTCCTGTTTACAACATGCTGAAGTGTAGAATTGGCCAGAGTTGCACTGAAGATCCACCAAATCTCTCTCACGCACAGACACACAAGTTAGGACCAAGCATCATTCTTCCCATTGCTAGCAGCAAACATCATGGTCCTAAAATACCTCAGCTACAAGGATGAGAAAATAATGTGTATTAGTATTTAGATCATATACAGTATTTATTCCCTCAACAATTTACAAGTTGGATACCTGGAGCTTACTTTACAAACGTGAGTTGAGGAATATTTCTTAAATACTTTAATGAAAGAGGTATTTATAATAGAAAACATTTTAAACAGAATCATCTGTATTAAAATCCAAGGTTCCCTTTCTTGAAATTTCTATTATGGCATAGTGTATGCCTATCTTCTTATCCAGAACTTCAACCAAATCTATCTCTCTGTCCCCTAGCACATAGCAAAGACAATTGTTGGGATTCAAAATCAGATCCCATCATGGCATTGCGTCTTGCCAGTGCAGGGGAAGCTTGGGATCAAGATTACTATAGTGGGCTCTCCCCGTACTGGCAAATTGAATCCCAGTCGCCAGTAACTCAACATGAATTGGTACAGTCATGAGGCTGGGGCTGACAAGTTGCTGATTTTCAGCCTCAGCCCCACAACTGCATAGATTAAGACTCTGGTGCAGTCCCAGGGATGGGCATGACAATCAGATGATTGTCAGTCTCAGCCCTGGGACCACACTGGAGTCAGTATGAGACTTGTTTCCATCCCAATCTGGGAGTTCACCATGACCCAGCACCAGAATGTGCCTTGTTCCTCAGTTCTTACGGGCGCTACAGGGCAAACAAAGCACTCACCATGCTGGATCATGGGGAGCCCCACAGCTTCCAGGACCTGGCACCCTGGCCCAGCTGATGAGCTCCCCTTAAATCAGCAGCCTGAAAATAGTGAAGCGAAGCACCATGCAGAGCTTCAACACACAGCTGTCAGCCTGCTGACATGGGAGGAGCTGCCAACCATGCCATGCCAAGCAGCCAGCATGAAGTGCAGTAGAAGCCAGCCACAAAAACGTTACATACATTTTATGGAATATTTTTATGGATGGTTTCTCATTTTGTTGCACCATCAACTGCCTGAATGTGTGGCAGGATTACTATTTATGACATGATTAAGAGGTTAATCACAAGTGTAAGACCTGCCAGGGCCCTCTGTCATTCTAGCAAATCAGAAAAATTAATCCATTAGAATGTGATTGATTGCTATAAGAAAAAAAAAAAAAATCAACATTGGATCTCTGGTTCAAGACACTTCGCTATTTTATATTCTTTGTTAATCTTACCTACTGAATGAAAATAAAGGTTTTTAAAACACAGAAGAGCATAAATACTAGAATCTCAGAGGCAAAAGAGAAGGAAATATGTACTTATCATAATTTTAAAATGCTTTTACTTTTCTATAGGTGGACAAACATTTACAGCTACAGGCCTTTGAAACCACAACTGAGGATTTGTCTCTTCCCATGTTTCTCCCTCTAAAGAACTATTTCTCAGGTCTAGCACCCTATTTTATATCAGCAATACCACTCCAAACCAAAAATCCTCATCAACATAAAAGGCACCTACCTACCTGTTGGTATTTGGAAATGCAAAGATGTCAGCTAACACATTTTAAAACACTTTTACAAAAGTATTTTTTCTGGGTTTGGATAATTAAAAAAACAACTAATTAATAAATAATAAACTCCTGGTCTTAAGTAATCAAACTGGTAATGGGATGGCTGAAGAAAACTTCTAAAGTTTCAGTTCAAGCTTGATAAATCCCACAATTTTCAAACATAACAATACTGAGAATATTGTAATCCACAGAATTGCATATATGTTGAATATCAACCTTGCTACTCTTGAGACCATAAAATTATCTCAACACAGACATTCGTTATCAAGTCTTCACAATACTTAGTTTTCACTGTACCTAGTTTTAATCAGCAGAGTAAGATTTGAAAGAAAGTGTTAGCACACGAGTGTTTCGCTAATAAGCCACATTTCAGATACTTCTAAACGTGAAAATGAGATGCCTTTCATGGTGGTTTGAACATTTTCTCTTGCATACTTTGATAGTCAGTGATATAGTTTATAATGCTAAACTATCAATGAATTATGATTTTTGACCCATTGAGATGAATTGGTTATGTTCTTATTTTCTTAATGTTCTAAACTGCTCTCTCACAGACAAGGGGATGAAACCTGGGCCTCATTAAAACCAATGACTTTACTGGAAGCACAATACCACCATTCTTCAGTTTTCTTTCTTTTGTTTAAATAAAAGATTCAACTTCTGGAGTATGTTGTGATGGGACCACAGAAAAGGAGCAGTTCAACAAACTTCCACAAAATGATTTTTTTTAAAAAGGAAGCGCAATTTGGGGAATTGGGTTTCCTGCACCCAAATGGATAAACACCATGGGCTCATCCAGGCGAGCGCACACGTGCCTGTTGCAGCATCTCAAACCACTTTGCACATGCAGGAACAAAAAAAACATTTCCCGTGCTGCAAATTTGCAGCATGGGCGCAAATTTAGACCCCTGGATATCCAGGGATCAAACAATGCCCTGGGGGAAAAAAGCAGCGCAGGGCAGTCCGGAACCATGCCCTAAGGCAACCAGAGGCTCAGTCTCCACATAGATGCTCTGGTAGCCTGCCAGTGTCTTTGTGGTTGGCCCTTTCCCCAGTGCTGAAGCACACTGCTGCAAGCTGTAGGGACATGGACCTGGCTCTATACCAGGTAAGTCGGAGGTTGGGGGGCTGGAGCAGGGGGGGAAGGGAACCATGGGGGAGGCCCCACCTTGCCCCAGCCCCCATTTGTTCCCCCTGCCCCCCATTCATTCCCCCACCTTCCCACTGACTCTCCCAGCCTTCCCACCCACCTACACACACACTCACTAGAAATAGCAGCAGCCACCTCAGGGGCTGGAGATGAGCAGGGGAACAAGCAGGAGGCTTGAGACAGCAGGGGAATGTCTCCAGCCTCCTGCTCATCTCCAGCTTCCCAAGGCTGGAGACGAGCAAAGGAATGAGCACCTGGACCTCTTCAGCCTCTGCAAGAGAAGGTTGAGAGGTGACCTTGTGGCTGCCTATAAAGTTCATCATGGGAGCACAGAAGGGAATTGGTGAGGTTTTATTCACCAAGGTACCCCTGGGGGTTACAAGAAATAATGGCCATAAGCTAGCAGAGAGCAGATTTAGACTGGACATTAGGAAGATCTTCTTCACAGTTAGAGTGGCCAAAGTCTGGAATGGGCTCCCAAGGGAGGTGGTGCTCTCCCCTACCCTGGGGGTCTTCAAGAGGAGGTCAGATAGGCATCTAGCTGGGGTCATCTAGACCCAGCACTCTTTCCTGCCTATGCAGGGGGTAGGACCCGATGATCTATTGAGGTCCCTTCCCACCCCAGCATCTATGAATCTATCTGTGAATCTAGGGGGATGGAGACAAGCAGGAGAATGAGCAGAGACAAGCTCCTGGAGATGAGCTGGAGACTTCCCCTGTTGTCTCCAGCCTCTGGCTCATTTGCTCATTTTCATCCTCTGGAGGCTAGAGACAAGCAGGGGAACAAGGTGGGGGCTGAATATCAGTGGGGGTGGGGTCTGGAGGGGAGCTATAGCTCCTGGTGGGGGGTCTGGGACCTTGCAGGCAGGGTAGTCTATGTGCTGGGGGAGAGGCTCTGCCTTGTGGGGGGCAAAGGACCCACCCCTCCTACTCAGCCTCCACACCCACAGTTCCCCCCACCTACCCACACACTGACCTACATCCCCCCCACAACCTTTCATATCTACACCAACCTTCCACCCCCCTCCTGCAAACCCTACATCCACCCATCACACACCCACCATGTGATAAGGAAACCAATAGCAAACACAGATATTTAGGATTTATTTTATTATGATGCTAGAGATACTGGTAAGCTCCAAATTGCTTTAACATTGTAAATAGAGCAATAAAACATTGCCCGTCTGATCAATCCCTCTCTCTCTCTTTTGTTCTAATTGTGGAAGAATGTGGATTTTGTGGTATTTTTAAAAGTGAATTTGGGATGCTGCTTCAGCAGTACAGCTGACACAAGGAGCTAGTGTCCCCAGATACCAAGTGGCTGGGCCTCAGCAGCTCTTGTCTATTTGTATCTTTCAGAGATCATGATCCTTAAAGCCTACCTAGTTAACAAATAGTCCCCACTGTGTGGGGCCAAAGTTTGAAAGACAGATTCATAGATGCTAGGGTCAGAAGGGACCTCAACAGATCATCGAGTCTGACCCCCTGCCTACGCAGGAAAGAGTGCTGGGGTCAGATGACCCCAGACAGATGCCTATCCAGCCTTCTCTTAAAGACTCCCAAAGTAGGGAAGAGCACCACCTCCCTTGGAAGCCCATTCCAAATTTTGGTCATCCTTACTGTGAAGAAGTTTAACTGTGTTAAATTAAGACTATGCAAGTTTTTACACATACCTTTATAAGAAGTGATTAACATTACTGATATTAAAATACTCCCAATACTCTAAGGCTGCTCCTTAAGTCCTGGGCCAATTTCTTCCCTGTTCCTGTTACATAAGTGCTAAGTGAGACCCTCCAGCATTGCTTGTTGCTACAGGAAATTGTGTTTCCTACACACTCATTTCCTCAGGATGGCAGAGAAAGAAATTCATGATGCCAGCAACACATTACTTGCTCAGTATTGTTGCCAAGGGGTTAGGTAAAGACTGTGGACCACTGCCAAAAGGTTAGTAAAGCCTGGGTATTGCTGTGATGGGTATCTGCTATAGACCACCAGACCTGGAGGACAAGGTGAGATGGATGAGGCTTTCTTCAAACAGCTAACAGAAGTTTCCCAATCATAGGCCCCAGTTCTCATGGGGGACTTCAATCACCCTAACGCCTGCTAGGAGGGCAAGACAGCAGTGCACATGCAATCCAGAAAGTTTTTGGCAAGTACTGGGGGCAACTTCCTCGTGCAAGTGTTGGAGAGGCCAACTATGGGCCATGCCCTTCTTGACCTGCTGCTCACAAACAGGAAAGAATTGGTGAGGAATGTAGAAGTGGATGACACCTTGGGTAGCAGTGACCATGAGATGTTTGAGTACATGATCCTGAGGGAAAGGAAAGGAACACAACAGAGTAAGGACCCTGGACTTCAGAAAAGCAGACTTTGACTCACTAGGGACCTGATAGGCAGAATCCTATGGGAGACCTGTCTGAGTGGACAAAGGAGTCCTGGAGAAAGGGTGCAGAAATGAACCATCCAAATGCACAGGAAGACTAGCAAGTATGGCAAAAGACCAGCTAGCCTTAGCAGAGAACTCTTCAGGGAACTAAAACAAAGAAATAAAGCTTACAAGAAGTGGAAACTTGGACAAACAACTAGAGAGGAGGATAAGAATATTGCTCAGCCATGCAGG
Organism: Caiman crocodilus; assembly: GCA_030014935.1. Classification (NCBI taxonomy): domain Eukaryota; kingdom Metazoa; phylum Chordata; order Crocodylia; family Alligatoridae; genus Caiman; species Caiman crocodilus. Next base: position 81,642,115 of record JAGPOW010003642.1, read on the forward strand.
GATAAAATCAGGAAAGCCAAAGCATAAAAGGAGTTGCAGCTAATAAAAGGTGTGAAAAGTAACAAGAAGGGTTTCTACAAGTATGTCAGCAAACAAGACAAGGATCAGGGCAAGTGTGGGTCCATTACTGAATAGGGGAGGCAACCTAGTGACAGATGATACAGAAAAGGCTGAAGTATGCAATGCCTTTTTTATCTCAGTTTTCACAAGCAAGGGCAGCTCCCAGACTACTGCACCTGGCAGCACAGATTGGGGAGAAAATGATCAGCCAACAATGGCAAAAGAACAGGTTACAGACTATTTAGAAAGCTGAATGTGGGCAAGTTCATGAGGCCAGACACAATACACCTGAAGGTGCTGAGGAAGTTCAATGATAGGATTGCAGACCCATTGGCCATTATCTTTGAAAGCTCATGGCAATCGGGGAGGTCCTGGACAATTGGAAAAGGGCAAATCTAGTGCTCATATTTAAGAAAGGAAAAAAGGAACCATGGAACTACAGACCAGTCAGCCTCACCTCTGTCCCTTATGGAGCAGGTCCTCAAGGAATTAATTTCTAAGCACGTGGAGGAGAAAAAGGCGATTAGGAACAGTCAGCATGGATTCCCCAAGGGCAAGTCAGGCTTGACCAACCTGATTGCCTTCTATGATGAGATGACTGACTGTGGACGTGGGAAGACCAGTGTATGTGATATACCTTGACTTTAACAAGGCATTTGATATGATGTCCTACAACACTCATGCAAGCAAACTAAGAAAGTATAGGTTGGATGAATGGACTGTAAGATGGATAGAAGACTGGCTGGATCTTTGGGATCAGATCGTAGTGGCTCGATGCCTAGTTGGCAGCCGGTATCAAGTGGAGTGACACAGAGGTTGGTTTGGGGGCCAATGTTCAATATTTTCATCAGTGACCTGGAAGATTGGATTGAGTGCACTCTCAGCACGTTTGCAGATGACGCCAAGCTAGGGGGAATAGCAAATACACTGCAAGGTAGAGGTAGGATTCAGAGTCCTTAACAAATTAGAGGACTGGACCAAAAGAAATGTCATGAGGTTCAATACGGACAAGCGCGAAGCCCTGCACTTAAAACAATCCCATACACTGATACAGGCTAGGGATTGACTGGTTAAGCAGCACCTCTGCAGAAAAGAACCAGAGGGTTCCAGCGGTCAATAAGCTGAATAAGAGCCCCATTGTGGCGTTATTGTGAAGAAATTTAACAGCATACTGGTCTGCATTACTAGGAGCAGTGCCAGCAGAGCAAGGGAAATGATTCTTTCCCTGTATTCAGCACTGGCGAGGCCACATCTGGAGTACCGTGTCCAGTTTCGGGCCCCCCATTACAAAATGGACGTGGACAAATTGAAAAGAGTCCAGCAGAGGGCAATGAAAATGGTGAGGGGGCTCGGACACACAACTTTTGAGGAGAGGTTGAGGGAACTGGGCTTATTTAATCCGAAGAAGAGAAGACTGAGAGGAGATTTAGTAGCAGCCTTCAACTACCTGAAAGGTGGTTCAAAAGAGGATGGAGCTAGACTGTTCAGTGGTAGCAGATGACAGAAGAACCAAGAGTGGCAAGTTACAGCAAGGGAAGTTTAGGTTAAGTATGAAGAAAAACTTTCAGAAGTGGGGTAGTAAAGCACTGGAAAAGGTTACCCAGAAAGGTTGTGGAATCTCCATCCTTGGAGATTTTTAAGACCTGGCTAGACAAAACCTTGACTAGGATGATGTAAATGTGGATGGTCCTGCTCTAAGCAGAGAGCTGGACTAGATGACCTCCTGAAGTCCCTTCCAACCCTATATATATATATATATTATGATTATATGAAATAAGCACTTGGTCTTGATGTTATATATATATATATATATATATACACACACACATACACATACACACATATATATATATATATTATGATTATATGAAATAAGCACTTGGTCTTGATGTTACGGTCAATTTTTTTCAGTAACTGCAAGATTGCCTTTTTAAAATCACTTTCACTTTGAATCAGTTTATATGCAGTATTTATCATAAAAGATACAAAGATATTATATAAATATCATTTTTTTTGTCAAGCTTATTTCACTGCATTTTTATTCATACACAGGCCTATACAGCAAATGTTATTTTTATGCAATGAAGTTGTTCTAAAATGAAAACTCCAACAGGCATCTATTAACTTAGGGTTGTAAATCAATTAACACACTTGCATACCAAAACATGCAAGATTTATTTTCCTAATCATAAAAATGATCAGGCCATCTAAATCAAAGTTATTGCCATAAAACCAAATTGAGAAGTTTCTGATTTTTGAGGTGACACCATAGAAGTGGAGGATCTCTCTGAACTGGCATATTGTGTATAAAAGTCCGTGACAAACTGTGTACTTACCACTTAATAGTTTTGCGGCAGTCAGAATAAAATACTCCCCTGGGCTATACTGCCTTGTCTCCTACGATCATTGGCAAGCACATCATAGAATCCAGGGGGGGCCAAAATGGCAGATCCCGTCAGTGGCCAGACTCCATTTCCCAGGAACCCCTGGCCATGCAGCTCCTGAAGTCTGCATGCAGACCCCAGGAGCGTGGGGCAATGACAGCACACGGCTACAGAACCAGGGCTCTGTCCCAGACTCCCCCCGGCACTGTCATGGCCCTACACTCCCAGGTTCTCCACGGAGACTAGCTGGGAACCTGTGGGCAGGGTGCATGGCTGGACAAAAAAAACTGCTCCGGGGCTGGGATCTTGGGCCAGTGACAGTGTAGGGCCACAGCACAGCTATGATCTGCTCCCTGCACTCCCCTGCCCACACAAGCTATATTCATCACAGGGGTGTGTTGGCAGTGTAGGAAAAGAATAATTGTGTCTAAAATGGCCAACATTGTACTTTAGCTTAAACATATTTTCATAGTTTTATAGATATTAGGGGTTGGAAGGGATCTTACAGGGCATCGGGTTCAGCCTGCCTGCACTTGGGCAAGAAAGACTGCTGGGGTCAGATGACCCCAGAAAGATGTTCTCCATGTCCATTTCTTTTACTTTCTGGTACCCTTGTAAAGAATAATCACACTCCCCTACCAACCTTTGTTCTGCAAGGCTAAGCAAGGAAAGCTCTTCTATTTTCTTCTTGTGAATACTCTCTATTCCCTTAATCACAGTAGCCACTTGTGGAAACTGTACCAGTTTGATTATTTTTTCTTGAACATGCATGACCACAACCCTTTGCAGTATTATAAATAAGGTTTTACCAGTACTTCAATACAACAGCATTAATCCTTCTCTACCTGGGAATATGCCTTCACTGATGAATCTCAAGACTGCATTTCCTTTGCCATAATCAGTGCTGGTTCATAATCCTTCTGTGATTGACAAATATATCTAAAACTTTCTTCTCTATCATTTCCAACTGATAACATTTGTTTATAGTGGAAATTCTTATCAGACTCTAAGGGTCTTGCACTCTGTATTATTGAATTTCACTTAATTTCTATTACTCAAGGCCCTAAAAGATTGCCCAGTTGTCCATCTTACTTTATTATGTAGCTAGTCTCCTCTTTATGGATGATGCTTCCTTTGTGTTGGAAATGTCATCAGCACATTTCTACTTTTTGTGCCAATGTCTTTAATATTAAAATTAATATTTTCATTAAAATAAGAGCGAGAGCCCATGTTTTGTACTTAGAGGGCAGGAATTCATATCAAAACTGGAACCCTGACTGCAAGTTTCAATAATGGTACACATGACTAAATAGCCACAGAAAATCAACTTTTCTTTTCCTTCCAAAAAGGAGGCAGCAGTGATTGTCAAATAAGACTGACGTACACTGAACATAACAAGCAGTGTCCGATGTACTGTTGAACTGTACCTTACTGGACACACTGAGAATTTAAATTTACAGGGATATCTTGCTTATCTGCTCCCATTCAAAAGCATTAAAATTAATTTACTAGACAGACCATTTTCTTCACAGTGCAAAAAGAAATGCGGTCTTTGATTTTGGCCAAGTTTAAAAGAGAAATATTTAAATTAAAACACAATACATTTTCTGTTGCTATCAGGTTTTACAAAAATAATACAACAATGCAATAAAATACAACTATAAAGTAGAAAAATATCTCTGTGATTAAGCTTATATAAAATAAATGCCTAATTCCATTCTTGGGATGCAAGTCTCATTTAGTGTAACCTTACCAGTTCCTTATATAAATAAATTCATTGAATCTCATTTAATTGATTTGTAAATGGTTATTCCTATTGTCACTGCTTCACACAGCTTTGTTACTGACAGTGCATCTATTTTTCCACTTAAAATAAAGACAGACTCAAACATTATTTTACTTTTTTAATAAACAATACAGTTTAAATCGTTAAAATTAAAAGAACCAGTATATAGTAGAGCCAAGTATTATATTTTTTTTCCACTCCATGCCAGGCTTTAGATGTTGGACTTATAAGTGGATGAAGGTCCTCCTCATGAGAGGAGGCTTATGCTTAAAACGCTGGTGTAATATAAATTGAGTATGCTAAGATAGAAAATGGCTTAATACAAGCCACATTACAACAAAAATAACAGTTTTTGTAGCTTACGTAGTGGGCTGTCTCTTTTAGCATTTTATTTTGCCTCATTAATGAGAAAAGTATACTGGTCTTCTTACTTTAATGGTCTACAAAATATTGGCAAGACTGAATTTCTCCAGAATATTGTGACACTTTGTCCTGCTAGTCGGAAAGTCAAAATACCAAAGGGAGAAATCCAAATGGAACTGAAAATTAGAATCCTTTAACCAAACCATCCAGAATGCATTGCATTTCCATTTGGCATAAAAATGGATCAGTATTTATTTTACTTTTTTTTTTTTTAATTCCTTCAAATCTACATATTTACAACATATCTATTCTACTTTTCCTTTTTCCCTTGTCTCTCCTTAATGTAATTTCCACCTTTATATATCCTTAAAACAATTCCTATTTGCTTCTGTTCAATCTCAGTCACACTGACATTTTTTTATTAGCTTTTTAGGGTTTTTCTTTCTTTCAAACCCTTGCTTCTTTCCTGTCTTTGTGCATGAGTCTGCTTTGTTTTTTCATCCATATACACGTAAATGATCCTACAAAGAAGGCCAGCAGGAAAAAAGGTAACAGTGCTGTGACTTACTGTGCCATTAGCAAGCCACAGCTTCAGAAATAATTTCCAATATTTTCTCTTTTGGTGAGTTTGCATTTCTTCAGAAAAACATTTAGTTGATAGTATACTTATAACATACTCTTGTGCCACAACAACCAAGACTGTCAGACAAAGCAATGCAGCACAATTGGATGAATGTACCATAACATGGAAAGCCGGTAGGGTCCCAGTAGCAGCTGCAATGATGAAGTTCAAAAAACATTAAAAAAGAAGTCAAATCATGAAAAATATATTTGTAAGTTAAGGGAAATCTATTTCAATGAGATTTAGGCTTTTAAAATTCACAGGTCAATTGCCACAGTAAGAAAATAAATTCAGATATAATGAAGAACTAGCCTAGAAAAGGCTCAGCTTCCAATATTCAAAATTATTAAAAACAATACATCTGTTTATCCTATTATGACTTAACTGCCTTCTAGCCTATGGGAATAAATAGAATGGTATGATAATCTGTAACGTTCTTTTACATTTTTTTTTACCGATTAAAGAAAATATTTTCTCAGAAAAAAAGTTAAATTGGCAAAGAGAAATGACACCACAGATCCCGAGACAAAATTACCCTATGAGATTACCATTTTAATGAAAACTGGTTTGAGGGATTAGGGCATAGTCTAATATACCCTAATATATACTAGGACATTTTTAGTGACCAGCTGCTTATAAATCCTAATATTTGTGACTTGGTTTGTATGTTCTTAAATAAAACATGCTCATAGGTTTTATTTAAAAAAATCTCACTGCTTGCTATCAAAGTTAAAAGACCATATGCATACGAATAGACATACTGTAAACATATGAAATTCTAATTAAGGAAAATGGATCTACTGTAATTTAATCTTTTACAAAAAGTTACTACAAGTTATTGATAACTGAATCTCTCCTAGTGTCTCATTTTCTAGAAAATTAAACCAACATTTCCACTCTCATCAAAGTTGAACCACTATTACTTTAGGAAATACCCATGTTTATTTGTTCATCAGAAGTACAAATCAAGTGGCACATATTTCCATTTGCTCTTCAGGCTGACAGTTTCAACTTCATTACATTTTACAAGAAAAGAGCAAGCTTACAGTGGTCCTGTAAAGTCTTTCATATCGCAACTGAGGTTTAAATGACGACAGTGGAGAAAAGCAGTGGTGATGCAAAGTAAGACCAGCCCAATTGCCCTTATCTGGTGAGGAGATCTTTTTTCCTGTTTGGCTTGCAGCAGTGAATTTTTTTTTCTGGTCAGGTTGCCTTCACCAACCCCAACAGAAGTAAAAGGTTAACATGCCCTGGTAAATCCATCTTGAGGATAATTCTTTGTATCTGATATAGATGATCCTTCAATCTGTAGGTCGGGGAATGATACTAATGTGAAGAAAATTATCAGGATAACTCATATGTTCACTTAGCCACTGTATTGGTGTCTCCAGCATTGGCTCTATTCCATGAATCATTACTTGAATCGTCTTTTCACCATCTAATTCAATGAAAAATAAAAGACGATTAATAAAAGAAACACAGTTCAAAACTACTTAAATAAATAAGAACTTACATAAAAGTTTAATTTACAATAGGCTGAAATTAACTGCTCTGATAGAGCAATAAATTGTACTACAAGCTTCATGAGACCAAGAAATATTGACACAGAGAAAGTTGAGAATGTTGCAGTTTGCATCATGTAAAACAGAAACTCTAACATAAAATGAATTCTGAGAAAAATTCTGTTAAAGTGAAACTTAATGAAAGTGCCAGTCTTCTTTATTACACTTACAGTTCTGTCCTACAGAAATAACAGTTTTATGTTAATAACATTCTAAAGACATCCTACGTTTTCCAGTTCTAGAAATTACGCTAAAAAAAAAAAGACAGCACAGATGACATGCCTTACTTTAGTGAATGACCCTCATCTCCAAAAACGTAATACTTTATATAAATAGAATTTTAAATTCGTTTATCTGGGCTCTCCTGGAAAAGGTGTATGATATATAGTAAATCAGGTTCTATAAATCACAAACAACCAGAAAACCCTGAACTTTATTCATTTTACTAAGTATTATTTTCTCAGTTTAAAGGCTCCAGCAACATAATTGGGTTACTCAATGTTAACTGAGCTGGTACCAAATCTTTCCACTTTGTTTCATTTAAATAAATACATGAGTTAATTTCTAGTATAACAGAGATCTATTCTAAGAATATTTCAATTCCTTGTATTAATACTTGTCCCAAAAGATGAAGAAACTTTGATCCTTCAATTCAAATGATGGGAACCAGCTAAAACAGCTGACATGATTGCCACAAAAGCAAAACTGGTTAAAAAAATGCATCATTTCTCAATCTTGAAATGAGAAGTAAAGCCATTTTAAATCTGCTCAGAAAGACAGTTAAAAGAAAAGTAACCAGTGACCTTTTATTATTTACGTGCTATACTTAGGCACACATGTGCACCAATCTATCAAGTAAAATCAGCATTCACTGTCCCTAAATGTCAGTGCTCTCCCTATTCGAAAACCAAAACTCTGATGTTCCCAGAGAATGAAAGACTGTGCTGCCATAGGAGTATACATAGGATAGCAGATTATAAGAAACAAAAGGAAAATTGCTGGTTATCTTAGTAAGAGGGCCATGATTCTTTGCAAAACAAATAGGATGTTATTTGTGTTCTGTAACCAGGATAAAGGTCTGACAACCATCTCACAACCAGCTGCCAGATATTAATTATTAAACAGATATTAAATATATTAGACCCCTTGTTATACAACATCAGCAATTACAAGTCACTGTGTATCAATCTTGAGAGCAGAGATGCAGTACTGTATTTAAATAAACTTTAAAAAAAAGAAGTTTTTTGTATGATACCAACAGTTACAAGTTTACAAAAAAAAATTGAGGGCTCAGATAACTGAGGATGTACTTTATTTCAACTAAGCGCATTCCTAAATTTGGTTTAAATCTTAGGTCTTGGTTCCACAAAAACACGTGGCATGCAGGCATTCTCACTGTACTCTGCATGAATGTTTTCAGCTTTAGGGTTTTTTTGTGGACAGAGCATAAAACGGGGTGCTGCCATTTTATGATGAGCTATGCTGTTTTAGATCAGACATTTTGATAAGCTTAAAATGGTATCAGTCAGACTGTAATAATTTTACAAGGTCAAAAGGCAGCTTGCATTAAGTATAGTACTTATAATGGGAAGTTGTTACACCATGACTAAAACAGGTATTTCTTACCAAATGTAGCAACATATTTTGAGGGTTTTTTTAACAGCTTTCAAAATACAAGCCTGGACACAATATTCTACCGGTTAGCCATACTGTTGATTATATCAGTCTATATTATGGGATTATTTAATTTTAGAAAACAATTTTACCTTGCTCTTTATATATGCAAACTAGAAAGCAGAGAGGACAAAGGGGCTTTTCTGAACTTGGCTATTCCTTTTGCACTTTGATGCACTGCACACTGGGAAAAAGCCACATAGTTTGAGAAGTAAATACATTTACTCTAAGTGAAATATAAATAATGAAGTCAAGACCTTTCATTCCGCGTGCCACACCAAGAAATACACTGGTTCCAAAACATTTGGTCATACCAAATTTCTACATCAAAACAATTCATATAACAATTTAAATTTCAAGATTCATAGCTACAATGAATTATACCATGGAAGTATTTATACCTGAAGAATGTGTACATAATAAAGTTCAAAGGGGATATTAAATATAAAATAGATTTAAAGCAATACTAGTTTACAACTTAATTCACTGTTTATGTAGAATTGAACCATCTTTGCTATTTTCCTCAAACACAGAACCATGTGTCAGTAAAGGGAACCTTTTTTTCCCTATTTAACCCTATATTCAAATTATAACTCCTCATTTGCAATTGTCAAATTTGACCAATAACAGATGATAGTCCAGATACTATCCTGTCTCTAAAATATCTAAATTCCCCTCTACATGTTACATTTATGCTGTAGTCACTGTGTTAATCATGGCATAAATGGCAAAAGTGCACTCAATTTAAGGTGCCATAAAATGGCAAACTGGCCATAAAAATATAATGCATAACATTTTTATAGCTGGTTTATATGGCACCTTAAATTGAACACATAGCAGGTCTGGTCCAGGGCCAACAATCACCTGATTGCCAACTTCTGTCCTGAACAACTGAAATCAAGATGAAGTAAGCAGGACGCTCACTACACCTATATTACAATGGGTGATATTTAGGGCACTTGCCTAGGGAGGGGAAAGGCTGGGTTCTAGGCTCTCCTCAACCAGAGGGTGTTTGAATCCATTTCCTATTTTTCAGGCAACTGCCCCAACTACTGGCTTAAAGGCTAGCCATGTCTGACAGCACCCTCCATACCTCCTGCTGAAGCTGCGTGTACACGATACCACCTCTGAAGGCAGTTGCAACACCCTCCGGTAGCCACCCTAACCCCGTTCTGTACTCCATCTTATCGGTGTACTGTCCTGTCCTTGCCTACTATGCCTTGATGCAATATTTATATCATTTGGGAGACTGCCCTCAGACCATTAGTGTGACATTTTTGGTGTTTTACTCTGCCCTTCTCAACATTAGGCCACCTCATTCTGACCCAATCCATTCTTCTAGGGCAGCAATTCTCAACCAAGGTGCCACAGCACCCTGGGATACCTCGAGAACCTGTCAAGGGTGCCATGGGGTGCCACACAATGTTAGCACTGTTAGATTTACAAACATGATTCAGTTAGGTTTACAAATAAAATAAACTCAGACATTTCAAACAGAAACAGACCATTGTTGTGGTCTTTTTGAGTTCTCTGCAACAGAAAAACTGCTTTAACATTTTTCTCTAGGCAAAAAAAGAGATAAAATTTAGAGCTAGTATTTTCCAACGAGTGCTCAGACTATCTAGGGGTGCTCTAAGTCTAAAAAGATTGAGAAACACTGTTCTAGGGATTGCTTGCCCTGTATTCAGACTCAGTCCACTGGGCCCCTTCTCTGTCCTGCAGTCAGGCTTCACACAGGGTTGGTCATCCTCAGTCCAATACTGCAATCTACGACCTCCTGATTTGCATCGTCAGTGGCCTCCCATGTCCCTTAAAGCCACCCCCATGCCTTGCAGCTAAACATAAACACAGGAAACCAAATTAGCAGGCTTATTGCTCTCAAGCCTACCTCTGCACTCAGAAACAGCGGTTACGGGCCTCTGTTTCACTAGGCTATCAAGCGAAAAGGAATGCAAGAGTCATTAGGGCCAGAGTGACAGCATTCCAAATACAGGCGGAACCCAAAGAGGAAGGCATGCTTCTGCAAGATGCTTAGTCCTGGGTTCTGCTTTCTGTTCCCAGTATTATTTATGTATTTTATCAAATAACTATTTAGTAAAATGACTGGCACTCCTGCATCCAGTGCCAGATACATTTTTTTCATTTAGCAGTGTAAGTATGCCCCATACAGTCTCCTACCATGGATTAAGCCTGGGATATCAAAATCACTTTCTGCCTCAGTACACATCCAGACTCTGGGCTCCTTGTGGGCTGAATCTAGCTTGGGCACAGGGTGATTTCAGCCTAAGGCATGTGATAGTAGCACTACCTCTAGCTTTGGCTCCTACCATGGGCCCCATACTGTCACCACCATGTTCCCCATACTGGAACCAGAGCTGCCACTGCTGCTGCATGTCACAGGTCTGACTCTCTGACACAGATGGCTTCAGCCACAGGCTGAGAAGATGGGACTGCAGCAATACCAATGCGCAAAGCAGCAGAGCATGAGTAGTGCTGCATCTGTACTCATTCATCCTCCTGCTGCTTGCTTGCCATGTCCACCAGGGCCTAAAGGCCTCAGATTCTGTGGCAAACCACTCCCTCCTTTCCATGTCCTACCTCCCCCCAATTTCCAGTGGCCTGCCAACAGCTTGTCAGGATGGACAGAGTGGCTCCAAATATTACATATGGTCAACTGGATATTTTTGACATCCCTGGATTACTACTAATGGGCATGTGTAGACTAAAAGGGGGCTCTAAATGAAACAGAGGAATTTTAAAAACACCGCTTCAATGTAAGGTAACATAAACCCCTGTATCATGTACACCTGTGTCTTACCTTCCTCTCCATTGGCAGGGATGGGAGGGTGAGCTGATGGTAGGCAGAGCGGTCCCTGGGCTGCAGTGGGGGGGGGTTGGGGCTTCCCTCCACTTCAGTGGCGGCTCAGGCACCTGGGCTCAGGTGGTCCTAGAGGGCATCACAGCTGCAGAAAAAGGACCGGGTCCCCATGCAGCTCATGCAGACAGGCAGGCTCCCAGTGGGGGGGAGAGATCAGGCTTGTCACCTTTTTTTTTTTTCCTTTGGTGGAGCCTGCCTTCCCAAGCCGTTGCCAGGCTGCCTGCACAGTCCCTGAGCCAGAGTCCAGTGTTTCGCTCCATGGCGGTAGGACAGCAAACTAAAACTCCTCGGAGGTGTTATAGTTTGCTGCGCCCCAAGTCATTTCAGGTGCATTATGCCACTGAATGTACTACAGCCGCTGAAATTAAGACACAATAGGATTCTGATGCATGCAAACACCAACACCATTAAATCGGTGCAAAAGCATTTAACTCACTTAAAAGTGTCGTGCATACATGCCCCTCGTTTCATCTATAAACACCCAATGACAAGATTCTCCTCTGCTAAAAAGTCAGTTAACCCACTTCCATGGTATGAAGTTCAGAAAGCAAAGAAACAGAGCTTCTGATGGAGGATCTGTCACAGTGCATCCCTGTGACTTTTTCTATGGCTGAAGGAACATCTATAAACAAACTATATACTTGGGCAGGGGTTTTCAACCTTTTTGGGTCAGTGTACCCCTGGCGGCCAGTCAATGAGTAGGGGCGGTCCACCAGCAGCTGATCGATGACCGGGAAGTGTGAGGGGGGATCCCCTGCAACCAACTAGCGAGCATGTTGGCAGCAGAAGTGCTGATGGTTCCCACTGCCGAGTACCCCTTGAGGCTATCCCAAGTACCTCCAGGGGTACGCATACTCCCAGCTGAAAACTCCTGTACTAGAGCTACCAGGCTAATTCTTGCCAAATCTTCCCCAAACTCTGAGAATGCTTGGGAAGCATTCTTGAAGTAAAAGGACCATGCTATCTTTAATACTGGGCAGGCATTCTTAACTGTACTCCTTTAGAGCAAAACTTTTGACATTTGCTTCCTCTGGCCAAAAATGACACCACTTGACAAATATATCTTGGATTACATTGTCACTTATTGGCCAATGCTGCTCAGATTATCTAGACAAAATATAGAATGGCTCCTATTTAAGGTTTACGAAACTAAAAAGATACAAAGTCCATGAGAAGCAGGTTGTTATAAGTTGATATGATTCTCCATTACTGACTCATCTGTCCAAATATAAAAACCCCTGCAAGGCATGTGGTATTGGTATGTGGAGGGAACCAGAAGTGTTAAATAGCCTCTGGATATTATCTAAGAACAATGCAAGGAATGAATAGTCAGAAACATTCTAGTCATTTAACAATGACAGGAGATGAATTTTCTTTTTAATTCAAACATTTTAGTATGACGTTTCAGATCCATTTCAAATTTATTAATCCATATACATATCCTATCCTACTTTCAATTACAGTAAATTTTGGAGATCAATGACATTTTGTAGCAATTAAATTCCTACACATAGTTGTGTCATGTGAAAAAACTTCCTTCATCAAAGTCATTTTAATCCCTTTCAGATGTACTTAATGGCTCCTTGCACTTGTATTATAAAACTGTTAACATAAATGTTCAATCTACCTTCTCTAATTCATTTATTATCTTGAATACCTTTACTGTGCCACTTTATACTGGTTTCTTCTAATGTAACAAGTCTAAAATGATCAACCCAAATCTGGTTCTACCTATAGAAGGGTCTCTTCTGCCAAAGTTAAGGCAGGAGTCAGTGAGAAGCAGCAAGAAGTTCTGCAAAGCACTTCAGTTGAAGCCATATACCAGGCAATTCTGGATTTTTGGGAAGGTAGGAATATTAATTCTGAAAACCTGTAATAACAGGAGCAACCTAACCTGATCACTTCTTATTCTCTGTGCTGGCTAGATGAATAGGTTTTGGCTTATTCTGAACATCTGCACATCCAGCTGGTGGCAATCCCCTAGCTTCCACACATTCTTTCCCAGAATCTCTCATACTGAGGGATCCAGCAGAGCCAGAGGGCTCTTTTATACATCTGTTCTTCTAACATAGTGACTATGGACCTATTTTTGGTAATTTTTTTAGAAGTTTGTATCTTGAACAAAATAAAAGAGGACAAAACAATTTTTTTATCCAGGCTACTATCAGCCTGACCCTGGGATCTACTGTCACACGGCTGGGTATTTGTTTTCCTGACCCCCAAAACAAAGGTTTTCCCTAGACTGCAGAGGACAAGGAATTTAGATAATATTATTATTATCTCTGAACACCTGGAAAGTGATCTTGTAATTCCTGCCTTAATTGTAGTCCTCTATCTTTTTCCTTCCCTGCAGTAGCTCTCTTTTTTCCTATCTTTCTCTTTTTGTCTTTCTAAATGTTCAGCCAAGATGTATTAACTTTTGCAATACTACTGTAAAGTAACTCCTTAAATGCAATGCCTTAAATAGGCCAACATGGATAAAAGTTTATTAGGCTTAGAGTGGTTGATAATATAACATTACGTTCTTTGATCTCCCTGTAGTTAGTTTGCAAGCTAAAAAAAGAAAAGACAAAGATGCATTTAATCTGCTTCTTTTTCAACGAATTGCAGCCATTTTGTTTTAGAAAACTGGACTTAAATAGCAGCACCTTAAGACCATATGAATTGACAACCCACCCAAGAACAGGTACTATTTCCATCACTACCATCTATGCCTGATATGGAGATTTTTCTCTATAAAAGACTATTCCAAATGAAGGGAAAAAAATAAAAGAAAAACTATAATGAAAGCTTTACTTAACTTTATATTTAAAACATTTTAAATTTATCCTGTGCATTTGATAAAAGGTTTTTAGTGGAGCTGTAGCAATAAAGCCAAGCCAGCAATAAATCACACTTTAAAAAGGTTTTAGCATCTCAGCAAGAATTTACAATTATCCAGTACCTGCCAAGTCAAGATATACCAATCATCAACACAAAGACATATAATTACATTTCAAGTAGATATTTTAAAAATAAAAACTTTCCACAAAACAGTCTTGTATCTCTTTCCTGATAAGTAAGGTTGCCCACATAAGCTTAACTAATTCTGAACCAGTGATATAATTAAATGTTTAACTTTTCACAAAACATCAGGGTTGCAACTGGAAGCCTAGTGCACCAAAATTTTCTTTCAAACTACTCCAGTGCAAAACAGCCCATGTTTCTACAATAGTGTCATCGTTTTCAATAATATGGGTCATCCCAAATAAATTAAAAACAGTAAAATCTTTTTTACTTAGGTTCTTAAGTCATCGTGTATTCCCTATGAACATGTATAGATATGCATGTGCATACAAATATTGCACTTAAAATTAAAAATTGCTTGCCAATATACCAGGATGTTGCTTGTAGCTATGTTGGTTTAAAGACATAGGCAGACAAGGTTCTTTGGGTAAATCTGATAGCTTTTATTAACCAACTAAAGTAGATGGAAAAAAAATATTGCTAGTATACCTGAACTTTCATATTCCTAAATATTTGAGATAATATTTTTTAAGCTGCAACATTTAAAATGATCTCTGGGAGCTTTCTTAACATTCTAATGGATATCTATCTTTTATATAGTACCTTTCAGTTAGTCAAGTGAATTTGATCATTTGTTGCAAGACAGAACCTTGGACAGATTACTTTTGTTGCTCTGTAAACATACAGAAAATACTGATAGAGTAGCCTATTTTCAAATGAGAAGAATCAGTTTATCTGCTGGGTTTTATTAATAAAGTCCTTAAACAGGAACTTCAAGTATAACTATTGTTATAATGTAAACACATTTGTCTTCAAGGTGATAGGAAATATATACATACTAAAAGGCTTTCCGGTTACTATTTCATGTAGTGCACCTTTTTTCTATTTAAGAATGAAAAAGTTAGCTGATTTGTCATTTTGGTTTCATTATATTATGTATATACAATATTGTTCTACACTCCTTAACCAAGTTCCTTAATTTACAAGCAAAGTAAAATGGCAAATGGAGATGAGCTACTTGATTAACCTAAGAAAGTCTGGACAGTTTTGCTCCATGTCTGACAAATTCTTTAACCTCTGCGAAGTTGATCAGTAAAAATCCAGCTAATTGAATCCATCGATGTGAAAAACCACAGGCTGAAGTCTGTACTGCATACATCATGCTGAAAGATTTTTGCTTCAGCCATGGCGGTAATAGTCAGTGGGGTCAGGTCAAAGAGGGTTAAACCGAGCCAGGATATAGCCGAAGGAATACATCAAACACTGATTTTAAAAGGGCAATTAATCTTAGACAGAAATGCTTCCTGGGGAATGAGATCTCAATCTTAAGAGCAAACTACATGATGTAGCAGTAAAAATGTACATATACAAGCTTAGAGAGCTTTCATCCTGTGATCACAAACAGAAGGGCAGCACTGTTTATCAGAGAAATACAACCCCTTTCTAAAATACTTACATTCACTTCTTCCGGGCCTGTACTCATTGAGAAATAAATATCTTAATGAATACATAATAGAGTACTATTCAAGTACCAATATCAATCAAGTACATTTTATGTGCACACACTGCAAGTACTTTTGCACAGCTACTGCCTTAAAAATATATATTTATTCAATTCTGCTACAGTAAAATCGATCAATTTATTTCTGAAAATTCAGCGAAGCACAGACTGAGGGTTATATGGTAGCTGGAGGGCTTTTGGAGATGAAATTATAGCAGTGTGAGCACCATTTTTTTTATTAATTGCTAGGAACTGCTCCATATATCAGATTTGAAGGGAATCAGGCAAAGAGGTCATAAGTGATATCCTAAGAGCAGAGCTGTTTAAGATAGTTCAAAAAGTATTTTCTTGCCTCTAAATACCAAAAAATGCAAAGAGGAAACTTATGGCACATACTTGGAAGTAGATGACAAATCAAATTTTAAACATTTACATAATAGAGATAACTAAGCTCAATACTGGAGATTCAATGACTACTGGGCAATTTAACGCTGATAGGAAAAAAATTCTAGTCTTTGCTGACAGAAAAGGCCCTCTAAAATACAAGAACCACCTGTAAAGAAAAGCTGGAGAATTATTCTGCTAAAATGAAGTTAATCATCTAAACTATAATTAATAGGCATTTATACAGTTGGTGTATAAAGTTAGAAAACTCTGTTAGATCCTAGCTGAAAACAGTGAGGCTTAATATCAGGTCTTGAGAATGGATTACTCTTTTTAATGGTTTTACTGGTGAAGATGCTACTACCAATGCTCTGCTCACCACTCCGCTTAAGCTCTTCTGTTTTTCCAAGTCTGTCCTTCTTTTTGATCTCCTACTGTGAGATGCTTAATTCCAATGAGCTCATGAGATTTGCAGAATGTAAATGCACATAAGTGAGAACACCAGGGAAAAGAAGAATGGAAAGGGTGCATGTGAGGACCAAAACCATGAGCCACATTATAATCTCTGGATTTTCCAGTCTAGCACATACAGACCTGTATTTGACTCTTCATTTAGATCAGTCTCAACATCCAGCTGTGAGCTCTAACAACCTTGATGAGAAGTCCACTTTCCAGAAGTCTTACTGAGCAAATTAAAGCCCTCCACAAGCTGCAGCTGCATTAGTATGGTCCTCTCCAACCTCTCTTGCCAACTACAGCCTGCCAGGTGGCACTTTTTTCCCTTTTTTATAGTAAAGGAATCAATGCAAGTATTTATGGTGTGCATGTGTGCAAGCATACACAAGTAATATTTGCGGAGGCTGCCAGTATCCTTGACTTTGAAGGCACAGGTATGTGGGGAACTGGGGAAGCATGAAAGTTTTTGATTGTAATATCAGAGGTATTGATGAGAGGTCAGGAAAACAGACCTTACAATGACAGGCTGAGAGCTATGGGACACTTTAGCCTGGAAATGTGCAGGCTCAGGGGTGATCTGATGACCACCTATAAATTATTTATAGACCAGTATCTAGTTTGTTCACCAGAGCGCCCAAAGGGATGATGAGGTTGAATGGTTATAAACTGTCGCACTGTCGATGTACACAATGTAGGCACCTCCGTAAAAGTAAATAGCTTTACTCACACTTTCGTGCCAGCAGTTCCCTTTAGGGCAGCTTCAAGATTAAACTTACAGGGAACTCGAGAGCTCTACACACATCTGAATGATGTATTTGGTCATGATGGGGACATCCGGGGGGAAGGGATATCGTGGATGCAGGACCTCCAGTGAGGGTGATCAGGCCTCTCCAATATTGTGTGGGTCCCCCTCTTCTTTTCAGCGGGCTTCGCTTTTATCCTGCCTGAATAGCCAATAGGACTAAGTCCTTTTTGGCATGCCGAAGGGACTGCATGAGCTGGGGATTCTGCTGCATGCACTGATCACGCAGCTATTGGCTGCGCTCATTCAAACAATGCGATTGCTAGGTTTGGCGGGAACTGTTCACTGCACCAGGATGTTCTCACCGTACTGAGGAATTCCATCGCACCGAGGAATCTCATTGTGCCGAGAAATTCCACTGTGCTGAGGCATTTTTAACTACTGAGTACTGACAGTAGACAGCGCTATACTACACAAGCCAGAGCTCCTCTTGAAATACTGACAAAATATATATTCTTTGGAATTTGTCAAAGTAAAAACTTTCTGCTACAATTATTTGATTTTGAGGTACATCCTACAGAAACCTGCATTCCAGGGGCAGATTTCTCACTAACCTACCTTGTTTCCTAATAGTTATCCTGACCACAAGAGAAGGCTGAGCAGGGGGACCAGCAGGAAATGGGAGAGTCCCTGTTCCCCCAATCACTACCAGAAGTAACAAGGAATAATGGCCACAAGTTGATTGAGAGTAGATTCAGGCTAGACATCAGGAGGCACTACTTCACCGTCAGAGTGGCTAGGATCTGGAACCAACTTCCAAGGGAAGTGGTGCTGGTTCCTACCCTGGGGGTCTTCAAAAAGAGGCTGGATAATCACCTAGCTGGGGTTGTTTGACCCCAGCATTCTTTCCTGCCCATGGCAGGGGGTCGGACTTGATGATCTGCTCAGGTCCCTTCTGACCCTATCAACTATGAAACTATAATAAAACTAACTGGGTGGCTGGTAGTACAGTTTAACTTAGGGGGTCAAACAAATGTCCTAAAGCTTATAAGGAGGACTAGAATGACCTTTGTGGTATGTGCCTCCTATTCAGAACTCCTCATGATCTTGTTTGTGCCCATACACAGAAGCTTCTGCATTTCTAAATTCCATAGAAAAAGCAACACTGCTTTTGTTGACTGTTAGGAAACTGCTGGATGGAAGAGGAGAGGTCAGGATAGGAAATGTGAGTCAAAAGAAGAGAGAATTTCCAATGATTTTTTGCAAGCATCACTCCCAAACCTGACTCAATGACCTTCCAACAACAGAAACTGAGAAAGGCTTTATAGATTCACTGGAATCCTAATATGTCTACTTAAGTAAAACTGACCCCATGAATACAAAGAAGTCTAAGTGTGGATTCAGATGTCTACTATTGTAGTCATGAGTGGATCTACGATTTTGGAAAAGGGAGTGCAGAAGAAGCAAGCTATGCTGCAGGGGTGGCTGCACCCCTACTCCCATCCCAATCCTCATCCTCTGGTGGGCAGTCTGAAACACTGGAGAAGTGGGAGATATTTTTTTAAGTCCCTTAAGAAGGAAAAAAATCTTCCTTCACCATTCCTGCTCAGCCACATGTTCCCTTCCCTCCCCACCCACCACTGCTGCTGTCCCTAATTGATTGGGGAGGGGGCAGTGCTCAAGAGCCACTCCTACCCCATTCCAGCCAGGCTGCATGTGGAACTAGTCTTGGCAAGAGACAGCAGCAGCAATGGATTGGTTCCCTTCCCCTGGGCCTGCTTCTGGGCCAGAAGGGAGGAGGAACCTGTCTGCTGCTGCCACAATCCTAGTCTGAGCCCAGATAGATCAGGCAGGAGCATCTCACTTGTTCCCCACCCCCTCTCCTGCCCTAACAGGACAGCCAGAGCTGTAGTAGCAGTGGGCTAGGACAGTGGAGCAGGGAGGGGAATAAAGAAGGGGAGGGGATGTGCTGCTGAATGCAAGGAGAAAGGAGGGAGATTCTTATTCCACAACAGATGCTCCCACAGCACCCACCATAGATCCACCCTTGGTTGTAGTGGGGTTGTTAAGGTTGTCAGTAAGAAGGGATCCAACAGACCCAGCCCCAGGCTTTGGAGGGAAGGTTCAATGAACATTCCAGATCTCACTGAAGTTGTGTGGTCTGGTATGCAGGACAGTTTCTAAGCCATCCTTGAAAGACTCTCAAATACTGTATGATAAAGGACCCTTTGATGATCCTTCTAAGTCTTGTGGGACACAATTCTCTCTGAGTTTACTGGAGAGACCCTCAACAAGCCTTCTGAAATGTAAAACCTGGCATGATCTTGCCAGTCTTATAGGCTAGCCAGGACATCCATACATCTGTATGCACCTATGCTATTAGAGCCATGCTCCCTTCTGAAGTATACAAACAGGTTTTATTACCAAAGCAATTCAGAAAGTCGTAGATTCACAGATGTTAGGGTTGGAAGGAACCTCAGTAGGTTATAGAGTCTGACCCCCTGCCCCGGGCAGGAAAGAGCGCTGGGGTCAGACAACTCCAGTTAGATGCTTGTCCAGTTTCCTCTTGAATACCCCCAAGGTAGGGAAGAGCATCATCTCCTTTGGAAGCCCATTCCAGATTCTGGAACCCCTTATGGTAAAAGTTTTTTCTAATGTCCAACTTAAATCTGCTCTCTGTCAATTTGTGGCCATTGTTCCTAGTTACTCCAGGACATGCCCTAGTAAAGAGAGAATCTCCTATTCCCTGCTGCCCTCCCCTGATGAATTTATAGGCAGGCAACCACAAGATCACCTCTAAGCCTTCTCTTGCAAAGGCTGAACAGATCTAGGTCCCTCAGTCTCTCCTCTTAGAGCTTCGCCTACGGGCCTCTGGCCATACGAGTGGCCCTCCTCTGAACCCTCTCAAGATTCTCCACATCCCTCTTGAAGTGCAGCACCCAAAACTGGATGCGGTTCACCAACTGCAGCCTGACCAATGCTACACAGGCGAAGCATCACCTCCCTGGACCTGTTTGTCATGCATCTACTAATGCATGATAAAGTGCAGATAGCCTTGTTGATCGCTTTGTCACAGTGATGACTCATGTTCATCTTGGAGTCAACTATGTCTCCAAGATCCCTTTTGGCTGCTGTTCTAGAAGGTCATCTTCCAGCCTGTAAGTGTGTTGGTGTTTCTTTTTGCCCAGGTGCAGCACTTTGCACTTGTCTTTGTTGAACTGCGTCCTATTTCGTTCTGCCCATTTGTCCAACCTGTCCAGATCTGCCTGGATCCGTTCCCTATTCTGCCACAATTTGGTATCATCTGCAAACTTGGACAAGGTGCTCTCTACGCCTTCATCCAAGTCACTGATGAAGACACTGAACATCACTGGTCCAAGAACTGAGCCCTGTGGATTCCACTGCTCACATCTTTCCAGGTTGATATTGACCCATCCCCCACCACTCTCAGGATGCGAACCCCTAAGCCAATTTATCACCCACCTGACCCTGCAATCATCTACAATCACAGCCTGTCAGTTTATTTATGAAAACAGAATGCAATGCCATATCAAAGGTCTTCTTAAAGTCTAGGGAGATGACATCTACCTTGACTCCTGCGTCTAAGCATTTTGTGACCTGGCCATAAAAAGAAACAAGGTAAAGCAGGCAGGATCTGCCTGCAGTGAGTGCAGGCTGATTTCCTTTCAGCATTATTTCCCCTGCTGGGCTCCCACAAATGTGATCCTTAATGATTTTTTCCAGAGTTTGCCCAAGGATAGAGGTGAGAATAACTGGCCTGTAGTTTCTTGGTTTGTCCCTCCTCCCCTTCTTGAAAACAGAGTCCACATTGGCCCTTTTGCATTCCTCTGGGACCTGACCAGAGCACCATGAGTGCTCCAACAGCTGTGCCAGCTCTCTGCTATGACACTGGCCAATTCCTTGAGCACCCTTGGATGAAGTTCATCCAGGCCTGCTGATCTGAACACATGCAGCCTCTCCAAGTGCCCCTTCACTAAGTCTGCACTAACAGTTGGTGGGCTGGTGTCCCTCCTGTGTCTATCCATGATCCAATTGGGAGACTTGTCTTGGTCTGTGTCTAGGAACACAGATACAAATAACTCATTGAAGAGTTCAGCTTTGTTCCCACTTTCTGTCACCAATTGCCCTAGTTTGTCCTGTAGGGGTCCTATGCTATCCTGCACCTTCTGTTTGCTCCCTGAAGCAAAAGCCCTGAAGGACTTTTTGTTGTCCTTAATTTTTGTCGCTGGCCTAAGTTTGAATCCTGCTTTGGCCTTCCAAACTGATTACCTGCAAGTGCGAGCCAGGGAGACATACTCCTCCTTGTTTCCACAGCCTGTATACCTCTTTCTTTGCTCCTAGGCTTTCCTGGACTTCCCTGTTCAGCCAAGAAGGCTTCTTAGCACCTTTGCCCTCTTATGCATAATGGGATTTGTCTCCTTCTGAACCTGTATAATCGCTTCTTTGAGGAACAACTACCCTTCCTGGACCTCCATTTTGCCAATGCTCTTGAGCTTTAATGCCTCACTAACTAAACTCCTGAGTACACTGAAGTTAGCCTTTCTGAAGTCTAGCACTTCAGTCCTGCTGGTTAGTTTACCCACCCTTTGCCAGACAGTGAATTCAATCAATGGTCATTATCCCCTAGGTTACCTTCTACCTGCAGATTCCCCACCAGGTCATCACCTGTAGCTAACACCAAGTCCAGCGAGGTGTTTCTGCTAGTGGGATCATGTAACTCCTGTGTTAGGTGGAGGTCCTGTATGCAGGTTAAGTACCTATGCGAGCAGTTAGATTTGGCTGACTGCTGCTCCCAGCAGATATCAGGGTAGTTTAGGTCACCCATGACAACCATAATCTCTCAACCATACAGCCTCTGAGAGCTGTCTGAAGAACACCAGGTCTAGCTCATCCTCCTGGTGTGGCAATCTACAGTAGATCCTCACTACTAAGTCCCTTTCTCCACAACCCCCTTGTATCCTGACCCACAGTACCTTGGTTTGGCCTTCCTCTAATCCCAAGTCAGGAAGGAGGGGAGAGTGCACCCTGTTCTAAATCTCCTTCTGCTCCCTAGTTCTACATCTGAGTATTGAAGAGTATTTCAGATCATTTAAAAACTGAAAGAACTACCAATACAACAGAAAATTAAAGTGAAGTTAAGGTTGCAGCCACCCATCAGTGGTAAAAGTGCACATCATCTTTTAAGAATGGTAGTTTAAAAAAATATCTATACTGTATATTAGAAACCATTAAATACAGTGTGCAAATTGTAACAAAAAATGTAATCCTTTAAATGTATAAGCATTCATAATTAATGTAGTCAAACTACCCTGGGTTTATTCCTATAAAGATGGCAGCCCACTATTTTCTTCTTCTTTGCAAGATAACAATTGTGCTCTATTATTCAGAACCGGAATACCAGAAAGTTATCTATGTAAAATAGCATATATAAATCTCAGACAGAGCAGAGCAATTGCATAAAAAAAGCAAAAGCTTAAAAAGATAAATCAATACTTTACTAAAACTCCTATGAAACAAATTCTAGAATCAACGGTGCAGAAGGAATATTTTTAGTATTCTATAGCTAAAAAATAAAAACAAAATAGTTTCGTTTCTTTTAGAGAAAGTCAAGTTAACTTTGCTAATCCTCTGAAACCCCTTTTAAAGGGCTGTCCTGAGTGGGAATTTCTTCTTGACAGTTCTATAACTAAACAAACATATTTCCTATAAGGAGCAATTTTAGATGACTGATGTAAATGAGGGAATGAATAAGGAGAAGCAAATTTTCTTTAAACTGCAAAAAAGTCACCATATCAGTTTCTGATGTCCATGATTTGGAATTTCTTCCTTATAACACTGGAAATGCAAGCATATGCACAGTTAATAATTTATTAGTTATTTCTGGAATTTGGTACGGACAACTTAACTCATGTAAATGCCTTAAAATGACTGTACCATGAAGAAAAGCAAGTGACAAGGGGTAACTTGCAGGAATTTCTCACCCTTTTCTGTAATCTTGCTGTCTTACTAACAGAAACGATTCTTTTAAATCAACTGATCATTTCCTTCTCTGTGCTAAAAGACAAAATGCCTTTGGAATTCAAGTAGCAAGATTACCTTAGTAGGTATCTGGCCATTTTTAGTGGGAAGGAAAGAAAGGAGAGCACTTTAAAGGTAAGCAGTAACAGGTTATCAGCAAAGTGATATTTTCATTTTAAATATTCAACTTCTTGCCACACATCCATGCCTAGCCATAGGACACACAGACAAACATACAACTTTCAACACAGAATCTATCCTTGCAATTTCAGACATGACTTTTGAAGTTTCTAATAAACAAAATATGAATGAGGTGCTAAAACACATTTTGTAAAAAATATAATTTCATATTACATCAGTCCTGAAGTTCATAGGATCATAAGAAACTAGAGCTGGAAGAGAACTCACAAGGTCATTTAGTCCAGCTCCCTGGCTCGAGGCAGGATCATCCCTGACCAAACAAACCATCTCACCTAAGTGCCTGCTCTTGAAAGGACACAGGGATGGAGACTCCACAACTTCTTTAGGTAGCCTGTTCCCAATGCTTGACCATTTTCATAGTGAGAAAGTTTCTCTTAATCTCCAACCTAAATTTCCTCTGATGAAGCCTGAGACTGTTGCTCCTACTCCAGTCCCCTATGGCCATCCTCTCTATAATCAACTTTCAGGTATTTAAAGACCGTTACAAAATCTCCCTCAGTCTTCTCTACTCCACACTAAATAACCCTAGGTTCTTGAAGTCTTTCCTCCCAAGCTCCTTCCTAATCATTTTTGTTGCTCTGCACTTGACTGTTTCCAATCAGACCACACCATTATTTAAATGTGGGACCCAAAACTGGACACAGTACTTTGCAGTACATAGTGTTAAAGAAAGTGAAAAAATCACTTCCCTTGATTTGCAGTTGATGATCCTGTTAATACAATCCAGCATGCTCTTGGTTTTTTGTAACACACACACTATTGGCTTATATTCAGCTTAGAGTCTGTTCAATGGACCTCCGTTCCTGGGGGCAGGGCAGCAAGGGGGAGGGCAGTTCCTGTGCAGCATGCCTAGCCAGGAACAGGGTAAAATGGTGCACACAATGCGGCAAAGGGGGAGGGAAAGGGAGGGGAGGTTGGGGGGAAGAGACCCAGGCTGTCCACTCTGCATTTGCGGTCAAAGGGAAGGGGGCACCCACATGACATGTGCACCCCCTGCCACCCTGGTCTACACAGTATGCAGCCCTCAGCTGCAACTCCACCCAACTTGGTGTCATCTGCAAATCTGCCAAGCAGGCACTACATGCTGATACATACTAAAACATTTAACTATAACACAGCTCTACAAACAACTAAGGACCTGGTTATGCATTGACTTTGTACAAAGCAGGGTTCAGTTGAAAGCCCACTTCACTGTTCAAACATAATAGCATTTATCTACCTTTGATTAAGTTTGAGAGAATTAACTTTTAGCTTTAATTATAGTTCCCTTTCCCCTTTATGAACAGAGATACATAACAATTTACCTTCGGAGAAAATATTAACTGCCATTAAAAGAAGCCTGAATTATGTTTGAATTTAAAATTGTTAAGTCAGTAGTAGGCAAATACTTGAAGACGCCCAAGGTAGGAGCAAGAACCACTTCCCTAGGAAGCTGGTTCCAAATCCTAGCCACCCTAACTGTGAAGTAGTGCCTCCTAATGTCCAATATCATGACAGATGCTTTTTTTTTTAATTTCCATTCAATAATGATATGTTAAGGAGTAGAAAAGTCAAACATCTTTAGAATAAAAAAGTTTATTCTAGATTGTTACCTTCTCAAGTGTTATCCCACAGTCAAAAGATAACATACCAAATTACGAGTGTTTAGCTAAGAGAAAAATGATCAGAGATTTATAAATTTTCCAATACTGAATAATACTACTCTGTATATTTTAAAGAAGTTACTTTATAAAAAGGTAAAACACAGTGTCCTTCATTTTTTCTATATGCCATAAGTAGGGGTGTACTGATAAAGATTTTTTGGGCCAATACCTATGGCTAATTTTTGACCAGCCATATTAGCTGATAACTGTCCAAATGCCAATATGCAGCCTGGCAGCTTGGAGAGCAGCATCCGGCTGGTAAATTTGTTGGTGGGGAAGGGGTGTGGGGGACGAAAGAGGCATAGATGCAGGGCCATCCTGGGGGTAGGGGCATGGGGAGGGGAGTGGTGAATCGAAGTGACTGCCCCGGGCCCCGTGCTTGGTGATGCCCCATGGATCTGGATGGAGTGGCCATGGCATTCCATACTGCCACCAGCTTTGTGTCCAGCCACTTGCTACCCCCCACCCTCCAACGCCACCGCTGTGAATGGCAGTGACAGCTTCTTTAGGTCCAGGGTGTGTGCAATTGGAGTAGGGGCAGGGTCCTACATGGGCTGATTTGCCCCAGGCCCCAACCCTGCTCGGGTTGGCTCTGCATGGACAGGTCAGATTAAGGCCCTCATGGTGAGGGAGGGAGTGGGGCTGGGGCAGGTGTTGCACAGCTAGGGCAAAGTGGGATGCGGGACAGAGTGGAGCTGCAGCTTGTCCAGGGAGGGAATGAGGGGGGTGGCTTCTGCTGCTATGGGCACCCCCAGGGAGGCATGGGGGGCATATACGTCCCTGATTTGTATGCAAGATGAGGGCAAGTTGTCTGTTATGTCCTCAGAGCTGGAGGGCAGAACGTGATAGGAGGAGAGGCTCCAGGATGGGCTACAGCCACCCCAAAATTCACTGCAGCCCCCTCCCTTAGCCTCCCTCCCAGCATTGCCAACCCCAAGTGTAGCCCTGGCCCAGTCCCAGGAAGAGCCTGGTACAGTCCCTGGCCCTGACTCCACAGCAGACAGCTCGCCCTCACCCTGCGCCCCCCCCATTCCTCACGTGCCCCCCCATTCCTCCCCCAGTTGTGCGTGCAGCAGCAGGAGTGGTGCATGCAGCAGCAGGCCCCAGGCATGCTATGTTTGTATGAACACAGAATTTATTGGCAACAGTATCAGCCACATCTGCCAAAAAAAAGCTGACTGCTGATAATGTCTAATTTTCTTTTATTGGTGCTGATATGATATGGACCAATGTACTGGTGCACCTCTAGCTATAAGTACTTAAATCTGTTTAAGGTACATGTTTGGGGTCTTTCTCTGTACCACCACAATACAGAGAGCACTTCTATAGCTTATTAATACAGACACAACTTATGATATGATTAGCCAGGTGCTCTAAAGTAAAATCATGCTTGCTTTCTCATCTATGAATATCAGTGGAAAAAGCTGTCTTGCCACACACACACACACACACACACACTTCCATTTGGCTTCAAAAGCATAGATATTTAGGAAAGGACTTTGGAAAGTCTCATGTGACTGAACAGCACACTTTTAAAACTAAATTAAAGAATGCTTCTCCCTTTTGCAGAAACGCAAATTTGAAAATCTTCAAATTAGCTTTTTCTTATATATAAGAAATGCCAACACATGCCTGCAGTGGCTGAGGCTAGAAGCCAGGGGACACAAAAGCAGCCTTCCCTGCCCTTCCACAGTACTGAGCTAAGGGGGAGCATGGTCAATACCCAGCAGGGTGCTCTGATTAGGAAAGGGTTCCCCATCTGCCCCTCCCCTCAACCAGCAAGGGAGACAGCAGGGAGTTGAAAACAGAGCACTGAGTTACACAGCAAGAAGTTACACAGGGAGTTGTTAGAATTTATCAGCCCACCAAACAAAACAAAGCCTCTCTTATTAGTTTAAGCTCTCAACAACTTTTTTCAAGAGAAGAATGGAAGGACTTTACCAGCTACCTGTTGATTACCTCCAAAAAGCCCTAAGCTGACACTGACCTGTCTGCCTTTCTTCAGTCTCCCACAGCAAGGACTATGGCCAGTATATGGTATGCTAGCTAATGCTGAGAGGGCATCTATGTAAGGCAGGCGAGGGGGGGAGGGGGAAATCCCTGCTCGAGCAGGGAGTGGTGGGGGAGCAGGAGGAAGCCAGGCAGAGGCCACTATACCTGCAGTCTCTGCCAGAGCTCAAGCCAGGCAGGGAACAGAGTAGTGGGGCCAGCCCTCCTGGGCTGGAGCAGCTCCACCCAGGGTTGCAAAGCATCTGGGATGCTGGGGGACTCTGGTTTAACTTAGACTAGGAAGAGGTCTAGGACAGACATTGCATAAGCTGGTTTGACCCAAATCAGTTAAGTCTGATACTACATTCAACCAGGTTTATCTCAAACTAGTTTCAACCATTTTCAAACCAGTTTATGTGCACCAAATGTCTGTTGTTACAGGTTTAAAGCAGTTTCTGATCACTTAAACCAGTTTATGTGCAATATCTGTCCCTAGCCTTATAGATGGTCAGGGAATGGGGAAGGTATAACTGTTCACTGCTATTAAGTAAAACTTTTGAGTGGCCGGGGGTACAAGCCCTCAAGCTACATGCCACACCACACTGTACTGGTGATGCCCTCCTGCCCCTGGCATAGTGTACACCCTCCCCTTCCCACTGTACCTTGGCAGTGCTCCTGTACCCTGGACTCCATGCTCTGTTGCACTATGCTCTGTTGGGATTGGATCTGGTGTAAGAGCATAGTGCAACAGAGCATGCACAGCCCCCCTCACTCCTAATTAGCCCAGTCTCCCAGGGAGCCACACAACCAGAGCTGCACAAACAGGCATACTCTGGGCCTCGGTGCGTGAGTTACCACAGGAGTTCGTGCAGAAGGGCACACAGAAAGGGCAGCTAGCAGCCCCCCGTGGTAATGCATGGCACACCCTGAGCTGCCAAAGTCCCCCTATGCTGAGGGACAGATCCCTAGCACAGGACCTCAAATAAAGGGAGTGATCCAGGGACCCAGGAAGTCCCCCAACAGCTCAGGAAGCCAGGAGATCTCCCTTCAGGATGCTGCTCGAGCCTGCCTGCTTGCCTAGTAGTGGCAGCAGCTGGTAAGGACCACATAGGGGTAATTACACCTACCTGGTCTCCTACTTATATAAACACTTAGGGAGCTACAAGACCAGGGTCTGCCACTGCAACATGGTGATGACTTCAGTACATGCCGTACCTGCAAGCTTCCTTGTCTGGCTGGTTCATCCCAGCTTGGTACCTTAGAGGTTTCCACTCAGACTGAGCCCATGTTTCCAGCCTCCACGCAGATGGAGCTCTTGGCTCCAGGGGCTGCCTGGCTCATTGATACTGGGAAGAGGAGCACGGGAACTCACACTTGTGGGATACACTCCCTGGCAAAGTCTCTGGAGGGTCAGGTGAGCATGTTCCAGGAAGAAGCGAACTGGCTGCAAACCATCAGGGAACATGAGGTGGAGACTGACGCTTACTGCCAGGCCCTGCATCTGGAGAAAGATGCCATGGAGACTGAGCAGAAGGGTGGGCTTGGGCAAGATGCCCCAAATGACAGTGGGTGAAAATTGGTCTTGTCAGACCCAAAGCCATGATGTGCATCAGTTGCTCCACCAATAGCCCTGCACAACAGTTATATAGCCCTCACACCATCAACAGACAGGGCATCTGTATCCTCTGCACTAAAGACAGAACAGAAACAGGCAGTCCAACTAAGGAAACAATCAAAGGCAGGGCATAGAAAGAGCCATTTGTCATCCAGCCCCATTTGCTCAAGAGGTCTGCTGCCTTCCAGGAGCCAGGATCCAAGATGTTACAGCAAGAATCCCTAAGCTGGTCCACCCTATGGACAACTACCCCATGCTCCTTGTTCATATGGGCCCCAACGACATGGACAGAAACAGCCCTGGGAAGATCATAAGCAACTACAAGACCGCAGGGCCGAAGTTCAAGGAACTAGGACCACAAGGGGTCTTCTCTTCGATACTCCCAGTCAGAGGCCATGGCTATCAGAGGGAGGAGTGCATGAGGTAGTCAACAGAAGCCTTCGGAGATAGTGTCACTGTGTAGGCTTTGGATTCCTCGACCTTGGTATGCAGTTCAATAGCATCAGTCTACATGCAAGAGACAGTATTCATCTCACAGGCAGAGGGAAGAAGCTCTTCTATATGAGAACTGCCAACTTGCTGAGAAGGGCTTCAAACTAGGCATATCCATGGGACAGGGGGAAGGTTCCACTGAATCTTTTAGCCATGATGACCCAGAGGACGGCATTCATGTAGTGGACACCCAGATGAGCACTAATGCCCTGAAAGACTTGCAGAGTGACAGCAAACCTGAGGTAGCTAAAGGTAATTTCAGGTGTCTTTATGGGAATGCCAGAAGCCTGGATAATAAACAGGAGGAACTGGCACTCCCGGTAGACAAGGAATTTGACCTCACTAGGTTGACAGAGACCTGGTGGGACAATGCATATGATAGGGCAGTGGATATTGAGGACTGTACACTTTATAGAAAGGATTGGGTTTGGAAGAAGGGGGAAGGTGTAGCCCTCTATGTGAAAGAGTGGTACCCCACCCTATCAAACCCTGCAGATCAGGTTTGATACTAGGGACAGGTCCCTTGAGATGCTTTGATGGTGGGAGTTTACTACAGGCTTCCCTCCCAAGAAGAGCAGAGTGATCAGGCATTCTCCACACAACTGACTGAGGCAGCCAGCACTGAAGACCTGATTGTCATGGGTCACTTCAACTACCCTGTTGGAAGGACCATTCAGCCAGCTTCAGCAGGTCAACCAACTTCATGGCAGCTACTGACAACCTGTTCCTGACACAGGTTGTGGAAGAGACAACTAGGGGTAAAGCCACTGTGGACTTAGTGCTGACTAAAGGGGAGGATATGGTAGGCGACCTGAGGATTGGAGGTACTCTGTGTGACAGTGATTACGATCTGATTATGTTCACCATTCACCAAAAGTCTGGAAATTCAGTTAGTAGTACATAAGTCCTCAACTTCAAAAGGGCAGAATTGGCAAAAGCTCAGGATTCTAGTTAGAGAGGCCCTCTGTGACCAGCGACTGGACAATATGGGAGTTCAGGAATGGTGGTGCTTCCTTAAGGGGGCAATTCTCACTGCCCAAAAAGAGGCCATTCCTACCCAGTCAAAAAATAGAAAAGGAGCCAAGAGACCTGCTTGGTTCAACAGGGATATTAAGGAACTATTGGAAAAGAAAAAAGAAGCATACAAGCAGTGGAAAAATGGTTCAGCAACAAGAGAGGAGTACACTTCTATAGCCAGGTCTGCAGGTACAAGACACAGAAAGCTAAGGCAGGCATGGAGATCAAGCTGACAACTGAAATTAGGGACAACAAAAATTCTTTCTATAGGTACATATGAAGCAAAAAAAATAAATAAATAAAAAAAAATCAAGCTCCTCTGTGGGATCCCTACTGAATACCCAGGGGCAGCCACAGTTTATCCCCACAAAAAGGCAGAACTCCTAAATACATACATCACATCGGTATTCATGAAATCAGATGGCAACTGTTCACATGTCCAGAGGCCCAGGGAACATGGGGAAGACAACAGACCACATTAAATCAATCCTGAACAGGTGAGAGGACTCTTAGAACTTTTGAATGTTTGGAATCTGCTGGATCAGATAGCCTGCGTCCAAGAGCCCTGAAAGAACTGGCTGTGCTTATAGCAGGGCCTCTGGCAAAGGTGTTTGAAGAGTCATGGAATTTGGGAGAGGTCCCAGATAAGTGAAAGAGAGCCAAGATGGTGCCTATCTTCAAGAAAGACAAGAGGGATGACCCTGGAAACTATAGACCAGTCAGTCTGACTTTGGTCCTGGGAAAAATCTTTGAAAAAATTGTTAAGGAGGCCATCAATTACAAGCTCATAAGTTGTGGGGTATTAAGAAGCAACTAGCATGGCTTTGCTGAGGGTAGATCATGCCGGACTAACCTTGTATCCTTTAATAAGCAGGTAACTAACCAGCTGGACAAGGGACATAAGGTTGATATAATTTACTTAGATTTAAGTAAAGCCTTTGATTTGGTTTCCCATGAGATTCTCTCAATTAAATTGAAGGTTACTGGCCTAGACCAGTCTACAGTGAAGTAGGTGGACAACTGGGTTAGAGGCCAATCCCAGAGAGTTGTAATCAATGGAATGGCCTCATCCTGGAAGGCCATCTCCAGTAGTGTCCCCAAGGTATCGGTGCTTGTACCCATGATCTTTAACATATTTATTAATGACACAGATGAGGGGGTGGAAAGCTCAATGATTAAATTCACAGACAATACCAAGCTGTGGGGAAATGCAAGCATATCAGAGGATAGGATAAGGAACCAGGATGAGCTTGACAGACTGGCTGTACAGGCTGAATGGAATCAGATGAGGTTTAACAGGGAAAAGTGCCGGGTTCTCCATCTGGGTAGGAAGAACCTACACCATACCTACAGGATAGGTGATGGTCCACTGGCTGGCACAGCATCTGAACGGGACCTGGGGGTTACAATCAACTGGAAGATCAATATCAGCCAACAGTAAAGAAGTCCCCAGCAGGGCAAATAGAACTCTGGTGTGCATCAGCCGATGTGTTTCAAATAGATCCAGGGAGGTGCTTCTTTCTCTCTACTCGGCATTGGTGAGGTCATAGCTGGAGTACTGTATCCAGTTCTGGGCACCACGCTTCAGGAAGGACACGGATAAGCTCGAAAGGGTACAAAGAAGGGTTACCTGTATGATTATGTGCCTGGAGGATAGGTCCTATAAGGACAGACTCAGGGAACTGGGCCTGTTCAGTCTGAGTAGGAGAAGACTGAGAGGTGACTTGATAGCCACCTATGTCAGGTGAGCACAAAGATCTAGGGGAGCAACTCTTCAGGAAGACACACCTTGGGAGAACAAAGACCAATAGGCACAAGCTAACAGAGGGAAAATTTAGGCTGATCATTAGGAAAAACTTCTGGTGTGTAAGGGTATCTAGAATCTAGAACACATTCCCAACAGAGGTAGTGCAGTTGCCATCCTTGGAGGTGTTCAAGAGGAGGCTGGATAAACACCTTGTTGAGCTCAGTTGAGCCCAATAACCTCCTGCTCATGGTAGGGAACCAGACTTGATGATTTTGCAGGTCCCTTCCAGTCCTTTGATTGTATGATTCAGCCTTCCCCTGACTTAATCTCACCCCCCTCCTCCCTGCAATGTGCCATACTAGCACTCCTCTGCTGCACTGGGCACAGTGCCTAGGGTCCCCTTCCCCAAGCTGCCCGGCCACAGGCTCCTTTGACCCTGCCACCCTGTTCCACCCCCAGGAACACTGGCAGGATGTGGGAGCCAGAGGAGACAGGGTAAACCCAGAGACTCCAGTGGCAACAGCAACAGCTGGGAGTCTGAGCAGAAGTTGGACAGCCCACAGCTGTAGGACAGTTAGGCAGTAGACTGAAGCCTGCCAAACTCTGGCTAAACCCTGTACACACAAAGAATTGCTAGAAGTGGAAGATGCAACAGTACTGTTCTTATCTGTTCAATCCAGGAGTCAATGGGTAGTTTTCTTCTGTTGATCCACTCCAGCCAAGCCCATGACAGATAATTCTGAACTAAGGGCAGATGTTTCTGCCATGTATCTAGGAATATTCAACTGCATATATTCCAGTCCCTTATTATAGTGCTTTTTTTGTC
Source organism: Caiman crocodilus (assembly GCA_030014935.1). Classification (NCBI taxonomy): domain Eukaryota; kingdom Metazoa; phylum Chordata; order Crocodylia; family Alligatoridae; genus Caiman; species Caiman crocodilus. The sequence continues at coordinate 81,675,102 of JAGPOW010003642.1, forward strand.
ATTTGTAATTCAATTAGGAGACTAGAAGAGCAATACTGTAAAAACATAATTTTCTATCTGAATTATTTACCATAAATCAGTGCTTAGAAAAACAACAACAAAAACAATATGTAGTCTTTTATGCAGCATACATTAAAAAAAGCTGAGTTAATTAAAATCAGCTGACTACTGAGGCGCACTAAATTTTACAGTATCATTCAGTACTGCATGTCAAAAACCTTGAAATAAAAGCACTAATGACACTGCTGCAGAAAGAGGTCAGTTCACACAGCTTTTCTGAATGAACAACAATGCTGTGAAAACTGGAATTGATTGATAGCCTACCATTTGCGTCACAATGCCCAAATGTTTACCATTTAAATACTCAAGAAAACATGAGACAAAAATCAAAACAAGTTTTACAAAGACTTCAACAATGCTAGTAAATTAAAATTGTATCCAGAATTGTTTAGAGATTTTGAAAGTGATTTTTTTGTTTAGAAACCTTTTTTTGAAAGAAAGATTTTTTTGTTTAGAGATGGCAGAACTTGAGGAAAACAGTTTCTTTCTACGGCACACAATTTACTTCTTTAATGTAAAAATAAGAGGCTCAAGAAACTTCCAGGGAGAGAACATAACAGTTATTCTTGAACAGTAAAATTCTGTGTTTTAATTCATGTTACCTTCCCTCTTCCCCCACCCCCCAGCACTCCCTTAGCAAACTGCATTACTAAGCATACACTACCAGAGTTTTCTTTATTACACTCAAAACAAAGCATGTTGCATCAGTCTAGCAAAAGGCATTACTCATTTGTAAATGTAAAAGAATTGTTATCAGAGTTAGGAAAAACTGAGGTGTAAATACAGAAGTATTTTCTCAACCTCACAGGCCTTATATGATTGATATTAAGTCAGTCTTCTTGGGGATGGTCATCACCTCAAGAATAACTCATACATAAAAAAATAGTACCAGTATCCTGAAAATGAAGGCACCGTAACAAATTTGATAGGCATATGGAACAAATCCAGAGACTGCACTAAAGGAAGTGCCAATTGCTTCTTAGAGCAGTGGCTCTCAACCATTTTATATTTGACGCACCCCTCATTAGACACTAGGTACTTTTTGGAAAATGCTAGCTCCTAATTTCACTTGGGGTTTTGTTTTGTTTTTTTACTATGGAAAAATAATTGAGCATTTTTTCTGTTGCAGAGAATTCAGAAAGACCATAACCAGGCAGATTGTTTTTAACACTTTGGATTCCTATTTAAAATCTCTAGGTTTAATCTTGTGAATTATGTTTTCACACCTAACAATGCTAACACTGTATAGCACCCCAGGGCACGTAGAGAAAGATCTCAAGGAAACCCATGATGCCACATGAGAATTAGAGTCTGCTGGCATGATCTAGCTCAGTGATTCTCAACTGGAGTATCACAGCACCTTGGGGTGCCTTGAGATACTTTCAAGGGTGCTGCAGGCTGTTATGCAATATTAACATTGTTAGGTGTACAAACCTGATTCACAAGATAAACCCAGAGTTTCTAAATAGGAGTCTATAGTGTTAAAAAACACTCTGCCCTATTCGGATCTTTTGAATTCTCTAGAACAGAAGAATTGCTCCATTTTTTCCTGTAGTCAAAAAAAAGTGAAAACTAAGAGCTGACAGTTTCTGAGAGGTGCCTTGAGTTGATCAAAGGGTGCCTAGAGTCCAAAAAGGCTTGAGAAACACTGATCTAAGCAACAGTTAGCACTTTCTTTAGTGCAGTCTCTAGATTTGTTCCATTACTTATTCATGCAATCAAAAAAAATGGAAAGATATCACCACTTCTATCGACAACAACAAGCACATTATACACAACTCTATTTGTTGAACAAATGACTATGTCACCTTACGCACTGCAGCTCACTATCAGACCAACAGATGAAAAGTTGCTTGTCAACATTTAATGTTAGAAAAACGAAGATCATGCTAGTCAGACAAACTTTTTGAAGCATGAAGAGCCATGGTCATGGCAGTTTGCAACAAGGCACCTGGAGCTGATGGAATTCCCACTGAAATCTTCAAGTAGGGAAAGGAGCTTACATCACAGTTCCACACACTCATCTTTAAGGGTCTGGAATAAGGAGAAAATCACAGATGACCTCAGAGATGCCACGACTGTGATAATCTTCAAAAAAGGAAACAAGTCTGACTGTGGAAATTGCAGAGGGATCTGCTGTCCATCACAGAAAAGATCATTGCAAAAACCCTCCTGAGCAGTCTCTTTCCATTTGTTGAAGAGTTGCTCCTGCAAATTCACTGTGGTTTTAGGGCATCCAGAGGTACAACTGATATGATCTTCACTGCTCACCATATACAGGAAAAATGTTGGGAACAGCATAAACCTCTCTACATAGGCTTCTTTGACCTCATGGAAGCCTTCACCTATGTCAAATGAGAAGTGCTGTGGAGGATCCTTCTGAAGTATGGATGCCCACCAAAATTTGTCATTATTCTTTGACTGCTCCATAATTGTATGCGAGCAGCGGTTCTCAGTAATGGATCCATCCCTTTTGAGGTAAGATGAGAGTTAAGTAAACTCTCATCTGCGTCATGGCTCCAACACTCTTTTCGCTATTCCTTATGGTGATGCTACATCTGACCACCAACAAGCTTCCATTTGTAATGCAGCTAAACTACAGAATGGAAGGTAAACTGTTTAATCTCAGCCAACTCCAAGCCAAAAGCAACACCACCCTGACCTCAGTCATCAAGCTCCAGTATGCTGATAAAGCTGTAGTATGTGCTCGCTCGGAAGCAGACTTTCAGGCAATTGCTGATGTCTTTACTGAGGCATACAAGAAAATGAGACTGATACTTAACATTCAGAAGACTAAGGTCCTTCGTCAACAAGCTCTTAATGAGAAGTCCCCAGTTCTGGTAATTCAGATTCACAATTAGACTCAGGAGAATGTTGAATATTTCCTACATTTTGGAAGCCATCTCTCACAGAAGGCTGACATTGATGAAGAAAACCAACACTGCCTCAAATGTGCAAGCACAGCCTTCAGACACCTGAGGAAATGGGCTTTTGAAGATTTTGACATTAGAATTGAAACCAAGCTCATGGTTTACTGAGCAGTCGTGATCTCCATCTTACTGTATGGAGCTGAGATGTGGACAATGTACAGAAGACATCTCAAGCTGCTAGAGAGGCACCATCAACACTGCGTGCAAAAGATTCTTTGAATCCAGCGGGAAGACAGATGCACCAGTGCTAGTGTCTTCTCGCAAGCAAACACCATGAGTACTGAGGCAATGATCATCCAACAGCAACTTTGCTGGGCTGGCCACATCATCTGGATATCTAACTCCAGACTCCCAAAACAGGTTTTTTCTCTCAACTCAGCCAAGGCGTATGCTTGAGAGAAGGGCAGAGAGAGCACTTTATGGATGTCCCTAAGGCCAACTTGAAAAATATGCAACATCAAATTATGGGAGAATATGCCCAGGACCATCCCAAATGTAGGAAAAGTCTGCTGCAAGGATCTCAGGTACTTTGAAACCTTACAACAAGAACAGGAGGCAGAAAAATCGGAATGGCAGAAACAGCATCACAGACCGAATCAAGAACCCAGGGCCACCTATGGAAACATTGCTTGAGCTGTAATAGATTCTATTCATTCCAGATAGGCCTCATCAGCCATCTTCAGACCCACAGATAGGGCAATCATGAAAGACTGTCGTCCTTAACTGCAATGAACTGCCAATACCATTTCACTTTTTTGAGGAATACTTAATATGTTTCCTGTCATTAGCTGCTCTATCAGCCACATTAGATTATCTATTCAGTGGCACGTCTACAAGAAAGAACTTATTTGTTAGGTGTGGATTTTCTTTTAGTATTCACTTTCACATGCCGAAATTTAAGGGCACAATGTGACATGAGATGCGACTGAACAGCAAGTGCTTTCATTTCACTTTTTAATTTGCCAGAGACTGTTCAAGCACTCATAATAAAATGCATGAAGTAACTTGCACAGCAATGCTCCAGTATAAGCAAGAATGATGCTACCCATTTTTATCTATTTTTTCCTGACCAATTTATTAGCACAGTCTACCTATTTGCATAATTTTGTTGGAAAAAAACTGAATTTAGCAGGAATCACTGTGGGTCTGTTGTGAAAACAAGGTATTAAGGGATAGGACCTTTATCTAGAAATCACTCTTCATTAAGGTTAGGTACAGACATTCAAAAAGTTCAAGCCTGAATTGATTCAATCTTTGGAGGTTAGACTAACCTGCATAGATGGAACCATTTTGCAAGTGAATAGACATTCACTTTTGATTCTGGAAATGCAGCCACAGGCCTGTAGTGGCTCAGGTTAGAAGCTAGAGAGTGCTAGACCAGTTTTCAGCTGAAGGGAAACTGAGCCCGGCGGGGGGGTGGGGGCAGGGCCCTGCCTGAGGGGATCTTCAGCGTGGGACAGAGCCAGCTCCATGCCTGTGCCACTCCCCTCTTCCCTTCAGGCTACTGGTGTCTGGCTGCTGTGGCCCTAGGTACACAAGCAAAGACTATCAATGCCTGCGCTGACCCTGCCTCCAATGTGGGAAATAAACCTTCCCTTCCCCTCAGGCTACTAGCATCTGGCCATACTCCCATTCCTGCTGCTGGAGCAGTGAGTGGGGGACAGGGGAGCTGGGGATGCCCGCCACTGCTGTTGCCCCTTTGCCAGGCAGACCCAGCTGCACTCCAGAGCAGGGGTTCACAGTGATAGTGCTCCAGCTAGGGAGAAGGGTGGGGCCAATCTTGCTTGGCTGGAACAAACAGCCCAGCCCAGGGCTACAGACCATGCTGGGATACTGGGGGACTCTGATTTAACTTAAACCAGGAAGGGGTCTGGGACAGAAGTTCCATAAACCTGTTTTACCTCAATCAGTTAAGTATGATAATACATTCAACCAGGTTTATCTCAAATCAGTTTCAGTAATTTTGAAACTGGCTTATCTGCACAGAACTTCTGTTCTGTTACAGATGTAAACCAGTTTTTGAACACTTAAACCGGTTTATGTGAAACTTCTGTCCCTAGCCTAAGAGACTGAACAACTTTCAGATCATTCTCCACAGCTCTTCTTTGAGAGGTGGCTTCAGTTGTCTGAGGAATTTTTATTTGCCAATTGAGTTAAATTTCAAAATGCTATCACTTTCCCAGACTTGGGCAACTTTTTAAGGAAATGGCCAAGTAATTTAACCTTCTGTCAAATTAAAAGCTGTGATCCAAAGTTGGGATGATAGACCTCAAAGTAAAAATCACCAAACTATTTTAACATGGGCAAAACTATAACTTCTTTCCTGTTTTCAGAAGTCACAATCATTTTGACTGAGATTTTTCCAAAAAAATTCCTCAGCTGTGGAAAATTTCAGTAAAACAATTAAAGCTAAAGAAAGTTACAAGCAACTGAAATCAGAGTCTTTAAAAGAGAAGATATGTACACACAAGACTTTCTTATAACAAGTTGCATGCACATCTCTCTCTCACACATGCAGAAAAGAGAGCACACACTTATCCACTCACATACATACCTGTACATACACTAAAAAAAATTAAACACACACACACACTTACTTTCCCATCATACTAGGACATTTTCTGCACACCTACCTTTGAAGTATCTTCCTCCATCCAACTGCTGGGTTTTTAGCTTATTTTTATAAGTTCAAATGCAGTTATTTCTTGCACAAACTAAAAACCTCTCTATTTCCCTTTATATACAATTCAGTTTTTACTAACATACTGGTATATGTACAATCTTGTATTTTATCACTTTGAATACAATTAACATGTCGTTAAACCACCTTGTTTTAATGTGAATAAGGGTATACACCAGTGATTCTCAATCAGGGTGCCTTGAGTTTCTTTCAAGGGTGCTACAGGGCATCATATGTCACACAACCTTAGCACTGTTAAGTGTACAAACATAATTCACAAGATAAACCCAAAGATTTCAAAGAGAAATCCACAGTTGTGGTCTTTCTGAGTTCTCTGCAACAACAAAAAAATTCTCTATTATTTTTCTGTCAGCAAAAAAGGGGTGAAAACTAAAAGCTGCCATTTTCCAAGGGTTCCTTTGGTACAGACAAATGCAACAACTGTATCAACAGCAAATAATTACTGAAATAAGCTCTTATGATATAGCATGTTAGATATGCATGATTTTATAGCAATACCAGGCATGTCAAACTCACTTCAACTTTAATCCTATTTCATTCAGAGATAAAGTTACAAGTTGCCTAACTGTTTATATCACTACAGGAACATGCAGAAGTCTCACAACTGGCATGTGCTCCAAAAGGGAGATCCTTCTTTCCTTCTGAAGCAGTTAAGTTACTGCTTAATCCATAGCCTGAGAAGGTTCATGTGGATGCACTTTCTTCTTCTTTGGGCAGTTAACCAACGGTATTACTTAACAGAGTTGCTTAAGGAAAATGCAACTGAAATGTTCCAAATGTTTTTCACCTTCTGTTATTTAGGGAGATGATTATTTCCACATGTTAAAAAAGTGTTAGTTAATGTTTAAATAAAATAACATGAATGGCAGGAAAACATACTTGAAATCCAAGTTAATTTGTAAAGTAGTCGCACTTCTTAGTTAAAAAAAATCAATCATATTTACCTAATTTTGTAATATGCAGATGCTAAGCAAAATATTTTACAGACTGTAGATGGTTTTAATTCAGCTGAATTACAACTGATGATTACTAAATAGTCACATTATGGAACCTTTTCTATTACCAGAGTATTGGATGTTTTACATGTGTACATATAGCCAAATACCGCATTTCAGATGAATAATTTATAAATGACCTTCTTAGGTATAAGTAGTCCAAAAATAATATATTTAGTGATATTACTTGTTAATCTTTGCAAAGACTCTTATTGTAAACTTTCTTTCTGAAGAGGAGAATAAGATGGTGAAGAGCAGAATTAGTAGAGAAAGGTAAAATTTAAGGCATGCACAGTGGGAGGAAGACAGAACATGCTTCTCCACTTCTCACCACACTAAACCTTCTCCTGGCAACTGAAGCTCCACACTGGTAGGGAAACTAAAAGTATGGAGCCACTGGTAGGGGAAGCATACTTCGTGCTCCTACTGCCCTGATCGCCTCGCAGCAGCTCTATGCTCTGGCTTTCTCTATCAGGACAGAGCTGATACCAGAGCATGCAGCCACCAGGAAGGGGGTCGCATATCAATCTCTGTACTGGTATACCACCCTCCATCCCCTGTAGCACACCCCAGCCCCAAGGCAGGAATGGAGGGTACAGAGGAAAGCCATAGCTCCCATCAAGCTGACTGGCCAGGGGAAACATGGCCAGCTGGTGTGGGGAAATTTCAATTAACCGGTAGTTGTGGTTAATTGAACTTCTCTGAATTTCACCTAGCTCTTAGCAAAAGATTCAGCCCTCTCCAGGGAAGGCTGAAGGTGCTGGTATTGGGTCATCAGATAGCTTAGCCAGAAGAACAGGTAAGGAAGGAGAACAGCCCTGTGCCATCCAGCTGGACTAAAGAGAACTGGCAGTGGCAGGGGGGGTGGGGACACAGAGCTACCTGCCTGGCTGTAGGAGCAGGGTGCAGAACACACAATACTGTCTCCAGAAGACTGCTGCTGCTTCTGGGTGGGCTTGGCTCAGAAGCTCCTTGCAGCACAGCTCTCTCCTCATCTCCCTTCTCAAGGCAGGGACAAAGGATGGGTGTCCTAAGCATACCCCGGCTCACCAGCCCTCTAGGATCAAGATGGAGCTGTGAAGGTCAGAGATGGTAATAAGCAGTACCATATGACTGCTCAAAGCATGTGCTAAATTTTATGCGGCATAACATTCCACAGACTTAGTATGGTCTAACATGTAACAATACCCTGAGAAGCAATTTAGCACCTCCCCACTGTGAGAGTAAGTGTGAACAAACACTCAACATGACTTCCTTTACTTGCACACAGCAGGAATCTGACAGAAGGGGAGGGAATTTGTTTGAAAAACCATGAACAGGACAAGAGGTGTAGAGACAAAAAACACATATACAAAAGCAACTAATAACATATTCCAGGAAAACGTGGAGCCCATCACAACTCCTGCCTTACACCTCCCCAGTGTTTGGACAGGTCTCCCATGTTCTGTGCAGTGGTTTAAGTGGCTCATTTGCCAAGGGTGGGGATGGTGGGGGTAGAGGGGGAAGACAGGAACAAGCAGCTGAGAATTAGCAGCACAGCAGAAGGTAGGGGAGGGGGGTGATAGACCCTGCCAGCAGCTCTTCAGCTGCCCTTCCTGATGCTGAGTATTAACAGAGAAAGTAGGGTGCATTTATCTCTTTCCATAGTTTATCATGTGAATGTGAAGCAGGTTCATGGCATAATATTACCTGTTACTTGATGGAAATGTCTGTTTGGAACCATACAGCTCTAACCATAATTAACAATAATTTGCATGTTAATTCACTTGAATAATTTTATTTTACTCTATATGATCTCTGTAAAATTAACACAATTAACTTCTTTTGTGCAGGGAATATGCACAGGGTACAGATAGAGAAAACTGATTATGGGGGTGGGGGGAAGGTGTCTGTGAAAAAAATTCTCAACATAGTAGCTTTCTGCCAAAAAGGTGACAATGCTACTCTGATATATTTATAAGTTAATCATTTAAAAGCTAACAGGAAGACTATGGCAAACACAAGAGTAAAAAAAACAATTGCAAACCTAGCTACCAATAACATCTGTTTGAAATAACAGTAGTTATATAAAAGAATTGGCACTCCCGTCATATAAGTGTGCTGTCAGACAGTATCTATAATAATTTTAAAAAAATCAACAAGATCATCAAAAAGCCCTATGATCTTGTTGTAAGCTGATGCATATAGGAAGATCAACAGATAGGGTAAAAGCAACCTGCCTCTTTCCTCTGAAATACACAAGCATTTCTTAAAATGCATTGATTTTACCTGTGAGTGTAGTCTGCACTCCCACTGACTCATTAGAAATCAGTATTTCTAAAAGCAGTATTAATATAAATTATTGCCTGAAGTTTGACATAAGGCAGAGATATTTTGGAAAAAAATAATTTAATGCAATGGCCACAAGATAACATGTCTATACATGCCCAAACACACAGAATTAAGGGTACACCAATAAAGCCAGCATGCCCTGATTCTGAAACCCAAATGACTTTGCAACCCAAAAGACATATTTAAACAACTTTCTGAAATGTACTTTCATAATGCAATTTTTTTAAAGTATTTTTTAAAATGTTTAAAAAACAAAAGAGTTAAAGAAACATTTTCAAAAGTGCTGAAGTGATTCAAACTCAAGCTCAAACTCAGCTTTCAGTGAGAGATGCTCCTCAACACTTGGTCTTTTCTGAAAATGGAACTTAAAACTTTCAATATTGCCAAATGGCTTAGGAGCTTATCACACACATAAAACATCATCAGCCAGACTAAACCTCACATCTTTGGCAGTGCAGCAAGCTTTTTGTTGCTTGTGGGACAGGACTAAAAACACTTACATATATAAAAGGAACAGCAAGAAATATTGTGCTAAATATAAAGTACCTTCAGGAGTAATTGCAGTAGGACAAACTTCTTTTAAGAGATCTCCCAGTGTATGTAGCTGTCCTCCAGGAGCAACTGGACGAAATAACTTCTGTATAAAAGGTCTCTCAGTTGTTGCCTGTTTAATATTAAAAAGATAGATTTTAAATTACTGAAGTTTTACTTGCACCACTTCAGGCTTTTGCCATTTTACTAATTCATTCATTACATGAATTCGTTACATTCATTTTTACGTTTGTGTTCCACCCAACAGACAGCTGAAATTTAGGGCATAGATAGTTGAATGGATACCCTGCTCTAATTTATGCTGGCTTCATATACTGATGTAAACTATACCAAGATTAGGAACATATAGAAATGAAGCTAATCCAAGGTATTTTAAATCAGGGGTCAGCAAGGGTTTTGGGCAGAGTATCAAAAACACCCTCAACCTTGACTTGTAAAGCCAGCAGGCCAAGGCACTTAAGGGAGCCTACCCCTGCACCAGCCCTAGAGTGAGCTGCAGGCAAAGCAAGGGCCCCCAAGGGGACATTTGCCTGCCTGTACACCAATACCAGGAGCTTGGGGAATAAACAGGAGGAACTTGTCCTCCAGCTCAACACAAACAATTATGATGTCATAGGAATAACGGAGACCTGATGGGACTCCACCCATGACTGGACCATGGGTATTAATGGCTATACCCTGTACAGGAGGGACTGAGTGTACAAAAGGGGCGGAGGTGTAGCTTTGTATGTCAAGGACAGCTACACGTCCCTACAAGCCAACATCAGCGCCCAGGGTGGATGACTCGAGACCCTCTGCGTTAAAATCCATGGGGAACATGGCACAGGGGATACAATGGTGGGAGTCTACTACAGACCTCCCTCCCAGAATCAAGAGAGTGACCAGGAATTCACCAGGGAATTGGCCTCAACTCACGCTCCCGGCCCATGGTTGTCATGGGGGACTTCAACTACACAGACATCTCAGGGGAAGAGCACTTGGCCAACTCCGAATGGTGGCAAAGCTTCCTCATGTGCGTGGATGAGCTCTTATCTGACTCAAGAAATCTACAGGCCAACAAGAGGAAAAGCGCTGCTCGACCTGGTACTGGCAACCAGGGACAACCTAATCAGCGACCTAACGATCAAAGGAAAGCTGGGTGACAGTGACCACAAGCTGATCACCTTCACCATCTGCTGAAAAGCTGTCAAGTCAGTCAACAGTACAGAGCTCCTTGATTTCAGGAGGGCTGACTTTGACAAGCTCAGAATGCTTGTCAGTGAGGCCCTAAGGGACCACAACCCCAAAGAGAGGGAAGTCCAGGAAGAGTGGCTGCTCCTCAAGGGAGAAATCCTAGATGCACAAGCTAAGGTTATTCCATCTCAGAGGAAAGGCAGCAAGAGGGCACAGCAGCCCCATTGGCTCAACAAGGAACTAGAGGTCCTCCTGCATCTAAAAAGATAGACCTACAAAGGATGCAGAACGGGATCCACCTCCAAGGAAGAATATACTGCACTGGTCCAGACCTCCAGGGAGCAAACCAGGAAAGCCAAGGCTGCAATGGAACTCCAACTGGCTACAAGTATCAAGGACAATAAAAAGTCCTTTTTTAAAATGTGTGGGGAGCCAGGGGAAAAGCAAGGGCAACACTGGACCCCTACTAAACCAGAAGGGAGAACTGATGACTGACACCTAGTAATGCAGGGTTCTCCACCTTGGGAGGAAAAGCATGCAGCATGTCCTATAGGCTCGGCAATGCTACGCTGACTAGCACTACGGATGAGAGGGACTTGGGGGTAAGGATTGACCACAAGATGAACATGAGCCTGCAGTGCGATGCTGCAGCTAGTAAAATGAGCAAAACCCTGGACTGTATCCATAGATGCTTCTCAAGCAAATCCCAGGACGTCATTCTTGGACCTTACAATGACAGGCTGAGAGCTATGGAACTCTTCAGCTTGAAAAAGCACAGGCTCATTGGCAATCTGATGGCCACCTATAAGTTTATAAGGGGTATTCACCAGGATTTGGGGGAAGGTTTGTTCACCAGAGTGCCCCAAGGGATGACAAGGTCGAACAGTTATAAACTCCTGCAACACTGTTTCAGGCTGGACATAAGAAAAACTTCTTTACTGTCCAAGCCCCCAAGGTCTGGAATGGCCTGCCGCTGGAGGTGGTTCAAGCACCTACTCTGAACGCCTTCAAGAGAAACCTGAAAGTTTTTCTTGCTGGGATCCTATGACCCCAGCTGCCTTTCTGCCCCTGGGGCTAGACTTGATGATCTTCTGAGATCCCTTCCAGCCCTAATGTCTATGAAATCTATGAAACTACCATGACTAACTGATATCAAATAGTATCCAAAATGGCTCCATTTTCCTACTTACTAAAGGGACAAATAGGGGAAAAAAGGTCACAGTTGGAGCTGGGAGAAGTTGTTCAGACAAAATGTTTTATTCTTTTTCTTTTTTTTTCCTGCCAAAAAATGCACTTTCGGATTCATCAAAATTTTTGAATTCATGTTCAATTCACTGAACTTTTGTTAACAAAATGAGAAAAGATGCAGAAACATTTTGTTTTCCCAAACCTGTGCTGCTTTTAAATTATAACAACTCTGAGATGTCCTGAACATGTAAATCCCACTCTTGGCATTCACAGACCCTTTGAACTGGGATTCAGAATGTTTTTATTAGAGTTTGCACATACAACACTAATTACTACTCAATTATCATCTGAGTTCTAGGCAGCAGTATAAGACTCCTAGCTGTGGGGAAGAAGTGCTGCATACGGGATACACATATACAGAACATCTCAAAGAACTTTTAAGTAAACAAACTTGGGTATGTCTATACCTCCACAGAGATGCCAAGACCGTTGCTGAGAAATGACCCACTTGCTCCCACTAAAAAAGTGTCATACAGTCTGAGAACCACACTCCAAAAAGCAACTATATGGCCTTCCCCTCCACCCCCTTTTCAAGAGGTATGTGTGGCATTCAAAAGCTTCAATAACCCTTTTTTCAAGGCCTATTTCTTGGCAGTGGCCTCCAGATTCATGTTAAGGAATCATAACAGAAAGTACTGGTGTCAACTTTGTCTGGTAATGAGAAGGGAAAAATTAAAGGACATTTACTGATGCTGAAACTTATTCCTCTGTCAATCATTTGTAGACCTAGTAAATCTAGTCTTCGTGATCTTCACTATGAAGGTGAGGTTAAAAAAAAAAAAGACTGTACAAGAGTCACAGGTAGCCACGACAATCAATATGGCCAAATCTAAAATCTACAGAATGACATAATGGGCTGGGGATAGCGTCTAAGATATAAAGCCAGGAGGAAGATTCCTGTAGGTCAGTTAAAGTAAAAAATCATCTTTTATCCTTTTCCTTACTTTTGGAACAATCACGTGAAAGATGGACTGATCTAAATGAATGGTGGCAACTAGAAACTGAAGTTAGAGACCTCACAGTAGGATAGTTGGGTTCAATACAAATGCAATTCAAATAGGGCTCAGGGATTTTCTTTGCCCAACAACATAACATAATAATCTTCAACACAAGTATCCAAGATCTTGGTACACAAAGTGCAGGTTGACTTGGTGCTGAGTCAGACCACACCTGAAGGCAAGTTCACCCAAAAGCAGCATTTGTAAATCAGTTTATCCAGTAGCATCTATGTAGACAGTACTGCGGCTCATACCTTTGTCCAGAGCTGCATCAGTGTAAAGGCAAAAAGAGCCTAGGCTGCGAGCAGTTTCAATATTGATTTAGCTGAGTCCTGAACTTTGTGGCTTTCCCACTTATTTCTTAGTGCTGGTGCCCATAACTAGTGCAATTGCAAATTTAGTGCAACTCAACTTTGCCCTGGGCATCAGGCCCTGACTGGAGCCTGATATGCATCTCCTGATGTTTGGAAGACAAGCAATTTGCTTTTAAGAGTCTGAAGTTGCTTCTCTAATAGTTGGAAGACCAGAACCTTTAACTATTGGTAAACAAGTCTTGAAACCTGGTGATCTAGGTTCAGTGCTAGAGTTACATGGCTGGTAGCAGCCCAGTTAACCTCATCTAACAAATAACATCTTTTTTGTGTTAATAGTTTTTTAAAGGAATATTTAGCATCATAAGTAAACATAATTTGCTAATAAGCAGTGATCAAAAGGACCAACTAGCAACTGGGGTCATTCTACTTTTTATGTGCTTGGGAAGAGAGTGAGAGGAAACATGGGACTCACTAATGAGCACTGCAAGTGAAATCATGTCATAGTCTTATGCAGAGGGTGCATGCACATGTTAAACACTAATTTTTCAGTACAGCCTGAAACAATTTTAATTTGATTTTTCAATGTGGACAGTTCCAGCCATAATACTGAAAAGCTCAAGTCTTGTTTTATGTGACATATAGGTGGGAATAACAAACATAAGAGATGAAATAAGGCAAATAAACTTGTACAGTTAGTCAACAGTTCTCAACTGACAGTCCATTGCTGGTGTGAGCAGATACCCACTGAACATCCCTGTGGTGCCAGGCAGCATCATAAGATGCTGTTCTGTTGTGTTCTTGCTACCTCCAAAACAGGAAGCAGCATAGCCATACCTTGGTACAGCAACGTGGGTGGGCTAATTAGAGGAAAGCTAATTAAGCTTAGGTGCAGTAATGTAACTAACGCAGTTATACCACTTTCAGCTTGGGAGGTGCCACAAGTAGAGCTAGATCAAATAATTCTGCACACCGCTGCTTTCCACCAACATAGGACCACACAAAAGTAG
>JAGPOW010003642.1:81694672-81719671 GCA_030014935.1 Caiman crocodilus
CTACTTTTGTGTGGTCCTATGTTGGTGGAAAGCAGCGGTGTGCAGAATTATTTGATCTAGCTCTACTTGTGGCACCTCCCAAGCTGAAAGTGGTATAACATTTAATTTCAATTATCCCTGGAACAACTAGAAAGTGTGGATCAGTGGTTTGAAATGTTTTATTTTTTGAAGAACTAGACCTATCTTCAATTACAGTAGCAGAAGCCATGAGAAACTACACATTTCTTTTATCACTCTTTATGTTCATAGCTTCATTCAATAACAATGTAAAAATGATTTTCTATTTATATGATAGTTTAATTTTTACAGCTGAAATATTGTGTAAACACCTTTTAAGCAAAATACAGATATCTAAAATTAGGTGTTAAAAAAAAAACCTCTCCAAAAACACCACTTATTTATACTAACCAGACCTACCACCATTGTGTGTGTGCGTGCACGCGTACGTACACCCCCCCATACATCCATAGTAAGCCTTTGTTTTGTTTTTTTAATAATATTGTACTACATCTAATTCTAATGATTAATCTACTTACAGAATTCAAAACAAGTTATGACTAAAATGGAAGATACAACACTCTCAGTAGAAATACTGCTAATTTTTCCACGTATAATGGAATACCCACTTCAGTCAGTGGGAGGTTTTCCACTGACATCAAGGGAGGTGCATCAGACCCATACATCCAAGAAGCATTGGGGAGTTTTTATAAGCTTCTGTACCATGAAAAATGGTTAACTAATTAGTGAGCCTTCATCTTTCTAAAAAATGTACATTTTTAACACTACCCATTTAACCTAATTTTGCAAATAAGAAAAATCAAAACACAATAAATATATCATATTTAATAAATTCCAAAAGAAATGCTAGCTATGCTATGAAGATATATACCTACTGAGATACAATGGTATAATGCTGATAATTTAAAAGAAAAAAGTTCCAGTGTTAGTGCTGTTTTAATACAAATGCTTGCCTAAAACATTTTTGGAGTCAGGGTTACTTTTCATTAACATGATAACTTTATCTACATTGCAAGGCATGCATGGAAAACTATGCTAGAAATCACTGTTATCTGTCACAGGCTTGCTACCAGTTGTAGTTATAAGTTTACAAATGTATGAATGCCATGATAACAATTGGGCCAACTGCCAGGAAAATACAGATTTAAATTAATTAATCTCAAGCTGCTTAGACTATCCATGTTATTTTATTAAATCTTGGGAAGTGATCAAAACTCCTTAGAAGAAACAGACCTATTTAAATGACTATTTGGCTGCATACATAAGAATTCACTTAATCTTATAACAAACCACAGCCAGAAAAGAAATGATAGTTGCATATGTATTTAAACAATTTTAAATTGTTTTACATATTTGTTCTTCAAGCTACTTTAAAACATCTGACAACTGCTACAGTCTAAGAATGTTAGTTGCTTCTATCTAAGCTGTTCTGTCAAGATGAATTTCTATGACTGCAAAGTACAGAATGAAATAGTTAGCAAGCTGAAAACTGATACAGGCTTTCAGATTAGGACATTTTGAAGTCTGAATTTTTATATTTAGAAAGCCAAAACAAAAGGAAATGCCTTCCTACTTCATATTCCTTCTCAACTTGTATAATTCTACAGTTGTGCCAACATACAAGACTTTACAACAATCCAAGTTAGCATAGAAGGGTCCTCCTCAAATAGCTGTTTCACATTACAAACAGGCAAATAGGTGTTAATAACTAAGAATATTGCCTAATTAATACAATATTTAATAAAAAGTGTTTGCAGAAACACTGTCACAAAAAAGAGAAATTTTGTCTCAACTAACAGCCCCCAAACTTCAGGTTGCAATCCCACACAGGCTCACAAACCCCACAGAAATTCAGTTATAGTAGCAAGGCTTCAACCAGGAATGTGGTCACCAGATAAAAACAGAGGGAAGCCTCTATGCCAGGGGTGGACAAAATATGACCCATGGGCTAGATGCGACCCACCAAGCTATTCTATCTGGCCCACAAGGCCCCTAAAAAATTTAGAAAATTAATATTTATCTGCCCTTGGCTGCCTGTCATGTGGCCCTCGATGGCTTGCCAAAACTCAGCAAGTGGCCTTCCGCCCAAAATAACTGCCCGCCCCTGCTCCGTGCAGTCCTAGCACACACCACTCCCTATTATAAAGAAGTATGTAATTTCACACAAAGGCCCCACTTCATTCATAATACTCTCATAGGTCACCATGAACAACAAACTCAGGCAAATCAATACAACACAGATATCCTCTTTCAAACATTTGGCCAATCACAAAAAGTAGCTGTCACAATTAACATTAGTGGCAAGCACCTGAGCTTTACACTGACCCCGCATGGATGACGAAAGAATAAAAATATTCTTGAGGCACCTAAGAGATTACTATCCTGATTTGCAATGGGATGAACCTACCATACATCCTAAAATGGAAATGACAGCCACTCATAACTAGACATAGAGAGAGGCAACTGAAATGTTTAAAACATCTTTGAAATATTTTAAATGACCACCTGTACAAACAAACATGACTTTTGAAACATTCAAAAAACACCTGAAGTGCTCCAAAACTGAACCTCTGGAAACGAGGAACTATCCTGAAGTGATGTTGTCATGATGGTCCAGAAAATATACAAGATGCAAGATCTTTTATTGGACCAACTGCATTGGATCAACAAGCTTTAAGGCACAAGATTCCTCATGCATCCTTGCCCATCATATTATTTTGACATACCATATTTACATGAATATAAGATGCCCTGAATACAAGATGATCCCCCCAACACACACACACACACACACACACACACGTTATAAACTTGTTCTCATTTTCCAGTTATAGAATCTAATTATTGGAGGTTTGCCTTGAATGTGTCCCCCACTCCCACTGCTACAGCAGGGAATGTAAATCTGCAGGGGGGGAGAGATCAGGTGGTCACCTTGCCCCTTGCCCCCTGCAATTTCTTCCCCCTGCAGCCCCTTCCCACCCTCCTGTCAGGGCCTACTCTCCCTGACAACATGGAAGTAAGGCTCACATTTGAAAACACTGACTTTGAAATAAACATACCTGTAGCAACTGGCATGTGGGCAAATTTTTGTGGGTACTCATTAGCTTAGTTCATCCAGAATTGATGCATTTTACCTTTTTTTTTTTTTAAACTGCTGCAATTTTTTGCCCAGGTACTCAATAAACACACTTTTAAGCAAAACGTTTTACCAATTTATATACAATATAATCTATGCATGATATTCATAGATTGTAAGGCTGGAAGGGCCCTTGGAAGATCATCAGGTCCAGCCCCCTGTACTAAGCAGGAAAGATAACTGGGGATCAGGTGACCCCAGCAAGGTGCCTATCTGGTCTCCTCTTGAAGATTTCCAGGATAGGTGATTACACCATCTCTGGAGGGAGCATATTCCACAGCCTGGACACCCTTACTGTGAAGTTTTTCCTAATGTTGAGCCTGAATTGGTCTTCCAGGAATTTGTGGCCATTACTCCTAGTTTTCCCCTAGGTGCCCTGGTGAACAGTTGCTCACCAAGTTCTTGATGTACTCCCCTAGTGTAGCGGAAAGCTGCTACCAAGTCCCCTCTCAGCCTTCTTTTCTTCAGACTGAAGAAACTCAGGTCCCTCAGCCTTTCCTCATATGGCTTGTCATGTAAGACTCTGATGATACAAATGGCTCTTCTTTGGACTCTCTCAAGCTTGTCCATGTCCTTGTTAAAGTATGGTGCCCAGAACTGGACTTAGTCCAAAGCCAAATGATTCATGAGTTACCATATAGCTCATTAAGCTGGGCCCTAGCAGACTCAACAGCATTTCAAGCCATAGTGACTCCATAAGCTCAGCACTGCTCAGTATGTGTGTGTACTCCCAGAAGGAGCCATATGCTAATCAATATTCCTCCTCTCCTCCCCCCAACCCATTTCTGGAACTGGGTGTTCTTGTCACTAATTCTGGAAGCTTCCAA
The DNA here is from genome assembly GCA_030014935.1 of Caiman crocodilus. Taxonomy (NCBI): domain Eukaryota; kingdom Metazoa; phylum Chordata; order Crocodylia; family Alligatoridae; genus Caiman; species Caiman crocodilus. The sequence continues at coordinate 81,698,654 of JAGPOW010003642.1, forward strand.
AAATTAATATGCAGATGAAGTGCAGGACAACCTAGTTTAGCTCCACCTCATGGTGGAGCCACACTAATTCTATGCGATAGGTTGACAGGGGGCAACAGAGGGTTCCAGGTGAACTGTTTGGGGGCCTGTTTGGTGATGTTTGCCATATATTTAGGGCTAGTTAAGAAGCAAGAATCATTGGAAATGGGAAAGAAAGGCACGGCTCAGCTGTGGGAATGAAGAGGAAGTCAACATGTATTCAGTGTAGTGGCTCACTATGACTTGAAAAAAGAGTCAGAACTGAGGGGGTCTGAGCACAACAGGTACTATCATGTATCTTATTCAGATGGACTGCACTAACCTATCCTTGTGGGAGGATCCTTTCAGCAGGTTTGCTTCTATGGGCCATGTTCTTTATAGTCAGTTTCCATTACTGACCACAAGCTTCTTTGGTAGCAGCTTAATGACAGACAATGTATTGAATGAGGTTTCCTTATATACAAATCCAGATGAGGAGCTTTTTCCTCCCCATGTTGATGGGGGTGGGGGTCATCCTGTCTTACATTCAAGTAAATGTGATATTTCAGTTTTTTACATTTGTACAGAAACAGCTTGAAAACTGTGCAGCTGCCAAGCCCTCCTCCCTCATCCAGTCTGCTCCAGAATTCTGGAGCCCACTGATACTACTGGTCCAAGGTTCTTCAGCCCCAGTCCCCTCTAAAAGCAGGAACAGATCTAGAGGGATGTAGTTGTACCCTTCTCACTTTGGCTGTGTCACACATGTACAGTGAGTTTTCTGAGCTCACTGGCTTACCAGTGCAGCTCCTGGCCGAAGCTGCTGCTTTGTTTTGGCTCTGAAAGCCAGGGGTAAATGCCACAATCATTCCCCTACCTTACTTACCACCTGGTTTGGTGGCAGGGGAAAGGGTGGGGATGCTGGTCATGGCCCTCCCCGCATTGGGTTCTGGAGCCAAGCCACAGCTGTGGCTATTGCCAGATGCTGCAGTGATAAACTAGCAAGGTCAGAGTGCTCATTGAACATGCACAACATAGCTGAAGCTAAGCAGACAAAAGTTGCTGCTGATTTGCCAGCACCTGTGACAGAGTTAATGCCATTTCTACAAGATGAGAGTGAAGGTCACGAGGAATACACTCTATTACTGTTCTATGTGCCCTGTAATCAGCTATTTTTTTTCTTCATTCTACCCATATTTGGGGCACTGGTATGCAAGAAAATACCCTTCAGACCTAGCTGACGCTTTTCTTTTTAAAACATTTCCAAACACATTTCACTTGGAAATGCTTAAAAAGTTACCTCTGTCCAGATACAGAAACTATCTAGTGCAGAATACATTTCTGTCTGAGGGGGAATGACATAACCTGGTCAGATGTGGGTGCCTGGGCAGTCACTAGAACCCATCTGCAACCACCAAGACCCACCTGTGGCCACCATTCTTTCACACAGCAGCATGGAGAGAGTGCCTGCAGCTCTCTACCGACAAACATCAGGAAAATCCCATGTCCATGAGCCAGATCTAGCTTGTGGGCTATCGGTTGCCGACTCCTGGTCTAATGACAGACAACACCTCACGAACTGCCAAATGATGTTAACTTCTCTTCTCTAGTCAAGTAAACTAAGAAGCTAGCACAATAGTAGTCTCTATTATGCCCTGATATCTGATATTTCCTTAAATTAGGCTTAATTTTATAGGCTATAATAATAGGTTATAATTGAACATCTGTAGTAAGTAAATGACACTGAGCTTCTTATATTTTACATTTTAAAAACAACAAAATCTCCTAGTTGTAATCAGCACTTGGATGAAGAACAGTTGCTAAAATTAAACACATTTAAGACTGATGCTGATAGAAAGGGCAAGTACTTTAAATTTTCCTATATTTCTGTCTACTAACAAGGGCATTTATTCAGAGGTTGTAAATTTTGTCTGCAAATCTGGTGTCCTTCTGAACTCCTCAGTGAGATATAAGAATCATCATAGCAAAGACATCCTTTTCCATCTCTAATTGTCCTTAAGAAGGCACCCTATTCTTTCAGATTCACAGTATAATGGTAGAGCATGCCAGGCATGAGATACTGGATAATAGAGCTAATTAGAGTTCTCTGAAATAAAAAATAAGTAATTGTTTTACCTCTCCAATCAGTAAGTAAAACCACATGATTAAAGGGAGGAGTATAAAAACAGCACACCTATCTAGAGTTACCTACCTAGAGTTACCAGAAAACAAATGACTCAGTGGTAGGATGTAATGAATTTGCAAGATTGGCTGAAAGCTCAAAATAAAGAATTAAGTGTCAGTTAATTACTTTCATAAATGATGTTTTTCAGCCTCTACAAAATATTTTTTCCCTTATGGTACTTACTATTCTATAACAAACACAGATTTCCTTCTGTATTTCTATCACAACTTTTACAACTAAACAGTGCAAACTAAGCTTTAGTTTACACCATGCAGTTAAATTTTTGCATTGATGACAATAATGAACTCTTGGTTAACAGTTAATTTTTGTACAAGTCTTAACCTACTGTGAAAAGCTGTAATTTAGACACTGAAAAATAAGACATTTGGGTCTTTAAATAGTATTAGCAATGGTTACATATATATGAACTTAAAGCACATAGTTTAAGATGCTTCCCTGAATATTTGTGTTCAGCTAACATGAATGAAATCATGGCAACTGTGCATTTAAGTTAAATCACCTTTCAAAATTCTGGCATATTAATGGTTTCCAACTTAAAATCATGTGTTCATGTGAAATTATAAAAAAATTACAACTTATGTTAAAAAATACAGGAAACAAACTTAAATCATCTGTTAAAGCTACTCTCAGTTATTTTATATGTAGGCAAAATGATGAAAATTACACTTGCAGTTATTTAAAGACTTTAACCTGCATATAACCTCCTGATTATGATGAAAAACTATAGATATTCTTTAATACATTAACTCCTAGCAAATTGGAAACTTTTTAATTTTTCAACATTCATAATTACTGTTTTTAAAAGATGAAACAATTACACATGTAGTATGCCCTTGGCGGAAGCTTCTAGTTGTCAGTGTCTGTTATTTGCAAATGTTATAATTATGTCTATAGTTGTAGCAAAGTAAAGTGATACTTAACCTAAAGACCACTAGTATCTTAACTGAGACTGTGGTTAAATTAAGGCAGTCATTAGAATTATGCACACATCTGGAATTAAGTTAAGGATTTTTTTTTAATTTTGATGTAGAAAGGCTTATTACAGTCGTGTCTAGACAATAATACTGAATAGTTTTTGGTCATAAATGGTTAAGGACAATTTTCCTAATCAAATGTGGGCAACAACTCATGTCTTCCTCACATCCTTTCATGGGACAGGATACATTGTATAGAGCAACTGTGATTCTTTTTTGATTTCCTACATGATTAACAATAATTTAGCATTATTACAAACCTATGGAGAAATATGGCAACTGTTTAGACTGGCTCTCCCACATGGACTGCTTATATTTTTACTTGTTAACTTCCTTACAAAAAGAATCCACCCAAAAAGCAGGTCCTTTCTTCATACAGTTTATGTAAACTGAGAACATGCCTCCCCCATAGGGTATTTTAGAAAAAACTTTATAGAAGAGAATTAAAGCCGATTTGTATTATGTCTATGAAAAATATATGAATGTTTAAGTAACGTGTTCTAATGGTATGAGAAATACATATGGCTACTCAAAAAACAACCTTAGAAGAACATATCTCAACTGCACTTATTGTTAATTAACTTGTTTTTGTCCAGAGGTAGACCCAGGCACCACTGCTGCTTTTCCTCACAGTGACACGCAGCTGCTGCTTTCTTCCCATGGCAGTGACCACTGCCAAATGCCACTGAAGCTCCCATGTCCATGGTTCAGATCAAATGGCTCTGTGGACTGGATCTGGCCTGCAGGCTGCCAACCACAAGCATAGAGCTCTTTTTATCTAGAGCACCAGGTATTACAGATATCAGAGACAGAGGTGTTCCACAGTAAACCCACTGATGTCGCTTTTGCTCTTGTGGAATGAGCTCTGACCACTGCCAGTGAGTCAATTTCAGTATATCTCACTCTATATTTTGACAGTCTGAAATGGGCAGTGCAAGTCTTTTCCAGTTGGGCTAGAAAAGCTTTCCTGGTACAATTGGATCAGGACCAGGCTGCCCCGCCTCCTCTGGACAGCCAGATAGGGTCCCATTTTGCCCACCCCAGGACCACCAGCCAGAACTGGTCCATAGATGGACTGGGCACTGCCTATCTGGCAAAAAGTTGACCACATCTGGTATACTACATCAGATAAACACTGTGCAGGCCAGAAGAAACTGCAGATAACAGTCTCTCCATCACAATCTTCATTATCATCTTTACGTAATCCTGAAGGCTTAGCTTCCAAAGAGGTTAAGGATAAAAATGATGTTCAGATTACCGTCAGTCTTTCCAATAACTCAGATTGTACTAGTTGGCCTTTCTGAGGCTTATATTGGCTCTTATGAGAGTGGATTCTAGCCTTGGGGACAGTGGAATAGGCTATCTAGGATACAGCTGCATATGCCAGAATGTCTAACAGGGCCACAGCCAGAAAGTGAGCTATACATGAAGGGAACACAAAAGTGAGCTACATACATGGGCTGCAGTGAGGGCAGCAGCATGGAGCTGCACCCCTCAAAGGTGAACACCCACCACTCCCCGCCACTCTGCTCCCCTGCCCCAGGAGCCTCTGCAGCCTGGTGGGCATGATCCAAAGCAGCTAAGAAGAGCGCAGCTGTGCGGAGAAGGTGCTTGCCCCATGCTGTCTTGGCAACACACTCCCTGCACATGCCACTGCTTGCAGCACACAGCTTGCAGCCTCTCCGTGCAGCCCCGCTCTTCCCAGCTGCACCGAATCACACCTGCCATGCTGCAGAGGTACCCGGGACAGGGAAGCAGGGCAGAGCGAGGAGCAGTGAGCAGCCATCATTCCCTGCCACTGTGCTTCCTTCTCCCAGGTGCCTCTGCAGCCTGAAAGGCACAATCTGGAGTGGCTGGGAATTTTGTGCCCGCTGGGCTGTAGAGGGAGGGGGAGGGAAGCAGACTGGCAGGGAACAGAGTCGCTCACCCTGAGACTTGAGGGGAGCAGCCCTGTGCCACAGCCCTCACTGCAGCCCTGCACACAAGAGGTAATTCACCACGGCAGTGCAGGACGAGCGGTGGGGAAAAGATCCCCAAGAAGATCCCCGTGCAGCTCCTCCACTCCCTGCAGCGCCCCAGGAAACTCACGGGGCAGGTGGCAGCATTGAGGTTTTCCACATGGCTCCTCCACTCCCTGTAGTCACAGGTCACGAGGGAAGGAAGCTGGGCAGCAGCTGTTCCCTGTAGGGAGTTCCCTGCAGCTCTGTTCTCTGAGGCACTGCAGGGAGCAGTAGAGCTGCACAGGGATCTTCTCACCGCTCGCCCTGACCTGCTTAGGTGAAGCCCCTCCTGTGCACCGGGCTGCAGCAAGGACAGCAGCATGGAGCTACACCCTTCAAAGCAGTGGCAGGCCTGGGGGTATGTTGCCAGGGCAGTGGGTGGGGGCTCGGGATGAAGCAACTCACAGTAGCGAGATCCCTGCACGGCCCCACTGTCCCCAGCCACACTAGGTGGTGGAGGCCCCGGGGAAGGGAAGCAGGGCAGGAGCCCGAGCCCACAGCCTGTGCCTGCCCCACATACAGATCTGGGAGACGCGGGCCTCCGCTGCCCCCGGGAGCATGAGCAGTGGTGGGGAGCTGCCCTGCCCAAGCCCACAGCAGGGCAGGGGGATGCGGACCTAGGTCCACAGCCCTGGCAGCAAGGCTGTTGGGGGGAGTAAGAGGCGGCAGGGCCAGGGGGTCTGTGGGAGGCCTCTAATTGAGTATTTAATTATTTTTTCATACTGTCCCCCACTCACCCCCTTCTCTGAAGTCCTGGAACACATCCCTATACCTACTATGTTACATTCTACCTCCAATAACATTTCTGATAACAAAGTGATGTAACAGAATGCATCTACTTTGTTAACCAAGGTATTACTGCACTCTAGATATGGCCTCACTAGAGCTGAAGAGAGGGGAATAACCACTTCCCTTGACCAGCTGGCAACACTCCTACCAATGCAGTCCAGTATGCCATTAGCCTTCTTGGCAACAAGGGCACACGTGTCAACTCACATTTACCTTATTGTCCACTGTAACCCGCAGGTCATTTTCTGCAGAGCTGCTGCCCAGCCAAACAGCCCCCAGGCTGTACTGGTACATGTAACTTTCCTGTCCTAAGTGCAGGACTTTGCACTTGGTTCTTGTTGAACTTCATGAGATTTCTTTTGGCTCAATCCTCCAATTTATCTAGCTCACTTGGAATCCGAGTTCTACCCTCCAGTATATCGACTGCTCCCCACAGCTTGGCATCATTTGCAAACTTGCTGAGGGTGCACTCTATGCCATCTTCCAGGTTGTTAATGAAGACATTGAACAAAACTGGCCCCAGGACTGACCCCTAGGGCACTCCACTTGTTATCGGCTGCCAACTAGACATCGAGCCATTGATTACTATCCTCTGACCCTGATGATCCAGCCAGTTTTTTATCCATCTTACAGTCCATTCATCCAGGCTTACTTCCTTAGCTTGCCTGGGAGAATGTTATGAGAGACCGTATCAAAAGCCTCACTAAAATCAGCGTATACCACAACCACTGATCTCTCTGCATCTACAGAGACAGTCATCTCATCACAGAAGGCAATCAGGTTGGTCAGGCATGACTTGCCCCTATTGAATCCATGCTGGTTGTTCCTAATCATCTTCTCCTGCAAGCGCTTAGAAATGGATTCCTTCAGGAACTGCTCTATGATTTTTCCAGGGACTGAAGTGAGGCTGACTGGTCTGTAGTTCCCTGGACCCTCCTTTTCCCCTTTCTTAAATATGGGCATTAGAGCTGTGCCAAGCTTTTTTCCTGTGCCAGGAAATTCATCCTGATTTGGTAGCCAAATCTGAATCGAATGAGGAGACTCATTAACCTCTCCCAAATGGAATTGGAAGCCTCCAAATAGACTGGGAAAGATTTGATGATTTGGCCACAGCTTTATATGTGTTTTCTACATACCTCAAGGGACCAAGCAGCTTGTGAACACTGAGATGGTAGGGCAAATGGAGTGTCCCACGGGAGCACCAAGGGGGTTCCCCATGCACTTGGCAGTGGACCCAGAAGTGGACAGAAGTACTTCTGGTACTCAGAGGCTACCGCAGAGAGTGCATTCCCCACCCTCCACCCCAACGCTCCCATGGGCCACTCCATCCACTACTTTCACCACTGTTAGTTGTTCACCTCCTCCTCAAACTGTGCTGCCCAGGGCAGTAGTCTCAGAGATGACCTTGCCTGTGAGGATTGAGATGAAAAAGGCATTGAGAACATCAGCCTTTTCTGCATCCTCTGTCACAAGGTTGCCTCCCCATTCAGCAAGGGACCCACACTTTCCCTGTTCCTCCTCTTGCTACCAACGTACTTGCAGAAACCCTTCTCGTTACCCTTTATATTCCTTGCTAGCTGCAACTCCATTTGTGCTTTAGCCCTCCTGATTTCATCCCTGCATGCCCAAGCAATGCTCTTATACCTCTCCCCAGTTCCCCGTCCAAGTTTCCACTTCTTATAAGTTTCCTTTTCGTGATTTAGTTTACTGAAAAATTCCCTGCTAAGTGAAGCTGGTCTTGTGCCATACTTGCTCAGTGAAAGCATTTTCCAAGCAGCATCTCAAGTCTAAGACAAGGCACTTGAGTCTAAAAAATGTTGACAACTCATAGCCTAATCTTTTAAGTCTAGAATGTGACAGTTTTATTATGGTAACTTAAATTTTCTAAATGTATTCATCACATAAATATATCCTTATCCACACGCATGAATTGCATACAAAGCCCGATAAATTAAGATGAAAGTAGCAGGCAACTATTGATCCTTCTGGATCATAGTGTCAGCATAGTGTTCCGAATTTTCAATTTTTATCAATTTTCACTGATAAATTCCCTGATTTTTTTTTATTGATGTTATTCAGTTTTTACTGATTTACAAACTTTTTTCAGTTCACTTAATTATACCAGATACAGTAAAATCCCTGTTAACCGGCACAAGTGGGGAAAGGCTAAAAGGTGCCAGTAAGCTAAAAGTGCCCTTACCTGAGGCACAGGTTTCCTGTCGGCCACAGGGGGAAGGGTGGCAGCAGCTGCATGCAGAGAGGTGGGTGGGGGCTGTGCAGGGGTGTGGGGGTACAGGCTCCCAGTTCTGACCCTGGGCAGGGCAGGACAGGCCATGGAAACTGCTTCCAGGGCAGGCAGGTCCAGCGGCTCTGGCTGAAGTCCTACCCCATTTCCTGCAACAGGTGCTACACTCAGCTGCTTTACATGGGCCTTCAGGGCTAGGGCCACTGCCTGGAGGCATGGGGCTCCCAGTTCTGACCCTAGGCAAGGCGTATGGCACTGCTACAGCAATCCCGGGAGCAGCCAACACCAGCTGCCTGCACCATGGCACGGTGTAGCCCAGGGGCTGGGATGGGTAGGGACAAGCAGAGCCTTGCGGGGTTCAGGGTATCGTGTAGTCCAGCAGCTGCAGGCAGCTGGCATCGGCCGCTCCCAAGGGCCACTGAAGCAGAGGCTAGGGTGAGTGGGGACAAGATACACTGCACCCTGCTCCCCCCAGGGCTCTGCTTGTTCACACTCACCGCAGCTCCTGTTGCAGATGCCCTGGGAACAGCCAATGCCAGCTTCAGAGGGAACTGTAAATCAGTTGGTGTGGGGTATGGGTCTTGCTGCTACGTGCACCCTGGGAGAGCTGTGGGCTGGGGGGGCTGCACCAGACTCTTCCTGGAGTTGTGTGCACCTGGATCTGCTGCCACCTGCCCAGAGCACTGAGACAAGCCTGGTGCCACTACCAGCCCCAGCCTGCAGCAGCAGCCAGCTCTCGTCCCGAGCGCTGATCCAGGGGCACCCCTCCCCCCCCCGGGAATAGCCTGGCGCAGTCCCCCAGCCCGTAGCCCCCCCCGGGATGTATGTAGCAGCAAAAGCCATGCACCCCCGCCCCACCCCACCCCACACCCATTGACAGCTCTCTCCACTTTGCTCCCTGCTGCAGCCCCGGGAGCAGCTGACAGGCTGCACCCCACCACTTCCCTAGGCCCAGCCTTATTACCTCCCTCCCTCACCACTACGGGAATGCATTATTATTTTCCCCAATTTAAACTGATTTTTTTTCTTTTCTTTCTTTTATCTCAATTTCAACCCAGTTTTATGTTTGGAAAATAAACCCTGAAAAATCCCTGGATTTTTTATTTTTATTTTTTTTTAAATAAAAACTGAAAACACGGAACATTATGTATGCATGAGAAGTCACCAGAACCTTTGATACGTATACCTAGGCAGGAGTATGGAGGAATGGAAACTTGTCAGACCTTCCAGCCCCACTTTAGACTGTTGAGACAGTATCCGGAGGCAGAGACAGAGTCTGGACATTCAGTGCCTCAATGGCTGTAGTTATATGAATGTCCAGCAATCAAACCTTGGTCTCCCATGTAGCAGACAAGGAGTCTACCATTGAACCACAACAGTGGGGTAAGATGAGAGTACAATGAAGGATTAGCAGCAGCAAACAAAAGCAGTTACAAAGCAACAGAAGTAAGGTCACAAATGCAGCCAGCTGTTGGCACATTTGATGTGAAGATATATCGTCTGTGTTAAGATTATCAAATAATCAAAATAAGTTTTAAACAATAGTGCATCTGTAACATTAAAAATGGTGAATATTTCTTTTCTGCATAGGAAACTGTTACAGAAACCATCACGTCACATGATTAAGGATAGCAAATCACCTGATCTGCATAATTATAATCACTCTTCCCCTTTTATGTATAAGGCAGTCTCTCTATTAAGGTTGTGTCAATTCTATTAATAGGCTTGAAGAACATTTTCTAGGCCCCAAATATTTCATTTATTTTTTAACAAAGTATTTTTTGTTAGTGAAAGCCTCCTGCAGCTATTCTTACAGTTGCATTAAAATAATCTGAAGAATAGACTGCAACCAGAAGACTAACTGCAACAGTCCATGACAGTAGTATTTTTCTTTTAATATCAATCAGATTTTACTGTCCCTGGAACATCTGCAAAATGTGAGATGTTAAATGTAACTACTGAAACATCATAATATGGAAGCATAGTTTATTATGTAAATAAAGCACAGCATATAAAGCATTGTCCAGCACATGAATTCAACTTATGTACCTGACTGCATTACAATTCAAAAGGATGTTTTTGCAAAAAAAAGAAATTAAAATTTTATTAAAATGTACACTTGACAATACTTCCATTACATCATATGAAAATGTAGCAAAGAGTACCTTACCTCATTCCTGAAGTTTTTGTTAACTCATGATGTAGAGTGTAACATTCCATTTTTTAACTGGTTTGTTTTACCCCATATTTATCTGTGCACAATTTATTTTCAAACCGTCTGAAACGAATCTCTGGCACTTTTCAACAAACCTCAGACATTTTCAACCTTTGGATTTCCTGACTTTTCAGGATGCATCACAAACTTAACAGAAATCATTTTTACCCAACAGTGGTGGAAGTGGTGGATTGAGTGTCCCATGGGAGCGTTGGGCGAGGGGGGGAACTGCACTCTCCGTGGTGGCCTTGAAGTACCAGAAGTACTTCTGCCCACTTCTGGGTCCACCACCAAGTGCGTGGGGAACCCCCTGGTGCTCTGTGGGACACTATTTTTTTAAAACGAAAGACAATTAAAATTCAATTAAATATACTCCATTAGGTTGCCATTGGTTAAATGCATAAGTAGACGGTCTTAAAATTAGAAAAGGAGTTAAAAATCACAGATTCACCATGTAGAAGGAATTACCATGGAAGTTTCTTTTTTAATCTTCACTACAGACCAGATTTTGCCTCTGGACAGAAGCCATAAGCTTGTGGAAGTATGATCATTCAGTGAGATCTCTTACTATGACTTTCTGGTACGTGAGATATGGTAGCAAAGGAATATGGACAGAGATTGAAAATTTCAGGTGGAAAAAAATCCCTTCATAAAACTAGAACCAAGAAATGGAACTGACAAGTTAATTTGTGTTGACTAAATGGCATGAAATACAGGGAATTAAAATAATCAGTCTTAATAATGAAAAGAAATATTTATGCGACATGAAGAGAAACCGGAGCATACTAATTTAAACATTCTATTAACAGTACAGAACGTAACTTAGCTGATAGCAAGCTTATAAAAGGGATTAAATATTAAAGTAGTTACTGCCTTTGTCTTACCTCTTTCCAACCTTATGCAGACCATTGAAAGAACAGTCAAGATTAGTACAGAAAATTATTTTCTGACTTTTAAAACCTATTTTGAAAGAGAATTTCCTTTTAAAAATACTTTAAACTAGTACACACATATACAAAAAGTAATACGTTATTCAAGTAATTTAGTGAAGAGATAAGGCAACAGTGATTATAATCAGTTTCTAAATTCAGCTGAATTGCAGAACTGTTTGTATATATTCAAATCGTTGCAAAATTTACAGCCAGTACAAAGTAAAGTTGACAACTATTTATTGCCTAGAATTAAACTGTATGCAAAACTGCACAGCAAAAGCCAATCATCTGTTCACAAGTAACCTGTAAACCAAGGGACATAAACACCCCAGCTGCAGTACATGAAGAATTTAGAAACCAAGTTCAAGTGAACAATCCACAAAAATCTCTTCAATCTTAAATGCCTAGGTAGATGACTTATACATGCTCTTGTGAGGACCAGGTCCAAGAGATATGCTTAAAGCATACCTAATATTGAGTTCAGGAAGGTAATGATGATTGAAGATTCATTGGAAAAATACATAAAACTGTACTGGAAGCACAGGCAAGAGCCCAGGATACTCTCCCTCCAAATGGAGTGCCCTCATTACTGGTCTTTAGAGTCAAGGATCCTCTTGCTTGGTTTCTCTATGGAATTCTCAGGAATTTTGACTTTCCTTCTGCATAGTGGCCCAGATTCAACTGAAAAAAGGTATCCTAGGTCTACTCTAGCCTCTGCCTGGTGGTTAGAGCACTTTCCTGAGAATTAGGAGACACTTGCTTTAACCCAGGTCTCCCATTTTCTGTAAAAGTGTTTTAATCATTTGCTATATAGAAAAGATGAGTATCAGTCAGGAAGGGTACCTGGTTACCATGACTAGGTGGAGATTTTAAGCCTGTAAATGCTAGTCTCACTTAAGTGCCTATTTGGAGGCCTGAAAAAGGTGCCTAAGCCAGAGAACTGCAATAAGGACATAACCTTAGGCTTTTTTACCTCCTTGGCAAAAGTCTTGCACCAAAAAATCTGTGGTCACAGGATTGAGACCTACTGAAATTAAGAGCTTCACATGTATGTCCATGAAATTCTGAAAACAAAACAAGTCTGATATAATTTAAGACAATCACAGGCTGACAGTGTTCTGAATTAAAGTAATTGCCATGCACCACACTAATTGTTGATATGACTGTGCTAATTCAAGGCATGGAACTTGTTCTAATGTTTCAGTATCCTTTCCTACTCCTTCTGAATATTCTCACCTTGTCTTAACAACTCTTTCAAACATGTCAACTTCTTCAGCAACGTCTTTGCTTAAGAAAACCAAATATTCATTTTTAAATAGACATTTGATAAGACATACAGTGACCTCAGTTGGCTGAACTGTGGTTCAAACCCCTTTGTTCTGTCCTGCAACATAAAGCATACTAAAAAAGGACAATTTAGTTTGTTCAGATAAGAGAGATATAAAAAAACCCTCTTATTACCAAACTGTCCTCAGAAAATTGCCTTTCCCCAATTTTCAAAATGGGAGATTTTTTTTTTTAGGGAGAAAAAGTTTCCCTTAAAAAATAAAAAAACTATCCCTTTTTCCATCCCCTCACACACATAAAGCAGAGTCTTAAGCTCTGATGGGTAATGCTTATACTTCTAAAATAACTACTTGTATTTGGTAAAAATGTGCTATTGCCCATAGCTATTCAGATCAAACTTAGGACAGCAGTTAACAAAGCTATATTAATGATACATCTTTCTGTGGACCCTAACTTATTATTGACCAGAAGAATACTCTAGGTTTTTTTCCCCTTTAGGCCATTTAAATTCTTAGTTGAATATCTAATTATAGATTTACAGTTTCACTAAACAAAATAACCATCACCTTCACTCCATCAAACTGCTACTTTCTCAGATATTCTTTCCAGGAAGTGAGAGTCTACATACAATGAGTTAGCATTATACGAAAAGGTCCTTACTGCAATACCACTTCCCAAAAGTAAGAAAAAAATTAGACAATGAATGCTACACAAGCTATTCAATAGCAACCTGTACAAGTCTACAATATATAGAAACTTGCTGTGTTATGTTGCCCTCTTCAGGTCATTAGCGGTCACATTTTACAGTCCTCTTCAAAGATCCATGATTAACTAACACTTCAAGTATAATTCTTCCCCTCCCCCAACACACTTTTGGCATTTATTAAACCATCCTGTTAACACAGCAGAAGCACTTGTTCTTTTCTTGAAAAGCCAGACAATCATCACAACAATGTTTACAGACATACAAAGTCTCAAAAACTTACTTTTAACTAAATTATCTTAATATTAGAGCCATATACACTTGAAGTAGTTGTGGTCTGACATCAAGTATAGTTAGGCCCTTCTGGATATAATATTAAAGCCTGGATAGGCACAAAGGCATTTTGTTAGTTAAAATGATGCATCTCCTTTATACCAATTTATTGAATCAATTAACAAACTCAAAATGAACTCAAGAAAACATCTCACCAATTGTTCCATATTGTTTAATCATTTGTTTTATACAAAGGCTCTTTTTCTTCCCACAAATTTTACAAATAACCAACTACAGTAAATCTGCTGTCAGCCACGTAGGACAAGAAGATAGTTAAAGATTCAAGAATACAGCAGAGGTGGCCAATCTCTGGAGGGGGCAGGCAGCACAGTGATAGATTGGACAAGGAGCAGAAAGCAGAGCAGCAGATCAGGCATGGAATAAGAGCGCCACTCAGGGTGGCTGTGGGGCTTAATCTGTGACATCTTCCAAAAGGGTACCCCTCCCACCCTCCAGATTGTTTGCCTTCATTTAACAGATATTGCATACCAAAAAAGTAATACTGCTAAAAGAATCCATATCTAGGATCTATCTACTTGACTGCTCAGATTCTATCACACTTTTATTTTATTCTCCATTTGCCGTGGTAGATAATAGCATTCTGTCCCAGTTAATATTTTTTAAAGAAAAGCTGCTGAACGAAAGCTTAAAATGATCTGTGGTTAGTTTAGTTCTGAGTTACCAAGTTTTAAGATTTTATTTTTTCTGTCCTGTCCCCACTCCACTCCCCACACACAGTTGAATTTGGGTAGCACACAAGGTATGATTCATATTATTCTTTAAATGTGTATTCAAGTGCTCATTGTAGATGAAACAGCTTTAAATTTAGAAAGTAACAGTTCTTTACTGAAAAGCATATCCAAACATTTTATGTTTCTATAACAACGTTCCCCAATGATATAGTGTTGAACACAGTTAAGAATCATTTGCATGTTAGTTGATGGACATCTGCTCTACTTTGGAATGATCTAGTTCAAGTGAAAACTCACGCAGGCAAGCAGGCAGGCCTATAAGGTTCCTTTTCTGGTTCCCTTCAGAAAAAGGCAAGAGTGGAAGGGATCAGAAAAGGAACTGGTTCAATGGCTCCTGAAGAGATGCCCCAGAAGCTACTCACATAGGGTCTGTGGATTTCAAAAGAGCTAAAAGGTCAGTGGCTAATGCAATACAGACTTGGGCTGTGATAACTCAAGGGGACATGCAAATATAGAGTAAGAATACAAAGGTCACTTATATTCAACTTACTTTACTTGGTCTAATAAAAGATATCAGATTTAACCAAAGAACTTTGTCTACCTCCGTCCTTAGACCAACACGGCTACAACCAACACCACTTCTACACTTCACCAACAGAGCTTAAATACATATAGATTTTTAAAATATGTTAATAATTTTGTAAAATGAATTTAAGCATGTCAGTTCATTAAAAATATACAATGACCTAAAGTAAACATTTACAGCATGAGAACAATATGGGTACGTATAAGTGATAAAAATGTTACTGTTGGTAAATATTTCTAGAAATCTCTCTAGATAGTTTAACAGCCTTGTATGATTTGTATAAAAAAATCCCTCTTGAATATACATCTAAAACTAAAAAAGGAGCTGTACACATCTTTATGGGGGAGCAGAAATCTCAGAGAAAACATTTTTTAATTGTTAATGAAAATACTTTAGTTCCTTCTTCAAAGCATTATCTCAGTCCCTTCACTCAACTGCTGCTTGGTCCACTATTCTTAATACAGCTATTTTCAGATAGCCTTAAAGGCCTTAAATAAATGGATACTAGAGTAAGCATTTCCCAAGCAAATCTAACAAAAGACACATTTGTATTTATACACACCCCACTGACTATGAACAGGTAGATAGTACTGAATTAGTGAATTGTCATGCTCTTTGCTTCATTAGTATGCAAGCCTATGACAAAATGAACAAACTTAGGGAAATGCTGAAAGGTTTTGAAAGTGCTCACCTAACATTGCCTAGTTTACCCAGACCAATTACTACATATACTACCATCCACAATACATGCTAAATGACAGATACCTAACAGGCAAAGCAGCACAATATAATATACAGTCTACTACATTCTTCCCAGTAGAAGCTTAACCTGGCCAAACCAATAAGGCACTGAATGCATTAAGCTTCTGGGCACAGCCAGGACATAGTTTAACCTTGTACTAGATGTTTTAGGCAACAACATTTGTCATTCCACCTTTAATATATTTGCTTGCATCTTGAATATAAATTAAAACTATTTAGGCTGTCAATATGAGATTTAGCAACACTGATATCAAGTCAGACATTGATAGCAAGTCAGATGCTGGTATAAAGTCAGCCTACTTTGTTTCATCAGCATCATCTCCACTTAATCTGTCCATTTCTACTGTTTCAAAATTGTTTCTTAGCACCCCACAGTAAACAAATTAGTCACTGACTATAGAAAATGTTAGGAGACAAGTGCATCTATATGTTCTGATGCAACTATAGGGAGCTTGCCATCTGGTAAAATTTCTGATCAACACTGTCAAAGTAACTGTGACTTCCGTTCTCAATCTTTAAGGTTTCACTTTGACAGTAAATTGGTCTTAATTCAACCTAGCATTAAAAATTATTCTAAAATTCCAAACCAGTTGCAAGCTATTGCAGAAATACACATTCTGATAAGTCATTACAACTTGGCATAAAGTACCACATTTAGTCACATACCACATGCCCCAGGAATTTTGGGAAGGCAGAATGAAAGGGAGAGAAAAGATTTTTCCTTGACAATAGGTCGCTTAATATAGCAAGTTATAATATAAATAAAACCACTTTGTTCCACCCATGAACGCATGTGTTTGCATAGGTTACGAGACTGACTCAGCAAGTGTAGAGATATAGTGTGGGCACATGACTGGAAATAATGGTAGGCCTACATGAAGTAATGAAGTCATTCACTCATCAATACTTTTAACCAAACTGTTCAGTAATTAGCCTTGTTTTAAACACACCCCCAATTTTCGACTGCTAGTTTTCTGAGGCAAAGGTACACATCGTATATATGAACAAAAACAGTAATGCTAAATATTCAGTATTATAAAGCATAGAGAACTTTAAAGTTTTCAGTATTTTGTGATGCACCTTAGGATTTAATTTGCGAAGACAAACAGCACAGGAATACTGACTAACCCATACAAAGCAGGATCTTTTAAATTAATTTTGAATAAGTTTACCTTCAAATTAAGTTAACAACATAAAACTTGAAGGGCTAGAGAGGAAAACAAAGAATTACAAAAAACTGGCTTTTCTCTAAAAGGAGAAGAAAATGAAAGGCACTGGACAAAAACAAAGATAGGTTGACTTATATACATTTTTAGTTATACATGCAGATTACAGGTTTGGATTTGGGAAATAGTAATATGAGGAAATAAGGATTCCTATTGGGAGCTTGAAAACAGTATTTTTGATATTTTATTGCATTGTATTTTATTTATTTTATTTTACTTATTACAATAAATGTACAATTTAGCTGTCAAGTAGAAACACATTAGTCCTGTTAACTGAAGTTGACTTGATTCTAAATGTTATAGGGAGAAAAGCTTTCACACATCCTTTAAGATGTTTATTCTATTAAGCAAGATGTCAATAATTGGTGGAAAATGCATTCTGATGTTTGATGTTGGGGTTTTGATTCTAATACATGCCTGATTCTAAAATATTAGATTCTAATAATAAAGTGGACACTGAATCAAAAGTTAACAGCCAGACTTTTCTTCTATATATCAGCTTCAAAAATTCTTCTGACCTGCTCAGTACTAAGAGGGTAATTCCACAGGTCTGTACTAAGCTACAGGATGTTTTAATGTTTTTAAAGTTTTTTACTTTCTCTTTTAAATTCAAACCTTTTTCCAACATAGCATATAAAATACAAATATTAAGAGTTTGTTCCAAAACCTATTTAAGAAATATTTACTTTATTCCATTAAAATGTCTCTTTCTAAAATAAAGAATACTATTAGAATAGAGGTTGTCAACCTTTTTTAACAGGTATAACCCTGGCAGTCAGGAGGGAGGGAGGAAGGCGCGCAGCTGGACATGGAGCAGTGGCAGTGTGGGGTGGTGGGTGGCAGCCACCGCATATGAGCTCCCCACCTACTCTCTGCATCTGGCTGGCTGGGTGGTAGCTATATAGCCTGCAGAGGTGCACCATTGTCCTCGCCCCCCACCCCTGCCCAGCCCTGTTCCTGGGAGGCGGCTGCAGTGCTGGTGGGTGGCAGCGCTCCATCCTCACCTGCCTGCCCATGCATACCCCCGGGACCTTCCCAAGTAACCCAGGGGTTTGTGCACCCGTGGCTGACAACCCCTGTATCAGAATAAAAAAATAAGGGCAATAAGTCTAAACTGAAATTTGTAATAAAAGATAAGTTTTTCAGGATTACTATCTCATCTGTTTCTCTTGGACCCTATGATGGCAGAGAAAGATATGTAGTTATGCAAAAAGTGAGAAAATGTTCTTCCTTTTTATATCTTCATATTGCTCCTTCAATTGATGAGAAGTTGTGCCTGCTCTTCATGAGCAGCAACTACAGTAAATTTTCTCTAAGAAAAGTTCTTATTTGGCTGTTAATCATTTGGCATACTTTGGGGTACACTATTCACCTACTTCTGGCACAATGAGGAGTAATCACCTGTTGGGATCGATAGTTGAAACAATCATTTTTATGGGTTTACTTTTCTTTCCTGAATAGAAACAGAAAAGAAAAAAAGGATGAACTGAATAGTTGGAGATGTTTCCCCCAGGATCTGTAAACTAGTAATGGTGGATGCCAAGGAAGCTACTTAATAGGGAACAGACCACTCTGGAGATATCTAATCCAATGTTCACCCTCTATAGCATCCACTCCTGCCACTGTCAGAGACAGAATACTGGGCTAGACAGACCACTGGGCTGACCCAGTATGGAACTTCTTATGTTCCTCCATTAGCTTATCACAACTAAAACCCAGAAACTGTGACTATATAGCTCATCTACATTTTACCTTGCCGTTACGAGACATGGGAACATAATTTTATACAGTTTTATATTCTGCAGTATGAAAATAGTTTCGCAAAACAAGTTCTTCTTGTATGATCTCCTACCTGATATATTCTGAATGGGATGTAACGGAATCCACTATCTTCTGGAATATATTCCATGAGTTTCCGATTTATGGCCCAAAATTGTTCAAATTTATCTGTAGAGATAAACAGTTATATTGTTTTAGCATTAATGAAGTCTGTTTCTTTAAGGAAAGAATATACAAAATATGACTTGTAAAAGTATACAGGAACACTAGGCATCTATAATCCCTATCCCAGGAATTTTGCCTGTGTGTGAATTTTTTCTTCTTCATCTTCTGCTCCCTACCCAAGCTTTAAATGGATAAACTGTTTTCCCAGTTTGCAGAAATAAACACAGGGCAAGAAACTGACATTGTACCACTACAATCAAGATGTGATGAACTGTCAGATAATAAAGGAAAATAGACTGAATTTCATTGTATTTATTTAATTCAAAGAAGTACTGCATAATACTAGTGACAATGGAAAACAGTTATTGCCACTGATCTCCACTCCCTACTTCATATTCAATGACTGTTCTAATCCAGAGATGGAGAAACAGGTACAACATATAGGGGAACTATAGCAGAGAGCATAAGCAGCAATTTGAAAACTAATTTTTTAAATTTTTGTATTGACAGTGAATTTTAGAGAAGAGTCTTTATGACATGCATTTCAAACTCATCTGGCCTCATGGACTGGATAAGCAATGCCAGGCCAGTCCACAGACTATCAGGCCAATGGACTCGATCAGGCCACCCCCTCCCCACACCACGCACCAGATCCAGCACACACAACATACCCAGCCCCACCCAGAAAACATTTGTATCATTTTGATGGAGCACTCTGAAAACAACAGTAAATGTTTTCCATGTTTCATAAGCAAGCTGAATTTTGTATACTGCCTACCAATTCAAATAGAAAAACTTACTGATCTTATTTTTGGCAGTATCAGAAACAGTGAAATAGTTTAAAGACAGCACACAATTCCTTCCCTCCTCTTCCCCCCCATTCAAGTACTCACAGGATAAAAATACATAAAACACCATGATTTAAATAGAAAATCAGGTATTACAGTGGCAAATGACTTATAAAAAAAATAAACTCAAGTCCTAAATCTATTTTAAAAAAACAGCATGTTACAAATAAACCCTGTAAATTATTAGAGAAAGACATAATATAACCATTGTGGTTCAATCCATCATATAAAGTTGTTTATTTATTCTAAAAGCTCTACTAATGATCGAAATGATTGCTGAAAACTCAAAGAGGAATTAATTATCCAGATCTGTGGTTACTGGAATATGTGCTACTGCTGCAGGTCAGTGACTGAAGGAAGAGGCAATGCAGATTGCACATATACAGATACACTGGTTTCTGTAGAAAGGCTATGGTCTAAACGAGGAGTCAGCAATCCCCAGCACATGTGACAGAGTATGGCACGTGAAGCCGTTTTGCCCAGCACACCACAAATGACCCTGGCTCAGGGCAGCTCCTTGCCACAGAGCCTAGGCTACTTGCAGCAGGTGGCAGGGGGGCTGCAAGCAGGCCAAGCTCCATGGCAGGCAGCAGGAGCCTTCCTAGAGCCCAGGCTGCTTGTAGCAGGTAGCCACAAGGCTGCAAGCAGCTGCACTGGGTCTGGAGCTATGATCTGATTTGTTGCCACCAGCCATTGCACACACACCTCGGGGCAGAAAGCAGGGAAGAAACTGGGGGTAGGACAGCCCCTGGCCTCTTCCCTGCTGTGCATGCTGAGGTGAGCATGAAGCCATCACAAGGAAACAGCCAGTCCAGAGCTCTGGACCCAGGTGCAGTTGCTTCGTGGCTACCTGCTGTGAGCAGCTCAAGTTCTGTAGCAGGCAGCATGGGCCTATCCAGAGCCTGGCATGCTTGCAGCAGACAGTCACGAGGTTGCAAGCAACTGCACTAGGGTCTGGAACCCCAGCCCAAGTCCTTGCCAGCAGCAGCTGCATGCATGCCTCAGAGAGCACAGAGAGGAAGGGGCCAGGGCTGAATTGCCACAACAAGGATTGGGCCCCTCGTAGCTCCCCTGCCATAGATTCATAGATGTTAGGGTCGGAATGGACCTCAATAGATCATCGAGTCCAACCCCCTGCATAGGCAGGAAAGAGTGCTGGGTTTAGATGACCCCAACTAGATGCCTATCTAACCTCCTCTTGAAGATCCCCAGGGTAGGGGAGAGCACCACCTCCCTTGGGAGCCCATTGCAGACCTTGGCCACTCTAACTGTGAAGAAGTTC
>JAGPOW010003642.1:81719771-81733722 GCA_030014935.1 Caiman crocodilus
CCTCTTGAAGATCCCCAGGGTAGGGGAGAGCACCACCTCCCTTGGGAGCCCATTGCAGACCTTGGCCACTCTAACTGTGAAGAAGTTCTTCCTAATGTCTAGTCTAACTCTGCTCTCAGCTAGCTTATGGCCATTATTTCATGTAAATCCCAGGGGCACCTTGGTGAGTAAAGCCTCACCAATTCCCTTCTGTGCCCCCATGATGAACTTATAGGCAGCCACAAGGTCACCTCTCAACCTTCTCCTCTCAACTACCTCTCAACCTCAGCCATCTGAGAGGTTTAATTTTTGCTTGCCACAGGATATTTTGCTTGCCATGGGATAAATGCAGACATCACTTGTGAAAAAAATGAGGGGCATAAGTCCCTGCCCCAGTTTGACTGCAGGGGAATTGCAGAATCCCTGTAGGTTTGTGTAGCACACTGAAGTCTGTGCCACTGTGGCTTCATTGGTATTCTTACCTGAACTAGTTAAACTAAAGCTAGGTTATGATAAACCTAGCCAGAGATGCCGAGTACATGGGTGCCCAAGGGCCTTGCCCTTCCTTGGGAAGAGGGCTGTCACTTGAAATGCATAAAACTTTCCACGTACATCATTTTAGCCGCCCTCCGCCCCCCCCTTCCCAGTGAGGGGCAAAAATAAAAAAGTCAGTGCCAATGGGCCTACCTCTGCTGCAATCACACCTCCTGACTGGCCAACAAACATGCCTTTTCATTGATAACATCTGTCCATTACAGTGACATACTACATTGAAGCAATAAAGTTACAGAGCCAAATTACCAATGGACCTATAACCCCTCTAGTGTTACAAAGGACACCCTAACAGATAGAATAAAATGAAACATCAACACCTAGACCTACTTTCTGTGTTCACAATTCAGAAAAATGACAGGTTTCAATACTGCAGTGGTCCCCAAACTAGGAGTTCCAACCCCAAATGGATCACAAAAGCTACAAGAGAGCTTGTACACCCACAGGGGCCCTCAGTTCCCTGATTCTGCAATTCCCCTGCAATCAAACTGGGGCAGTGACTTATGCTCCCCATTTTTTTCACAACTGATGTCTGCATTTATCCCACGGCAAGCAAAAATTTAGCCAAAGCAATTCAGTCACCAATGAAGCAAGCCCAAGTTGCCCTGATTTAATTTTCACTTACAGCAGAATACCTAGAGTAGTTAAATCCCTTGTCTATTAACATGGACAAGGAAAAGCTACTACAGTGTGATAAGCAAGCAAAATTATAGGTCCATAAGTGGGATCACAGTCAGAAAAGGCTTGGAATTACAGCATCTAAGAACAATCAAATCATTACCAGCTGCTGCCCTTTTGAAAGCGGTCCAAATGTATGCACGTCTACACCCAAAAGTACAGAGCTCAGAGTTCTCACACACAAAAGACCAGAGGTACCAGAGTATATTTTTGCCAAAATAAATTAATCTCTGCACTCAAAGTAACTCCTAGTAAAATGAGAAAGTCCAGATTAAATCAGACTGTGCTGTAAGACTCGAGCTATGTGTTTCTTTTTAGTGTCCTGTATACTGCCTATATAATAAAATCCTTGCATAAAAGACAATTACATGCCAGACAATCAATAACCATTTTTCCAATCTTCACTCTAGTTTTCAACTCCCAGAGATGGAAGAAAATAAAATGTGTAGGCACAACACACACCCATAAGAATACTCACAAGAACCTAGGAGAATAAAAAGGCCCTAAGAGCTGTTATCAGCAGAGTTCAAGAGCTAATTAACCAGGTAATGTATCAATTTTCATAGCCAACTTGACAATTTCTCGAGTTATTTTGAATAAAGCTACATTTTAACCATTGTAACTATAAAGTTAATCACTAATAACTTTAATTAAGGAAAATTATTCTAACGGAGCTTTCTGCCATCTTTCTTCTATTAATTTATTAAGTGCTTTTCCTACATAATATTTGTGCTTCAATATTTCCTATTCTGCCTATTCTGCCCTTTTTCTTTTCTACACCTAGTTTTGAACATAATGGAATATACAATTCTCTCACAATACTAACTTACAATATTTGATTCACATTTACCCATTATTGGTCACTTTCTTCAACGTTACTGAATTACTGAAACAATCCAAGCCTCGCTAATAACTTGGAGAGGGTGGCTTCACAGTCTAAAACTTTGTATTACTTAAGGTAAAATTGCAATAGCAATTTTAAAAAGGAGATTTTTTTTCCCAGTTGTCCTGCTCTCTCATAAGACAAAGACGCAGTTCCAGAAAAACTGGCCCGACTTTAATGGAATCAGACATCTAGCCACCCTTTTGTCCTGACACAGACTTCCTATGCATCTACATAACTTGTAGCACCTTCCTACTCTATCTGAAGCAACAGACAAGGTAACCTTTAGCCACTTATAAAGCATGGGGAAGTTGCTGCTCCACAGTGTGCATCTGCTGTTACAGTATAATAGGTACACCTATATTTTCTATAGTAAAGTAAGTGATCTACATTACAGTAACTTTAACCAGAGTGAAACAGGGATGAAGTTGCAGTGCTTTTGCCACACTTCTACAATTACAGGGGCATGCAGATACAAGACTTACAGAGTAATAGCCTGTATTATTTGGGAAGAAAGTTTTTCCAGTGATATCTTTTGGGAGAGATGTTAAACAAGCTTTCAGGCACAAAAGCCTTTCTTCAGTTTGTAATACTGACATCATGGTATAGCCTGAGTATTCAAGTGGCATGCTGCCTGCTTAACTGCCAAGAGGTAAACGGTGGGATGAAAGTACTTCCTCCTTTGAGAGGTAAATAGGTCATGCAAGAGACTATTTGGAGAAGGAAGAGGAAACAGGGTAAAAGACAAGGAGAGAAAACTAAACACACAAATATATTCAAGGAGAACACACAAACTGAAAAGAAAAGAAAGAACACAAAAGAAATTACTAGAACGTGGGAGGTCACAGTGCAAGTAAAGGAGAACACAAACAAGACAGATGAAGCACCTGAGAAGATACATCTTACTAAAAATGGTGACCATTTCTATGTGGTAAACTTACCATACATACACGCTGCAATTTGCCACAGTCCATAGTTCAGGACAAGCTCTTAAATATGAAGCAACATAGTCATATTTTTGCAATGGGGACCAACTTTCCAGGCAGGTACGCCACAAATTAGCTCAGCAACCTCCAAGTACCAATCCAATCCATCTCTTTTACCCAATCTGTTACTCAGCTCCCTGCTCCAGGCTTCCTAACCGAGCTGATGCTCTGCATTCTCCATCTGTCACCGTGCTCCCAGCTTGGTCTGATGCTCTGCTTTCTGCGCCCTGTCCATCTGCCACATGTCACATACAGGCTGCCCATACAGGCCACCTATCACACCCAGACAACACGTAGCTCACCCCTGAGCTAATTAACACAGGTGAGTGACAGGCGAGTGAGAAACCACCTGTGCTGCCATACTCATGCAACTATGGTATCTCCAGTTTAGAAAGCAGCCTGTTGCCAGCAGTATGACATGCTTTCAGGAGTCATCGATGGTCAGGGTCAGGTTAGACAGTCAGTGAATATGAAGGGGTACATTAGTCTCACGCCGTACTGTTCTCATGCCAGCATGGGTATTCTTTCTACAGCTGTAAACGTACCATGATGCTTCTTCCTTTGTAGAAATAACCTATAATAGTGATGGTTAAATATTCTGTCAAAACGCTTTTTTCAGTGGAAACTGGGTGTTAGACTAAAAAGTTTCTGCAAGGTGCCTGCTTTCCTCAAAAGTTTCCACTTTTCACAGGGAAAAAATTAGCATCCGTAAACCAGAAATTCTGTTTTGGAAATACTGCTATAATGCCTCATGGAAGCAGTAGTTCAGGTATCTCACACCCACATTCTCCATTACGTGCTGCAATCTCCAGCCAAAATACATCTATCATGAGCTCAACAAGAAGGGGGACTATATTGTACCATTCAAGATACAAGTGTTAATAATTAATTGAGTTTCTTGAATTAAAGTAAATGTTTGACTACAAATTAGGTATTATAAAACAGTGCACATACATTAAGGCCACTTTTGTGGATACTCAGAGAAGAAGATTTAATTGCAACACTCAGCATTAAACAATACTTCATGCCTCTTGCACAATATTTCTTGATTTGGTCTATGAAAAGGTATTTTAATTCAATGCTGTTTTTATGTCCTTAAGTCATGATCTTACACTGCTGTACTGCAAACAGTTTCAGTAGTGTTACTATAGAAACTTGTGTTAGAAGTAATTAGATGAAGTGACATGTAAAGTTACCTAAATTTAGATATTTTGGTCTGTCCAAAATATCTAATTTAGGTTGCCAGCTATACAACCTATATTAGCATCTAAACAGACATTTAAAGCATGGAATCCAAAGAAGATTATTAAAGGAATTCTTCTGGCCCATGTAAGTGTTTAACTTGACTTCTGAAACTCAAAGACGCTTACAGATTTGGAAAGACAAATATAAAAATCTCCAATTCTGAGCAAAGCAGTGTTTTCTATTTCTAGAGAAAAGGTTTAAGAAAGTTATACTGTATGTAATATTACCAATCAATAGTCCCAAATTATATACCTCTGGCGAACAGGGACGGTAGCAGCAATAAACAATTTCATTAGTTTCAACTAGAAAATACTTTAAGACGGCCCTTCTCTTTTCTCAAGTCAACTGTTTTTAACTGTTTAGAAATTAAAACCTAAATGAACTTTCGACAAGAGTGTAAAACAGAAAAAATATTTTCCCATGAAAAGAATCAGCAAAAAGGCTTCAAACACTCATCTCCCACCCTCAAGTAATTATGTAGACTACATTATAACTAAACTCTCATTCAAGTCAAATCTGATTACTCTCGTTTTCCATGCTCCTATCATGTTTTTAATGAAAGTGCTCGAGCAGTATGTTGAAATGAGTTTCTGTATTAGTAAAAAATATTACTTGTGAATGCAGAACATCTGTGTCATGCCTTAAATTAATAATAACAAGGTTCTGAATGAAAACAGCAATGGTGAAGAACTCAAGTGAGCCTAAGAGTCAGGTATATTAGGTAAATAATAGGAAAACAGCATCTACATTTGCAAAAAGTTAAATGTATTTTTTTTGCAAATTAAGATGTAAAGGAAGAGTGAAAAAGGTAACAGCACAAAAAAAAAAATCAATAAAAGAGTTACCAACTAAATCTGTAATGTAGTCATAGACTCATAGAAGATTAGGATTGGAAGGGACCTCAGGAGGTCACCCAGTCCTACCCCCTGCACAAAAGCAGGACTATCCCCAACTATATCATCCCAGCCAAGACTGTCTAGCCAGGTCTTAAAAACCTCAAAAAAAAAAAAAAAACCTAAAAAAATTCCAAGGATGGAAACCTCCATGAATAGTCACTGTTTTACTATCCTAATTTTTAGGAAAGTATTTAGGGTGAACATAAAGCAGCACAGAATCTACAAAAAAGGGAACAATTCTCCATGTAAATGGTAGATCCAACTACATTTCTGAAAATCATCTACAGCAACAATTAACTTAAGATAGTTTTTAAAAACCAACAAACAGTAGATTTCTCTGGTGGAGTCCTTCTTGCTAAGGTAGAGTTCAGGATGACCAGGTTCATTCTACCATGAAAAGCATATAGCATCTAAAGTGAGAAATGCCCTACAAAGGGAGATCAAGAATAATGAGAAAGTCCTGAGGCCCTCAATACAATGCAAATCATAGAATCATAGAAAATTAGGGTTGAAAGGGACCTCAGAAGGTTATCTAGTCCAACACCCTGCTCAAAGCAGAGCCATCCCCAACTAGATAATCCCAGCCAAGGTTCTGTCTAGTCAGGTCTTAAAAACCTCCAAGGATGGAGATTCCACCACCTCTCTGGGTAACCTGTTCCAAAGCTTTACTATCCTCCTATTGAGAAAGCTTTTACTAATATCTAAATTAAACTTCCCTTGCTGCAACTTGAGACCTCCTTGTTCTGTCATCTGCCACCACTGAAAACACTCTAGCTCCATCCTCTATGCAAACCTTCAGGTAGTTGAAGGCTGCTATTAAATCCCCCCGTCTCCTCTTCTCCAGACT
The DNA here is from genome assembly GCA_030014935.1 of Caiman crocodilus. Taxonomy (NCBI): domain Eukaryota; kingdom Metazoa; phylum Chordata; order Crocodylia; family Alligatoridae; genus Caiman; species Caiman crocodilus. Next base: position 81,725,838 of record JAGPOW010003642.1, read on the forward strand.
AAATAAACCCAGTTCCCTCAACCTCTCCTCATAAGCCACGTGCCCCAGCCCCCTCACCATTTTTGTTGCCCTCCATTGAACAACCTCCAATTTGTCCACATCTTCTCCATAGTGGGGAGCCCAAAACTGGACACAGTACTCCAGACATGGCCTCATCAGTACCAAATAGAGGGGAATAATCACTTCCCTCAATCTGCTGGCAATGCTCCTCCTGATGCAGCCCAATATACTGTTAGCTTTCTTTGCAACAGGGCCCACTATTGACTCATATTCAACTTAATGTCCACTGTAACACACAGGTCCTTTTCTGCAGAGCAGCTGCTTAACCTATTGATCTCCAGCCTGTACTAGTGAGTGGAATTGTTCCATCCTAAGAGCAGGGACTTTGCACTTCTCTTTTCTGAACATCATGACATTTCTTTTGGTCCAAAATGAGTTTTGGGACTCAAAACTACCTCAGCTATGCTGAAGCCAGCCAAATCAAAGACCTATGTGACTTTGTGCAGTGCTCACAGAATAAGAGGTGTAGACTGTAAGGCTCCCTAGGCATAGCATGAGGAAGTTGCCAGATGACACAATCTAGGGCAAAAACTAGAGATTTTTTTCTGATGAAAGAAATAAACAAGTTGATCTTTGGACGGCCTCACTCCAAGAAAATGTCCTGCAGGACAGCCCTTTATTCCCACAGTTATGGTTCAGGGAAATTCTGAAGGCTTTCAAATAAAGCATTACCAACACCTTTAACTTTGAACAAGGGAAAGATCTTGCATTTCCTTTTCTGCTGACATAAAATACTGCAGTGGTATTGCTCATCATATCTGGATGCAGCGTCTTGAGATACAATGTAGGAATACCACCTCCTAGTGATAACCAAATAATGATATGCAACCTCACTACTTAGAAACTAAAGACCTGTATCTGAAGGTCATTCACATCTTCTCCTTACCTTCCTAAAGAAGAATCGATAGTGACCTCAAATGTTAAGTAGGAGGGGAAAGAGTGGGATGCCCTTTGCAAGCAATTCTTGGGTCTTTTTAACGTGCAAGTGAGGACCAAGCTGGCAGCAGATTGGCTACCCCCATGCCTGGTGAGAAAAGAGTCCTCAAGCAAGCCTGAGGCATCATATCCGTACAAGCAGCCGTATGGCCAAGGATAGACCAAAAAAAAAAAAAATCACTGTTAGCAGGTTGATTTTCATCTGCGTGATAAGGTCTGGCAGAGTATAGAAACTATTCAGAGTAAGATAAACCGTTATAAAACATACTAGGACCAGGTAGGGCCAAAAGATGTGGAAATTGAATGAGGCAGAGGTTCTCCGTTACTGGATGGAAAAAAAACTGCCCTTTCTACACCTTACACACAGCCAGTTCTGTAGGCAAGAGTAAACTGCAACAATGTTTCTCCTGCAGTAGGCTGCTAACACCACAGTGACCTTGGCATGACTTTGAGGCAATCAAGAGACCAATAATAAGACCCTGAACTGGTAATAGTCCCAGATTACCACAAACCACAGGCATTTTCTTAGTGAGAGAGTGATAGCGATGTGAAAGTGTGCATGCTGAAGGCAAAGAGAAGCAAACCAATTTCATGCATTATTTCAGATTATTTCATAATGTAACCATCTTGAACTAATGACAGATGACATGGAACTTCATTAAGGTCTTCTTTTTGCAACCAGGAATTAACTGCTATAGATATCACTTTCTAGATACAAAAGAGGTTCCTCTGCCATAGTCCTCAAAGCAAGAAAAGCAGCCCTCTCCAGTCAAAACAAAATATTATTGGAAAGGTCCCTAAAAAGCAAGAGGGAAGAATGACTGGGTCACTCCCTGTGTTGAACTGGATGGTATACCTGTAATGGCATTTAAGACTCACGGGTCCAAGATAATAAAGATTCACACTTGTCTAAAGCAGGCCAGTCTTCAAAGGGTAAGGGAGGGGAACTGTTTATAATCAAACAGTATGTTTCAACCATCCCAAAGGTTCTATTTCCCAAGGAGTGGTGAGATGAGGTGGTGCTTGCCAAGGATGCCTCACGCTGCAGAAGCAGTGGCACTTCCTTGCAGCATTTTGAAAGAACAGACTTTTTTCAGCTCCAAAACACATGAAGAGCTGCATACCCTGAAAGGTTCTTGGGTAATGTTGTGTGCTCTTGGGTTTTATACGTACATCCTGAAGAAGAATCATAAAATCATAGAACATTATAGTTGGCAGGGACCTCATGAGAAAATCTAGTCCAACCACCTCCCCAGAATGGAGATTCCACCACCACTCTGGGTAATCTGTTTCAATGCTTTACTACCCTTCTACTGAGAAAGTTTTTCCTAATATCCAAAGTAAAAATCTTGAAGCTTGAACAAACATTTCTACCCTGCTTCATGACCACTCTACCTCCCCTTCACATATAGTCTGCTTCGGCTCCACACTTTGCATGCTGACTTCTATCCAAAACTGGAAGCTAATGAAGAATACGATGTTGTTCCCAGTAAAGCCAAGCTCTTGTGCTCTTTCTTATTCCTTTGTGGGGATCTGGAACTTCTCTCCTTTCTCACTGGTGGTTGATAATTCCTAAAAACAAATGTATAGGATGAAGACAGAAAAATTCTTCACTCTTTTAGGGTATCTGGTAGCATTTTTTTTTTATTATCCATGTGCTCAAAGGAAAGGCAACAGAACTGTGCCTTGAGGGAAGGCCAGGGAGTGGTCAATTGTGGAAAAGACTGAGAAATTATTCAAATACCTAAATTTTGCAACAAAGCCCCTCCCCACCTTCCTTAACTACCTTTAAAGCATGTGCACAATGCTAATGGTAGGAACATTCCAGAGAAATGTTGTGATTGTATTAGGAATACCCCATACCAATTTTGTAAAGAAATTAAGCCACAACCCACATAAGGCTGCTTCAAAGACTTCTAGCTGAAGTAGATAAACTAAACAAAAGAGAAAGAGTATTTGATAAAAAAAGTGGGAAACTGGATGTAAAAAGAATCCTTTAAAAATCAATGCAGTATTTACAGTCATAAATTAGATGACATCAGGTCATTAAAAGACGTTTTCAAAACACATTTGATTTTTTGGCAGAAAATGTAAGCCAATTAAAGCTTCTACCATACAACTGCATATATAATTTTTTATCGAACTTTTTATGTTTTTGAACCACAGTAGTAATCCTTAATTTTTATCAACTGTAATCTAAAGTACTGTACACATATTTAAGTATTTTTCTTTTATTGGTATACTTAATCATCATTCAGATCAGTTGTTAGAAGAAAAGATAATTCATGTTAATTATTAAAACAATTACATTTTAAATTGTCCTATCATATACTTTTTTCAACTAAGTTAATAAAATAATACATTTTTTCAAAGTTTTCATTTTCTTCTCACCACCCCCTCCTTTTCCCCTTTTACAATATGGATAAGTACAGACAGTCAAAAGTCCTGAGGCTGAATTAATTCAATCTTCACATGTTAGTGTAAGCTCTACAGACTGAACTGATAAGCAAGTGAACAGACATTCACTTCTGATTCTGGAAATGCAGCCACATGCCTGCAGTGGCTCAGGCCATAAGCTGGGGGCTGCTCAGCTCAGTTGGAGCAGACAGCTTGGGCCAGGGTTAGTCTGCCCATCCTGCAACGGAGGGGTTGGGTCATCTATGGGGGAAGTGCAAATCATCCTGGGCTGCCGGAGGACTGTGAGTTAACTTGAATCTGGATGGAATTTGGGACAGAAGTTCAATAAACTGATTTAACCTAAATCAGTTAAGTCTGAAACTACATCCATTATGGCTTATTTTAAACCAGTTTTGGTCATTTTGAAAGTAGTTTGTGCGCACTTGAAAGTTCATGTGAACTGCTATTGTGTTAAAGATTTGAACCTGTTTTTGATCTCGTATATTGGTTTATGTGTAAATACAGTAGTTGTGTTTCCAGTTTGAAAACACAGATAACTTTAAACTTTACTGAAGTTAGCATTTTGTGATTTTATAATTTGCATAAAGTATTTTTTTAATACAGGAGTTTTTAAAGCTATAATAATGTAATAGGAAAAAGCAAAATACAAAAATGCCAAAGCTGTGTTCTGGGTTTCTTGGTATTCCGGAACACAAACAGTACAAATATATTTTAGAATTGATTAAATTAAAAGGCACGCTTCTTTATGACTGTTTTCTACCTTGCTCAGCCCACCTGCCTTAAAGTTCAAAAGCTAGGCAGCACTTGCTAGAAACATCAATGAAGGGAAGTGGTAAAAGGATACAAAGATTTCCGTCTTTTATAAACAGATCACCAGTTTGCCTCCTGTGTAGTTATCATGACCCAACTTACAACCTGCTGGACATATACTGGCGTGGTGATCTTCCCTCCCCACACAACCAGTTTTAGCCCCTTAAATAAACACCACCACTCCTTCATTTAGATTCAAAGACAAATACTTTATTTTGTTCAGCCTTGTAAATAGTTCATTCTAATATAAAGTCTCTAGGGTACATTTAGGTTTCTAATGAAGAATGTTGCATTCTTTGTAAGAAAAAAAATGCATTTTCCAACCACCGGTAGTGAAAAAATAATAATAAAAGTAATCTGCAGATGCATCTTTCTTCTGGCCCAGTCACTTGCAGAATAATTTGGTTTGCATGTATTCGATTCTTTTCACATGGTACTGAGAGACCACTTCTTTTTCTCCATCCAGCCTCTTGTATTCTTCAAGCAAAGCCTACTAACAAAGGAACTTTGAGATCCTTGCTCTCCCAAACCTGCTGAACTCCTATTCAACCCATCACAGCTGTAACCTGAAATCATCTGGTGGTCTAAACAAGAGTACAATTCTTCCACACTATAGTTAACATTTAACTGCTTTTTGACAAGCTTAGAAAAGGGTCCTTGGATCCAATTTGCATAAAAAACAGAACCACAGGGATCAAAATCATTTTCTTGCAAACCCAACTGTCAAATATATCATTCTACATATTAAAACAAGTTATTTTTTTCCAAGTCTTACCAGAAGGTTGTTCCAAAACCTCTGTTAGAAAAAATCTTCATTTTTTCAGCCAGAATCTATTCATGGCCTTCACAACTAGTTCATAGCTAGTTATGGAATATGGAAGGCAATCTAGTTATGGGTAATGCAGAGAAGACTGAAGTATTTAATGCCTTTTTTTTTTTTTTTTTTTACTTCAGTCTTCACAAACGGGGCAGCAGCTCTCAAATGACTAATGCAGTTGGCAGCAAAGTTAGGGAAGGATACAAACAACCTAGAGTAGTAAAAGAAAAGTTTAGGGATTATTTAGAGAAACTAAAAGCATTCACATCAGCAAGGCCTGGTAGGATGCAGCGAAAGATACTGAAGGAATTGGCTGATGTACTTTTGGACCCACTAACTATCCTCTTTGAGATCTCATGGAAATTTGGGGAGGTCCCAGATAATGAGGAAAGGACAAATAGAATGCACATCTTTAAGAATGGGAACCAGAAGTATATGAGGAATTGCGGACCAGTTAGCCTGACCTCGACACCTAGAAAGATGTTGGAGCAGGTCCTGAAGGAATCTCTTGTGAAGCACCTAGAGGACAACATGGTGATCAGGAATAGCCAGTATGGATTCACCAGGAACAAGTCTGCCTAACCAATCTAATTTTCTTCTATGATGAAATGACAGGCTCTGTGCGTGGCGGGAAAAGCAGATTATGCAATATAGCTTGACTTTAGCAAGACTTTTGACATCGTCTCCAACAACATTTGGTAAACTCAGAAGTCTAGTTGGAAAGGCCCTATGCAACCACAGCGTCTGGACAACTTGGGAGCTCAAGAAGGATGGCACTTCCCAAGGACTATTCTTATCACTTAAAAAGTGACCATCCCCACACAATCAGAAAAAAGGAGAGAAGCCAAGAGACCCGCCTGGCTCAGAGACATTAAAGAACTTCTCAAAAAGAAAAAAGCGTCCACCCAATGGAACAATGATTCGGGATCCACAGAAGAGTACACTCAAGCAGCCAGGATCTGCAGACAAGAGACAGGGAAAGCCAAAGCATCCATGGAAGTGAAGCTGGCGACCAAAATTAAAGACAACAACAAAAAAAATCCTTCTATAGATGCATATGGAGCAAGAAAAAAGATCTAGCTCAACTGTAGCACCCTTACATAACATGGAGAGACAGCCCACAGATGACCCCCATCAAAAGGCAGAGCTTCTCAACAATTACTTTGCATCAGTATATGGCAACAACAGTGGTCCTCATAAAATCAGTCCAGAACAGGTGAAGAGTGCCGAAAGAGCTGACCGAGCTCTGGCAAGGCTGTTTGAGGAATTGTGGAACTCGGATGTTGTCCCTAACAATGGGAAGAAGGCAAAAGTGGCAGCCTTCTTTAAGAAGGGAGAAAGGGATGACTCTACCAACTACAGACTAGTCAGTCTGACTTCAGTTCTGGGAAAGATCTTTGAAAAAATTGGGAGGACATCACTCACAAGCTCCCATCTGATGGGATACTGAGAAGCACCCAGCATGACTTTGTAGAGGGAAGGTCATATCTAACAAACCTGGTGCCTTTTTATGACCAAGTAACTAACCACCTGGACATGGGATAGGAGGAGGAAGAACCCTCAACATATCTATGCAATGGGTGGTGGTTCACCGGATGGCACTACATCCGAAAGGGACTTAGAGTTGACAACTGGCCAGAAGACAATTATGAGCCATGAGTGTGACAGTCGTCAACACAGCAAACAGAACTATGGCGTGCATCAGCAGATGTGTCGCCAACAGATCCAGAGAGGTGCTCCTCCCCCTATTTGGCATTGGTGAGGCCACAGCTGAAGTAGTGTGTCCAGTTCTGGGCACCACACTTCAATAAGGATGTGGACAAGCTCAAAAGGGTGCAGAGAAGGACCACCTGCATGATCAAGGGCCTGGGGGACAGGCCCTATGAAGAGAGACTCTGGGATCTGGAACTGTTCAGTCTGAGCAAAAGAAGGCTGAGAGGTGACTTCCTAGCTGCCTACAAATGTGTCAAGGGAGAACACCAGGACCTAGGCAACTATTCAAAAAGAGACCCTCACCCCAGGAAAATGCAGACCAACGGACACAAGCTAGTCAAGGAAAAATTTTGTCTGGACTCGAGGAAAAACAACTTTTCTGTAGAAGTAACTAGAATCTGGAACACACTTCCAGCAGACATGGTGCAGTTGCCATCTCTGGTGGTCTTTAGAAGGAGGCTGGACAAATACCTCATTGAGCTCATTTGAGCCAAATTACCTCCTGTAGCTCCAAGAGCTGTGCTAATTAAAGCACCCAGAGCATCACGTGTACTGAAAAATGGTGGCAAGGCACTTAGAGCTAAAGCTCATTGAACAAGCTCATTGAAAGTGCCATGCCGACATTTTTCAGCACGGAGATGCTGATACAAAAGACAGTGGAATCTTCTGGAGCACAGTAATTACCCTTTTCCAGCAGACTCAATTAATTGAGTATGCTCCAACACGGTGCAATTACAGCATGCCAAAGCAGCCTCCCTGCATGTATAGGAGTCCCATAATACCTATTATTTGTTCTTGTGCCCACACTGGGCTTCAATTTAAACAGATTCCACCTGATATTTTATTCCCTTAGTATACTCATAGAGATTAATAATGTCCCTTCTCTGCCTTTGCTCTGCTAGGCTACATAAGTCTCTTCTCATAAAAATCGGGTCTAATCTCCATCACTCTACACCTTGCATTAATCTTTCTTGAACTCGGGTGATCAAAGTATCACTACCCAAAATTCCAAATGCTAGAACGTTTTCCTGTGGCATCAGTACTTTCCCATCTCATTTTAAATACCTTCATTTGCCTTAACCACACTTTTCATAAAGCCATGGAAAAGTCATTGTATGAACAATTTCAGCA
>JAGPOW010003642.1:81733822-81810135 GCA_030014935.1 Caiman crocodilus
CAGCACCTTAGCTTCTTCCCTCCTGTTATTTCCCATGTATGAGGCTGCAACTGATTTGAAGGGATTCCGTGGAAAAGAGGAATGGAATAGATGGATGCTTGCGGGTTGGAAAGGAAGGAACCCCTGCATGTAATACGTTTAGCTGGCAGAAGCTATAAGATGTCAATTAGGCCTGTGCAAATAGGGAAGTATTAGATTAGGATTCAGCCGACTGGGCACACAGTGATTCGATTTGGTGATTTAAAACACTGTCCCCATTCGATTCGGCTGAATCAGAATTGGAGATTTGGTGCTGATTCTCCAAATCGGTTCTTCTGGCTGTGCCTCCCTCTTGGCACGTAAAAAACCACAAAAGGAAAAAAGAGCCTGGCACATACTGACTCTGGTAGCAGGGTCTCTGAGGGCTCATGGAGGAGGACCCCCATGCAGCGCAGGGTAGCGGGGATCACACCCCCGTCCAGCACCAGCACAGCAGCTGCCCCAGGTCATGGGTGCAGTGTTGCTCGGCAGGGCACTGTGTGCTGCCTGGGAGCTGGGGCTGAGCAGTTCTGCTGTCCCACACTGCCCTGCACTGTGCAGGGGGGCTCTGTTTTTTTTTTTTTTTTTTTTAAATTGCCAAGAGGCTGGGGTCAGGCGAGGCAGTCATCAGGGGCAGAGCTGGGAGCGATTGGGGAATGGAGGCTACATTAGAGGGCTCTGCCAGGAGTCCCAGAGCCCCTACTGCAGCCAGTGAGTATGGGGCTTTATTTTTTGAAGTGCTGGGACTAGGCTGGTGCTGGGCAAGGGATGGGGCCAGGCAGGGCAGCCTTGTGGCCTTCACCCACAGCTCCCCTTACCGGAGCGGGGGCAGGCAAAGCTGGAGGAGCTTCAAGAGAACTGGCAGCCGCCCAGCTGTGCCTGCCTCTCCCCAGTCTATCCAATCTCCCTGAATCTTTTCCAAATCAATTCAGAGGCTCTGGATTTAATACAGATCTGGTCTCCTGATTCAATCCGGATTCAGAGAATCAGCTGCCAAAATGGGCCAAATCTCCAAATTAAAATCAGCAACTCTAGCTTCATACAGCCCTAATGTTCGATACTTTTGTAGTACAACTGTCACTGCTTTGATACTTCTAGAAAAAAAGAATTTCAACTTTTAGGCTCATTCAACAACTAAATGATGTTTACATTCCTTCTCCATGGAGGTCCACACTTGATCTGAGCCTTCAGTCATTCAACCAACACAAACAAAAGTATTTGATGGACTATTATGAATTAAATTGCACAAGACACTCCTACTGACATATTAGCTCTGAACAGACATTGCAATGCTAGCCTGGTGGAGTTACATGTGGAGGCCAGTATATCCTATCAAAAAGCCTCTCTCTTCTCCCCTCAGAACCTCTATCAAACTGCATCCCATCTGAGAAGACAGACAATAGCCTTTTCTAAAGTCATCACATCAGTCCTACAGTTGCAGCTTTAAACTTGTTTTTAATTCTAATTTAATTTAAAACACTTTATACAGTCAATCTAACTGCTCAGCCAAATAACTGCATTTTCTAACTGCCTCAAGCACCAAACAATTTAAAAGTATCATATTTCAAAGTTATCCTTCAGTAATCATTTAATTCTGTTATATTTTATAATACGTATAAGAACCATTTACGTTGCAATTTTTACTTGCTTTTTCCTGTCTTGGCAATTTAATAGTTTCTCTTTAAATGACTTTGGGTGGTTAAAATTGCTCCATGTTCCTGTTCTTGCAGCACAAAATGAAGAAAGCCAAACAACTAGTTGTGGAGCCTAAGAAGAATGAAAGCAAAAAGTGGCCTCCTCATTTGTGATTACAGCTAGTCTTCTGAGACTGAAAACATACATTTGATATTCATGATGTATTCAATGCAGTACAACTTTATTTTATATACATTATACCTTTTGCCCTTACTTTTATATTGTTTTAAAGCAGGGGTGGGCAAATACAGCCCGCAGGCTGGATATGGCCCACCACGGGATTTTGTCTGGCCTGTGGCAGATCCATTGGTCCCACTCAGCCCAAGCACAGGAGGCACCCCAGCCATAGCAGCCAGACTCCACTTCCCAGCAGTCCCAGTGGTAGCAGCTCCTTCCAGCTGCTATGGCTGCTGGACCCAGCCCCTCTACCCATAAGCTCCAGGCCTTCCACCCCACACTCACTACCAGGGGCAGGACCCATGCAGGCAGGCACATGGATGGGTGGGGCTGCGAGTGGGTGGGAAGTGGTGTCCAAGAGCAGGATCGGTGGGCGATATCAGGATTGTGGGTGGTGACATGTTGGAGGGGTGGGGCCTGGAGCAGAGCTACAATCCACTGCCTGCACATCACTGCAACAGGTGCCAGTTCTGTGGGAAGGGGCATGCAGGGAGTGGATCACAGCCCTACCCGAAGCCTTAGCCCCATGCTATCACCAGCCCAGGATCCTGGACCTGGACCTGGACCTGGCCCCACCCACCCATCCCACTGCTAACACCATTCCTCACTGGCCTGAGGCCCCAAATCATCCACCTAGTCATGTGCCCTGCCTGAGCAGGTCCCGGTCGGCCTCCATGGAGAACCCAGGATCACAGGGCAGTGACAGTGTAGGGCTGGGCCCCGTGGCAGAGCCATGATACACATACCCCACACACTCCTGCCCCCAGAACCAGCTAGATTGCAGGGAACAGATGGCAGATCTGCTCCAGGCCTGTCCCCACATTGTCATTGTCCCGTGATCCCCAACCTGGCCCCACATGCCCATCCCAATCCCAGATGCCACACCAGACCTGCCCATGGCCCCATCCCAGCTGTCCAGCAGGGCACAGTGCAGAGCCATTTAGGGAATTCCAGTGAGCTGGGATTGTCAGGATAATCTCAATGAGTAACAATTATCAGCTACAGAGAATTAAAAGATTAATTGTTATTTCCGACTGTACTACAAATGGTTAAAAGGTTCATGCTAAAATAACTGCAAGGAAGTAAATTCAAACAGGGAGGTACATGAAGATGTTTCACACCCTGTGTTGCTGACTGACAACATTCAAAATGCATCCATAATATAAAAATCTACCACTGATTAAAAAAAGAAGCAATTATGTGACATTTATTACGCAAGGCATGACATCTAAAATAAATGCCAAATAACGCCACGTGACTTGATAGTAGCTGATTTTCTACAGGCATCATGGCAGAGATAGGTACCAAGAAAAAATTAGAATGTAGAGAGAGTAAAAGCTTAATAGGAAAAGTCCACACAAATCAGAAGATGTGATCACAGCATGGTGTACCCGAGGTAGTCTTAATTTGGCTAGCACAAATACAAATACCTACAGCGTGGATTCTACAAGCCTGCCTAGACCTATGCAAGTACTTTGCTGGCATCTAGCCTGCACTACTGCATCTTCAATGATCTTTGTACCCAAGTTAAATTCAAGTTAAATAGGCTGCAGTCATATTTCCGACTGCACTACAAATATATCCACACACTTCCAGCATGTGTAGTTATTCAGCTGTGAATATTGGTTTAAAATGAAAATGTACAAGCCACACGAAAATTAAGGCAGGGCTCAAATCAAATCCAGAAGTCATGGCTTACAAGCCAAAAGCCTTTAGATCAGTGGTTCTCAATTTTTTTAGACTCAAAGGCACACTTCATTAAACTCAGGCAATTACTCAGAAAATACCAGATTTTAGTTTTGACTCATTTTTTAACTATGGCAAAATAATAAGAAAAATTATTCTGCTGCAAAGAACTTAGACCAGAAAAGGGCAGGATGTTTCTAGCACTACAGATTCCTATTTGCAATCTCTGGGTTTGCCTTGTCAATCACATGTAGGCGTTTGCACACTTAACAGAGCTAATCTTGTATGACATCCTACATCATAGAAGGATCTCATGGCACCCTGGTTGAGACTCTAGATAACAAGACAGTCAGAAGAAAACACCCTTACGATGCCTATATGCTGGACAATTACAACTAATTAAAATGAATGGGGGATTATAGACTTTTTACATACTGCACAAGTGACTTGAAAACTGACTGGGTAATCAGGTTATAGAATTACAAGACTCTATCCAAATTACAAACAAGGCAATCAGCATTAAAAAAGGAAGCACAACGCCTCTGAGCAGTGGTTCTCAACCTTTTTTTGGACTCAAGATATCCCTCAGTGGATTCAACGTACCCCAGCCAGATCCAGCCCCCAGACGGACTGGGAACTGCTCATCTGCCCGCTAGGGAAAAAGGTTGGGCACCTCTGAGTTAGTCTATAAAAGTGCATATTTACCCTGTCTTCTGGCTGACTTCAGACTAACATAGCTACTCATCTATCTGATCTTAAAGATGCTTCACAAACAGATGAAGATTTGAAGATGCTGTTAAAAAGAAAAAAAAAAAGTGTTGCTTTAATCCAGACAGGCTACATAGAATGGCCTCCACACTGGATTTGACACTTTACTGTATACCCATGGCCTGCATCACAATGTCTGCAGCACTACAAAAGTCAGGTGAACAGCTGTCCATACTCCTGTAACATTAGACAAGCAGCAGAAATGCCACAATAATGTTCCTGGATGAAACAGGAACTTCTCTAGAGAGCTACATTGTGTATAATTACATACAGGGTATACAAAGTATATCATAGCAATACACAAGAGTTTCTCCATCCCCCAGCATCTCACTCCACTCTCACCTCCCTCCCATACTTTCCAACAAGGAAGTATTTTTAGGGAACAGGAAATGCAGAAGAATTTCATGGGGCACATGATACTTTTGGAAAAAACTAATCATAGGTTTAGAGGAGTCACCCCAAAGCCCAATAAAAAAATAACAATGAAGCAAGTGGGAAAGAACACTAAGAACATGGGGGGGAGGGGAGAAAAATCAATGAAAAATAAAGAAACAGAGGAGAAAAGTAAAGGAAAAAAAGGAGAAGAAATTGAAATGAGCAAAGGAAATGTTAGCAATGTTACCTGAAAGGTGTAGAGATTAGTGAATATGCATGTTTATTTTAATTTTCTAAATAAAAATTCCACATTTTTAAGAGGAAGAGAGGTAAATCAGAAGTGACAGCACAGTTAGTGATAAGATTCAAATCACACTGCTACAGTTATGTAACTAGGTTAGCAGGACAGTTATTTTGAAAAATTATATGCAACTACAGCAGATTAAATTATTTAGATTGTTGAGCCGGAAAGCTATTTTTTTCAAATGTAAGTAGGGTATGACCTTTGTAATTATCTTCACTTAATGTACATATTCATGTACTGAAAGTTTCATTATAAGTATTCTGTTATACTATTTTAGAAACGGGTCTTTCTTCTTTCTCTGTCAGCAACTCATCTGGATAAGGCTTAAGAACAGATACTAAAAGTATCAGGCCAAAGTACATTAAAAACAGTAACATCACTCCCTCCCCCATTTTTTAAATGGAGTGTTGCTAAATTCAGAGAAGTTATGTAGGGGGTGCCTTGAGACCAAAAACTGCTGACAAACAACTGGTATTCTTTTGAAGTTTTCTCTTTTTGAAACAGTTTTAGACAGACTGTACAGTTTCATACATACTCTCAGCAATTAAGTACTAGAACATTCCCATTTACCCAAATCCCTGAACATTTTCCAAATATTTCCTCATCTCAGTTGAGATTAAAAGTGACCCAATCATCACTCCGAAACTATGCTTATTGATTCTATCCAGTCATAATACAGTGAAAAAAAAAATTGCAGTTTTTAGATTTCTTGACAATTAGGATACAGTAATACTCATAAATCATTTCTCAAACTCAATGTCACATGCACAGGATGCACAAAGAAATTTTAAAGTACTAAAAATGTATGATGCTAACTATTCCTATTTATTTTTATGCCTTAAGAATGTACTTAAAACATAGAAGAAATCACATGATCCTTACCAGAGAATTTATGCTGATCTCAGGCATGAGGAGTTAAGTATTGCATTTCAGTATATAGGCTGACATGGTGTATAGGTCGGACCCAGTTTTCCGGTGTGAAAAGTTAGGATTTTCATAGGCAGTGTATAAATTGGAGCCGGGCTTGGTACTTGGCTGGCACAGCCCCATCCCCAGTAAGCAGCGCTGCCTAGGCCATGCCAGCCAAGCACTGAGCCCAGCCATGTCCTCTGCAAGCGGTACTGGGCTCAGCACTCAGCAGTGCTGCTCATGGCAGACAGAGCCAGACTCCATGCTTGTCTGGCTCAGCCCCATTGCCTGCGAGCCCGGTACCACTCGCAGGGGATTGGGCCGCACTAGCCAAGCACCGAGCTTGGCTCTGGCCCCGGCCTCGGCCTCAGCCCCAGCCCTGACCCCTGCGAGCAGCATGTTCCTCGCTGAACATTGAGCCAATCTCTGTCACCAGGAAGTGGTGCCAGGCTTGGTGCTCAGCTTGCACAGCCCCATCCCCTGCGAGTGGTGCTAGGCTTGGCACTCAACTGGCGTGGTCCAGGTAGCACCACTCGCAGGGGATGGGGCCAAGCCAGCCAAGGGTTAAGTCCGGCCCCAGCCCTGTCTCCTGCAAGTGGTGCTAGGCTTGGATTTTGGCCTGTGCACCCCCATCACCTGTGAGCAGTACTGCCTGGGCTGCGCCAGCTGAGCACTAAAACCAGCACCACTCACAGGGGACAGTGATAAGGTATAAGTGGAGGTTGAATTTTAAAAGTTAAAACTTGGGCTTCAAACCTCTGCTTATACACTGTGAAATATGATAACAAAACAAAAAGTTGGGGCTGACAGAGTAAAGAAAAGAAAATACTTCATGGCTGATAAGTAAAGAACAGTAGTTATATTTTAAAAATAAGTATAATAGCGTTCAAAGCTGTCCAACTTCTTGTAAATTAACCCCAGGATAGCCCTTTCTTAGAATAAAGATGGACACTAAAAAAAAAATGTTCACTCTCGGGGTGGCAACCAACTACTGAATTTACTCAAATATAAGACAAGGTTCCCCCCCCACCAGTCAGCATTAGGAAAAAGCCCCTCATCTTACATTCACATACAAAGAGACCTAATTAAATACACATATCATTACACTGCTGCCAAAAGCAGCATGTGCTCAATAATGGAAACCAACTATGAAGCTGATTAAATGTAGCCAACACTAAGCATACAGATAAAGTACCTGCCATATGGGGCAAACAAACTATTGGAAACATTTTCTTTTTTTGGCTCTTCTGAAAAAACACATGGGTGTTCCTTGCATGGGCAACTGGCAGCAGGCCTGGAAGTACTACAATGCCAGGCCAGCCCTGACACCCTCCCTTTGCTACCAAAATGGCTACATTTGACATGCTGATGGGAACCTACCACAAAGATAAGTTGCGCAGCCCATTTGAATAAGATATATGGACAAGCCCATAGAGCACAGTTGCCCTCAGCACTTGACTCTTTTTCTAGTCATGGTGAGCCGCTACACTGAATACATTCCCTCTTCCTGTTCACTTCCACAGCTGATCTGTTTCTTTCTTTCCCATTTTCAATTACTCCTTTTTCTTCAGCAGTCTGAAATATCTGGCAAACACTGCCAAACATGGCCCCAAACAGCTTACCCAGAATCCCTCTGTTGCCCCCTTTCTCATCCTGTCACATGATTAGTGTGGCCCCGTGTAAAGTAAGATCAGGATGCCCTAGCCTTCACTTGCATATAAATTTTTGGAGCATCTCACGACTACCTGGTTCCAGTCATAAATAAGAGCTAATTAGCCCGTGGATCGTCAGGAGGGAAGGGGTATCTGGAGCACATGCATGTACTGAACAGTGCTGAGCCGTGGGGTCACTATGACTTGAAATGCTGTTGACTTTGCTAGAGCCCAGCCCGATGAACTATATGGTAAATTATGAGCCTTTTGACTTTGGGCTATCATGAACAGTTTGTATTATATACAAGTAGGTGCCAAATTGCTACTTAAAAATGAGTTTATGGGGTACCTGCACTAAAACTTGCAGCAGTTCTAAAAAAGGTAAAATGCATTAATTCTGAATTAACTAAGTCTATAGGTACTATACACAAATTACTACAACTGTTTCTTTCAAGTTCATTTTTTTTCAAATTTGCTCCTTACTTCCATGTGTTCAGTTCAGGGAGAGTAAAGTCTGACAGGAAGAAGGGTGAAAAGGAGCTGTAAAGGGAAGATAATGGGGAACAGAGGACAAAGGGACACCCTTTATTTATTTCCTCTGCTATAGCAGTAAGAAGGTGAAAAATTGAAGACAAACCTCCAATAATTAGATTTTATACCTGGAAAATTATAATCGATTTATAAAGTTTCCATATATAAAACCTTATTATGGGGGGGAACGTCTTATAATCAGGGTAATCTAATAATCCATTAAATATGGTATTCTGTGCATCCACAGAGGGGGGGGGGGGAAATAATGGGCTTAAAATTGCAACAAGAGACATTTAGGTGGGATATTATAAAAGAACTTTCTGCCTATGAGGCTGCCCAAGCACTCAAAGAGATTGTGTGTCAAGTACAAGAAATATCAAATCTTGGCTTCCTTAACAGTGCAGTGAACATTATAGATCATATCTCTTTTGAGCTTTCACAAAGAAAAAACAAGTGTCCTGAATCTTTAAATAAATAAATTCCCTTTATTAAAATTGTTGCATAGAAATCAAGAAGTTAAACAAACTTCTGAACTATTCAATTAAAAAAATGATTTACCCCTTTAACTGTTTAGCTTTCACTTTCTTGATCCTGTGTCACCATTTCACCAGTCTCCTTTGAAACACTATGACATAGACAAGACCTGAATTTTAATGTAAAAAGCAAACAGAAAAGAATACTTTTAAAAGCTTGCCTGCCCTTCTTCATTATAAAAAACCAACAAAGTGATTCAGAACAAGAGCTACAGTAAGATATTTTCCTACAATTCTTAATAAAATTTAGCTTTGTGGTAAAAAAACTTCAGTAGAACAGCTTTACTTCTTTGCCCTCAGGAAGCTTCTCTTCTCTACCTTGTTCAAATGCCCCAGTTCTCCAACCTTGATCCTGAACCAATGTGGCATTCCCAAGTTATCAACCTCTGGTAGAATAAGACTGACTTAGGGAAACAGGCATTAATTTGACTGAAAACTGAAGGATGAATTAAATCAATAGAGGCACCAGGGCAGAAAGGTAAAACCAAGTCTCTGATTTGATGACTGATCAGCTGCCATGTAAAACAACAATGGAATCAAAGATGAACATGACACCAAATCAGATAATCCCAACACAAGATATGCCACACATTTACTGATGTGGCTATCCCATGGGGGATGTTAGAGCAACAGAAATGGAAAATTCTCAGTGCCAGCAGACCAGGCAACTCCAATTTAATATGAAGAGTTACCAAACTCCAATTTATACTTGTGATCTATATATGCTTTATTGTCAAGAAGTTATGCAAAAAGGCAAAATTAAAATTTACAAAAACCAAAGTTTAGCACCACATTAATCCATCTAGTAAATCTGACAGTTATCTAACAATAATTAAATAAACATAATTGTTTACTATTTACTAGATCTAAATAATTTTTTTTTAATTTTCACAGACAAAAAACTGCAGATGTATTATTAGTTCTGAGGCAGTTATCACAAATGTTACTTTCTTTTCTTTTTTGTGGTCATCAATTCTGTTTCAGAGAGAGGTTTAAAATCATTATATCTAAAACGAAAGCCTATAAAAAATACTGAAAGGTACAGCATATCTTAAAAAGAGTTTTCTTGGTTTCATAAGCTTTTCGTATTTCTCTTTTGTGAAAAGCTGACAAATTAAAATTAGCATTTGAAAGTATTCAAAAGATTATTTAAGCTTCTCTTTCAAGTGTCAGGTTGCACAGGTGCCATTACTCATTAAATATAGTGAAACCTGTATGAAATCAACTTCACTAGGCTATCCTCTTAAGAACTATCACAAAGCAGTCCCAAACTCATCAAGTATAATGATGGCTTACTTAAAATGAAGACCCTTTGGTAAAAAAGAAATACCAGCTTAGGGCAATCACTTACAACACTTGTGATAACGATGAAACCTAAGCTATGTGACTGAGCAAGTGCTTTTTCATATTCTGAAAAGTACTTAACATCGTTTTTTAATTTTAGCTACAATGACATTTTACAACCAACTTCTATTCAAATGACTTTTATAATAAAACAATATGTAGCTACCACTATGATAAAACCCTAGCACTTCATTGGTATGAATGTCAGAGAAAAAAATTAAGTTTAAAGGATAATAAATGGAAACCCCCATTTCATTTGTGTAAAATATCATCCAACTCCTCTCTATATAGATTTGGCAACAGCATACATCAAGAACAGTTATATAATAATCTGGTTCTCTCTTTAATTTTTGTTTTATCACTGTGAACAGTGCACAGAAAACACAATATGCATCTCTTTCTGCCTCAAAAGTGTCTGCAGGTTATCTTAACCGATTCTGTATCACCAGACTCAACTGGTGATGTATCAAGTGAGGAGCCTTTATTCATGCTATTTCTTTGCTCTAAAAAGCCTGTTTGCCTTAACATAGCTTGGAAATTCTACAGCTCCTTACTATGCTTATTTGTAAAGCTAATTCTGAAGTAAGAGCAAACAACTATTAATAAAATGCATTCTTAGCAGCATCTTAGTATTGTGCTGCTTCCAATTCTATATCAAGTCCATTAAAAGTTAATACAGTGCTAAAAACTTCAAAGAATTACAGTGGCATAGCATTCTCTTCCTATAATATTCTTCTTAGATTAACTTGTTTATGATACAAAGTGCGGCCACTTTGATGAATATGGAAAAAACAGATCATTTTCTCAATTACTGAAAATGTAAAATAAAATAATCTGACCTTTTAAAAGCAAAAATTTAAGAGTAAACAGTTTTCCAGTTCACTGAGATTTTTTTCACTATTAGTATGAAAAATGGCAGGCAATTACACCAAAACAGAATCCCCTAACTGGTTAAGATAAATTTTGTACCACCTCAAACTATAAAAGAGTTATTTCCCAGTAATTTCACTACATAAATACTTAATAGCTACATCCCTAAAAACGTCACCATTCACATGCTAAACTAACAATTCCCTCAACTCCTCACCATTCCCTAATCCTCAAGAAAGACAGTTACTTGACATCTCCTCCTGTTAAAATTAATAACAATAGGATAAAAAATCCACTAACTCAGAGGATAAATAATTTTCTTCCAAAACACATATTGCCTTCAGCTGTTGTCCAAGCAGTTCAGTCATTCAGGGTTGTGGCATTAACTGTGGGGGAGGGGGGGGGTCAGGATGATATTATTACAGGCTGCATTTCCTGACTAAGGTCACAATTAATTGCACTATAGCTTTATTTCATTCACCAGAGCTTTCCAAAGGCTTGGAAAGACATTCAGGTTCTGTAGGAAAAGTCACCACTGTCTCTGGAGAAACCAACCACAAGCGTACAGAAGTTCATAATTTTTCTTCCAAAATAAAAAGTGGCCACTCAGGGAGAAAAATAACTTAGGAACAACCTGCGTGAAGTGGTTCCCCAGAGAATATTCCTCAAGAGACAGAACTTCTGTACATGCAGTGGACGCTGAGCCAACCTTTGCAATCCTACTGTGCTTTGTTCCTCTCCCCTCCCACAGACGGAGAGAGAATGTATGTCACTCTCAGCCAAGCAGGGAACAGAACATACCTCCCAAGTGCTTTGGGATGGAAAAGCCCAGCACTAAAACAGTTGGCAGGCATGTTCTGCTCCTGGATTGTTCACTGCCTGAATAACAATGCAGCACTTGGATGCAAGGAAACATATGCAGTCCCCAGCCTTAGCTGCGCTCCAACACAGTATGGGGGAAGGGAAATACTGGAGGATTCTTCTGTGCACAACACAGACCCCCACCCTTCAGTGACTCTAATGGTCCCTGGTTACATTCATTTAAAAAGACTTGAAAGCTCTCTGTGCTGTGTGCTCTCAGGACCTCTGGCAGCCCAGTGTTCATGCTTGCAGGCTCCTTGCTTCCCTGTCTGAACCTCTGTACAGGTCAGCTTCTCTCTCAGGGAAACAAACCTGGGAGTTGTCCAGGATGTTCTGAATGTGTGTATGCAGCTACAGCATTTCAAATATTCATTTTAAAATTAGGTCTAGCCATTATAAATTAAATGTTTAAATGTCTCAGTTTCTACAACAGGGTTCACCACCCCCAGGACATGTGCCAGAGCATGCCATATGATGGCATTTTGCCTGGCACATGCACCTCAGTCGGTGGGGGAGCTGGAAGGGGCTTGACTCTTGTTGTGGCAGTGCGGCCCTTTCCCACTGTCCATCCTGAGGCATGCATGCACTCACTGCCAGCAACCAGCCAGAAGGGCTCCACAGACGCAGGGTACAGCTGCTTGCAGCATCCCCACCACCTGCTGCAAGCAACCTGGCTTCCATGGTGGGTGTCCGGGGCCTGCCCAGATCCTAGGCCAGCTGTGGCAGGCAACAGGAGGCTGCAAGCAATTGCACCAGGGTCCACAGAGCTCAGCTCAGCTCATTGCTGGGAGCAGGTGTACATGTGCCTCAGAGTGGACAGTGGGGAAGGGGCTGAGGGTGCACTGCCGGCAAAAAGGATTGAGCCCCCTGTGGCTCCCCTATCATCCACACCGGCATGCCAACATCTTGCAAGTCAGGGCTGCCAATTTTTTTGGCACTCAGCCCAAAAATATTGCTGACTCCTGTTCTACAACTTTAACAGATCAAAAACACTGGCATCTTCTAGAAATCAAATAAATACTAAATATGTGTGAAGATACATTTCAAAGTGGTACGGCAGCCTTTCCTATCCAGCAGGAAATGAATTGTCTACATCCAGAACCAGGTAAAAAATTCTGTCAAAAAGATGTTAAGCTGGCCAACCAATATTTTCCAGTATGTTCTCCCATAAAGAAAAGCCACTGTTCCCTATAAATGTCTTTTACACAGGAGTAATGAACTATGAAATCTATAAAAGAAAAGTAGCTAATTTCATACAGATGCTACTCTAAGTGATCCTGGCATCAATATTTTTAGTAATTACTTTATATCTACGTCATAATCTCCTTGTGAAAGACATGGGACTAGCAATAATTATATTTTAAATTGTGGGTGGTGAAAATGGGCAATATTACTCATACACAAGACAACATCAATGAAAGTTAGTTGTGTAGCTCCACCAGTGACTTCCAACCATAAACTAAAGGAGCCACCCTTTTTCAGGGTCAGAGATAGCTCATACTCAATACCAGGTAAAACATGGGCGTCTCCTAAATTGAGACCAAATATAGTTGCACCAAACTACATTAAACGGGTTGCAGTTTTATTACATGAACCAAGTCAAAACTCAAATTATTTCCCTGAATATCTTAAATTAGACCTAAAATCTGGTATACATGGGGTGAAAAGCAGGTGATCCCCCATTAAAATACTTCACATTGATTAAACTTCAATTATGAAAATCATATTTTACAATCACTTTACTATGAAAAAATGGGGGGGGAGGGAGGAATCACTTTAATAGGAAAAAATCTGGTTTTGAAAAAATTAAACCTAACATAAAAAGACAGCTTGTTAGGTTTTAGTTATTAACAGGCCGCATTTACCATTCTGTAACCCCATCCAGAGTTGCTTATGATCCTTTTTCTGCATCTCATTGATGACTTGGCTTTTGTGCTTTAAGGCATCTGCTTCCTTTATACAAGCCATGAAATGAGCTTCAATGACATCCTTAGAATGACAGTGAAGAAGGTCCTTTTCTGGAAAATTCTACAACAAAATTCGGAAGACAGACCAAAAGAAATAAGTACATCATGGAACTCTTAACAAAAGGAATGATTCAGCACACAAAACAATTATTTTTCAAGAAGCATGGAGACAAAGTATAAGTCACGAATCTTATCCAGTTCTTAAAGTCTTTGGTTTACTAAGAGATTTACATTTAAAAAAAAACCAAAGATGTGCTACAGAAGCACAATCCACATTTCCAGTTCACTTGACTACAGACATTTGATTTACTACTTTTGAAAACAGAAAGTTTTCCAACTGTGGATCCTATTCAGTCTTTCCTAACTTTGGATCCAACTGCTGATCCCATTCAGTCTTTCCTTTTCTAAAAGGAAAAACATGTTAATTTGCAAATAATAGTTGTTTAGCAATCAAAAAAATGTACAACTTTTAATCAATCCACCTTTAATGTGTAGACACATAAATGTGTGGCATGGGATAAGCTCGACTAACAGAAAAACATTCTTTGCCCATAGTTATATTGTAGCCAGGCCCTTATTGGTTGATAGTGACTATTTGATCTACTTCACTACATTTCTGCTTTCACGTGTGATGGTCATGACTTTCTTGAAGAGACATTTATTAAAAAAAAAAGACTGAAGGCTAGGCAGAATGGGGAAGCAGGAGAGAGGCTAGGAAGTGTCCTAAAGCAGCTCCATATATACAGGAGACTTGTGCTGAAAAAATGCTGAGAAACACAAAATGTAGGAAACAACAAAACATTATTAAGACGCACTCCTTACTGCTTAACAGAGGGTCCCCGAGCTGAGCGTCCAAATCAGGCCTTCATTACCCTACTTTCCTTACCTACAATAGAGGAAGAGCTGACACCTAAAAGTAAAGGGGCCAAAGCCTACAAAACTCTAGACTGGGGGGAAAGAGACAGCCTGCATGTACAGCCTTCCAGACCTCAGGTTTTATGGTTTCAAATCTGTTACTCTAAAAGGAATGAGATCTAAATTCAAAGACGAAAAAGATAGATTACAAGAAGTGCTATCATTCCAGGTATATCTTTAAGGATGCGGCTTGGATACCAATTGAGCACTTTGACAAGAGGGATCAAAATGTACTCCCAGACTCCTAAGCACAAAGACCCCTCCTACCGTCCACACAAAAAGGCACAGGCTCGCATTCAGTGATAAGAATAAAGATGTTCATTTCCAGTGACAGGAAGATCAAATTTTGGGGAAAAAATGTCCTTACTAGACAGCAAAAGAACAAATTACTTTAGGATGGTAGCAAGGGTTAACTTTTCCTCAGGAAAAACCATAAATTAAGATTTACAGAAGGACATCACAAATTTTCTAATTCTGGCTCAATGCAAAGATCACTAAGAAGGTTATCTTCCATGTAAAAACAAGGACTAAATAAAGAGAGTGTTTAAAATCAAAAGGTTCAAGTTAGGTGCTGAGGACTTGACTTGGATTGGATGTTTCTTGGGAAAATCTTGTTACTTAAGAATGTACCCTATTAAAGACCTCCTCAAAGAGGCAGAGTAGCAGAGACCCGAACCCTAGAAATGGTAAAAGAAATGTTCTGAACAAAATCCTCCTGAAAGAACTGTACAATCATGAAATTTTGTGCCATTTATGCCAAACTGTGAACCCCTCATAACCTGCTATGATAATTCTTGTCTTTCAAGTAGGCAAACAGATATTGAGGAAGCTCACCTTAAAAGTAGAACTTGGAATTCAGAAACAGGATTAAAAACCAGACCCTGATAGACAACTACCAAGGGAGAGCTATTTTTTGAAGGCTTTCAGAAACATTAGCAACAAATCAGGTCTTCTTAGGATTCTCTGGAACCATAAAGATTCGTCCCATCTCACTCAAGGACAGATAACATAAGTATCCCTTCAATTTCAAAGGGCACAAAATAGTTGAGATATAGCCTTAGGGATTCTAGCACAGAAGTAATGTGGTGACAATCCTACCTGAAATTTTCAGTATCAAAAAAGTCAGTTTTAACTCCCTGCATTGGCTTGTTAAAGAAGGTTAAAAGGAAGAGATGGCAATTCTATGAAACCACTCTTCTTTATGCCAGAGAAACCAGAGATTGGTGATCAAAGATTACCCACTGAAATGAAGGCACTCTCTCCCAAAGATGACTTTCATTATTCTTGGGAAGACATGGGCTTAGTACAGTGGTGGCAGGAGTAGGCAAAATATGGCCCACAGGGTGGATTCGGCCTGCCAGCCGACTGGAACTGGCCCACAGGCAGGCACGCACTAATTGCTTGAATCTAGCCCACAGTTGCACCTGTGGCACTCTACATGGGGCCAAGCCTCACCCACTCCTACCTGGGCAGCCCACACGGTACTGTTGCCTAGGGCCTGGAAAGCATGCACAGCTTCCCAGCTGAGCTGTTCCTGGTGCAGCTGCAGCTGCCTGGGTACTGCTCAGCTTTCTTCCACCCAGGTTCAGTGGTTTGTCCTCCTGCTCAACCGCTCCTAGCAGCAGGAAGCACACAGGAAAAGGCAGTAGCCATGAGGATGCATGCTAGACACCACATGTCCAGCCAGGTGGGGAGGGAAGCTGCAGCTGGGCAGCTCTTGTCCCAGCATTCAGGGTTCCAACTTGCTTGAATTTTATCTACAATTTGTTAAAATATCTTCTAAAAGATTTTGTGTGTGGCCCTGGACAGCTCATCAAAACTCATGAACTGGCCCTCCAGCTGAAATAGTTGCCCACCCTGGTTTTTTGCCTTCTGAAAGGAATGTTTTTGTAATTTAGACCTGTAATGTCTATATAGGGTCTTCATAAAGTCCTTGTGCACAACCTAAGTTATTAAAGTTTAAAGTGCACAAGGACTTTATGAAAACCCTGCATATGACAAAGCTAACAGACAAAAAGCCTGTTCCTCTTACATGAGGACGGTCAGAGTCTGAAAACATTAAGATGATAAAGTAAGTTTTCTTTTCAAAATTCACTTCAAAGCAGAGTTCCATCAGTGACTTGGAGGGTGTGGAAAGTACTCTATCCAAATCTGCAGATGATACCAAATTATGGGGTAAAGTTAACACATTAGAAGGTACGGAATGAATCCAGGCAGATCTGGACAGGTTAGAAAAGTGGGCAGAACAGAATAGGAAGCAGTACAACAAGGACAACTGCAAAGTGCTGCACCTAGGGAAAAGCAATCTGTGACACTTACAGGCTGGGGGAGGATCTTCTTATCAGCACAGCAGCGGAAAGGGATCTCAGAGTCATTGCTGACCCCAAGATGAACATGAGTCGTCAATGTGACAAAGCAATCAATAAAGCTAACTACACTTTAATATGCATTAGCAGGTGCATGACAAACAGGCTCAGGGAGGTGATACTTTCCCTCTAAATGGCATTGGTCAGGCCGCAGTTGGAATACTGCGTCCAGTTTTGGGTGCTGCACTTCAAGAGGGATGTGGACAACCCTGAGAGGATTCAGAGGAGGGCCACTCATATGGTTAGGGGCCTGCAGGCAAAGCCCTAGGAGAAGAGTTTGAGGGCCTTGGATCTCTTCAACCTCTGCATGAGAAGGCTGAGAAGTGATCTTGTGGCCACCTACAAATTCATAGGGGGGCGGGAGGGGCAGAGGCAACAAGGAATAGGAGATGCTCTGTATACCACGGCACCCCTTGGAGTAACTAGGAACAATGGCCACAAACTGACAGAGAGATTGAATTTAGACATCAAGGAGAACTTCTTTACCATCAGGGTTACCAGAATCTGGAATGGGCTCCCAAGGGAGGTGATGCTCTCCCAAACCTGGGATTGACTGAGCTCAGGTCAATTTCCAGACACTGAAGTTAACAGAAAAGTGGTTTGGGGGAAAGTGCTTTTTAAAATCCGTGAAAGCACTTGCAGCCCAGCTCCTCAGAACCCACAAGCAAGGGTCTAGTAGGCCCCTGCCCTACATATACAGCTGGGCACACCCAGTCAGGGTACCATGACACAGATTTCAGTAAATGCAAGAATGTTGGGTTTTTTATTGAACTCAACATTAGCAAGAAGGTGAAGCAGAAAGATGCAATTGGGCTAGGTATTCACTATCACTCCCTGGCCATGGTTTGACAGCACTGAAATGCTGAAAAGGTAACTACGTGTAGACACCGCTAACCCAGGACAACTGTGAACCAGTCTCATCAGTGATGTTCTTGGAATGGTTCAAGTGTTTTGTCTGCCTGCACCCATGGAAAAGACCAAACAGAAGTTGGAAAAAGCATAAGAATAATGTGAAGAATAGTGTCTCTGCAAGAGGCAGATAAGATTAGATAGGCATACCAGAGAATAATGGGCTGTCCCCAAAACTCTAGTACAGGGATTCCCAAAGTTTTACCTCTGAAGGCCATTTCAAAGGGGCAATCCTAGATGGTAGGCTGCGTCAGAGGGGCTTACACGCCACCTTGGCCTGCATGACACACCTTAGAAAACCCTGCTCTAGTGGCCGAAGGGGCATTTTTTGTGTTTTGTACATTTGCTGAATACGCAGGTTAATAATTAAGATTATCTTGAAGACCCTATCTTCAGATTATTCTTTAAAGACTTTAAAGATAGCTGGGACAATTATAATAAGTTTGACAGCTGGTCTCTGACACAATGTTAATTCAGAGCCCCTGGGTTTTGAGTGGTTTTTCTTTGGTTTTGTCTTGTTTCATTTTGTTTTTGGTTTTGCATTTAGTGTTTCATAGCAGTCATTATCATCATTTCTTAACACTTAGAAACAGCAATGCTAATTTAACGTTTCTATGATGCTGTTCCAAAAAAAAATATCAGTTTCAAAGTTTCACCAGTCTGGTTTCATACTGTTCCACCTAACACCTGTCAGTTCTAATTTATCCAACACCTGTTAACACACTAGTTAATCAAAAAAATGAAAAACTTACTCAAATACAAAAATCACACCCATAACTAGACCTAAGAGGGAAAACAGCTGATCAATTAACTGAACCACAGCATAGCTAGTTTGAAATTAATAGCGTACAGCAAGACTAATAAATTATATAGCACCTAAATATGTTTAATGAACTCACACAAATGTTACAATTTTTAAACTTACCAGAGCTACTTATTAGCAAGCTTAAACCTAAAAAAACCTAAATAATCTAGTCTTAAATTATACTGTTAAAACTATCCATTTCTGATGAGATATTGCAATACTTTAAAACCCTTACAACCCTTCTGGTGAGTACATGTAGGTTTAGTTAATGCCTTCATTTTAAGATACCTAGAAAATTTATTTTAACTAGAAAAACTATTACATTATGCAATAAAAGATAGATTAACAACCATAATTCAACATATTACAGGTTTAAAGCAGCAAGCTAGAATTAGAAAGGAGGTCTCATTAAAGATACCTGTAGGTGTAGTACAAACTTCCTTTTTCTAACCCTTTATAATTTTCCCTGTGTTGAAGCTTAGTACAGTTGTTACCAGCCCAAAGAGGTTTCTCATCTTTCAAAGCAAGTTTTGAGCAAGTCTGTAGAGTTGTTTGGGATATCCAAGTTAACACACACTTTCCCAACTGCCCAATGCACAATAGCAATGTATGTATGTAGTTCTCAATAAGGAATAATTTGTATTGTAGTTGAAAAACCGCATTTAAAATTCGCATTTAGAATGAGATAGTACACACTTTCCAGACAACTTATTACACTGATTCTCATAAGTAGATCAGCTGATATAAACCTAAAAATCTGTTCCTCAGTTTCACTTTCCCTCTCACTTGCAGATTTTGAGGCTGTATACCCCATAAGGTACAAATTTATAAATGCCCACATAACTGGTAGCTGTTTGTTAAGCATGAATTATAATAATACAGACAACAAAACAACTGATTACCCCCTTTCTCAAACCATCTGCGAAGGTGAGTTATAGACACCACTTTGATTCTCAGAATCTCCTGATGTGGTTAATACAGGAACTGAGCTAGTATAAGCTACTTTTCTTAGAATGCACAATGACTACATCACATATAATCTAAGAAAAGCAAGGAACTTCAGTATCTTATGGACATTTTGAACTAAAAAGGCTTGCATTGGCTACATACACTACATGAAATTCAATTAGACTGCATACCTCCCAAAATAGTATCAGAATAGATAATCCTGGATTATACCATTCTGTCTTCAAAAGGTTTGGTTTTTTTTAAAAAGTATACACAATTTAGCTTATTTTATCAAATAACTAAATACTTTACATCTTTACTATTTCCTTCCAGAACCAGAAACAATATTGCCTTAGCTGTTCGATATACTTTTATCTGTTGACCATATAATTTATTTTCTAGTAATTGTGTTAATATTTACTTTAACCTTTATTAAAAAGTATGTGGAAAAAAAAAAAAAAAAAACCTTTTTCAATAGGAATAGACAACCTATCAAATTCTGAAAAAGCTGTATTTATATCAGCTGATATATTTAGGCTTGGGTGCATCACTCCAGAATGTCTGTCAGCTTCCAATAAATCAGCCAACACAGGGATCCCAGCCCATTAACATTCAGCCTCTGTGCGCGGCACAGAACAGACTTGTGGAGGAATCAGAAAATAAAGCAACTGAGTGGGCAGGAAACAGAGTAGGAAGAAGAAACCAAATTAGCAGATCATGCAGCCAGCAGAAAGCGGAGCAGCTGATTGAGAAAAGGAAAGAGATCCGAGTGGCATTTGGGGAGGATGCAGGACTAATTTGTGACCTACCTGTCAAAAAGGCAGCCCCCCTCTGAGCTAGAGTGTTTTTGTTACCAATGCTTTATAAAAGATTTCAAGAGCTAAATTGTTTGAATACCTCTCAGCTCAATTAGCTGAGGCAATCAAACCAACTTGACAAAGTAAATATTTCCTATGTCTGATTTGCATTTCACCCTAAACATACAAAAAAGGCAGTCCAGTAAATCATTTCTTTCACCATATTAATCCCTATTTCTACAACACAACAAAGACAAATTAAATCTTTCTATTCAAATGTCAGGAAAAATATTAATATAGCACAGCACGGAAAGTACATCTATATGTACTTCAGATATGGAGGGTGTACTTCAGAGCATAACGGAAGTTAGGTTCAGCGTTAATTTAGTTCAAGTACAATTTTCTTCAAAATTTTCTTAAGTTAAACATAAGATAACAGTTTAAGGTCTGCCTTTTCTTCTACTCAATTTCACTGATTTGTATTCAACAGGTTATCATGAAACAAAGAGCTTAATTTGATTTAAATTAAATTACAGAGCCATATCCTGAGCTAGAACATCTAAATCAGTGGTTCTTAAACTTTCTAGACTCAAGGTACACCTGAGAAAATGCCAGATCTTAGTTTTCACTCATTTTTGACTATGACAGAGAAATCATTCTGCTGCAAATAACTTAGACCAAAAAAGGGCTGGATGTTTCTCGCACTACAGATTCCTATTTGCAATCTCTGGGTTCACCTTGCCAATCATGTATAGGCATTTGCACACCTAATGGAGCTAATATTGTGTCACGTCCTGCAACACCCTTAGAAGGATCTCATGGCACCCTGGCTCAGCTCTCTAGATAACAAGAGAGTCAAAAGATGGCACCCTTACTATACCTATTTATTGCACAATTATAGCTTCCTAAAATGAATGGGGGATTATGGACTTCTTGCACACTCTAAATGTGCCTTGGGAACACTTTGGGTAATCAGGTTATAGAATTACAACACTGTATCCAAATTACAATCAAGGCAATCCATATAAAAAAAGAAATGCATAAAGCCCCTGAGCACTGGTTCTCAGCCTTTTTAGATTCAAGGCACCCCTGGATAGAACTGAGGCAACCCTCAGAAAAATGCCAGCTCTTAGTGTTTCCCTGCTTTTTGACTACAGAAAAATAATAAAGCAATTCTTCTGTTGCAAAGAACTCATACCACAACAGGGCAGAGTTCTGTCCTATTTGAAATCTCTGGGTTTATCATGTGAATCACGTTTGCACGCCTAACAGAGCTAACATAGCACTGAAAGGGTCTCCAGGCATCCCACAGAGCTGCATCACCCTGGTTGAGAATCACTGATCAAGAGGCATGGATATATAACCCAGACAGAAAAATCCAGCTGCGGATTTACAAAAGGTTTGAAGTTTCACTGGCAAACTCATACTTTTCCCTTTAAAAAAGCCATGTATACTTCAGAAACTGATGGAAGTTTAATTCTGAAAAATTATTCTGGTTTCAAAATGTCACATAGTTCATGAAGCTGAATTATCTTCAACTAAAAGCTGTATTTTACTGTACCTTGAAATGCACTGTGATGTTCCAAGGAAGGGCTGTATTCGATGCATGAAGGTCAAATAGCAAACCAATTGGATAATGCCTACACATAAGGAAAGAGGCACATTCAATTAAAAATAAAAAGGACTTTCAGAGTTGCGTACAACAGTAAACGTAATTCCAGTTCACAATTTCAGAAATTTTCAGTTCTGCTTTTAATATTCAGTGTCAACTATGCCCACAGCATTGTACAAAGAAAGCAACTGACTTGGCTACATTAGTAGCACAACTAGAACTAGAACTCAGAGTTACTAGCCCCAAACATGTGTTCAATCCTCCAGGTCAGCAGGTCCCAAACTATGGTTTTCGATCAAGGTAAGTGTAACACAGCTAGCTACCAGATCGTACCAGACCCTATCACCTTTGCAGGTGTTTTAGATTAAAAATTGAATAAGGGTACATGGAGCTGACAATAAGTTCCAAGTCCACCAGTTCAAAAAGTCTGTGAATCAGTGCTCTATAGGTGAGGGGTGTCAAATATATAGTCTGCAGGCCTAAAGCATCTTGTGAAGCTGTGTCATCTGGCCTGCAGGGCTCTTACAGATGGCAAGAATCCAGAGACAAGGCCCACCATGGAATACCCAAGTATGGAGTTCCATTTGAGGCACATTTTGATGGCAGCAGGGCTAGTAACAGCTGCATTGATCCCCATGACTTCTTTAGCCAACAATGCAACACCTAAAACAGTCAGTCCTGCTACTACTAATCCCACGTCCAGAGCTGTCCCTAGTCAGGGGAGCAAATTGGGGTAACTGCCTCAGTCCCCGCACACCACCGCTCTGCGCTCCAGCTGCTCACCACCACCATTCCCCCCCGCAAAACAAGCTCATATGCCCCAGGGCCCACACACCCCTAGGGATAGCTCTGGAAGGTGGGTCCAGATCCAGTTTGCAAGGAGCTCTATGGTCTGGATCCAAGTCAGGGAACTAGGTAAGTTTGACACCCCTGTACTAAACCATTCTGACCCCTGAAGCAACCTCCTTAACCCCACCTGCCTCCTGGCTCACAGCCTGAGCAAATAGTTCGAAACAGACAGCAGAACCAGGGTACTAGGTAGGCTGACTATGGCAAGGCCAGTCAACATTTGTTCCACCTATAACCTAATTACTATCAAACTAAATAGAATGGAAGGAAAGGTATATGGAAATCAGGATTCCAGCTTTATCATCATTACTCTTAACACTAGCATAAGCGTTAGGGAGTCTTGGAAGTAACAGTTACTATATCAAAAAGGAAGGTATCCATTAGTTCTTTGTCAAGTCTACAAGAACATTACAGTTAAAACTTTCCTAAATATCTAAGTTATAAAAACTTTTCTACAGACACCCAAAATAATCACGTTTAAAAATGTCACCAAGAAAAACACTAATCAAAATGTTTTTGAAAGACAGAGCTTCTTGAAATTGGCACACCACACTCAGGTCTTTTATCATGCCTTTAAAAAAAATTGAGAATTAGTATTTTTAGAGATTTGAAAATTTTGACAAAGTGGAATGTCTAAATACTGCAAAAACTTACACATGAACGTCACACTTGAAGCTCTGCAAGTAGACCCACTGATTTTACAGATGGACGATCAGTCATACTTTTTAAAGCTTGCAAAGATTTAGGCACAAGAGTTAAAGAAGGACGTAGCACTGTCTGCAGAGAATCGAGAGTGCTCTCGCACACAGGTGGCCAGTCTGTGACACAGGCACCTGACAGATCAAGGAGGGAACAGGCAGCCCAACAGCAAACAGGGCAGGAAGAAGAAAGTAAAATAGCATATCCACCATGGAACACGGGGAAGGAAGCAGAAGCAGAAAAACCAGAGCAGCAGATTAGGCAGGGGAAAGGGATTATAGTGGCACTTGGGAAGGGTGCAGAGCTAATTTGTGGCATGCCTACCAAAGAAGTTGGTCCCCACTGTTCTAGCAGATCGTTTTCTCCCAACAGCCAAATTTTAATACAAGTAATCTAGTGCTTTAGCACCATCTGCTGGCTAATTAGCCCAGAAGCTAGCCAGTAAAGCCTAATAAATTAAAAAGAAATCTGACAAAGTGTAATGTTTAAATTGGTATTCCCTTTGTTTAGCTATAAAAAGTTTCTCAATAGTAACGATGAAACTAAAAGGGAAGGCTCCACAATTGTTTTTTTTTTTCTGTTAGACAAGGAAGAGAATGGATAAAGAGTAAACCAAGAGACTTTAGAAAATGTTGTGTATTGCTAAGCACAAGATTTTGCTACTAGCAGTTCAATAGCTTGTCATCATTGCATGTCTCCTATAGGGGAAACTTGCTGATGCACTGAAAGAATTCTCTGACCATTCTGTTCAGCAGATTTCCTTAGAGAATTAAACTGCTATTCCACGAACATGTTATACGACTTTTAAAGAGCCATTATCACATATAGAAAACACATATTAGATAAATGTCTTGTCATTCTCCATAGTGCATTTTCCCTCTAGTTTCTTGACTTCAGCATATGGAACTCAGCACACATGCTAAAAAGGAAGAAGTGTTGTTTTGCAACAACTGCTTTTAGCACATGTGGCTGACTACACTGCTTTAAAAGAACACCATAAAAGTCACCTTGTTTCCTCCACAATACTCCCAAGACCAATGCTACAGACAGAATCTTCACTAGAGAAATGACTTTGTAGAGAGAAGCCCTACCCCTTATTAAAAATAAAATGCTATCACTGCAGCAGCAGCATTCAGTTGTAAGCCAAAAAAGACTGAAAATAATGCATGTAAGAGATTAATTCTGCTCGTTTTCAGGCCTTCTTATGCCTTTTGGAAATCAGAGCACAAGTGGGATCATGCAGCACCAGGAACCCTACTTTAAGTATTTCCTTCCTATAAAATACGTTTCTTAAGCAAGAACAAGAAACTGGAAATGGACATAACAACAAAAGTAAAAGGAAAGAGAAGACCTTCTTCAACATCCTTCATAAAGAATATCAGATTCAGAGAAAAACAAATTCCAAATTTTAAGACTAGTGCTTCTAGGGAACTGATGCAACAACAGCATTGTTTCTATATCCTGGTTTTGTACAGGAAAATACTAATGAACAAAAAAAAAATGGTATTTAGGACCTTGAAGTTCAGGTCATTTACATGCAGAGACCTAAGGACATAAATGAAATAAGTGAGGAACAGAGTTTTTCAAACACTAAAGATTCCAGGGAAGAAAATCAGTCAGAATTACTTAAGGGAAAGTTCCTATTTAAAAAAATATTGTTCTGAAAGAGCATGGTACGATTGCCAGAATCAGACTGAACTGCAGTTTGAATGAAGGACAGACAGATCTTCTAAAACTTTCTTCCTAAGGCAATGGGGGAAAAAAATCAAAAGGAAAAGAAAAGTATTCCAAGAGATCATAAATCTCTTTAAGCTTAATAGAACAATAGCTTGATCTGGCAGATCTTTAATCTACAAAAATCAAAACAGCAACTTGATTTGCAGCCACTGTCCATTAGTTGCTACTAAAAATATAAAAGTGAGAGTACTCACAAGGTATAAGTGTGCAGCATTTGACTTACATGCATAAGTATGTTCACGGTGACATAAGGCTAGAAAGAAGAATGAACTACCACCAGCCTTCCAATATTTTCTTGAATGTACACAAAAAAGTATGCCTGCAAGAGATGGAAAGTGTTGGCCTATAGTAGGAACACTGTTCTGTTATTTTCATGACAGAAACACTTCTCCATGATCATACAAAGAGTTATGAGGATCACCTGAACAACTCTGAAACTGAGGATGAAAGACGATTCAAATGCTCCAGAATCTGCAGAGAAAGTGACAGCTGAGAAAATGCAGATATCTTAAGTCTGCTGATTAACAGACATATACATTTTGTCCTCCCAGTTTTAGGTACACTAGAAGTGAAGGGCAGGCAAAAGCACTTTAAAAATTAATAAAAAAAGAGCAAATGCTGGCTATCAGTTAAGATCTAAGATAAACATGCAAACCACAAAAAGTAAAGTATGCAAAAACACTTTCTATTTGTCTCCAGAAAACATCATCTTAACAAGATGGCTGTAGAGATACCAGATACAGAGCAGATGTCTCCACTTATGGTGTTTCCAGTTCTCATAGTGTTCATAAAATGCATGAAATAAAAAGGAAACAGTGCAATTTAATGAGCAGACTATGGAAAGCCCCATTTCATGAGATGATAGTAGTTTATAATTCATCCACACTGTATTTACATTCCAAAAATGTTGGAATACTGAAATTTTCTAATAAAAGAACATCCTTTTTGAACAGCTCTTATTATGGGGGAAAGCTGTTGAAAGTTATCAAGAATTAGCTTTCATGTTGCATGAAGGAGGAGCATTCACATGGGTAGTTATGCAGGAAAGCAGCTACTACATTGGAAATGCCCATCCTCATGTACCTAGAATTAGATTAAATAATGTCATTAAATAAAATTAAGCTGTATTATTTTACATAATAGTAAACACTAAATATCTACTGGGTCTGGTGAACACAATAAACAAGGTTAAAACACAAGTTTCAAGGATCAGGCATGATAATAGGTGCAAGCATGATTACGATACCCCAGTTTTACTTGGCTGATGTTTATAGTTCACCTTACAAAGACATATACTGAAGCTAGCCCATACATATACTGAAGCTAGCCCATATGTCCTTGTGGCTGACAATATCCCAAATTAAATAAGAGCATAATCTAACCAGGGAGTGGCAAAAAAAAAAAAAAAAAAAAAAATTGGTTCAAGTCAATCTGTCTTCTGAAACCAGTTCAGTGAGCCCAATTTCTTTCTTCTCCTGTTACAACATAATGACATGATTACTACAGAGGCTAGAATGTCTTTCATCTATATGCATAAGACTCCAAACATGTTGAAACAAGCACTGTATCTTTCTTTTTATTTGGACAGTATATCTTGTTCCTTATACTTACTACCCCAACTCTATTATTATTATTCAATCCATGTTAATCTTACATTGCCTGTGTGGATAAAACTTATTTGAGGCATATACAATGGTTATTTTTCTTTCTGTACTGCTAATAGTTCCAAGCAACATGTTTCTGAGATTCAACAGCATGCAAGTTGCAAGATAATACTCGTTAAGCAGCAGTAACAAGCAGAGAAGTGTCTACTAGCTGATTTATAGCTTTCACAGTGGTTGAAGTGGTTAACATTTTCCATCTCATCTACAACACGTAAAAATATATTTATAGACTTTTACATTTAGTATTTCTTGTTCAGTTTCTGTTTAAAAACTGGGGCTGACATCAATGAGGTAGCACACACCAAAGTTCAGAACACTTATACCCCAAAGAGATGTTAAAATCTGAATCAATGAACTATACTGTTGGAACAGTACTATTCTAAATAAAATGCTGAAAATCTGACTCTTTCCCAGAAAAGACCATTGATCAGTGGTGTTACTTTTCTTAGTTTACACATTAAAGCGATAGTAAGGAAGGGGAGGGAAATACATCCATACTGAGCTGTGTTGAATTTAGCTAACTTGTAAGTAATTTATGCTCTTTCAGCAGCTATTGCATACTACCACATAATTATGAATTATGCCACTGAAATAGGCAGTCATACGTTAATTTTAGGACTTGAAAGGAGAAAGTCCTACGGTTACCATACATCCAGGTTTTCCCAGACATGTCCTCTTTTTGAGTCTTCTGATCTCCATGCAGGTGGGCTTTTCAAATCTTACCATATGTCCAGCTTTTTGGTGTGCTCCACTAGTTGGAGCAGGGGGAGGGGCAATGCTAGGCAGAGAGCTGCAGGCAGGTAAGTCTAGGTTGGGGAAGCAGAGCCTAAGGATAGGGCTGTGGCAGGACAAGGGGGTAAAGGGGTTGTCTGCTCCTCCAGAGCAGGGGGGGTAAGAGGACCTTTTGAGGCCAGCCAAGAACCCCATGGCCAGGCTGGCAGCACAAAGGCCAGTGGCCCATGGTCGCAGGTGCAGAGTGGCCAGGAGATGCTGGGGAGGGGAGAGGGGGACGAGAAGAGGAGCCATGGCCAGGCCTCCTGGTGTCGTGCACCAGCCTCAGCCCAGGGCAGGGGGTGCCAAAAGCCTCTCCTCCTCTTCCCTCCAGCCCGCACTGGGGCCGGACTCACTCCAAGCCACCATACTCCATTCTGACAGGGTTGGAACCGGGGCAGCTGGGAGATGCAGCTCAAGAGTGAGGGGCACCACCAGGGATGTGGAGTTCTGTGGGTCGGGAGTGAGGGGCACCAGCAGGGACAGGGCAGCTGCAGGTCAGTAGTGAAGGGAACCAGCAAGGCCAAGGGTGGCAGGATAGTGCAGTTTGGAAGCAAGGAGCACTGGCAGGGCTGATGTCTGTGTCAGGAGTGAGGGGCAACAGCAGGGCTGGGATGGGCTGTGACTTGGGAGTGAGGGGCAACAAAATGGGCAGGTGCCAGCATATCACTGCCCTTCTTCCCATACAACAGGTGTCCTCTTTTTTGAAACTGAAAATATGGTAACGCTACTTATTCACAATCAATGACTGGAAATACTGCTGGAGAGAAGGGGAGAAGAAGGAAGAGAGAAGCCTGCATTTTTAAGAACACCTAATGAGATGCCTAAGCATGCCCTTCTTTGAGGATACTGAGGCATACTCTGTATCACAACCAAGGCCAAAGCAGCATTACTCTCAGAACATAAAACTATTGTGAAAAATCAAATATTTTGAAAAATGACTGCCACAGCCTGACTTTTGCCATATGCACCTCAGAGGTGCAAACATGATGAAGAATATGAAACAAATCCTTAAACATTAAACCATTTTTCTGTTGTCTTAAATAATGCTCGTTTTTGTCTTCACACTCCTATCCTAAAAATCACTCGCTTCTGTGAAGTTGGACAAGGCCAGAAAATGCATTGAGTTAAACCATAACAAAAATTAAGAGTACTGTGACAATGCCTACATTGCAAGTGGCAGCACAGTGCAGAGATAAGAAAACTAGCTCAGGTACTGGTAGAACTACAGAAAACTGAAGCCTGACAAGCAAATTTACCCTGTTCTTGGTATGGGGAATTTAGCCAGCACTGAGCTCTGTGCTACTCTGACTGGACTCCTGCTTATAATTGTCAGAGGTAGTCAATATAAGGCTAAGCCAGGTAACTCTACATCACAATGTAATCTGCAATGTAGAAGTAACTCGCATGTGATTTTATTTCTTTCATTAATTCACTGACCCATCACCAAGAAAGCAAGCAGTGTTTGTAATTAATTTTGGAGACGTTAACAGCTCTTTTCTTAACAGATTAAGAGGCAGAAGTTACACTTTATCAGTGAATTCTTAATTAAAATTCTGTAGACTTTAATTCCTAATTTTAATAAATGGTTATGTTGCAATGGAGCTCTCCATTAGAGATACCACTGTACTGACATTAGCTCTTAGAAGCAATAAAGTGTAGTGATTAGTTTGCAATGCAAATACCGACATCTTAACTTGACTAATTTTGTTTATATGGCAGTTATGTTTAAATACCACATATGCAACACTTAATGACCCAAAGTTAAGTTAACTTACCATTTCAGGGGACTGCCTTCATATTCAAACCATATCTCACTCACATCCTCTTGTCTCATAACCTTCTGAAAGTGTTTTTTTACTTTGTCCGTTACTAATGTCAAGTAGCTTATTCTAGGTAAAAGCAACTGAAAGGAAATTTGGTATAATCAGGTTTCATTTATATGTAAAGTTCTGCAAACGTAATAAAAAGTCATAAATAAGTACAGGTTTTCACAAATAAAAAGATATATGTTCTTTATTCATTTTAAAAATATATTCTGCTTATTTAGCTAGAACTACCAACAATTAGAGTCTTAATAGCCAATTAAAGGTACATAATGATACATTCAAAATTTTGTTTAAAATGCACAGTTCAGAGTCTACCAGCATAAAGAACAGTCTGCAAATAAGTTTTTTTTAAATATAATGCAGCTGGAGGCTGAAGGATGTAATTTACTGAAAGACAGAAATTACTCAGTGGTCAAGTCAAAGAATGTGTTTCTCATAACTGGACTCTTTTCTTGCAAACAGACACAGAATAAAAATAGAGCCTACCATGTGTCATTAAGCCTGACACGTTTCGATGAAACACCGTTTGAAGTGAAAATTAATTTGCCCTGAATTTTTTTTTTACCAGATAAACTTTCAAAAATTAACATTTTTTATATGAACATATCCAGTTATTTTTTAAATGCCTAAAATGTTAACAGTGAACTCTGCATTCTCTACACTTTCCAATTCCTACCCCTTCCCATTTTCTATGACTATTTCATAGAAATGTCAATCAGGATTGTTATTTTTCCACCAGCTCTTATAACTCCCCCCCACCCAAGAAATGAATAACACTTTATAAAGTAAAATGCCTTTTTGTTAGTGCTTAAAATAAGACCCCATTTATTTCTCAAATATAAAAAGGCACACTGTCCAAAACAGAAGGTAATTCTAAGTAAAATACAATAATTAACTCCTCTATTAGCTAACCAGTTAGTCTTACTATTATCTGTCCTTATACACTCTTGCCTATGTTTTTCATAGCATTCATGTTTTTCAGCACACACTACTCAGAAAAAATATATTCCCGTCTACATATGTTACTGCTTCCTAAAATTATAACCAAGAGAAGATAACAAAAGATATGTTTCTAGTTTGTACACTGGCTATATATTTTCCAGAGACAATTTCAATATTTCAATTAGAAAGAGATAAAATAACTGAAAAAAACATTTAGAAACATGAGATCAAGATAAAAGCTTTCATATAAACTTTTAAAGAATTTTTTTAAAACAGGTCTCAGAACACATTAGTCTCAATATCTAATATGAAGACATGTAAACAAGTTGAAGTAACACTAATTCTTAAAGCTGAAACATTTCTAAAATAGCAACCTCATGAAATTAAATAAAATTTGACTCAATAGGTAACAATCAAGGGTGACGTTTATAAATGATAAATATTAATCAGCATTTCCTGTGGAAACAGTGACTTAATAGTTTGCACTCCTACATTATAGCTTGGCAAGATTCTACTTCCCACCTGCCTTGGGCAAAATTTTTCTTAAGATGAACAAGTTAAAATAATTTAAGATTTTTCAGTGTTGTCATGGTAAGACTAGGCAAGCAAACTCTGCATGTGGGCTGTTAAATTATGAAAATTTTGCAAGGCTACTAAAGTATTTCATCCAAAGACTTCAAAGCACTTTATAAACATAAATTAAGCTTTTTAATATTCCTATTAGAAAAAATATTAGCACATTCATAAAATCGGTTTAGGTTCAAGACAAAGACAAAGTCTCTGCATATCCTATTACCAGCACCACCCTGTTTCCCAGGTATCTGATAAAGCGATAATGGGTTAAAAGACAATGTGAAGGGATTGGGGGAAGAGGGTGAGGGGGAAATCACTGCTTAGTTCTTGTGATATTTTTTTTTAATCTGAATGCTCCCTCTTAGCCAGTTTTTTTTATTGATTCTTTTTATATTTCAGTTGTGTAGTATCTTGACCTACATGTGGATAAATTCTCTAAAACTGAAAGCAATGTTACAAGCCAAGAAAAGAATAAAATTTATAAACCTTCTCTCTAACAGCAAAAATCACAGTACAATTTTTCTACTCCCAGATCTCTTCCTTTTTCTTCCTTCATATATATGTTTTCTATTCTTTTCAACAGGAACCCAAATTGAAGCAATTAAGTACAGGCAAATCTAGTACAAAAGCATGGGATTACAGATGGATTAATGCAGCTATTCTTTTTCCTACCTATCAGGCCTACTTGATTTTATATCCAAATTCATTGTGCATAGTACAGTAATATTATCTGTCTTCTAGTTTTAAGAGAAATCATAAGCAACAGTTAACTGTGTTTCACTGAAAAGAGTGATTTGGTCAAAAAGTCGGTCAAAGCTTTTAGAGCTGTGCACCTAAAGATAGGCAACCACATGAACTCAGGGAAATGAAAGCAGTCTGATTTTCAAAGATGCTCAGCACTCAGCTTCCAGTAAGTGGCAGGTAATCACTATTTATGAAAAAAGAAAAATCAGGCCATTTACACAGAGAAAATTCACTATTTTCAATTTAAAAGCAGACAAATGGTCAAAAAGTCTATATTTTTAGGGCTTTGTTTCTCTCAGGTGACATGATTCATTTAGCAGTTCTCAGTTTTTGAGGACATTATTAAACCCTCTGTTGGAGATTTATCCTATCAATGTCTTATACTGGGCACTACAGCATTACCTGCTTCGCCCTGTAATTTAACCCTTATGAAATGCAGCCTGCTCATTTTTACTTTCCCTTCCACTTGTCCCAACCACATATTCTTTCTGATTATCACAGTCTTTCCCCCTCTTGGAAAGAAATCAGAGAACGTAATTTTACCATTTTTCACTCTCAGCCTAAAATTAGGTAGCCCAGGAGATAGATATCTTCAGCTATAGTATATATAGTATATATTTGGATTTTATTAGTTTCTCATTTCTCAGTTACAGTTGTCTACATTTAATCTAAACCTCAAATATTTTATCAATTCAAATAAATTTAGACAATGCAAAGAATTGCACAAAAATATCTAATATCTCCTCTTGTTCAAATGCTATTATTAGTGGACAAAGATATTTACAGATATATTTGACAGTACCATGCCAGCACTCCACACCAATGACTCAGTCCTACAGTCCCCTCAAGCTGCCCAGCTACAGGCTCCCTCAGCCCTGACACAACCCTCCTGCCCCCGGGCAGAAGCCACCTACAGCCCAGGGGCCACCAGTTTAACAGTCCTGATTTACATCAAGATCCAATGCGCTCTTTGAATTGGAATTGTTATATAATGCTCTTGATGTGATCTGAAATAAACTTCCAGAATTAGAAATAATAATAGCAGGCAATTTTAATGCTAGAATTTGTGGCACCAATATTCCTTTTTAATTACTGAGGCTAAATGAAATATAGGGAATTCCCCCAGCAATCTTGTGAAACAAGGAATTAAATGAAGGAGGGTGATGCCTCTTGAAATTTAGTGCAGAAGATAATTTTAGAATGTTTAATGGACAAACTGGAATGGGTACAGCTAGGGAATTCACACTTGTTGCAACTAAAGGTGCAACTGGGATACAGTATATACTAATACACCTTTTATCAAGCTTTTGATACCTGTAGCACTTTTTTCTGGATCAAAATTGGTACACACACACAAAATGTTTGGAGGGTTTTTTTTCCAAAACATAAAACATATTCCATTCTCTTGCCAGAGGAAATTATTCCAGTACTCTTAAAAATGACACCAATTACATCTTTCTTCAAGGAAATAATTAAATCTCTATACCAGTAGTTCTCAAACTTGTAAGTTTCAGGACCCTCTTTGTACAACCTAAAAATCACCAAGCTAGTCCTCAATTCAGAAAATATATGGAAAGGGAGAACTGATACTTAAAAAGCTGAGAATCACTGATCTTGCTGGTACCACTTAAGTTCAAGTGGGTACAGGACCTCACCCTGCTGTGCCCTGTTCATTCCACTGTCTGCCCCCTGCTGACCCATGATTTATACCTCAGAGGGTAAGGGTAGCCCCCAACGCTGATAAGGCTGCTCCTGCAGGGTCTCATACAGCAGCGACCACCCCCACAGCCCCTCCTTCCAGCAAAAAAAACCATCTAGGTTCATTATCAGATTGATAGTGCCCTGTCCAATAGCTTTCCAACTAAGCTGGGGTATGACAAGGATGTTTGCTCGCTCTACTTTTTTATATATATTTATTTAAAATGTGTGCCAACAGGGAATCAATTCCACACACACTAAACAATTCTACCCGTCTTGCTTTATACAGACAATGCATCAGCAGTGTCACAATCTCAAATAGGCCTCCAAAGGTTATTAGAGGATTTTCATAAGTAGCGTGTCTCACATATCTTGGCAATCAAAACTGCCAAATCCAAAGCACTGGTTTTTTGGTAATGAAAGGAGGATTTTTTTCACAAACATTCAGGCTGGAAGGGACCCCAGAGGATCGAGTCCAGCCCCTTGCCCAGCAGGGATCATAGTTGTCCCTCCACTCCTCACTTTACTGAAAAAAAAAATAGAGGTGCTGTCTTGATCTAAAAACCTTAGAATCTATTTCTCATAACTGGACTCTTTTCTTGCAAACAGATACAGAATAAAAATAGAGCCTAACATATGTCTTCAAGCATGACACGTTTCAATAAAACACTGCCTGAAGTGAAAATTAATTTGCCCTAAAAAATTTTTTTTACCAGATAAACTTTCAAAAATTAACATTTTTAATATGAACATATCCAGTTATTTTTTAAATGCCTTAAATGTTAACAGTCAACTCTGCATTCTCTACACTTTCCAATTGCTACCTCCATCCCATTTTCTATGAATATTTCATAGAAATGTCAATCAGGATTGTTATTTTTCTACCAGCTCTTATAATCCCCTACCACCCAAGAAGTGAATAACACTTTATAAAGTAAAATACATTTTTGTTACCTCTTAAAGTAAGACTCCATTTATTTCTCAAATATAAAAAGGCACACCAAAATTTTTAAAAAATAGAATGGAATTAGAATCTATTTTAAAAAAATATGAACTGGAATAAGCACACCAAAAATGTAGGCACTAGGGTTAGGGACAGACATTCAAAAAGCCTGACCCTAAATTGATTCAATCTTTGCAGGTTAGTCTAACCTGCAAAGCTTGAACCGATTTGGAGGTGGATATATTCCCTTTTCATTCCAGAAATGTTGCTCAGGTTAGAAGCCAGGGGCACTAGACCAGCCATCCCTTCCCTTCAACAGAGCTGAACTGAGGTGGGGTGAGGTGTGGCCAGGCCACGGCAGAACATTCTGATTAGTCCAGCAGGGAACTGAAAACAGTGTTTATCAACCCTAACTCAGTGTTTATCACCCCATTAACTAAACAACAGTGACATTACCAGCTACCTGTTGATTCTGTCTCTGTCACAGCATGGACTGGAGCCAGCATGTAGTCTGCTAGCTAATAACTTCTCAGCAAGGCAGAGGGAAGGGGGGAATTCCTGCTGGCGGGGCAGGAGAAGCAGACTGCAAGTCTCTGCTGGAGCTACAGCCAGGGAGCAGGGGCATGGGGTCAGTCCTGCTGTGGAGCAGAGAGTCCAGCCCAGAAAGCATGGCAGGATACTGGGGATATCTGGTTTAACTTAAACCAGCAAGGGGTCTGGGATATACTCTGCATAAACTGGTTTGACCCAAATCAGTTAAATCTGATCCTACATTCAACCAGGTCTTTCTCAAACCAATTTCAGTCATTTTCAAACTAGTTTATGTGCACTGAACATCTGTTCTGTTACAGGTTTAAACCAGTTTCTGGTCACTTAAACCAGTTTATGTGTAATGTCTGTCTCTAGTCTAGAGGGAGTAGACAACCTTTTTCAGCAAAAGGCCAAAGACAGTTGGTGCTTGTCCCTGGAGCAGTGTGGGAAAGCACCCACAGTCAAAGTCTTCTACCACCAAGGCCCACGGCCAAATCCACTGGTTCTGCAGGCCATAGGTTGCAGAGCCGTGCTCTAAAGCAAAATAAGTCTTCGGTGGAGCTGGACTGATGGGCAGTGCTGGCAGCACTAACCGTTTATGGATCTAAGGTAGAGTCAATTTTATTGTATGGAACAGAACTATGGGGTGCTGGCCCCATATTTCATTCAAAAATAGGAGGGAAAAACCCCACTCCAATTACTTTTTAATGTGGCATTTTTCTCTACTTAATTCTATGATGGGACATGCAGGATCATGTACCATGAAACAGGACTAATTAATGTAAGCACCTTAGCTCAAATAAGAATTCTAGGTTACTGAATGAAAATTAGAGCTTTCATGTTTATAAGCTATGGCAAGAAGTTCATTTTGGAAGCCTCTCCTTTACCAAATAAACCTGTTTGAATGGTTAAAGAACAGGTATATTCTATTCCAAACAAATGGCCTGGGAAATGTTCTCAAGTATCACTGACCCAATATTTACCCTGTATTTAAAACAAGACAAATTTAAGAATTAAAGATGCCAGCACGCTGACAAATATGCAAGCAGTGAGATTTTCTCTAACTTCTCTTTTCAGAGTCATAAAAAGCACCCTTTTGGCCTAGAAACCTACCTACCTTCAGGATAAATCTACAAACAATGAGAGACCAATACTAGAGACCTGCTTTAATTCATGATTTTGGATTTCATGGAAACCTTGAGATCGGGCACTGTCTGTGAAATCTGCTAAATCAAAAAAAACTAACTAAAAATAAAATGCTAGCTCCCCAGTGGGAGCCAGCAGTCCTCATGGCCCCTGCAGCCTGATCTCACAGCCCTCAACTTGGGGGAGCCTCTGGAGCGAAATGGAGCAACCAAGCTGGCTGTCACCCCCTCCACCCTGATAGGTTAAGGGCTGCCTGTCATGCAGCCCCACCCCTCTCTGCCAATCAGTGGCAAGAAGCAGGGTCACCAGGGCCCCTTGGCCAATCAGCAGTGAGGGGTAGGCTTACTGCAAAAAAAAAAAAAAAAAAACTGCAAAAATCAGCTCTGAACACTGCAAGTGTTTAGGGCCTGCAAAAATCCCTTTTGCTTACCATGACTTAGGTAGATCCCTAGCCATTACTAGACTGAAATTCACTCGAATAAGATATGCAGTTGTCAGGAGCAGGTGGTATCAAATCTCATATTCAGACATAATATGTTAGTCTGGGAAGAGTGAAGTAGATGACTTAAATCACTACTTGTGGGCTTGTTCATTCTTTGAAGAAAGAGAAAGAAAATACATATCTCCATT
The DNA here is from genome assembly GCA_030014935.1 of Caiman crocodilus. Lineage (NCBI taxonomy): Eukaryota > Metazoa > Chordata > Crocodylia > Alligatoridae > Caiman > Caiman crocodilus. The sequence goes on from JAGPOW010003642.1 coordinate 81,770,621, forward strand.
AGGGGAAAATGTTACTGTTTCATTTTATCCATTTTTGTGTCTTTATGTACTATGTTCTGTGTTACTTTTGTTTAAAGTGGTAGATTTGTCTTACTGTATGCTTTGGATTCCACCATATAAAATGTTACTGTTCTTATTGGGTTTTTGGGGGTTTTTTTTAGCAAAAACTAAGTATTCTATTACTGTGTAAACTTCAAAGCCGTACCAAAACTCTTCACCTCCTCAGTTATCTCATTTGGTCAGGCTGCATGTTGCCTCTTGCTTCTATATCAGAGTGCCAAACTTTTGTCTACTCAGTTGTCAACGTTTTGCATAATAATTAGTATGCATTCTTCCATGCAGTCCGTCCTTCCGTGGTATCACCTCCCTGAACACATCTTCAAAGCTCCTCTTCACATTTGGGTCTCTTTCAAAGTCATGTCTGCCACATTATAACAAACTAATATTAATGTGAATTCAATTACCTAATGCTGCTCCCTTTCCCATAAAAATCTTAGCTGCTTGCCTATCCTCAAAGAGTGAGGTTCTCAGAACCAAAAAAAACCAACTTTGACTGACTGTTTGGAAAGAATCTGGTACAGAGTAATGCTGTTATTTATTTACAGGGCAGCCCACTATTTCTGGGAAGCAGTCATGGACACTAGGCTTAACCATGAGTTAAGTCCCCTGTAAAAAAATTGGGTACCTAATTCTTGACTTTTGACTGAGCAAAGCATCCAGGTTTAAGTAGGTCCTTATCCATACTTAGAAAACCAGTTCCTATATCGGTGAAAAGAAACTCTTTATTTTATTTATGCTCTTTATAAAGAGGACTAGATCCAAGGATTGCATTAGTACATGGATTTCAAGACTTAATCGTGAATCACTGTCCATGTGAGGGTAAGCAAAGAAGCTTAGCATTTTGTTTTAGGTACCGCTAGCATCTTAAGCACTTAGGTGTCAATCATCTAAGTAAATTAAATGCCAAGCAACAGCTATGCAAACATCTGATCTGAAAGTATTGTCTTCAACAAAAAATGAATAAATGGAAGAACAAGTCATAAACTGTTGTGCAGATGCCATGCTCTATAGCACAGAAAACTCCTGTGTAACTGATTGAATCACTAGCCAGAGTAAATTTATGCAAAAAAGAGGGGGAAAATGTACATATTCAAGCCCAAGAACAGCTAGACACCACAAAAAAGTAAAGAAACCTTCCCCTGGCTCCCAATGATTGCAGAACCACAAGATAGCATGCACTAATGAAGGGAGCACAGTAGACATGGTATACCGTGACTTTAGAAAGGCTTTTGACAGTCTCTCACAATGCTCTCATTAACAAAATAAGGAAAAATAGACTAAATGAAAGTACTGTAAGGTAGATACGTAAATGGTTGGATCATAGTATTCTGTGAGTAGTCCTCAATGGCTCAGTGTCTAGTTTGGAGGAGATAAAGTGGGGAATCCCCAGGGGTCTGTACTGGGTCTGCCATTGTTCAACAACTTTACTAATGATTTGGATGTGGGATCAAGTACACACTTAGCAAATTTGCAGATGACACCAAGTTGGGTAGAACTGCAGACAATCCAGAGAGCAGGGCTAGGATCTAGAACGACCTGGCTAGACAGGAAAAATGATCCACAGTTGACCCAATGAGATTTCACGAGGACAAAGTACAAAATCCTGCACCTGGGATAGAATAATTACATGCATAAGTAGAGACTAAGGAAGAACTGCAGAAAAGGATTTGGGAGTTAAAACAGACCATAAACTGAATGAGCCAACAGTGTGCTCTTACTGCAGAAAAGCCAACAGCATCCTGAAGTTCATTAACAGGACCATCACTTGCAAATCAAGGGAAGTGATTCTTCCTCTCTATTCAGCAATAGCGTGACCTCACCTGGAGTACTGTGGCCAGTGTTGGTCCCCACACTTCAAGAAAGGAGCAGTGGACTCAAGTTGCAGCAAGGGAAGTTTAGGTTGAATATTAGGAAAAACTCACTCACTGGGATAGTAGTGAAGCACTGGAACAAATAACTTAAAGGTGGTAGAATCTCCATCCTTGGAGGTTTTTAAGGCCCAGCTCAATAAAGCCCTGGCTGGAATGATGTAGTTGGGGATAGTCCTGATGGAACAGGGGGTTGGACTGGATGACCTCCTGAGGTTCCTTCCAATCCTAATTTTCTATGATTCTATGCATGTGGACAGTTTGGAGAAAGCTTGTCAAGAGCAACAAAAGTAATTAGGGGCCTGGGAGGCAAGACTTATGAGGAAAGGCTGCAAGAGCTATTTAACCTGAAGAAAATAAAAGACTGGGGGGAATGATAAAAGTCTTCAAATACCTGAAAGGTGATTAGAAAGAGAACGGCGATGGGCTTTTCTCTGTGGCCACAGGTAACAGGAACAGAGAAGCAACGGCCTCAAGCTGCAGCAAGGGAAATTTAGGCTAGAGATTAGGAGGAGCTTTCTGATAAGAACAGTGGCCATACATTGGAATAGGCTACCTAGAGAGTTGGGGAAACTTCCATGCGTGGAAACTTTCAAACACAGGTTAGAAAGACATTTGGCTGAGCTGGTTCAGTCAGGGATGATCTTGCCTTGAGCAGGGGGCTGGACTAGATGACCTTGCAAGGTCCCTTCCAGCCCTGTGATCCTACGATCACAAATATAATGATCACCAGTAAGTCTGTTACCCAGGATAGATAAATATTGATGATTTAAAAAAAACAAAAAAACTTTTAAAAATTTAAATCAGATATTATTTGAATTATAATTTTTCCTTTAAAAAAATAAGAAAAATTTCTTAAAAAGAAATTTGAATTTAATATAACATACGATTGCCAGAGCTGAACGGTTAAGGGATGCCTAAGCACAGCTCTGTTAGGCACACTGTGAGTCCCCGGTGCAGGGATTTTCCCTGTAAGGCGGAAAAAGTCCTTGATGCAAGATCAGAGCCCGCCAAAAGTTTGCAGCTGCACCATCGAGTGCATGCTCATGATTGGCTTAGTGTAAAGTATGCACACATGGCAGTCAGCAATTGGCTCACTGGCTGTATAAAAGGCTTGGGTGATATCCGCCCAAGTTGGAGGAGTGCTCGAACACGCGTAGGGAGAGATCCCCACGTGTACTTCAGAGCCAAAGAGGAGGCCTGATCACCCACCGACGACTCCCCATCACGGTCGCCACGATGTATCCCATCCCCACGTGAGTGTGTGAGCATCGGTGTGCCTGTCTACAGTTCTGTTTGTCTGTCTACAGATTGTGCCTATACTGTCTACCTCGTGGATGCAGCTTGTAAGTAAAGTTTTTTTGTTACATCCACTTCTGCCTCTTGTCCAACCAATTCCGCTCTATAGGCGACCCCATTCCGCCGGCATTTCTTGGCCCCCACATGGTGTCACGAACAGGATCGGTACGCCAGGAAGATGCAATGGAGCTGGAACTGGTTGAGGGTTGCCCGTGGTGCAGTGGAAAATGCCACGTGCTAGACGCTGTGGAGTTGGGAGCACACATCGCTTACCATCAAGCGGGCGGATCGGGTGGAAGATTTGTGAGCGGTTACCTTTCACTCGAGGGAGAAGGGGAACCTGCGAAAGAGTGGGAAATGTGGTGCATCTTCACCTGAGAGCTTTTGGATGTGTGATGGGGAGTGAGCGGGTTCGATTTAAACCCTGAGACCAAGGGGGCAGTGAGTCCTCAGCCATACAGAAGCCAAGTGAGGAAGATATAGCTCTCAGTTGGGAGTTTGTTCACTGTAGGCGCTGTGTATGGGAGAGCAAAGAACCAGTGCTAGTTAATTGGGACATGTTGTTACCGGAGTTGGTAGAGTCGGAGCTTTCAGAGCTCCGTGGAGAAGTGGAGCCGGAGGGAGACTCCATGATGGAAGGGACCGGCACGAAGTACAGGAAGGGGAAAATGCTGCGAGTAATATTCCATACAGTCACGACCCTGATGCGGGAAAGGACTGAGTTGGAAGCCCGACTGTGTGCCATTCACATGGTCAAGCAGGTTGCAGCTGTGGAGGAAAGCTGGGGTCCCCTGTCATCATAAGATGGTGGTGAAACGAAAGGGAGTCGCCACAGAAAGGTCGAGAAGGAGGGCGGAGTTACCCACGGGAAAGCAGAGGAGGAGAGGAGCCGTCACGGTGAAACGGAAGAGGAGAGGAGTTGCCACGGAAAGGTAAAAGAGGAGGGCGGAGCTATTGGTGGGTGGGTGGAAGTAGTTACTCCACCCCCCCCGAGATTCACATGCCTGCCACGGGGCCATGGTAGAGAGGCAACAGGAGAGAAACTGCAACCGAGTTCCCCATCAGATGCAGCAAGAATTCAGACAGCCACGCACCCTGTGGCAATGAGGAGTCAAGTGATGAGTGCAGCTTGCACTACTGTCAGCACTTATCAAGCTAGAACCTGGACTGAATTACAGGCTTTATGTAAGAGGTCCAAGATGAGGTCAGCAGAAACCCTGGCTATGTGGATGGGACGCCTGGTCGTGGAGTTTGGATCCAACCTGGTCGACCAACATGAGGCGAGTTCTCTCACCAGATGAGCCTCGAGGAGTGGAGGACACGCTGCTGACATCGCAATGGTGACATACAATGTTTATTGGCCTATTTTGCTTCCAGCACTTGTTGCAGGTCAGGCCAGCCAGAAAGCGTATGCATGGCATGAAGGTGGACCATCGAGAGTCAGTGTGGAACAGATTCTGCAAGCGATCATCGGGATTTCGTATTGCACATGGAATACTAGATGACATGCACTGCGACTGTCATCATCCCAGCAGCAGGAATTGTGGCCTCACCGTTACCTGCAAGATCCTGGAGCTGTTCCAATCACACTGATGGGTATCAATGCATGTGTTGAGGTGTACAGAAGAAGATCTGCTACCATTCTCCGAATTTTGTTAAACTCACTAGCCAGACAGCCTGCAAGGGACTTTTTGTGGCAACTTCCACGACTGCAAGCTCTTGTGAAACCAGATCAGAGAGAGTTCAGCGACCCAGAGCAGCATCGAGTGCACGAGTCTAGCCTGTGATGATTTCAGCCAACGCAGAGAACACCAGAGAAACGAGAGATGTTCAGATTCCCGATGCGTTATTCTAGACTCACGAAGCAGCAGTTGCGTGTTTTGGGCAATGAGGGTCAATGGAACCTAGCATACGAGATGGGGTTCCAATGCCAAAATGAGCCAGATGACAAATCATCTTGTGATAATGATTAATTTTTTGTGAGACAAGCCAATTAATTTTTCTGAGAGTTTCTTTCTCTACAGGTCTGCCGGAGTGTGTGCAAACGAGATTGGAGAGAGAGAGAGAGAGAGAGACAATATTTTGAGAGAGCAGACTATCTCTGCAGGTCCACTGAGACGTGTGTGACCAGACCAGAGAGAATATTTTGAAAAAGGAAGTACCTTGAGAGACCAGGACGCGATGACACCCACTGAAGTCCTGATGATTGAACTGTTTATCACCAATTTATTAATGTGTAGTTGTGTGTTGATGGGTTATTGTTTGATTAGTTCCCTGGAAAACAAGATTGCTTCGTTGTCCGCGTTTGTTTATACCTGTCTGCAGTATGAACCCGTCGGGCAACGTGATGATTTAGCCAACTCAAATGTGTCCCGGCTACAACTGTGCCTTTGGCAAGGGGGCATGTCAGAGCTGAACAGTTAAGAGATGCCTCAGCACAGCTCTGTTAGGCACATTGCAAGTCCCTGGTGCAGGGATTTTCCCTGTAAGGAAGGAAAAGTCCTTGGTGCAAGATCAGAGCCCGCCAAAAGTTTGCAGCTGCACCATCGAGTGCATGCTCATGATTGGCTTAGTGTAAATTATGCGCACGTGGCGGTCAGCAATTGGCTCACTGGCCACATAAAAGGCTTGGATGATAGCCACCCAAGTTGGAGGAGTGCTCGAACACACGTAGGGAGAGAGCCCCACATGTATTTCGGAGCCACGGAGGAGGTGTGATCACCCATCAATGACTCCCCATCACGGTCGTCACGACGTATCCCATCCCCGCGTGAGTGTGTGAGCATCGGTGTGCCTGTCTACAGTTCTGCTTGTCTGTCTACGGATTGTGCCTACACTGTCTACCTCGTGTATACAGCTTGTAACTAAAGTTTTTTTGTTACATCCACTGCTGCCTCTCGTCCAAACAATTCCACTCTATAAGTGGCCCCATTCTGCCGGCATTTCTCGGCCCCCACAAGAATAAGCTACAAATTTAGTATAACCTATTAAAATAATTTAAATAAAAAAATATGGTGAGTCAGTGAGCCTCTATTAAAAACTCAGAAGATCAGTGTTTAACTCCAATGTAAGAATGAGGAAGAAAACTTCTAAATTCTGAAGTCAAGCTTTAAAAATATGGCACGGTATTTCATATATTAGGGGTCTGACCTTGTAAAGGATACATAGTCTATCTTGCTGGATACAAAAGATGAACACAGTAATCGCAGGTGTAGCCTGCCCTCTTACTGCAGTAGACATTATCATGTATACTTCTTGATCAGGATTATCCACTAAGCAACCTGGATGATATCAAACTCCCCCTGGATGGTATCAAATAATCTGCTCAGAAACTACCCCATGACCTTTCTTGATCCCTTTGTTTATGTACAGAGATGTAAATATTAAGGCTACTTACAGACATTAAAAAGAAAAAGAAAACTGGAAGCAGCAGCACATTAGTTCAAACTAACTCTGCAGCATCCGTATATACTGAGTGCTGCAGCAGGGCTTTTTGCCACTTTCATCTAAATCTGATTCAATTGGCTATTAAATAAAAGTGCCAAAAAAGCCCACTAGAGCACCGGATCTACAGAGACATTGGGCAAGCCAGGTAAAACTAACGATGCCTCTTCTGGGATATGCTGGGCTTGGCATGGGAGCATGCTAAGTTTAAAGTAAAGCGCCATGGTTTTTTTGGTTTGGGTTTTTTTTAAACATCTGTATGCAGCCTTTCAAGTGCTCTATCCTTGTTTCTAAACAAAAATACTGCAGCACACAAGGCCAGGGGATTACAGGAGAAATAATTGGGGGGGTAGGTTATTTGACAGGGAGGAGTCTTGGTTTGCAGTTAATTTCTTGTATGGAGGAGGGAGAATAAGCAGAGAAAGACGCATGCACAACAGAAATGACCAACACTGGGCTCAAAACAATGTAGGAAATGAAACAACATTCCTGTAAAGGAAAGACTGGTCTTGATTTCAACACCCGGAAACTAGAGGAAAAAACTGCTGTGGCTGCGGATCACAAAAAAGACCCTGTTTGGGAATATATCCAAGAAATTCCTACGACGTGTAAAAAGTGCAGAGGCAGGGAGCACAAATGAAGCAATGTGAAAAATGCTTCTCAGAAGGCAACAAAGTTGAAGAAAGTGATATGGATTTGTCCGAGACATCTGGTTATTAAACTTACTATTTTTGAACCATTCTTATGGATTGCCTGCCATATATTGCAATGCTGGTAAATGACAAATTTGTGACACTAGGGTTAGTTATTTTGGGTAAATTACTTACGAATTTCAAAACGTGTTGAAAATCTAAGAGATGTACTACTTTGTGGGGGTGTTAATTATACATTTTTAATATTAGCCCTGCACTTCTGAAATGAGTTTTATTGCTCAGCGTAAGCAAATATACAAGCCCTAGATAAAGATATCCTCTGCAGAATAAAATGAATAGGAATTCTTGAATTTTAGATTTAAAATGTAATTTTTTTTCAAGCTGGCTTTTATTGATAAGGAAAAGAGTTTAAATAGAAGATAACCTTTATGATTTATTGAATATTTTCCTTATAGAACTAGGTTTAGAAATGTTATATAATTTAAACTCTGATTTTAAAAAAAAATCCGCCGTAGAAGAGATCTTTCATTTACCATGTCTTTCTCTCTTTTTTCCCCTTAAGTAATGCACTGAGTTATAGTCAATGAGAATGATTTTTTCACCATTTTTTCAGGGTTCAGCTTAGACATAAGAAATTATGAATGTCTATCATCCACAAGTGTCTGCAACTTTAGAATCATTTACTGGTACCACCAGCAGTAGGGCAACTAAACATACCTCAGACATTGAATGACCCATATCCAAAAAGAGACTCTCTTCTCTATCAGGGAAAACTATGGCTGAGGTCATAATCAGGACCAGCAAAATCCAGCAAAACACAGATGAAAAGATTGTTCAGCTGATTTATGCAACAAATTCTCCCTTATCTTGTTCAGAACAAGCATTCCACTGACATGGTTCAATCATTATGACCAGGTTACACCCCACCCAACAGAGCAGATATTGTTGGAAGACTTCCAGATACAGTGTATGAGAAGGAAAGTGAACACTGTGCAAGAAACATTGAAAAGTGTTGAGTCTTAATAAATGAAGCAATGTGCACAATGATCCAACAATATGTGCTTGTGTAAGAACAGAAGACAGGATTGCTTATCTTACATAAAAGATTGATCCATCAGGAAATGTCCATTCTGCAGAATATTTAAAATCAGGAGTAAATCTCTAACAAACTGTGAGCAAATATTCAAGCGTCATGTACATAGCCTTGTCACAAATAATACTGCTAATGTCGCCAAGATCAAAAGAAATTGAGAAGAGAATAAAGAAAACCTGAAACTTATAACTTAAGGCAAGGGTCGGCAACATTATTGGGCAGCATGGCAAAAACCACCTGCAACTTTGAACTATAAGATGTTGGCATGCCAGGTATAAATGGCAGGGCCCTGGCCTGGCTTGTTGCCAGTGGTGGCAGCACACGTGTCTCAAGGTGAACAGTGGGAAAGGGGCTAATACCGCACTGCCACAACAAGGATTGAGCCCCCTGTGGCTCAATCCCCACCATCTGTCCTCAGCCACATGTGCCAAGCAAAACACCTTCACATGCAACACTGACACACCTACCTCTAACATATGGACACAGTGCTCATTTATTTTATCTTTTAGCCAAGATGTAAACACTGCAAGAATAAAAGAAAATACTGTTAAAATAGCAAAATACTTCCATAACAACAAGTATGCTTCAGCTTTACAGAAGGGAGCTGGAGTCCAAGTTAATTCTCCCCCAAGATGTACAATGCAACTCAGTGATTGACTGCTTTGAGCTATTTATTAAGAACTGGCCTATTCTAGTGACCATCTGTGAAGAAAATGGTGATAAAACTGATGGAAATATCCAGCTAGAGTATTCAACATTGACTAAGGAAAATGTAGAAAATATGTTACATGTTTTGCCATTACGCCAATTGGCTGGAAGGCTGCACCCAGACAGTGGTGGTGGATGGGTCATTTTCGACCTAAAGGGATGTGGACAGTGGGGTCCCCCAGGGCTCAGTCTTCGGGCCTGCACTGTTCAACATCTTCATCAGCGAGTTGGACGAGGGGGTGAAAAGCACCTTGTTCAAATTCACAGATGACACTAAGAGGTGGGCAGAAGTGGGCATGCTAGAAGGAAGGGACAGGCTGCAGTTGGATCTGGACAAGTACAGGGGTGGGAGGATGAGAATAAGATGGGATTCAACACTGACAAGTGCAGGGTACTGCACCTAGGGAGAAAACCAGCAGCATACTTACAAGTTGGGGAACTCCCCTCTTGTCAACACAGAGGCAGAAAAGGATCTTGGAGTCATTATAGACTCCAAGATGAACATGGGCCACCCATGTGGGAATGTAGTCAGGAAGGCTAATCGCACCCTGTCATGCATCCACAGATGCATCACAAGCAGGTCCAAGGAGGTGATCCTCCCCCTCTATGCGACACTGGTCAGACTGCAGTTGGAGTACTACATCCAGTTCTGGGCACCGCACTTCAGGAGGGTTGTGAACAACATCAAGAGGGTCCAGAGGAGGGCCATTCACATGATCAGGGGTCAGCAGGGAAGGCCCTACGAGGAGAGGCTATGGGACCTGAACCTGTTCAGCCTCCACAAAAGAAGGCTGAGGGGGGATCTAGTGACCAACTATAAACTGGCCAAGGGAGACCAGCAGGCAATGGGAAAGTCCCTGTTCCCCCGAGCACTACCAGAAGTAACAAGGAATAATGGCCACAAGTTGATTAAGAGTAGATTCAGGCTAGACATCAGGAGGCACTACTTCACAGTCAGGGCAGCTATAATCTGGAACCAACTGCCAAGGGAAGTGGTGCTTGCTCCTACCCTGGGGGTCTTCAAAAGGAGGCTAGATAGACACCTTGCCAGGGTCATTTGACCCCAGTATTCTTTCCTGCCCATGGCAGGGGGTTGGACTTGATGATCTGCTCAGGTCCGTTCCGACCCTACCAACTATGAAACTATGCTGAATATACAAAACCTATTACCATAGCCTTGGACAAACTACAGAAAGATTGCTGGTACATTGTGGATGCTGTTGAAATTAGGAAAGTACCCACACAAAAAATGTTGAAGTAAGAAATACCCAACAGCCAAGTTAAACAGCAGGCAGTAAAGCAGCAGATGGATCAAGCACCTACTCCACATCATTTTATTACCATTATTCTTAACAAAAAGTACCAGGGTAGATGCCTAAATGTAAAAGAAAAAAAATGTTACATGGGTATATGTATTGTGTATTATGTACATGGGCTATTACATGGGTATATACTAATCATGCCTACCATAATATATTTCAGGGCTAGAGGTAAAACATTTAAGTAGTCCATATTTTCAGAAGATATTTTAAAGAAAGTCACATCACTGAACTGATGGAGTCACTAGCAAAGCACGTGGAACCAGAGTCAGTTATAATGCTATGCCAGCTTTTACTAGCAGTCGCCTATTCTGCAAGTACAGAAAAGAATATTTTTTTAATTTGAAATGGTTCATTCAAAGCTGAGAAAACAATTCGGAGTTGAAAAAGCAGGAAAGATTGTTTTTTCTCTTCCAGTTTATGAATAAAAAGGGGAGAAGTATGAGATATACGAGTTTTAAAAACTTAAAAGAGAGTAAACATTTTCAAAACAGTCAAAGTAAAAAAATGACCATCTCTTCTTAAAAAGAGTTTGGCAAGTAGGAACTTGAGCTCAAATTACATTCACATAGGCTTTTTAGAAAATTTTCCCCAGGGTGACCCAAAATAATTGGCTTAATCCAGTAGCCACAATTCACATTTTCAATACCATAACAGTTAATACTAGTGTTTAATAAATTAGTTGTAAACGTGTACTGTGCTTCAACAGAAAAGTTTGTATCCAAAATATCAAAGGTTTGCTTAATACATTCAAAGCACTGTTTTTTTGTTTTATTAAATTTAAGTTGCCATCTTAATGTGGCTTGACACAAATACGAGCAAAAAGTTAATCATCTAGTAAATAACAAATACACATTTCACCACTTATGGCATACTAAAATGCAGGATTTCTAACAATCCAAATATGTTCAGATCTATGTACATATGCTATATATATGTATATACACCTTATCAATATATAGATATGTGTGTATACCTAGGAAACATATGTACCAACCAAGTCTACTGTACAAACTGTATCTAGCTGTAAAAAAACATGTTTTAATTGTTGTATTAACCAATGAATATACAGCTTTTTGTAAAAAAAGAAAACGACAAATATGTACAATGGGAAAGTTGGTAAAAATCAGTCATTTAAATCAGGCTTTTGGCCTCCTGATTTAATATTTAAATGAACTTGAATTAAATCGATCCACCTTGCTGTTACCTGAGAAAGGTAGTTAGCCATGTTAGTCTAAAGTAAGTCAGAAGACAGGATAGGTATATGCACCTTCATCTAAAAGGCAGGGAAGACTTAGTTACCTTTATAGACTAACTGATTAAGATCTATATATAGAGCACAAGCTTTCGTGGGCTGAAGCCGACTGTCAGAATCTGTTACCTGAAACATATGGTACAAGAGAGGAATGAAGCAGACTGAAGTTGTAAGTGACCTGTGGATCAGTGATTCTGCCAATTCATATAACCTTTTTTTCTGACATGAAGAAAAGCTTCTAACAGCAGACCTGCTGCTGCCCAAGTACGACCTGAGGAGCAAAGGACCTAGGACCTTCTAAAGGCGAGACAGAAGAACAACTGACTTTTCTAGAGAATGCAATTCCAGGTTGCACAAAGTGCTAACACAGTCTTTCGAATCATTTTGAAGAAATTCACCTAAAACAGCTACAGGACAAAGATCCTACTAAAGACATGAAATCAAGTTGTTTCTCAAGTCAGAATGAGCATGGCATATGATAAAATTAGTTTCTTTTTCTCTGGATGTTAAGAAAGGGATACATAAGTCTCTGGCAAAACCTGTCACACCCTCCTATCTAACAGTGCAATATTAGGATCCTGAGAATTGGCCTGCCCTCACAGGGCAACAGAACCAGCACAGAGAATGAGAATAGATTTTTAAAAAGAGCGTCAATAGAAATTTTCCTTTGTATTTATAGAACTTATATTATGATAGAATTAGAGTTAATCTTTTTACATTAATTTATTTTCTAAGTCATAGTAGTGTCTGAAGTAGTACTACTACCTCCATGTAGGCTTCATCCTAATCATTAAACCAGAAATACAGTCTCACCAATCTTAAAATACATGCTGTTTTAACTTCATCCTACAATATTTGGAACCTAAAGAGTACTGGGCAAAGAAAAATAAAACCTTAATATAAAGAAAGTAGAAGTGAAATGCCAAAAGTAAAGAAACACAAAGGTTAAGAAGCGATATTAAGTTACTTTCCCCTCTGTGCTACTAATCTAGGGAAGAACTACTTTTAGCACGGATATCTTCTCTTTACAAAAAAATGTAAATATAAGGTTTAAGAATTTCCAACAGACAAATAAACAAAATAAGGTACCCTTTTCCTGGCAAACAATATGCCTCCAGATATAATGCACAACTTGTTGCTGAAAGGCAGAATGAAGAAAAAAGATTTTTTTCCAGATATGGCTGCATAACTTAATTGCATTAAGTGAGCCAGCCTAATCTTCAGCTGATTTCACCCTCCCTTTTCTACATAACTAAAGCTGAATTTCTAGCTGCTGCTAGTCTCAAAATCTTACGATTCTAAAAAGAGCTTACGAGTTAAAAAGTGCAGACAGAAGTGCATCTTTAATTCCCAGCGGTAATTCAGAACAATTTTGGAAAGCATTCCAAGTTACAACCAGGCATCTGGGTTTTCCATTTCCCACTGAAAAATGGAGTAAAAGCTGGATTTTCCCCCTTACTGGAGTAAAACATGGATTTCTCATTTTAGCGGAGAAACCCACAAATTTTCCAGTTTTGCTACAAGCCTTCTGCAGGCTGGCAGAAGTTCCAGCCCACAAGGGGTTGGGAGGGAGCAGGAGGAGGGCAGTCAGGTAAGGGGTGTCATGTGTATGTATATGCACTTGGCTGCCAGCCTGCCTAGAGAGCAGCTCTCGCAGGTTAAGTGGCAGTGGAAATAAAGGTTCCCATAAGGAGGGAGGGAGGGAGTTGAGCAGCGCTGGGACTGGGGCTGCGGCACAACTGGGCAGTGTGTGGGCCTTGGGGCCGCAGGGCCTCAGCAGGGAGCAGGACGGGGCAGCGGGCAACTCGTTCAGGGGGCGGGGTATAGAGCTGACTCCCTGACACTGCACACACTCCCAGAGAGCAGGGGGGACCTGTGCCCCATAGATCTCTATGTGGGACAGGGGTGGATGTGTGCTGCAGGCTCAGACTCCTGTCTTGCTGCCCTCCCTCAGGGTCCCTGCAGCCCATTGGGTACAATCTAGCACTGCAGGGCAGAGCAGGGCTGCACAAAAATGCTGCTTGCCACTGCGAGCTCCACACTGCCCTGGCGAGGCATCCCCTGTGTGTGTGGCTGTAGCAGGGGTAGCAGCGGGGTGTTGTGCCCCTCGCTTCTACCATGCACATAGAAGACACGTTGCCTGGTCAGCATGGCGCTCACAACGGCAGGCAGCTTTCCCTCCAAGAGGTACAAGGGGCATCAGCAAGGCTGGGGGGCCATGGGTGGGGGGAAGGAGTGGGGCACTATCCAGGCTGGGAGATGCTTTCATTTTAATCACGGATTTTGGGGGATTTAAATCAGAGAATTTGCCATTTTTTTTTATCATGGAAAACCATGACTACTAGTTATATTACCCCAGAACCAACAAAAGTTCACTGTTGGGGGGGAGTTTCTAGCTGTAGGCTGGGAGCCTGCAGCCACAACAACTCCACTAGTGTTCACTATTTTCAGAATGGTGCTGGTGCTGAAGGTTGGGGTGGGTGAATTAGAGCTCCCGCACCTTAGGAGGGACATCCCACCCTTCAGGGGTTGAAACACCCCCAGACTGAACTTCCTTTTCTCCCTTTCCCTCTTCCCATTCTGAAAACAGTAACAGGCTAGGAGCTCTGCAGACACAAGTTACAAAAAACACTACATTTTGAAACATCTTAATCTGATACGTCACACAATGTGAGGTCAGATTTCCATCCGATCAGCCATTTTTTAAGCTATCTGCAGCCTTGCACTTGTGCTTGGTCACAGCTATAAAGTGCTTTCTGTGGCTAGATCAGGCAAAAATTGTCACTGCTCTCTGCACCCAAAGCATCTGAGCTGAAGAGAGACTGAAAAGCAGCCAGCAGACAGCAAAGTTGCCCTAGCAAAGATTAGTCTGATTAGTGGAACAATCAAGACCATTAAAAAAAGGAGAGGTTATCATTGATACCTGTAGAGTACTGAACAATGAGACATTAAATCCATCACCTCTCTCAGTTGATAAACTGTAATACCCAGGGATCACAGATTTGGGGAGTTTTAATCAGAGAATTTGTGATTTTTTTATCATGGAAATCCCTGAAATGCCACATAATACCACAGCTGCTGCAACTGTGGAGCAGGAATCAAACCGGGATGCTTTCAACCCCAGCAAAGAAACAGCTCTCCCACTTAATACCTACACCTCTTTTTGGGGGAAGAGAAGCAAAGGGTGCTGATTTGGGGGGAAAAGGTACGTGTGTTGTACATGAGAAAACAGGGTACGTTAAAAACAGCTGTGCTCCTGAGCCACGCAAACAGGCACACTCATCAAAGAGCGTGCTGGAGTTTGAGCAGGAGTTCATGCAGGGAAGAGAGCAGCAGGGGCCAGAGACTCCACGCATCAGACTTGGAGGCTTCAGACAGAGTCTAGAGCCCTCAGGTGAGTGTACATAAGAGAAACTTTAAAGGGGGTGGTGACTCAGAGTGCAGGCAGGGACCCTGCCCCAATGCTGCCTCCCGCCCAGGGCTCCACTGAGGCCTCCACCCAGACGAAGCCCTTGGGCGGGTCGGCAGCATCCTGGCCCCCTGCCTATAGGGGTTGCCTGGCAGGTCCACGAGAGCCTGAAAGTAGTAGAGGGGCAGGAGGTCCCCTCACTTGTCCCACATGTGCCCAGACTGAGGCCCTGGAGGGGCAGGTAAAGGAACTCCAGGCAGAGGTGAGCAGGCTGAAGGGGATGAGGGTGATTGAGGAGATTGATGGATACTTCCATTTTCTGCAGGTCCACACACCTGGAGGGAAGGCATCACAGGAGAGAGCTGATGAGGCCAGATGGCAGACTGTCACCTCGATGATTAGATCTTGCAAAGCCAGGGCAACTCCCTCTGTTCAGCTGGAGAACAGAGTTGACGCCCTGGCATCACTGCCACAGAGTAGAGGCCACACCTAGAAATACCACCAAGCCAACTGAGAGAGATCCAAGCAGCCGGCAGAGAAGACATGAGGTCATCGTGGTAGGTGACTCCCTCCTGTGAGGAATGGATCCCATGGAACGTCCGGAGCCCAGATTCGTGATGTCACAACGAGGATTCCAGACCTGATCAGGCCCTCCGACTACTATCCCATGGTCTTCATCCATGTGGAAACAAATGATGCAGCCCAGAGTAGTCCAGGCAGGATCACGAGTGACTACATGGAGCTGGGAACCAAGCTTAGAGGTTCAGGAGCACAGGTGGTCTTCTCATCCATTCTACCAGTCAGAGGTCAAGGACAGAACCACAACAACTGCGCTAGAGAAGTCAACTCACAGCTTCAGAGCTGGTGTCACAGCACAGGATTTGGGTTCCTTGATCACGACCTGCACTACCAGGATACGGCCTTGCTTGGGCAAGACGGACTACATCTATCTCCAGGAGGCAAGAGTCTCTTCTCTTATAAGTTGGCTGATCTCCTTCGCAGGGCTTTAAACTAGGTTCGTCAAGGGACGGGGATGATGACGACAGGGAGAGGCCAGGTACAAAGAACTACCAGTCATGCACTGGAGCAGTCCAGGTAAGTAAACAAGGGCCCCACTACACAGCAGAATGGGAGATTAGCAAGGGCACCTATTGGGGAGCTTAGATGCCTCTATACCAATGTTAGGAGCATGGGGAACAAGCAGAAGGAACTTGCGCTCCTGCTTGCAAATAAAGAATTCAACTTGGTTGGGCTAAAAGAAACCTGGTGGGATCCTACCCATGACCAGACAGTGGGCATTTAGGGCTACAGGTTGTACAGACAGGACAGAGTGGAAAAAAAAGAGGGAGGAGTTGCTCTCTATGTTAAGGAACAATATACATTTTCCGTAGTCAAATTGGGACAAGGGCAAATTGAGGTATTGTGGGTCAGATTACAAGGGGTTGGGGAGAAAGTGACCTAGTAGTAGGAGTCTATTACAGACCCCCACACCGGGGGGACAATTTAGACCTAGAATTCTCAAGGCAGCTCCCAGAAGCAACGTGCTCAAAGGACCTTGTTGTCATGAGTCTCAGACACCCGCTGGGAGAAGCAGGCAGCCAGGTCTGCCTGTTCACATAAATTTTTAACCTCCCTACAGGACCTTCACCTATTGCAGGGGGTACGTGTCCGCACCAAGGGTAATACCTTGATAGATTTGGTACTGGCCACAGGGGATGACTTGGTGGGGGATATGCAGGTACAAGGTAACCTAGGGGAAGTGACCACCTATTGATAGCACTATCTGCCAAAAGGTAGGGAAGATAACTAGTAGGGCAGAAGTGCTGGACTTCAAGAAGGCCAACTTTGGTAAACTCAGGAAATTAGTTAGGAAGGGACTGACTGGTAATAGCCTCGCAGAGATGAGAGTCCAGGAAGGGTGGGCGTTTCTCAAGAGACTAATCCTGCAGGCATAAAAAAAGACTATTCCAGTCTACATAAAGCGGGGCAAAAAAGCAAAGAAACCCTCTTGGCTGAGCAGGGAAATCCAGGAGAGCCTGGTGAGGAAAAAAAGAGGTCTATATGCGATGGAAGCAGGGGGCAGTCACCAAGGAGGAGTTTATCTGCTTAGCTCAAGCCTGCAGGAAAGCAGTGAGGAGAACCAAAGCAGAGATGGAGCTTAGGCTAGCGACAATAGTCAAGGATAACAAAAAGTAATTTTTAAGTACATAGGCAGCAAAAAGGAAGTGCAGGATAACTTAGGACCACTTCAGGATGAACAAGGACAAGTGGTAACAGATAGGATGGCTAAAGCGGAGATTCTAAATGAATTCTTTGCACCCGTGTTCCTGGACATGAATACGAATAAGCATCCTATTAGCACTTTAGACAACCCAGGATAGATAACCCAGCAGCAGTTCATGCTGGTACAGGGGCATCTGGAGGGGCTGAATGTATTTAAGTCAACAGGCCCTGATGATCTTCCCCCTAGAGTACTTAAGAAATTAGCTGGAGTCATATTGGACCCACTGGCACAACTGTTCAAGTTCTCGTGGCGCTCAAGACAAATCCCAAAGGACTGGAAAAGGGCCAGCGTGGTCCCTATTTTCAAGAAGGGGAGAAAGGAGGAACCAGGTAACTATAGGCCAGTTAGCCTCATTTCTATTCTTGGTAAGAGCTTTGAGAAAATAAAGATCACATTTGCAGGGGACCAGCAGGAAAAATAATGCTAAGAGGCAATCAGCCTGGGTTCACAGCAGGCAGATCCTGCCTGACTAACCTAGTTTCATTTTATGACTGGGTCACAAAATGCTTGGATGAGGGACCAGAGGTAGATGTTGTTTACCTAGACTTTAAAAAGGCCATTGACACAGTGTCACACCCAATTTGTATAAATAAACTAAGAAACTGCAGTGTAGATTAGTACAATCCAGAGTGTGGAAAATTGGCTTATGGGACGCACCTAAAGAGTGGTGGTAGATGGGTCAGTTTCTACCTGGAGAAACGTAGGCAGCCAAGTCCACTAAAGCTCTGTCCTGGGACCAATACTATTCAATATGTTCATTAATGACTTGGATGAGAGAATAGTAAACACCCTTTCAAAGTTTGCTGATGACACAAAATTATGGGGGGTGGGTAAACACACTAGAGGGAAGGGAGCAAATCTAAGTGGATTTGGACAGGCCGGGGAGGTGGGAGGAACAGAATAGGATGCAGTTTAACAAGGATAAGGGTCATGTGTTGCACCTGGGGAGAGACCATTCTAAGCAGCACAACTGTGGAAAGGGACCTCAGAGTCATAAACAACTCCAAAATGAGCATGAGTCACCAATGTGATGAGGTAGTAAGTAAAGCTAACTGCACTCTTTCTTGCATAAGTAAGTGCATCACAAACAGGTCTAGGGAGGTGATACTTCCCCTCTATGAGGCACTGGTCAGGCTGCAGCTGGAGCACTGCGTCCAGTTTTGGTCACTGCACTTCAGAAGGGATGTGGATAACCTGGAAAGGGTTCAGAGGAGGGCCACCCATCTGGTTAAAGGCCTACAGAAAAAACCCTATGCAGACTGATTTAGAGACCTAAACCTCTTTAGCCTCCACAAGAGGAGGCTGAGAGGTGATCTTGTGGTCACCTACAAATTCATTGGCGGGGTCAGCAGAAAGTAGGGGATACAATGTTTATCAGGGTGATAATCAGGTAACTAGAAACAATGAATAAAAGAGAGCAAATTCAGGCTGGACATCAGGAAAAAGTTCTTTACAGTGATGATCGCCAAGATATGAAATAGGCTTCCAAGGGAGATGGTGTTGTCCCCTTCCTTAGAAACAGTCAAAAGGAGATTGGACAGACACCTGACTGGGGTCATCTGACTCCAGTGCTCTTTCCTGCCCAGGGCAGGGGTGAGACTTGATGATCTAATAGGTCCTTTCCGACCCTAATAATTATGAAAC
This sequence comes from Caiman crocodilus, assembly GCA_030014935.1. NCBI lineage: Eukaryota > Metazoa > Chordata > Crocodylia > Alligatoridae > Caiman > Caiman crocodilus. Next base: position 81,789,657 of record JAGPOW010003642.1, read on the forward strand.
TATGAAAACATATTATAAAATTATCTTTTGCACATACTCACTGTATTTCAAATGTTTAAGTAAATCCTGCACTTAACTCAGTGAATCAATAAATAGCCTCTATAAATGATTATCTATAAAGCATTCTAAGTGCTGCATACTATATTAACTCTGATCGCCACAAGCAGTTCTCTCAGGCTATAAATGAAATAATCTCCTATCTCTCCCTCTTTTTTGTCCTGACCCCAACACCCCAAACACTTATCTAGACATTTTACAAAACTGAGTAAAATTAGAATAGAACTATTACTTATTTGCTTGTTCTTGAAAATCTCTCTCCTAACATACCACTTTCTGGATATAACCATTCTTACCCATTTAAACTAGCAGGCTTACTAATGCACATTATACACATTAGTAGCACACAATGGACAGACAAACACATGACAATTACAGAATCTCAAATGAAAACGAAAGTCTCACTAAAAGAACTTCACAAATAGGCATAATGGTGAAGCATTAGCAAGGTCAGAAAAGATTTTGGGAGGCGATTTGTTTGTAGCTCAAGAGAATCCAGAGGAGGCCATGCACATGATTAGAGGCCTAGAGAGCAGGACATAGGAGGAGAGACTGAAAGACTTGGGACTGTTCAGTGTGAAGAACAGAAGACTCAGAGGGGACTTGGTGGCAGCCTATAAGCTGATCCCAGCAGAATTTCCTGCCCAAGTGCAGGGCAGGGCTAGACACAATGATCTGCAAGGTCCTTCCCAGTCCCTAACAACTATGAAACTATGTATTTCAAACACCTATGTCATCCAAACCTTTCCAGGTCGAGACTAGAGCATGTGCTGTTAAAAAAGGAGCCTAGCTTCATTTGGCTTACATTTAAACTAAAGCTTTGCTTGAATTAAAAACAATATTTCCACAAGAGGTATCAAAATGCAGTCAAAGAGAAATTTCAAGCATGCACACCCAGATGTAATGCCTGTCTACCTTCACTGTACTTACATAATAGGGATCAGCTTCCCTTTCAGTTATTTCATCTTGATACAGAGTGAAACAGGTCGGTATTCGTCCAAACCACACATCTCGAAGTACATCTTTGTCATCTGTCATTCTTCCAGTGGATACTGAAGCACATGTAGACTAAGTTGCTTCAATCAGAACTACCCTCTATCGAACCCACAAAAAAAAAAAAACCAGCAAGATTAATTTTTCTTTAAACAAAATAAATAAAAATTACACCAGACCCTTTTCACTATGCCAAACAACAAGAACAAAGGTACCCAGTTATGTTTACTAAATTACTAATATGTTAAATCGCAACAAAGCCAGCTAGATGTATAGCTGTAACTGGGCTGCAAAAACCAAAGATTAGGAAGGTGAACTCTGATTTTAAAAGGTTAAGCAAAAGTTAACGGCCTGCTTTGCTATCAGGATGTGTAACAAGACAGTGATGGCGATGATAAAGCACTTTCAACATTCACATTGTCCGGGGAGGGCTGGCCTGTGGCACAGGCAGGCTCCCTGAGCAGTGCAGGGCAGACTGGGGAGGGGACAGGCAGCACCAGTGGCAAAGACAACAGAGAGCAGAAAGCAGAGCAGGCTGGGAGCACAGGGCGGGGAGTAAAGAGCAGGCCGGGAAGAGAAAGCAGGGCACTTCCTCAGCCTGACAAAAGGTGTTTGTGCTCAAAAGTTCCCCAAGAATTTTTCCAACTAGTAGAGTTGGTTTAAGAAAAGAAGGTGGCTTTACCCCCAATAACCTGGTCTGCCCATGTCCTTGCACCAACACGGCTACAACCTACACCCCTAAGAAGTGGAGGGAGCGGAGGGTGGGGTAAAAAAGGAGAGCAGCAGAGCAGGCGGGGAGCAAAAAGCTGAGCAGCAGAGCAGGCGACCCCGTGCCCAGCCCAACCCAGCTCTCAGCGCCATCCCCACCCCAGCCGCTCCTTGGCCACCGTTGCCCGCTCCTCCCCCCGCTGGCGGCCCCGCCCCTTGCCCCCGCGGCAACGGGCGCTGCAGGGGTGGGGGAGGAGCGGGCGCGAGGACCGTTACCTGAGGCTTCCCCGGCGCGGCTCAGGCGCGCGCGCGCGCGTGCGAGACCACAGCTAGCTCCACCACTCAGAGCGCCCCCCCACCACGTGACCAGCCATTTCCGCCCAAGCGGAGAACTTCCCCCGGCCCACCTGCCCTTACCTCCTGTCTGCGGCGCCGGAAGCCGGAACCGGCGGCGGGGGAAGTAACTTCACAAAAGGGAAAGGGAGGGCTTGTTTAGCCTCAGGGTTTTCTTGGCTTACTTGGTGAGCTGTAGTCGCTCAACCATTTGCATTGCGGAGCTTGTCACCCGGAAGCAGGCGCCTGATTAAGGCGAGTCCTGCATGGAGGGGGTGAGAACAGAACCCCTGCTCCGAGGGGGTCTGCACTCCCGGGGTAGCCCCTGCTTTTCCCCTGCCCTGTTGCTGCGGCTGCGGTATTGGGGAGCGGGCAGCAGTAAAGCAGCGGGACAGGCTACCTGTGCAAGCTCCATCCTCACAGGTTTTCAAGACGTGACCTTGCTTGGATGATCTGGGTGTGGATGGTCCTGCCTCAAGCTGGGGGTGCGACGAGATCAGTGGTTCTTGACCTTTGTTCTACCGGGACCCATTTGTAAACTTGGATGGTCAGTCCCGACTTAGTGCCACATACTCCCGGCTCGTTGCTCCAGTATGGGACCTAGGGGTGGGGGCCCTCGCAGGCGGGAGCTTGGAGGAGAGAAGCCCTGGCTTCCCATGTTATTCTCCTTTAAACGAGAATCCATTTCTAAAGTTTGTTCCTTACCCTTTCATATATTCTTGTGACCCTTAGGTTGAGCAACACTGGACTAGATGTTCTCCTAAGGTCCCTTCCAACCTGATTTTTTTTATGATTTGAAGAGGGCTCAAACACTACCCCAGGCTACAAATGAGGCTAGTGGGTGTCTCCAGAGCCCCAGCTCATTTTAGCAGCTAGATGGTTTGCATCAAATTGACAAAGAGGCTTAAGTGCTGCCATGCTAAGCCATAAAGTGCATAGGTGAGTCTCAAAGCTGCCAGCTTGCTGAGTGGAGATCTGTGGAAGTTGGATATTAGGAAATATTAATGACAGGGTATATCATAAGCCCCACCCCTGTGTGTAACAGCTGCTGGGAGGTACCTACCTCCCTTTAGTATCTATAGCCCTGCACCTCTCCTGAAGTTCCTAAATTCTTTGAGAAATATGACTCCTGGCTGCTTTGAAGTTGAATAGCCCTGCCTAGATCTTGTGAGAGAGTGTGTAAAACCACTGATCATTTTCACATGAGTGTGGGGAGAACATCCTTCTGCACATAACTAGTCTAAGGAAAATTAATCATAACTAGTAATTTCCTTTTAATGTGTATTTTAGAGCAGGGGTAGCAGCCTTTTTCTGGTGTGGGTTGGAATTTGTGATCTGTCTTGGTTGTAAGGCAGAAGACTGTTCCTGCATCCTTCCTGCAGAGGTCAGCTGTCTGCATTCACTCACTGCAGATGGCTGACCCCTCTGCAACAAGGGAAGAGCTGATGCAGTAGAGAAGTGGACTTCACAGTGAAAGGGAGCACTGAAGAGACAATGGGTGGCAAGGCACAGCTCTGTGCTACTCATTCCCCTTGTCAGACTGCCCTGCATCAGACCTCTTTGTAGGCAGGATCTGGCCTACAGGCCCTAGGTTGCCAAGCCCTGGTGTAGAGGAACAATTATTTAACAGTGGGCTCTAAAGTTTTTTTGCAGTTCTGATTTTCCCCACCAGATGTCATGCTACTGCTATTTCTGTAAAGATTTTACCATGGTCAAACATGAAGGATGTTGCCAAGTTCACAGAATAAACAAATGTAAACATGATTTTTGGACTTTAGCCACAAAGGGAGTTTACATGGGGTTTTTAAAAATCTGTGTTGCTATTTTTTCAAACCTTTAGCACTTACATTTTACCTCAGTGTAAACAGTGCTCTTTTAAGTACACACCCATCTCTCTGGGCATTTCTACACATGCATTAATGCACTTTTCCTAATGCACATTAAATTTAGTACCTCCAATATGAGGCGCTAAACACATGCACATTAGGCTGCACTAACACGCAGTAGCTCAAGCACACACTTTTTAGGTGACACAATGCACAGTAACCTGTTCTATTGCACATTAGCGTAATAGCACAGTTTTTTATGGACTGCTTTAATTTGCAGTACAATAGGCTACTGCATATTAAAGTGCACATGTAGACACACTCACTGTTGTAGTACCAGCAGCTCAAACTCCTGTAGAAGCCTTGTGGGAAGCTAGTTAGTTTCAGGGCTGCTAATACCACAGCAGGTAAACAAAGTCACTAAGTTCATAGCCCTGTCAGTGTCAAAATTGACTATCTCCTTTCATTTACAAAGCTACTAGTTTCTACTACTGGACTTGGTACTGCTATTTGAAGCCTTGAGAGTAAGGGACAATAGCAACCAGAAACCTAGGTACTTTCCTCAAAGCTTCCAGTAGCAAGCCTTTGACGGCTATTTCCACTTCACTGTTTCTGACAATTGATAGTTTACAAAATACAAATAATCAGTAAGGTGTGCAGTGAGTTTGGAAAATGTTGTGAAGTTAGAGCAGTTTAAGTATTTAATCAATATGCAGATAACCAGAATTTATTACAATGTAATGTTTGGGGCTGACATTTTATTATGCTGTTATGCAAATCAAGCACTTATTTTGTATGCATAACAATTGGCATGAGGAGGAATTAGTGCTGTTCCCCTTAGGCATTTTGGGGAAGGAGAGGGGTGGGTACAATTTGCAAATCTTTTTAGTAGGTCTGACAAGCAATTTTTAAAAATCATTGCTATTAATTACAAGATTTAAAAAAATAGTTGCAAATAAACGCAATTTTGATTGCATAGTTAAACAATAGTCAACACCCAGCAGCCTGGAGCCCATGCACCCTGTAGCTCCTCCCTTGTCACCACCAACAGCACACAGCCCCAGCCTCGACTCTGGCCTGCACCTGCTCTGACTAGCACCAGCAGGGGTAGACCAGCCAGAACTTGTGCAAACAGCCTCAACCCCAACCCATCCTGCGCCAGCTCCAGACTTACCCACCCATGCTGAGCAGCAGTAGCAACAGCTGGGCAGAAGTTGCTTCTCAGGGCAGGGGAAAAACAGCCCCTCCCCCTCGTTGCTGCTTAGCCCGTCTTGCTGCAGCCTCCCCGGGGCCCACTTCTCTGCACTGCCACTGCTGCCCTGCTGGGTGGCCCAGAGGCCAAAATGGTGGTGGCAGAGAGGAGCCACAGGCCAGCCTGGGTGTGGACTACAGGAGGCTGCAGCAAGAAGGGCCCTACAACAGCAAGGGTGAGAGGCCACATTTCCTTCATGCTAAGCAGTAGTTTTTGCCTGGCTGCTGCCAATGCTGCCACTGCTCAGTGTGGGCAGGCGATCCAGAGCAGATGTGGAGGGGGCGGGGGTTGGGGCTGTGCACATAGGTTTTGGCTATTCCAGAGCAGGCAGGGGGTGGGCCAGGGTCAAGGCTGTGCATGCAAGTTCCAGCTGGTCCAGAGATGGTCTGCTTCTCCCGGCTGAGTCCAGAGATGGCACAGGGTAGGCCATATTTTGCCCATCCCTGGTCAAAATGGATGCGTGCAATTAACACTCATTACAAAAATTAATGCATTAATTTCTTTTGAGTTAATTGCATGTATTAACTGACAGCCCTACTTTTTTTCTCTACATGTGGACTATGACACATACAGCCATGTTTTTAAACCAGTCTGCCATGAAGAGCTCCCTGGTGTGCCACGAGAATTTTGGAATAATGAGAAGAAAGTTCTCCAGCTGCCTAACACTAATGAATAAGTCGCATCAATGAGATATTCACAGAAGACTTGTGTATGTGTTGGCTGTGAGAGAGAAAGAGACTCAGTTGACCAGAAGGAAATTCATCTACTGTGCATGCTGCACATGTGTTGGCTGTGGGGGTGCACAGTTTGCAAACCTCTGAACAGCTGTGCCACAGTATTTTGCCATAGCAGTGAGCTACAATGAGCAAGTATGGGGAGGGGGAATGCCTTGAAATGTGTGCTGCAGAAAAAGCCTTGGGCTGGAAAAGGTTGGGAAACTGACATACAGTGCAAATCTGGAGACAATGAGAAGATTAGTCAGGTTTTTGGGTAATACACAGAACTAGTTCTTTAATTCTACAACATGCTGGATAGACTCTTCATAGACTCTTCATGATGCTAGATATATTCCGTCCATCTTTTTGTACATTAGTTTCCCCATGGTAGTTCAGGTATCTACTTTTCCAAGGGTACACTGAGACTAAATTAATGCTTTGAAGCTTTGGATAGAAAAATGTAAAGTTGTTATAATGTGCTCCTCCTGGGTTGCATACTGTCATGGCTGATCTCTATTTATAAGGGGAAGTTATCTCTGCTTGTGGGAAGAAGATAGTGGGTTAGGCAGTTGTTAGCTGCTCCCTTTCTGATTACCAAATAAGGCTTTTAGGAATGATGTGGATGTTGCAAGTCCTATAAATTCCAAATATTGAGGCATTTTCTAACATCTCTGAGGAAGAATTCTGAAGAGGCCATAACTAGATGTTGTTACTTTATGACTGCGACTCCAAGGCAGGAGTGCTGAACCCTGAGTCCACAAGACAGATTCTACCCCTGGTATCATGTCATTCAGTCCATGGAGTGTCCTTCAGGGGGGTAGTGCCGCTGCTTCCCACAGCCAAATTTTGAGGCCCATGGGAAGCCCTATGAGCTGGATAGCATAGCCCTACATAGCCCAGGATCATTTACACAGGGCAGTGCAGGTCCTGATCCCAGTGCATGGCTGGCATGGGGCCTGATCCTGGTACACCAGGGCCAGCCAAGGCCACAGAAGGCCAACTTCTGGCATAGATGGCCAGATCCAACCTATGCACTACTCATCTAACCCTTAGGGCTGAAACTACTCTAGAGCAATCAGCGAGGAACAAAGTGACCAACACAGGGAAACCAAAAAGAAGGTGAGAAGAAAGGAGGAACTACTGATGATCCAGTCTTGCAGGGCCAGGCCCATAATAGAATAGTTAAAAAAGGATGGTACTCTAATCCAATCCTCATACTAAGGGTTACATAATACATTTAAAAGTCCTAGTTGGAGTATCCAAACTGAAAACTTATAATTCTTGACCACTGAGGGGCACACAGAGTAACGGTCCCAGGCAGCTATTTCCTATCCTACCCAAGCTATCAGTCTTGCCACCCAGTTGTAAGATACATGGAGCATGAGGATCCAGGAAGTTACTTTGTAGGCTTCTGAAGCTTACCAGTGGAGCTGGATCTCTCGTGTTAGTTTTGGCAGCTTTCTTACTGATTAGGTCAGCAATTTCTATCATCTTTTGGGATTTGTGTGGTTCAGGCTCTGGATTTGGATGACAGTTTAAACACTTTGTTTACTATTTAGTGATAAATGTTACTTGTATTGTAATTCACCCAATTAAAATACTGTTGACACATTAATCATCCTTACACCTTTTTACAAAACCTTCAGGCTTAGAGATAGGGAAGTTGGATCTGAGAGCTGGCTTGCCAATGATTAGTAAGCCTATTTATTGAAGAGCCAGGTGTAAGCTCAAAAATTCCTGACTCTCAACCCTGTGCTGACTTCTTTAGATTGTTTATTTATATTGTGGTAAGAAAATCAAATTTCATTGATGACTAATTCAATATGTATCATGAAGTCCATTAAACACTTGTTGAATTTTGTATATTTTTTCTAAGTATACCAAATTCCTTTAATTACATTAACATTGTTTTAAAAGAATATAATTTAGATTAAGAATAAAATTAAAATTTGAGGTAAGTCCTCTACCACTTCCAAAATCCTCTTAAAAATGGCACCTGCTTCGTTTTTTAGAAGGTTAACTCAGAGAGACTGGGGCTGTGACTCCTTTTCTGATTTTAGCACATCAGTTCTCAAGAAGAGTAAGGTTAAAAGCACACACCCTTTTCTTCAGCATTTCCCATTGGCTAGTTTAGGCAGCTCCCAGCTCAATGTGTTAGCTGTTGTGAAATCCTGTTCTGTAGTATCTTAGGATGCTGTTACCTTTAAAACATTTTAAATCTGTGGAATGTTATACTGTTATGAAGATAAAACAGTTTTCAAGCAGTCACAGGTTAAAGCTGAATGCCATTTGCACAACTGTAACTTGCCACTAGAGGGCTTGGCGAGCAGGGACACAAACAGGAGCCAGGACCCTGTTCCTCCTCTTGCCTAGGATAAGAAGGGGGAGCATGACATGGAGCTCTGAGGCAGAGAAACTGGCATGGAGTCTATGGTTTCCCTACCTCTGCAGCAGCAGGAGCTGAGCCAGGAGCAAGGGTGGGAAGGGAGAAATCTTGAAAAACTATTTTGAAGTGAAGGGCAAGAAGAAGTAAAGAGACGTGGTAGAGAGTTGACTTAGGAGTGGCAGGGATCATGTTGGCTGGGATGAGGGAGCTGCTGGGAAGAGGAGGAATAGCCAGAGCACCAGAATGAGAACCAGCATGCTTGCTCCATGGTACAGAGTACACACTAGGTCAGAGCTGAGAACCAACATGCTTCCTGCATGGCATAGAGGGTATACTAAAACAGAGCTGAGAAGCAGGGTTTGCAGGGTCAGGGAAACCAAGGCATGATGGAGTGACCAGCCTGCAGCAGTGTGGAGAATGGGACTGTCTGGCATGGGGAAAGGGAGGCACCAATGAAAACCTCTCAGCATCAGCCCACCTTGGTCTATTTAACTCATTTAAGGTTATGCAAGGCATATTTATTTAACTGAAAAAATAGACTCTTATGTGTTCAATTGTGGATGATGGTGGAGGGTTGGGCCCTGGGGAGCCCCTTAGCTGAACCCAGCCAACTGGCCTCACATGAGCCTGCTTCAATGAGGCCCCTAGCACTGCCCTCTCTGGAGAAGGCTGGCAGGGCTGAGATTGGGTCCAGGGTCCGGGGGTGGTTATGCAGGCTAGAAGTGGGGCTGCTGAGATACAGGAGGCCATGCATTCCCATCTTGGCCAGGGACAGGATGGAAGAGGGCTAGCAAGCACCAACTGTTTGCAACACACTCTGCTGAGCTCCCCCTGGTCCTGTCCCAGGTTGGGAGGCTTAGGGAATCACGAACTCTCCCCCAAGTCCTCCATGCTCCCATGCTGCTAGGAGGGAGGGGGCTGGTGAGGGAAGCTCAGGTAGAGTTTACAGAACACTAGAGGTAGTTGGAGACCAGGCATGGCTGTCACCTCCTGAGCCCTGTAAGGTAAAAGACCCTGAGGAAGGAGAGTGGGTGCCAGGCACAGCTATGGCCACCTGAGCCCTGTGGGGGGTGCAAGATCCTGAGGAGGAAAGTTGGGGCCAGGAACGGCTACAGCCAACTGAACCTGCCGGGGAGTGAAGCCCCGTGGCCTCAAGTGAGGGGACGATGTGGAACACCGAGTGAAGGGGGTAGAGATGAGTAGCTCCAAGTGAGGGGGCAGTGTGGAGCCCCAGAGAGGGGGTAGAGATGGGGAGCCCCAATAAATGAGGGGAAAACCAGAGGCCTGGGAGTCCAGTATGCTTACTTATGTATATATAGTTGCCCCGAAAGGGGCCAGAGCAAGCTCAGACCTAGTCAAGGCTGGCCACTGCCCTGGTGAGGGTCATGGGAGAGGCCCAAAAGACGGTATGTCTGCCACCCAAGGAATGGTCTAGCTAAGCCTATGGTCTAAGGGGCCCACTCCAAGGGGGAGCAAGGCAGCATAAGTTGGTGATGGATGAAGAAGACCCTGTGAGAGAAGGTGAAGTGTGAGAGGCCTTAGTGAGAGGAGGGCAGTATGAATATGTGTGTGACTGAGGCCTGACAGCGCAGCCTAAGCTTGGTCCGGCTGTAGGCCAGAGCACTGTAACATCTGGATGTCATCTGCAAGGCATGGTTTGCGGTGTAGGGGAGGTACGGAGCTGCAGACAGCACCCCCTAGTATTGGGGCAAGAATGGGCAGCCTCCTGCCTTAATCTACATCTTAATTAATTAAAAACAAGGCATGGCAGGCGAGTCAGGTGGGGGGGTGTCCAAAGGTAAGTGGGGAACCTTGCACTGTGGCTAGGCGGGGAGCCCCACTTTGCCACAGGGTGCAGTCTCAACAGGTTCTGAACCCCTCTCTCTGTGGGCGACTGCCATTCTGCAGGAGCCTGGACCCTTTCTTGCCTCCATCTGGCCTGTGCAGGCCACCTCCAGTTTGGCCATTCCTTTCAGAGCTGAGAGCTCACATATGGTGGGGAAACCCCTGCCATGGTCAGAGCTACTGTGCTGGCTGTGGGGAAGTGTCTGGAGATGCTGCCAATGCTCCCTCCTTCCTGCTCCTCCCATGCATGTCTGGCCACCTCCTTTTATCCCAGGAGCTTTGAGGAGCCAGACTAATTTGTGACCCTGTTTGTGGCTGCAAGGCACTGGAGCAGCCATGTGCAGACCAGCCACCTGGAGCCCAGCAGCGCAGTGAGTGTGGTGTGGACCTGCCACATACCCTCACATTTGATCAATGGCCGGGCTGTCTTCATCAGGCTTATCCAGTTCCTCCTTATGCTTACAGGACAGGAAGTCTGCTACCACTTTTTATTTTCCAGGGCAATGCTGCACTGTGAAACAGAATGGTTGTTATGATAATGCCCACCACATGATCTGGGCATTATCAGTCTCGGTTGGTTGGAGCCACCTTAGGGTTGTGTGGTCTGTTATCATTATCAGCGTGAATGACCAGCCCAGCAGGTAATATCTAAACAATGCCACCATCCATTTAATTGCAAGGCATTCTTGCTTGATTGTAGAATATCAGCACTCATGTAGCAGCAACTTATGGCTGGTGTACGGGGCATGCCACTGCTTTAGCAGGTTGATGTGGTAGATCTGCTTCTCCTGGCAGCACCCTGGCTTTGCCACTTCAAAATCTACAGGACCTACCTACTGAGCACTTTGAATGGCCCTGCCATTTGGTGAGTAGCCAGCTATTGTGGTCTGGGAGCTGCAGCAGTACCTGTTCCCCAGCATGGAACTGTCGCTTGTGGGCCCTCTGATTGTAATGGGTTTTTTGCTGATCTTGGGCATGGGCAAGGCTTTCTAACTAACTGATGGGCCTGGAACAAGCAATCCTGCAGGTCTACTACATGCCAGGCTACGGAGACTTCCACCTCGGCTGGATTTCTCCCAACCCTCATGTATAATATCCAGTAGGCCACATGGCTGATAGCCACATATGAGTTCGAAAGGCGAAAACCCAGTAGAGGCCTGCAGGGTCTCTTGGATGGCAAACATTAGGGGTACCTAAAAGTTATCCATTGTGATGCTAAACATTGTGGCGTGTAAGCCCCCTTGTGGATATAGCCATAAGATTGAAGAGGATGAAGTATAAGCAGTCAACCTAAAACAAGTTACTAGGCCACAGTAGGTCTTTAACTGAACTTTAATAAACTACTACTAGCAGTGACATACAAAATAGTAAAATTGTAACAACTCCATCTTGTTTATTTGTGAATTAGTAAAGTATGTTCTGTTTAAGTAAACCTAAATCTAATGCCTATTACCTCTGGGTGAGGACATGAAAGGCTGTTTTCCTTTTAGAGGTTTCTTGAGCAAATGTAAGTATAAGTAAACAAATGTCCTACAGTCTTTACTCTTTCTGTTTTTGAAATTATCTCTCTTTAATATCAAGCAATGATAAGGATGTGTCAAAACCAGAGTTGCTCAGCCCCCAGCCCACTGGCCAGATGCAGCCTGCAGAGCCACATAATCCAACCTGCAGGTCTCCCCATAGCTCTAGAAATATGGTAGTGGGGAAACTGGCAATTAGCTCTGCCACCATTCTGCACTGCCAAATTTCCAAACCCCATAGAGATGAATCAGACCTGGCTGGGCCAGCCCCACATGGAGAGATTGGGCCTCATTCCTGCACAGCTAGATCAAGCCAGGGCCCTATACAGCTGTGTAGGATCAGTCTCTGGGCAGACTGGCCATGCCTGTTTGGCAGTATCAGGCCCCAGTTGGGCCAGCAACATGTGCCAGATTAGACCCATGGACCTGCATCTGGCCCACAGACAAGCCTGACATATTCATCAGATCTGTGGCACAAAACAGTCTGGCACTCATGGTCAAAACAATTGATAATAATGTCATAGGATTACTAGATGTAGTAAAAAGAAATTAGCTCCTTGGACTTGTTTTTCAAGTAGCCATTCTGTTTCTAACATGCCTTCTTTTTTCAGGGAATTTAATCTAGATTGAAGGGAGGAAATTCCGGGACCCAAACAAAAATATCTGTAAATCTAAAGAACCTCAAGCGGTATACCACTCCCTGATATCACTGTTATCAGGCAATGATACAATGAGTCAAAATCTGTTGGCAACTAAAACTAAATACCTGCCATTGAGTGCATATGAAACAGGAAGAAGCTATTAAAAATTAAGATCATAATTACTTCTGATAGATTCTGAAAGAAATAAAGTAACCAATAAACTTGATGCTTCATATTCATGGCAAATAGCATCTTTTGGGAAGGTGTTAGAGGTGCAGTTTTAAACATGACTCTGGAGATTTACTTTATTAAAACCAATCAATACATAAATAAGGGTAATTTTGACTGAATTATATTTAATTTAGCTGTTTATTCTGCCAGAAGATGGAGATAGTTGTAATCAGTTTTATGTAATTCTCAGAGAGCACTATTGTATTGTGATCATTACCAAAGCACAAAATAGGGAGTAGATCTTTCTTTTGTATGGGAAAAACAAAGAAGGAATACAGGTTCTTTTTACATAAATTAGGTTCCTCATTCATGTTGGCTCTGATTGCTTTGTCAGGAGCTGCAGATTATAAACGACAGAAAAGGGAAAAGATTTGAACTCGGAATCTCTCCATACCTGTCAACTTTTAAACATTATTTAAAAGCTCTTCTTTGAACACTGCAGATCATTCTGATCTCATCTATCAGATTTTGCTTCCTGAAAAGAGATGCAAAAGTTGATTGTGGATAAACTTGAGGTGCATCTTTTTAACATACCTTTTGGATCTGGGGAAATTGCTGCAGTAGATAACAGATGAAATGCAGTGCTACTTTTCTGTGGCACCAAATACATTGTCATTGTCTACTCATGGTGAAGTAAACTAGTATGACTAATTAAATGGAAAGGCTGAATAATTTAACTAGAAAAGCAATCTAGATAAATATTGCCAAATATAGTCGCCATGTCTGATGGCATATGGTACTATGCAGGTGTAAAATAAGTAAATGTTACTTGTTCCTGTATTACAAGGAAAGGTAATTCATAATCTTGCCCTTGCGGAGATTTGTTTACACATTTCTAATCTATTAATATATTTGTGTATTTGCTTTGCATAGAGCAAATAACTGGGTACTGGAAGATCTTATTCAAGTTCTTCCACTGACTGTGTGACCTTGAACTTGATATATAAAACAAAATGTTCCAAAGTGTCCATTAGTTTTCCTACCACACCTGAGATATGTAGTTTAATTTTTGTGGGGGAGGCTGAGCTCTAAAACAGGCATGCATTGTTATATTGGCAGAGCAGCATGGTGGAGGTACAATGAGTGGTGGCAACAGATGCTTCTTCCGCAGACTTAACTACACCATTACCTCAGATGACTTAAGCTGACAAAAGCAGTCTTCTATCAGCATACTTACATATGCACTATGAGTTTTGTCAGTGTAGCTGGGAAAGGAGTGTAATTTTTATTTCTGTCCTCATAGCTAATGTTGACAGAACTTTGTAGTGAAACCAGGCCTAGGTGCCAGTCTATAATTTCTGTTAGCAAAGAGAGTGGAAATATATGTAGGCTTTCCAAAAAACAAAAGTGGCATTTTTGTGGAAGTTTTGGGTTTTTTTAATATTGGCAGCATAATATTAAGATATCTATAAAAGTCCTAGTATATTTAGAAATAATATATGTGTTAAAACTAATTATATTAAAATTATTTTCCAATTTGATACTAGACAAAACACAAAGATCTGCAGTTCTCAACATGAGGCATTATCTGATAGTACGCATTTTGTTTTTAAAATGATATCATATTAGCAAATAAAGAACCTTTATAGTTATGTTGGTTATAATTACAAATGTGCTATAGAAAACACTTTGAGTTCTAAAGCTAGCACATTAATGTTAAAGTTTTGTAGTTTTTCATTTACATAATATAGAAAAAAGCATTTGGATCTGTTCTCTGTCTAGGAACAAATTTCAAGAAATATTTAGGTAATCATTAGGGTGGCACTTCCCAGTAAAGTCTGTATGGGTGCATTGAGCTGCCAGCATAGGTGACAGAAGCGGGGACTAACCGGGTTCAGCCCCCTCAAACATAGGGAGCAGCAGATATGGCCAGAGCAGCCCAGCCACAGGCTGCTGCAGCAGGGGGGAGGGGCATACACACTCAGATACAGCCAGGATCGCAGCTGGCCCAGCAGGCAGGTAAGTTTCTTTCTTTACCCGAGCTTGGGGTGTGGTGCAGATCAAGACCCCCAAAGGGCAGGAGGCAGTGGGGTACGGGCAGGGGTGAATCATTCATCCCTGCCCCATGACCCGGCCTGGCCAGGGCCCAGCTGGGCCAGGTCATAGGACAATCAAAGCCCAGCAAGTCCTCCAGAGGTTTAATGCGGCTCTGGGCAGCCAAGGGGGTGGGGGCGGACATGTGCCCCCCACCCCCGATATTTGCACAGGGCAAGAGCAAGCCACAGCTGTGAGCTGGGCTCTGCCTGCTCCCTGCTTCTCTGCCTCACTGCTGCTGCTTCAGAAGTGGTGCAATGTGGTGCCATATGAGTCCCACCACTGCAGAGAGGCACATAGCGCTGCACCACACCACTTTCAAAGCAGCAGTAACAAGGCACAGAGGCTGGGAGCAGGCAGAGCTCAGATCGAGGGGCCACATGCCCCTCCTTGGATCCCTGGTGCTGTGCTGTGTCTCTGGAGGATCCGCTGGGCTCCAGTAGCCCCACAACCCAGCCCGGCAGGGGCCCCATTCACAGTGAATGGGGCACCAGAGAGGCCAGGTCATGGGGCAATCACAGCACAGTGGCTCATGCAGTGGCACAACATGGGGGAGCCAGGGGGAAGGAAAACATGCCTCCCTTTCCCTGGGGTACATGCAGCAGCAGTAGCTGCCTGCCTACACCCCTGGAGGAGCTGCCAGGCTCCGATTGCCCCATGACCCAGCCTGACAAGAGTGCAGCCCAGCACAGCCCCATCCCCACTCCCTCCTATGGCCCTTCCCCCAGCCTTTCCCATGGGGCGAGCATGCACACATGCACACACATGCTCAGTCCCCCTAAAACCTTTTTCTCCTTCCGCCTATGACTGCCAGCATGGAGCATTTTTGGTTTTGACATGATTGGATTAGAGTCTATAGCCCATGGTTATCAGGGGTTAGTTGACTTTTTCAGACAGTCATTATGTCCTAGCCACTTTCTTTTTAAAATTGGCATTTGACCTGGTTTAAACAAACACATAGATGCCTTATCATCCCAGGAGCATCTTGTTATCCTGTCTCCAAATGCCTCTAAAGCCTATTGCACAGTGTGTTGTGAATTTAAAGGAAAAAGTAATATAAAATGTAAAATGCTCTCTATATACATTATAATACTTAGTATAAATATACAGATTTATGTGGGCAAGGAATCTGTAGCCACTAAACTACTTACTTATCACTGCATTCCTATGAAGAGGCTTGATAAGCATTGGCATCCAATTTATGGATGGAAAAATTGAGAAAATCACCAAAACAGACTTTAAGCTTTGTTTCATCTTGTATAAAATGCATATAATTAATACAGTAACATAGACGTATAGAGCATTTATACACATGGTCCGGGAGGCGAGTGGAAGGGGCACTTTCATTAAAGCAGCTTCAAGAGCCATTGCAATTAAAGTGCCTGGACTGTCATGCATATCAGCGTCCCCAGCATTGAAAAATGGTGGTGGGGGTGCTTTAAAAAAATTCATTCAACGAGCTTTAGTTAAAGCAACCCGCCACCATTTTTCAGCACGGGGATGCTGATACATGTGACTGGAGCCTGCTGGGGTGTGGTGATTACCATCAGACTTGATTAATTGAGTCTGCAATGACAGAATCTGTAAATACAGAGCATCGAAGTAGTCTTAATATACATGTGCACCCTATGTGCTCACATACAGTTCAGTTCACATCCGTTATACAAAGCATACTCCTCTGCTTTTAAGTTATCACAATATTTGATTTTTAAAATAATGTTGTATATACTCAAATACAAGATGAGGTTTTTTTCCCCAGGAAAAAAGCCCATCATCTTACAATCACATACAAAGAAATCTTACTGAATTAATAGATTATAGAGTCAGAAGGGAACCAATGGATCATCATGTCTGACCCCCTGCTCCTCACCAGAAAGAGGACCAAGGTCAGATGACCCCAGCCAGGTGATTGTCAAGCCTCCTCTTGAAGACCTCCAAGTTAGGTGATAGCACCACCTCTCTTGGAAGCCCATTCCAGACTCTGCACCTTTACTGTAAAACAAATTCTTCCTAATACAGACAGTTTTAGGTTTAAGTTTAATGACAGACTAATCCTAATACATTGTCTGTCATTAAACTGCTGCCAAAAGCAGCATGTGCTCGGTAATAAAAACCAGCTATGAAGTTGATTAAATGCAGCCAACAGTAAGCATGAGTATAAATGTCCCATTTTATATACACGTCCCATTTTAGGCATAGATATTAATGGGTAACTGTGTGTGTGTGGGTGGTTCCAGGAGGATACAAGGACCAGGCCTGGAGGTACTGCAATACTAAGCCAGCACTTGAAGAGGTTGCTTCCCCTGGTGCCAAAAATACTGATTTTTTAAAAAATTCTGTGTCTCAGGCCAAACCAGCCAAATTTGTTCCAAATTCTATTGACTAAGCAGAGCTCAGTTGTTCAAGTTTGTGTGGCACTACCACCCCCACAATCACCCCAAGTAATCCAAAGCTAAAATTAAAAGTGTCTCCTCTGCCAGGCAAGTAAAACCACCTGGGTCAAAAACCACCTCATGGTGGTATCTCCCTTTTTGGGCTTTTCCTCTAGCTTGTTCCCTTGGCCTTTTGGCTAGGGGGGCATCTGAACTCCAGGTTCACTGGGCTTGGGGCTTGCATGTAGGATGCCTGCCATGGATTTTGGGAGCATCTGAAGCCCTAGGCTGAAGTGTCTGGGGGATAAGATACTTCCAGTGGTAGCATCACACAGACTTGTAGCAGTTTCAAAGAAAGGTAATATCTCAGAGAAGAGCAGGGTCTGACAGTAAGGAGATAAGGAAGGGGCTGTCAGGGGAAAAAGTTGATGGGAAGCAGAGAGCAAAGGGGCTACCTGACTTCCCAGATTTATTTTCCCTGATGTAGTAGTGGAAGGGGACAAATTCAAGGCAATCCAATAATTAGACTCTATACCTAGAAAATTATAAGAAATACAGTGGTACCTTGCTACTCGTCGTTAATTGGTTCCGGGAGGCGCGACGAGTACCAAAAACGACGAGTACCAAATAAACCCTTTGTTTCCGCTGAAAAGGGTAGCGAGTCACAAGGCAAGCGACACCAAGTTCTCGCTTGCGCGTCGAGTACCAAGCAAACGACGAGTACCAGGACAAAATCTTCCTGTCAAAATGTGTCGAGTACCAAATTCGACGAGTTTCAAGGCAGTCAAGTACTGAGGTACCACTGTATATAGAATCTAATTATTGGGAGCGGTCAACTTATATTCAGGATCATCTTCTATTTGAGTAAATAAGGTATTTAGATAGGTATTTTACTAGGTATTTAGATTTTTTATTGCTTTATGTTTTGACAAATATTTGAAAACAGTTCTCACAACAAGCCTGAGAGAGAAAGATACGTATTGTTATTCCTTTTTTTTTAAGTTAAGAAAAAAAAAGATATAAAAATTAGTGATTTTTCCAGTGCCAGATAACAAGTAAAAGAGGCTTATTAAAATTAGTTAGTTTTTGGCAGTAGCCCCATGTTTTTCTTTTTGAGTGTAGGCTGTCTGAGAGACCATGACCAGTTTGGCATAGTGCTACATCTGAAAATCTTTAGGATACACGTGTGAGGGGAGGGTATATATAGTATATATAAGGGAATAATTATTAACTTTTAAAATACTAATTTAATATAGTTCAGTTTGTTTTTAGTGTTGGATCATATTCTACTTGCTATATTTATAAAAAAATATATTATTGATGCTAACATGCAAAATGAAGAAAATAACATGTAGCCTTAAGTGCAATATAAATTAAACATATTATATTTGACCTAGTAGCTAAAAGATCTCCAAAGAGTGAATCTATACATGCAGATAAGTGCAACTAAATTTAATGTGCATTAAGCTAATATGCATTAAGTGATTTTTGGCAGGTGCCTACACATGCAGAGACTTGGGACTAACTTTAGGGACTAACTTTAGTCCCAAGTCCCTCCAGTCCTGCCATGTGCCCTTGTGGCCACTAGGGGCAGCTCCAGCCTTCGGCCACGTGGCTGTCAGCACTTGGCAGCCAGCTTGGAAACTCTGATCCCTGGCCAGTCCCTTCCCTGCCCAGGAATTATGTGTCCAGCATGGGGGCAGCATGTTCCAGCTCCTTACTTCCCCACCCTGCCTCCCTATGCCAGGATTACCCCAGCTGCTACCTCTGCCACTGCCAGTGGCATCCAGCACCCAGTTGTACCAGACATGCCCCTGCCAGCAATGACTAGTGCCCTTTGCTGCTGTAGACCATAGTACAGGTCCTGCTGGATCCTTCCCCCATGCCTAGGCCCCAGGACAGCCATGCACCCACCAGCAGGGGCCATGGAATTGGCTGTGGGAGGCCCTGGTCAACCTCCTCTGGCACTCCCTGCTCCAGCCCACCTGCCCCACTGCCCACACCCAATTATCCCTTGTCCACCCTAGCATTCCTTCAAGACATGCACACAGGTGAAACATAAAAACTTAATTCCTCTTATAAACCCCAGCCTTATTCCTCCCCTTTCCCCCCTCAACAAATAGAGTTCCCTCCCCACTCCCTCACTAACATATAGAGCCCCTTCACCACTCTTCTCACCCACCACCAAAAAAAGCTCACTTCCCAAAGTGCAAACTATTTACATCAGTCTTAGTCTAGGAGGCAGAGCCCAGGGGCATGTGCCCAGCATCCTGGCCTTGGCCCATTCCTGCACAGTTCTGAGAGTGGCAGCAACCACAGAAGCCACAGCAGCATGTCTCTGACTGATGGCAGCTGGTGCTGCTCTGGGGCAGATGGCTCCCCCTCTGGTTGCCTGGGGACATGGCCAGAATCCCCTGATGGTGCCGTGTCTGACAACTCCAGGTCCTCAGAGGTACACCCCTTGAGGTGCACCCATGGGGTGCTGGCTGCAGGCACTCTGCCTCCTTTGCCCCCTTCCCAGGGCAGGCCAGGACAGGCCAGGGTGCTGGTAGCACCTGGTGCCACAGCGCCAGACCCTGCTCCCTGCAGGCCAACCACTTTGCAGCACTGACACACCCAGGATCAGGGTATATGGAGCTCTCAGACAACTGGAGTGAGGGGTTGGCCATGCCCTTTCCCTCCCCACAAAGGGTCTCTTTCCAGGGAGGTGCCCCTGGGCGAGCCTCTCACATGCCGCTGCTCTGGCCAAGGCATGCCCCTGCTACACATAGATTGATAGATTCGTAGATGTAGGGTCAGAAAGGACCTTGTAGATCTTCTAGTCTGACCCCCTGCCCTGGGCAGGACAGAAAACTGGACTCAAATGACCCCAGCCAGGTAAACGAAGTTGGTTTCATATCCTAGCCACCATGACCATGATGTAGTGCCTTCTAATGTCTAGTCTAAACATACTCTCTAGCAACTTATGGCCATTATTCCCTGTTACTCTAGGAGGCACTTGGGAGAACAAGATCTCTCCCAAATCCTGCCAGTCCCCCCTAGTAAGTTTATACACAGCCACCAGATCCCCGCTCAGCCTTCTCTTGCAAAGGCTGAACAAGTTAAGGTCCCGTAGCCTCTCTTCATAGGGTCTGCCCTGCTGTCCCTAGATCATGCAAGTGGCCCTCCTTTGGACCCTCTCAATGCTGTCCACATCCCTGCTGAAGTGCAGCGCCCAGAACTGGATGCAGGACTCCAGCTGCAGCTTGACTAGTGTTGCATAGAGCAGGAGGATCACCTCCTTGGGCCTGCTTATGATTCATCTGTGGATGCAGGACAAGGTACGGTTAGCCCTACTGACTGTGTTCTCACATTGTCGGCCCATGTTCATCTTGGAGTCAGTAATGACTCCAAGATCTCTTTCTGCCACCATGCTTTTGAGAAGGGAGTTCCCCAACCTATAGGTATGCTGCTGGTTCCTACCGCTCAAGTGCAGCACCCTGCACTTGTCAGTATTGAATCCCATCCTATTTTCATTTGCCCACCCCTGTAACCTGTCCAGGTCCTGCTGTAATCTGTCCTTCCC
>JAGPOW010003642.1:81826413-81849515 GCA_030014935.1 Caiman crocodilus
AGTATAAAGGATGCTTAGAAATATTGTTTGGTGTGCTTGCTACCTTGCACCTTTATTGCTAGCAATAAAAACTTTTTTTTCTTTCAAACTTCCAACTGGAATTCGTATATTGGCTCATGCATACCGGGCAACGAATTCAGACTTGGGCTGAAGCATAACACTGTCTGGATCTACAAATACCTAAGCTGAAAGAGTAACATAGATATGATTGATTAGTTGAACCAAGTTCTTTCTATATTTTGACTTTCCCTGCCTTATTTTCACAACCCACTCTGTCTACAGTAATGATGTCCATGTTTGTACTCCCTCCCGTAAAACTCACACATTAATTTGTACAAATGAGAAGGTTCAAGTGTATTATTTGTCAATTAGCCAGGAAAACTAGAATACTGAGTATCTGATGGCATAACTTGTATCTTATTTTGAAACAGAAGCATCATACCCAGTGCTTTGAACTAAATGTAGTGTATATTTCTTTGTAGCTCAGTTCCATAGAGATGTTGAACAAGAGAAATTTAAAGAACTTAAGGCAGTAAGATTAAAGAGCTATATATTTGTTTTGGTTTTCACTTGGATAAAAGGAGAATACATTTGTCTACAAGTATTACAAAAGTGCATTCATCAAAGAAAAGAAGGAATTAGAGCGGTTAAATGAATTATAAGTAGAATTACATTGAGCAAAGGGCAGGTTAGCCTGATACCTTTTCTTAGCAGTGGTTTATGAAGGTCTTGCTATATTACAGTTTTAGCATACCAACACACACTCACATACACGCATGCGCACGTGCGCGCGCACACACACACGTCAGGTAAAGTTAGCCTCATCTGTGTTCTACAATACAATATTTTGTAGGTTTTACTATGGGTAAGACAACAGGATTATTAGTACTGTGCTAAAGAATCTTATTTAAGATCATATTAAAATACACGTGCCCCTAACTATCACACAGTAATTGAATACTTTGGTTATAATCTTAGTATAGATGGTGCCTTGACTTTGAAGTGGAATTAATGGAAACCTCAAAACTTTAATCAATTAAAAATGGATGGACAGTGCACTTGAAAATATAGGGAACAATTCTGTCCTGAAAGGTGGTTAAGATGACCAAAAATGAGCTTTTCCATTATTAATATGTGGGCCAACTTGTGCCTGCTTGCATTCATGCCTAACTCCTGTTGATGTGAAGGTACTAATTGGTCTGTGCTTCCAAGAGAAAAAAATCCCACTAGGTGAAGCAAGCAATTGTTTCTTAGAGGGAACATTTGTTTTAAGGCTGTAGATGCCAAAATAAATTGAAGGTGGTACTGATTAACTGTACACAATAACTGCCAAGCTTTGCAATTCCCTTTTAGGGTCAAAGTTGGCTCACTTTGTAGAAGAACCCAAGAAACAGATTATTTTGAACCAGTAGTTCTCAACTTTTTTAGATTCAAGGCACCCCTCGTTGGACTTGAGACACCCCTCCATAATTTTTGTGAATTGAGTGGCATCCAATTTCAAAAACTAATTTATATATTACACTTATTATCTGTTTGCACAGAAGCTGAACAGTAGGGGTGGAGAATCATCCAGGCAGGGGCAAGCCTAAGCCTGTGCTTATCTGCTTAATTCATCTGCTTATCTTCTCATACCTTGTTTATTTCCTCACACCTCAGGGCACCCTTCAAAGGATCTGGTGGCACTCCAGGGTTGAGAATCACTATTTTAAGCAGATCTGGTTTAATGCAGAGTAAATTGGCAAGACATTTGATATCTTCCTTGGTGCATAAAGTGGCTGCTCTTGTGTTTAAGGACTGAAACTTGTAGCTTTCTAATGCAACAACTCCACTCTTGGCACAAGTGGCTAGTGATGGTAAAGGCTTGTCACAGAGAGAAAAGAAGCTGGCACGGACACATCTAGAATTTTGAAAAAGGGCACGCAGAGGGTGAGGTGCATTGTCACCTATGAAACATCACGTATTATAATAAACTAGAAGCTGTGCTACTGACCTAGGGTTCTATTGAAACAAAAACAAACATAATTTCCTTAGAATGAGTTAAAAATGATCTGCAGGGCTGAGAAATAGAAGCTTCCCTATCAGGAGTACTGAACAGACAGCAGAACTGCAAAACAAAGGCTACCTTGATTGATGGAACATCAAGCCCATTCAAGAGAAGAGGGGGTCGTTAATGCCTGTAAAATTAAGAGTAATCCTCATACAAAAGTAGGGCTGGAAGAGACCTCCAGAGGTCATCTAGTCCAGTGGTTCTCAAACTTTTTTGTACCAGGAGCCATTTGTAAACACTGATTGCCAATCCTGACCCTGTAAATAGTTTAAGTAGAAAACAGTGGCCCTGATAGTGCCTCTCACTCCCAACCCGCTGCCTCCCTGCCCCCCATGCTGGGGGGCAGGGGGGTGTGGGGAATGGGGGCCCCAAGCAGCCTCTTGGAGGCTGGAACTCTGCCAGCTGGCAAGGGAAAACCCACGGTTTCCCATATGTTTCTCCTTTAAAGGAGAATCCATTTTTAAAGTTTGTTCTCAAATCTTTTCATATATTCTTGCAAACCACAGGTTGAGAAATGCTAATCTAGTCCATCCCCCTGGCAGAGGAGGATCATCCTTATCCAAACCATCCTATACAATCCATAACCTCAACTCTATGGAAGACTGACACAACACAGGCCTAAAAACATGGGTGACTAGGGGCACACAGTTTGTGGGCGGCAGCATCAGCCGTGTCAGCGGCAGGGTGGTGAGCAGCACCAGCCCACAGAAGCTGGTGGCAGCGTTGCGGGGGGGATGATGAGTGGTGACCGCCAGCAGAAACCAGCATTGGCATGGCAAGTGGCGACTGCTTGCAGAAGCCAGTGGTGGCCACCAATCTCAGAGAGGGTATGTGTCCCCCCTGCCCCTCCTGTATCCCACACCTGTCGCCTATGCCTAACACCTTAACCTGCCACAGGAAAAGCAGGGGGACCACAGCAGCCAGCGTCCTGCTTCTATGAGACATTGGCAATATAGATTTCCCTTGCCAACTGCTGGGGTTAGGTTCCTGAAAGTTCCCGTGGTTGGCAAGACAAAAGCCTTATGAGGAAAATGGCAGGTGGCGGTCTAACCACGGTAAACCATGGTTACTCAAAACAGTATACTGTGGAAGCCAAAATTGTATACATAATATTAAGTGTGGATACTCAAAACCATGGTTGGTGAGGGAAATTTGCATATGCCCAAGAGGTCCCAGGCAAAGGGCCATGCCCCCCTGCTACAGAGAAAGGCAACTCCCTCCTCTTCAACCAATCTGACCATGGGGTAAAATCCCTTCCTGGCCCTAAAAATGGCAATTGGTCTGAGCCTAAACCAAGGCGTGAGACCCTCTAGTCAGGGCTGTGGGCACAGCAGATGCACTGGCACACACCTCAGCTAAAATCTGCAGCCTGGGCTGCAGCCAACACCCAACGCCTCTGAGGGAGGCTTCAGAACACCCTGCCCCATGTTTAGCAGGGATGAGGTAGATGCAAAGGAGTCAAGAGACTCCCTCGGCAGCTGCCTGACTACAAGGGCCGCCGCTGTCAAACTCGGGGCGGAGCAGGGCTGCAAGTGGACGTGCCCCCCCCTCCCCGGACTGGCTATTTGCTGGGAAGAGCAGAGGGACGGGGCGGGCGGCTGCGCCCGGGGACAAGAGGCTAATGGGTGGCTAATGGGGAACGCGAGCCTCTCCCTTCCTGTGCAAGACACGGGGAACCTGCTGGAGCGGCGGGGAGGGATTAAGGACCGCGGGGGGAGGGAACTGCTTGAGCCAACAAGCCACGACCCACGCGGGGGTGCGGGAACACGAGGCTCAAGGAGCTGCCGCGGCTGCGGGCCCGCCAGGGAAAGCGCGGCAAGGCGGCTGGCCCCGAGGACGACGTGCCCCAGCCATGCTGCAGGGCGGAGGGCTCCGCAGGCTCTTGCACCGCGGCGGCGCCGAGCTGCCGCCACCGGAGACGCACACCATGGGCCGGGAGTCGCCGTCCCCCCCGCGCCGCGCGCGCCCCGAGTCCCAGGGAGGCTCCCTCGCGGGGCAGCCCAGGAAGCGCTCGCCCTTCAGCCCCTGGCGCCTGCGGAGGAAGCAGCTGCCGGAGGACGGCGAGGAGTTGCCCCCGTCCTGCTCCGCCTCGCCCCTCTGCGCCGCCTCCGGGGACAGGTAAGAGCTGCGACGTGCCCCGGCCCCGGCCCCGCTGCAGGGCCGCTGTCCGCTCTGCTTGCCCAGCCGCTGCTCCCGGCTCGTCCCGCCTCCCCGTGGGGTGGGTGGCTCACACCTGAGCTGCGGCCACCTGGGTAAAACATTCAGGCGCTCTCTCTGGGAAGCAGACACACACACAGATACCCTTGGAAGCAGACAGCACGCACACACATACACACATGCGGAAGCAGACAGCCCGCACACACACAATCTTGGAAGCAGACAGCACACAGACACACATACTTAGAAGCAGACAGTGCACACGTGCACACACACTTTTGGAAGCAGGCAAGCCCCATGTCAGACCCAGTTAGCTCCCCCTTTGAGACTCCTCTCTGTGCTGCTGCGTAACCAGGCCACGCTCTGGAATGTGGGCCCGTGCCCACCAAGCAGAACGATCAGCCCCATTTCAAAAGAGGGGGGCATAAAAGGAGCAGCAGTGGTTGTTTGGGACACCTGGGAGAAAAAACAGGGATGGGAGTGAGGGTCAGTGGTTGATAATGGGTGCTCCAGAGGACAGGGGCACTGAGCAGAACATGCTGGACAGTGCTTGCCAGCCCTCAAATAAGTCCAAGGAGCCAGAGGACACTGCCTGGTGGAACTCTGCCTGGAGATGTGAGTGGACCAGAACAGGAAAACAGCCCCATGGTGTTGTGTGACACGGTCCTGTTTGATGTGTATAGAGAACATGGGCTATTGCCTACCAAGTAAAGCTATAAGCCCCTTTTAATATTGGGGGCTACAAAGTACACATTAAGTAATTACTGGGGGCAAATAAGGAAGAAAACAGGAACAGAAGTGAAGGTAAAAGGTTCAAAGTGAGTACACTAAGCAGGGGCACCAGGCAGAGCACACTGGACAGTGCGCACCAGTCCTTGAATGAGTCCAAAGATCCAGTGCACGCTACCCAGTGAAATTGTCTGGAGATGTGAGTGGAGAGGGGCAGGAAGTGTTCCATGATGCAGACCTTTTAATATGCCATTCTGTGACGTGGGCCCAAGCTCACCAAGTAGAGCTCTAAGCCTCCATTGGTGATGGGGGCGGGGGGTGGGGGGAGACGGCCCTAAGGGCATGTCACTGATTGCTCGAGACAACTAAAAGACAAACAGGGATGGAGTGAGGATCACAGGTTCAAAATAAGTGCACCAAAGGGGGACACTGAGTAGAGCACAGTCAACATTGCCCATTGACCCTCAAATGAGTGTGAAGATCCAGTGGACACTGCCCAGTGAAACTCTGCCTGGAGATGTGAATGCACAAGGTACAGGAAAGTAGACCCTTGGGCCTGTGTGATACAGGCCTTTTGTCACTTTGAGATTCGTGGGCTAAAAGCTCACCACAGGAAACTATGAGCCCCCCTCAGAGACAGAGGTTACTGAGAAAGTGGCAACTGATTGCTTGGGGCAACTGATAAAAGAACAGGGTTGGGAGTAATGGTCAAAGATTGATAACTAATGTGCCAAGGGGGGACACCAAGTAGAGCACATGCAACAGCACACACTGGCCCTCAAACAAATCCCAGGAGACAGTGGACACTGCCCAGTGATGTTCCGCCCAGAGACATGAATGGACAAGGGACAGGAAAGCATCCCCTCAGTCCTGTATGACACAGGGCATGGAGCAAGAAGGATTTAGGGTTGGACCCAGTAAATAGCAGTTCTTATGTTCTTAAAGCTAACCCTATCTTGTCCCCATCTGAAACCTAGTAATTCTCAAGTAGGGTTACGGCAGCACCCTGGGGTGCCTTGCGAGGTGGCATGCAGTGGTAGTGCTCTTAGATGCACAGGTGTGATGCACAAGATAAACTTAGAGATTTTCAAGAGGAAACTGTAGTGTCAAAACCATTGTGCCCTGCTGTGGGCTTGCCAGGGTTTTCACAACAGAACAGCTCTGTAATTTTTCTTGAGCCAAAAACTGAATGGAAATGAAGGGCTGGCTATTTTTTGAGGGCTGTGCTGGGTTTAATGAGGACTGTCTCAATTCTGTACAGGGGTTCCTCTATCTAGGGGTGCCTCAAGCTAACAAGGTTAAGAACCACTGCTGGAGCTGATCTTGTGTGATCATGAAACATACACAGATACTGAGGAGATCAGTGTGACTAAGGTGATTTAGGAATAAGTGGATTTTCCCCAGGAAATTAACTAAACACAATTTCAGTGACATTGCTGGTGAAGGACTTTACTGGAACTGGTTACCGAACCCAAAACTGTTTAGCAGGGGGAGCAGAGCACTGATTTCACAGCATTTCCATTTACCTGGGCAGCTGTTTTCCTGGGATCTGGTTTATAGCACTGAAATCAGGCATGTAAAAAGTTAAGCTCCTTTTCTTTGGAAATAAGTGATTAGCTGCATGTTTGGTCAGCCTGCCTTATGCACGCATCAGTGACAGTATTAATAGGTATAAGTAGTAGTCATCCTATGCCTGGGGCAGAAGGAGAATTCCTGGAGTAAAACAAGTTCATAAAATACAGTTGAGGTATTTTTAGTAGTTACCAGACTACTATAGTAGCTGACTTGGTCCACATTATCTTTTTCTCCACTAATGGGCTCAGCACAGAAAAACAGAAAGGAGGAAAGAAAGTCTTTCCCTGTATCTTCAGTGCCAAGCATAACACAGGGCAGATGGCAATATTTTTGGTCAGTAAGTTGGAATGACCCAGCTCGGGTCCAAATCAGACCAGCACTAGGACCTGGCTGCTGCTGTAACTTCCCTGGCATGGGAAAAGGCTCCTGGCTCTGATCTGGATCTGGCCCAATCCAGCCTGTGGGCCATAGCTTGCTGACCCCTGGCGTAGAGTCTCAGGGTCCCTTTAACCCTTAGCGTGGCTGATGTACTCTTAAGGTCCTATCAGCCTTGGCAAAGCTTTGGAAGGGTAGTCATAGAGTACTTCTGTGAGTGCAGATAGATTAACTGAAATGTTTCCAAGTGTAACAGGGTTTGAAATGCTTTTAAAATGGAGCATTTCAGCTGTAGACTGATGTACATCTCCAGACAATGGACTCCTACCTCCCAGCTCTTGCAGTGTCCACACCATCCCAAGTGCCTAGAATGGTAGAAGCCACAGTGCCCAGAGTGCTGGAAGCTGTGGCACCAACAGCAACCAAAGTGTGTAGAACCAAAGATTGTAGAACACAGGCAGCAGCTGAGGTGTGGGGAGATCACAGGGTGGCTATTGTGGCCATCATGCAAGAAGCCTGGCACAAAGGGAAGTGCTGCACTGTAGAGTGCCTACAGGACCAACTACTATACACACATAAGATTAAACATTCCAAAATAAAATGAAAAAGCCTGCCATGCTTCCTTCCTCTTTCTAATGCTTCCTCTCTGATGAGATGTTTTACCTAGGGGCCATTTACAGCCTACTAATGCAGCATGGAATGACCAATTTTGCATTCAATTAGTGGGTGCTTATGGCAAGGTTAGGGTGTGTGTACATTATTCACTCCAAATAATACATTTCAGACCTAGATCTCATTGAACAGGAAGACCTCAGCATTTGGAAATGATGTGTGTTATTACTACCTGGCTCTGAAAGTACACAATGTAAACTATTCCTCGTTTAGGTATATATGACGCAAATTGGAAAATGTGTATCTGTTCACTGAGATGCTTTGGTACATATCATATAACGTGTACAGAAATCAGACTAGTCAGTCATACCCATTTAACATTTTTGACTGATGAAGTTTGAATTTGATAGCTAAATGTGTACAGAGAACAACCTTGTATCCTAACATTCAAGATTTATCTCATATACATTTGTCCAAATATGTATGTTCAAATAAATGTAGGATAAATACTATTAAAACGTCTGTTAGAAAGACTAAAATAGAAAATGATATATTTCTTATTTAACAGCTAAGCTCAATATGATGTTTTTAATAAGGGCAGATATGATAATACGTATCTTTTTTCCCCTGGGGAAAAAAGGCACTTCAAGCATAGCTTTCAGTAACTATGGGGGAAAAAGGACTAATGACCCAACAATGCATTTCAGATACTTCAGGAACTTTGCCAATGTATTAACCTGGGTTATGTTCAGAAAATACATTCCTGAGTGCCAGCACTAAGTCCTAAGGAACTAAGTAGCTGAGGGTAAAATGGAGAAGTATTATGAGTTGGTTCTCAGTTGTACACCTGACAGCATTAAGAATTTTGCTTGCATAAATATGGGACTTTGTTACAAGAAAATATGTACAAAATTCATTAATTGCTAGGCTTCAAAAATAATAAGTTTATAAATACTGCATAACATGCAGCTTTTTGTTTTCTGTCCCCGGAGCTAGTTCTTCTTCCAGTGTTATCAATGAAAGAAGGAATGGGCCCATAATATTGGTAGGGCTGCTAGTAAAAATAGTTTGTAAACAATAGCATCTATTAATAGAAATGTATATGCTTATGTCAGCATTAGTGCATGAATGAAATTAGCCTCCTTAGGAGGATCAAAATACTTCTGTAAAACTTGTTTTGCACCATCCTCATTTAAAAGAAAAAAGTGGAGCAGCAAATTGTTGTCACTTATTTTTCCTCAAAAGAATATGGCATGCCATATAGGACTCAGGATACGCTGCTAATTCTAAATATATTTTGTTCAAGGGTCTGATTTTTGTTCAGTTAATTTGATGGCCACAAAGTACGTGTCTCAACAAGCATACACGTGCAGTTTGTGGCTCCTCAAAGCAGTTTAAGGCGCTACAAACTGCACGCAGTGCAAATGCACCTGTTTGCCACTCTGCTGATTTTCAGCATGGCAGAGTTTTTTTGATGCTGGGAGATCTGGAGGTCAAAAAAACTGCAGCTGAAAAAAGTGCATGGCATACATGCCAGCAGTGTGGACCACCAGAAGAGGAGCCTGGTTGGCCCAAAGCCATGTTCTGGCTCCTGGCCAGGCTCCAAGTGGCCAGCACAGGTGCTGGACCCAGCCTCCCCTATCCTCCTCTGTCACTTTGCCACATGCCAGAGTACACGTGCAGGGGTGTGCCTGGGGACAAATAATAGCACAAATATGTGTTGCTGCTGTTTGTCCCACAGGAAATGCATGCCCCTGCACATGCACACTTGTCAGGACACGCCTAAAAGGGGTGTAAAAAATAAGTAGGTGAAGAGTAGTTGTAGAACATTTTATGATTGTGTAGACCCACAAGAATGGACAGAGATTTGAGGGATTGGTGATTTTTAACTAATCATCTTTTTTTTTTCTGACTACAAGATTGCCTGTTGGAGTAGTTGACAAGTTGGGCAAAATGATTTTTTATAAAGCCTTTGAACTTGAGGCTACAACTGCAGAACATCATGCCTCAGGATGGTCTTCACCTCATTCTTTACATGTGAGCATGTAAGATTAAGTCAGAAGGGCCAGATGAAATATTTTATCTACCCCCTACACAACAAAAATTTGTTATCACTGAAAAAGAGACTGTAATTGCAAAAATGGATGTGTGACACTACTGTGTCGGGTATGCTGCAGGCTGAATAGATACCACCCTGACTGACTGACCTAGGTATGAAGAGTTACAATAGTCCATGTCTGAACTGGCAAACACATTGATCACAGTAGGTAGGGTCTTGTCCAAAAGGACAGGATATCTATCAAACTAGAGCATAGACTACTTTAATTCCCATCATTTTGAGAAATACTGATAATTTTAATAAAAATCGAGGCTTATGCTATCTTAACAGCTGTAGGGCAGCAGCCTGGGTGACTCCTGATTATTTCTCCTCCATCTTAATTCCATTTTACCAAGTTGTTTGATCTAGTTAGCCTATATATAGGTGCTAAATTTGTCTGGACAGAATTATCTTTGTGAAAAAGATATCCCACAGTGGTTTGGCATGGAGACAAAGATAGATTAATTAGGGTGTAGCACTGGCATAAAAATGAGTGAAGGAAAACTTGAGGTGTTTTTTTTTCCATATGTAATGCAAGTGCAAGAACAGTTAGACTATTGCAATAAACCTTACCCTTGACAAGAACAGCCCAAGAATATACAATTTGTTTTTTTTCTCAGCAAGCAGAATTTCTTCAAAGTCTTTGTCTACATCAGTGGCTCTCAACCTTTATCGACTTGGGGCACCCATTGTTAAACTCTGGGTACCCCTCCCAAGTAAACTCAGATCACACCTCAATGAACTAAGAAAGCCCACAGAAAGTTTGAACATTTTTGAGAGAATGAATTCCTGTTTGAAATTTCTGGGTTTATCTTGTGAATTGTGTTTGCACACCTAACAGTGTTAATACTGTGTGGCACACCACAGCACCCTTGAAGGGATTTCAAGGCACCTCAAGGTGCTGTGGCGTCTTGGTTGACAATCACTGGTCTATACGATAAATTCGGTATCCTCAGCAGCAGTCCTTCAGTCATGCTGTGTTGCTCTGAATGGGCTATGCTCTGAACCAGAAACAGTGTAGACCAGAGTTGGCAAAATATGGCCCTGGGGCTGGATCTGTCCCACCAATTGATTGTGTCTGGTCCATGGCTTCCCCTGCGGCGCTCTGCATGAGGCTAAGCCCCACCTGCTCCCACACAGGGCAGCTTGTGCCATACTTCCACCTGCACCCACCTTGACCAGGGCACAGAACATCCTCACAGGGTTGTCTTCCATCCACTAGGCCACCTGCAGGTGACTGCTCATTGCACTGGGTTACCAAGTAGGTGATAGACTTCCAGGAACTGGAGGTGGAGCCTGGTGCACTGGGGCAGGAGCCACCTGGCTGCAACTTCCTGCCCACCTGGATGGGCATGTGCTATCCTGTGCTACCTGCTGCCCAGAGCAGCACAGCAAGGGCAGGATGAGGAGTAGGAAAAGCTGCTGGAGGTGGGGGGAGCCAACCAGTACCCAGGTGGCTGCAGTAGCCATGACAGCAGCCCTGCCAGAAAGCTGTGTGCACTGGCTAGGACTAGGACCAGGGCCAGGGCAATGCTGTCAAAGTGTGCAAGGCAGGTGCAGTCAGGATCTTGGTATTGGCTGCCCCAGATGGGAGTGGGCAGTGCTTAGCTCCATGTGGAGGGCCAAAGGGGCAGTTGTGAGGGTGAGGGGCAGACTGTACCACCTGGGTGAGCTTTGCTGACATGTCCCCTGCACCGTCCCCAGCTGGCTCCGAAGACTTAGCACTCAGGCAGCGCTCCCCATATCCCCCACACATACAGACCTCCAGACACACAGTATACAAGATTAAGGCTTTATTTTGAGCTGTTATGCAATCGTCTGTGAGGTGGGGAAGCTCGCATGTGGCGGCCACTGCCACCACACACAAGCCTGGTGAGCTTCCCTGCCCTCACCCCAGCCCAGTGAGCTTCCCCACCCTGCCTCAGCCCTGCTCCTGGGAGGTGGCCGGCAGTGCTCTGTCCCTACCTACCCTCATGCCATTTCTGTCTTCCCGCTCAGCATCCAGCCACCAGGGGTTCTTAAACTAAAAAAGGTAGAAAAAGCCTGCATTAAACAAAAAATAAAATATAGTTCCAGTTACCTGAGTTCTTTAATATGTGTATAATTACAGACTTGTAAATTGTCCAGTTGAAATCAGTAGAACTACTCATGAACATTATTTACCAGGCAGGTCTAAATGTCCAAAAATGCTACTAGTTACATACACTTTCCAAAACTGCCTGTGTGGATAAGAAAAAGGTAAATGCATTCTGAGCTATCCAGAATCGGGCCATAAATATAAGCATGGTGCTTGAGGAATAACAGAATGTTATTTTGGTTTTGCTTTATGAAGGAAAGATAAAAAGATTCTGATAAACTGTCTTGAGATTACAAGAATCCTATGCTTCTAAACTTTCACTTGGGCTTTTGTCAAAAATACTGCAGTATAATGTTAGTTTAGGAAGCAGGTTTGTTAGTTTAGGAGGCGGGTATGCTTTTTATATATGTGTTTCTAGAAAGATACTAAGATAAGACATGGCAAGCTAGAACAAGACTTGCTGCGTTGCATATAGCGTGGCAATTCAATTAACTGTAAATGTACCCTCCTATGAGAGAGCAAGGAGAACTCCTGTGCTTTGATAACTTCCAGTAACCTTTTCAGAGGTAGGGAGTGACATGGACACAGTGTCCATATATGGAACACTCTATGCTGCATTTGTGCTACAGTATTGAGATCTGCAGCATCTCTTAAAACATCTTTGTGAAGGAGAGCATGCTACCCTGCAGTCATGTTTTTTCATTAAAAATTGCAATTTATGTATGCTATTTACATTTTACTGTTAACAAATAGTGCTACTAGTAGTTTCCGGTAATTACCTGATCAGGTGTCTTTGAAGTCAATGACAATTTTGTAGAGGGGAGTTAGCGCTGCTAACTTCAATATTTACAGAACAATTACTGCATTTCTTCAGTGTATAAGTACTAAATTGCAGCTCACAAGTTGTTTCCCTTGAAAACAGGTATAGAAAGTAAACTTGATCTTAATGTCAGAAAATAAAATACAGTAAATTAATTTATGCTATTCACAATCTTCCATCTCTCTTTTGTTTTGATGTTTACAGGTTGACATTGGTCTTTCTTTTTCTGGGTACCTGTTTGAGGCAGCAGGTTTTTTTCATGATGTCTTTTACTGAACAAACTGTATAGTTGGAAGATGTGGTAGACAAGCTTTAGGACATAAAGCAATCATCCTTAGGTCTGGGAAAGAATCAGACACAGGCTAAACTAGACAGAAAAAAACAAGGAGTCTTTGAATCTAAGAAGACTGAGAATCGGTGATCCAATCCTACTACTACCTCGCTTGAGGCAGTTGGTATGGTATCCAGAAGTTTAGAGTATTCATAAGTACAGCTGAAGTAATGGAAGCTCCCTTCTGAACCGACAGAAAAGTATATGGACAAATACACATTTGTAGGCTTCAAAAAGAGAGAGGGAACTGTTGTTATGCCTGTAACTCTCATATCTGCACAAATCTGTTATGATACAAGTGAGCTAAATCACCCTAACTTTGTCCTTTAGCTGAAGTATGGTTAAAATTGGAGTGGTTTTGCTACATTTGTATCACGTGCACAAGTGGGAAACAGTTCTAACTTTAACCCTGCTGTTTAAGCTGGAACAGTTTTGGTACATTTGTGACACTCCCAGCTTGTACACACATAACTGTTAGAATATAACAGCAGCTGCCCATCTGGAACAGCAGCCCCACCTTCCCTTTTGAATGGGCTCCAGGTACAGAGTTGTCGGTGCAGTTACAGTTCAACATCTAGTGCTGGATCCCCTGCAGCACTCCCAATCCACTTCTGAGCACACTACAAATGTATGCTTCTGCATCCCCACAGTGCTGGGATATCCTGAAATATCAAACCAGGCACTCAAAATTAATTAACCCTTGACAATTTTTGTTAGTAATCTCCTTGTCTCACTTCTCCAAAATAGGGACAAATAATACTATTTCACTTCACCTCATTTCAGGTATCATCACCCCAAGGTGGTTACAAAAATTAATTCATGTTCTTGTTTGTCAAGAATTATGATACTACAATGAAATCCAGGCTGTGCTCTGTGCATGGTGTGGATATTTGATGCAAGGGAAGCATACTGAATGCGCAGGAGCAAAAGAAATATTGGCCTCATTCAGTGAACGCAGACCATCCACTGCATTGAAAGAAGCAGAAGACCATCCCCTCTGCCAGTAGAGTAACTACAGATGGGCAAAGGGGGCATGAACCCCTGATGCTGTTTAAGGGGGGGGTGACAGAATTGAGGTTGGGGGGTGTCTCCTGTTCATCCCCCCGCTCCACTGGACACATATTCTGTACCTGCCTCTGCGGTAGCTCATGGAACAGCCATGGGTTAGCTCTGGCCAGAGCCTTACTTCCTAGGGAAGCAACTGCTGTGGAGGAAGGTGCTGGTACAACCAGAAGCCAGAGATTTAACCTTCTCTCCTTTTTTCATTTCCAGTTCTGGCTTTCAGACTGCCAGTTGACATACATTTCAACAGTGTTAACCTCTTCAGGAACATCTTGCCTGGGACACAAACTCTTATTGGTTATAACATCCCCCTCTGCTTCTTTTCAGCACACCTTGTACTTATTCTTTTCTTATTGAGAAACAGCTAACCTTCACTGTCCATTGAGACTGCTGGCCGACTAAAGAAATTCTGGTTTTTGAATTTAGTATTTCTCAATTTGTTTTCAGAATTTGGAATTTCATAGAATCATAGAAAGTTAGGACTGGAAGAGATCTCAGGAGGTCATCTAGGTCCTCAACTAGATTATCCTAGCCAAGGCTTTGTCTAGCTGGGTCTTGAAAGCCTCCAAGGGTGGAGCTTCTACAACCTCTCTGGGTAACCTTTTCCAGTATTTTACTCCCTTCCTAGTGAGAAAATTCTTCCTAATATCTAAACTTCCCTTGCTGCAACTTCAGACTTGCTTCTTGTTCTGTATTTGCACAACAATATAAAGAATACTTTTTAAATTAAAATATATTGATAAACTAATGTATATTTATAGCTCTGCATATAAATTCTGTTATTTTGAAATTATAATTGGTTGCTTTTTTGCTGCACTGATCTAGCAAGATCCATTGATAAACAGACTGAGAATCCTTTACTCTGAAGTGGTAACTAGGACTACCGTTGAATTCACTACATGTACACTCACACACAATACAAAAAAGGAGAAAACACAGAACTGATATTACACACAAAAAAGATACTGTTCAGGTTGCAAAGTTGAGCACTCAGGTATTAGGAAATAAAAGAATTAAGATTATAAATGCAACTTTCAGCCTCCTTGTTCATATGCATTATGATACAGTCTTTAATTGCATAACTGTGTACTGTGTTTTTCAACAGTATGTGCATATCATTCAGTTTATCACGTTGATTTGGTCTGAGGAATTAATCAGTTGCACTGTGTGATGTCTGCAATTTCTTTGTTACAGAAGCTAAAAAGTATTAAATGAGACATAGGATTGCAGAAGAAATGAGACTTCTGGTAAAGACCTGCAGTCTTCTATTCCTGCTTATGGCAGAGTGTCTGTCCATGCTGGGCAAACTGCTTATACCATGCCACAAGTAACATGGGCAGCCTCTATAAGTGGCATGAGGCAGATTGGGGAGGGAGCAGAGAGAAGCAGAAAGCAAAGCCCCAAATATGGCAGGAGGAGGGGTTCAGATTGGCAATAAGGGAGGGGACAGTCCTTACCTTGTGGCACACCTCCCAAAGTGGTTGGTCCCTGCTGACTGACACCAAGCTTTTCACTGGCGGTCACTAATTATTCACTGTTCATTTCCTGGGTGCCTGACTCAAGAGAAGGGACCTCTAAAACATCATATCCCAGTCATCTTAAACTGGGCATCCAAAACAAATGGGAATTTTATCTTAATCTCTTCATGTCATCTTCCCATCTGTAAAAATAGGGTTACCACCGCCCATTCAGCTTACATAAGACTTGTGAAAATAAATTAATGTTTGCGAAGCACTATAATGATTAGCACCTAGAAAAGCCCATGAGGAAATTAATAATTATTTTCAAAGTAGGGTTTGAATAAAATGTGCAGAACAGGTATGAAGCAGCACAGTGTGTGATGAGAAAACAAAATACTGAGAAGCTGCTCATTAAGTGAGCACTTTGCACTCCCTTCACTGAATAAGGAGGAATCCTACATGGAAAATAATACAGGATATTGTAATTGGAGACTATACCATACTTTACATGCAGAAGAGGACTGGTTAAAGTTGAACAGAATTTCAATTTACACATTTCCTGACTTCTGTGTGCTTGACGGAAGCGTGAAAATGTTTTAAACAGTTTTTAGCGTGTAATTTCCTAGGGTTTAAATAAAATAGATTGATCCATTAGGACTGAAGATCTTATTTGGTATAGATTTTAGAAAACCCTATTGTTTTTCATATTTTGAATAGCCCCTTCAATCTCAGAAGTAGAGGCCTTGTTCACCCTTCACCACTGCTTATAGATAGATTCCAGCAAGCTGTTATGGATATTCTTTTTTCCTAATTTGCTTTGAATTAGCCATGCAGTGGATTATTAGAGCAACTTAATTATTTGTTGTCTACCCCTGTTGACACAGTGACTACTGTGTAGTATCTTGTGTGACTTTCCAGTGCAGACACAGTTGGAATAAGAAACTGGAATGCAAATGTAACCTGAACTGCTTGAAAATCAATATTGTATTTGAAGAGTGGAAGATCAAGACACTGGTGTGTTGGGTTTTTTTGGTTTCAATTAATGTAATAGCTGCAGTGAGGATGGTAGAGTGGAATTGTTAAGATTTGTCAGCCTCTGCATTACTCTCAATAAAAGTTCAACGTGCCTATCTACTAAGTCACAATCTTGGGATCAACGCATTTGTGGCTGGTTTCAGCAGCTTATTCCATGGGAGGCAACCTCCTCTGTCATCTGTACAAATGAGTGCAGGCAACAATACTTCATTTCTCCCTTCATCTGGCTTGCCTATTCCTATCACATGCTTTTCAGGACACGAATATCTCCCATATGTAGTGTCTAGCTGTAGCAGAGCTCCAATTTTGATTGTATCATAATACAAAAGATGATTAATAATAATGATGTAGGTTGTTGTGACTTGACTTGTCATCCTCACAAGTTTTAAGCAAGCACCTTTAATTTGCAAGTGTCAATAAAATGAACAAATGTTTCCTACTCTTTTATAATTTAAAGGGGTGTGTATATTACCAGGAAAAAAGGACAAGTGATCTGGGCTCTCTCAAACATCCAAATGCAAAATGCTTTTGAAAACATTGCAGTTGATAAATATACTGATGACAAGTCTGTTCATGTGCAATAAGACATGCAGGTTCTGCTGAACAGCCTGATACTATAAGTTTATGAATGCCACAGTTCCCATCTCCTTCAGCAGGGACTAGATCTGCCCAGCACCCTTCCATGAAACTCTTTAACACCTCCCATACTGAGTCCAAATATAATCATAGTTTATGAAAATAAAAGCTACCTCTATGAAATCTAAGGTATAGAGAAAGCAATCCAGTCTTGTGCCTTGTGTTTTTTTTAATGGTTTTGCTTGTTGAAATAGCTTGGCCTTGAAGGATTTGTATTACTTTGTCTCACAGTTTGCTTTATCTTGGGGCATGTTTTTGCATCTTGGTGTATTTTCTGACAATTTTAATTAAGAACAATTAAATCCTCTTCCCCAAAAAGTTGTACTACACATCCTTGGTAGATGTGGCTTTCTTTAATAAGAGAAAGTCATTTTCATGAAGGTTCTTGAGAATTTTGTGCTCCAATACTACACCTGTATGGGAACTAGACAGATCTTTGCAACTGCAATATTTTTTGCAGTACTAAGGCACATTTTGTGATAATCAGTGGCAATGCTGAAACCAAGGCTGTGATATTTTGTACGTATTGTGGCAACTTCAAATTCCCTGATGAAGCCCTTTGTACCTTATCTTCCTTAAATTTTTCTCCCTTGAATTTCCTGATTGAACAGATTCTAATAAATACAGTGATTGAACATTGCAATATTTTTAATCTTATTACATTATCAACATGTTTAAATCAGGGGGTTGGGTGCTTTTGCTTGTTTCTTTTGATCTTGATTTTTCAGGAATTATCTATTGAAAACTTTAAATAACCTGTTTAGGCTCTTCCTTGTAGTCTAAAATATATCCATTTTTTTCTTTTGCTGTAGAGGTTCCCAAATCACTCCTCTCTGATAGCTGTACTTTTTCTTTTTCAGTTATGCTCTCAGGTACTATCAGCAGATATTTGTTCTATTTGTAATGTTTTTCACTGCTTTTAATCACTAAAGATGTGATTTCTTCACTCAGTATAGATTTTGCAAGCAACTATCTGCCCAAGCTCTAGCATTCTTTCCTTTTAAGTGCAGTAAAAATATTGTGCATCTGTTTTGACTTGTCTAATCTCTCTTCCAAGATCAGAATTATTTGTCAACCTTCCTTATGTATCATGTTTATAACTAAGTCTGTGTACATCTGCTAAACAGACATTCTAGTAATTTTCCACATTATAGCCATATCAGTCTTTATGAAAGTAGTTGTAAATAAGAATCTTTTATCAGTATCCTTATTTTTTAGCAGGGTCTTCACTATCCAGGTTCCACATTTTGATAATTCATTTGGTTCATGAGTTTTATCAAATTCTAGTACTATTTGTTCTAGAGCAGGACGTCAGGGGATGACCAGGACATGGGTGGTTAGCTTGATCCTAGGGGTCCATAACCTAGGGGATCAGGAACATGCAAGATCAGGAGACTGAGGTCTGTAAGGAACCAAGACATGAGAAGTTACCATGGAAAGCCATGAGCCAGGGAGGCCAGGAGCAGGAAGCCTGGTTTTAAACTAGAGTCACTAGCTGGGGCAATGATCAACCAGATCTTGATCTACCAGTAGATCTCAGAGCCTCTGCAGTCAATCCAAGGCTGGGGTGTGAACTGAGTGCCCATGTGCATGCATGCATGCGCCCCAACCCAGCAAGTCAGTCTGTGGGGGAGGAAAGGGATGGGGGCTAGATTCCAGCCCCTGTAATCAGGGACAGTGCTGCAGAGGCAGGAGCAGGGGTAAGTTGAGTGGGACCCCAGCTGAGGGGGACTTACCTACTGGGGAGGTGCAACCCCAAATAATTTTTCTCCCTCTGCCTCGATCTGCACCTCCCCCTTCCCTCCCCAATCCATCCCACCCCACAGCC
Source organism: Caiman crocodilus (assembly GCA_030014935.1). Classification (NCBI taxonomy): domain Eukaryota; kingdom Metazoa; phylum Chordata; order Crocodylia; family Alligatoridae; genus Caiman; species Caiman crocodilus. The sequence continues at coordinate 81,845,256 of JAGPOW010003642.1, forward strand.
TTACCAGCTGGACGTGGGGGAGGCAGACAGGGGGAAATGGGGTGGCAGACACGTGTGGTAGATCTTGGATTACTTTTAAATGCCAGAGGTGATCTCCTACTTAAAAAGGTTGGAAACCACTGATGTAAGGAGTGTGGAGCACTGGGGACCGGCAAGACCAAACTAACCACAAGGCCAGAAGTGGTCTCAGAAGATAGGGGTCTGGACTGGAGCAAGTAGGGAGAGGGGGGTGATAGTAGCCAGCAAGTCTGAAGTAAAGAGGTCCAGGCTTGAGCCTGAAACAAGGAATCAGCATGTAGAGAACCAGGATCCAAAAGCTAGATAAAGAGATATCTATCCTATTGTGTAGCCCCTTGGGCACTAAAAGAGCTGCTGCTTATAAGCAGGTAGCGACACCCAAGCAGGCAACTGAAGCCATCTGAAAGTAGGTAAGCTGCTGCCAGCCTGGCTAAATCAGGTAAGCGAGGAGAGCTGGGACTTAATTAGCTGGTCTCCTGCCCTGACCCATGAAGCTGGGGTGCACTGTCCCTATAATCCTTGGAATTCCTTGACCTACATATATGGATTTAACTTGCCCCAATGACAATTGGAGTTATGGTTCTTTCAAGTGTTAGGACCTCTGGAAAGGTGTTAAAACAATTTGTTATGGTCAGGTGATTATTTCTTGCTGTAAAATAAATATCTACCCTGAATTATAAAAAAAAACAAAACAGTCACCTATCCTGGAAATCTTCAAGAGGAAACTGGGCAGTCACCTTGCTGGCATCACTTGACCCCAGTTGTCTTTTCCTGCCTAGTGCAGGGGGACTGGAGCTGATGATCTACAAGGTCGCTTCCAGCCCCTAACAATCTATGAATCTATCAGGAAAAAAGCACTTTTGATAATATCACTGGCAAAAGTTTAAAGAAAATAATCATGAAATTATAGACAATTAGGGTTATAAGAGACCTCAGGTCATCTAGTCCAGCAGTTCTCAACTGAGGTCCATGGATCCTGGGGTGCTGCAAGAAGGTTCTGGGGACCTTTGGAATGAGGAGGTGGGAGAGTAGCATGCAGGAGCTGGCTGCTTCCAGGCAAGGGCCTCAGGCCAGATGCTCTTCATTCTGGGCTTCTGTTGGCTGAGCCAGGCATGGCATGAGCTGCAGGGGCAAGCAGCACACTGTGTGGTGCTGTCAGTGCAGAAGACCGGTGAGCTTTTTGAGTGTGCCTTCTTATGTGGTGTTGCCTGCCGTGGCACAGTGCTCTACTCCTGCCTGCAGGCTGCCCACGCCCTGCAGTTCTTGCAGCTCTCTGCAGGTAAGTCTATGGAAAGGACATAGGTGACATGTGGGGTTGCCCACAAAAAATAGATCTTCTTCATTTGGCATCAAGGAGGGAAATAGTTTTGCTTATAAACAGGACGGTATAATGGACCTTATCAAACTGGCTTGGCCTGATGCCAGACATGCCCAGGAGCAGATCCAGGGAGGGTACACTGGTGCACTTGCAACTCCTCCTGCCTTTGATTCATGGTTCACCCAAAATTTAAAACCAACTGCCTGACAGCTGCAGGAGCATTTCTATTGAGGCACTAGTGATAGAGTCAACTGACTTCATGGCTCATAATCTACCAGATTCCTTCTAAACTCTTTATTCTACAACTATTAACGAACCTCTCTTCTTTTAGATGGGCTTGATGTTCAGCTAATCAAACTAGTTTTCTTCTGCATTTCTGCTGTCTGTTAGCTGCTCTTGATAATGTATCACAGCTCTGCAGACTGTTTTAAACTCTAGCTAAAAACATTAACTCGGGTGTGGAAATAACTTTTAGTGACACATTGGATGCACAGTCCCAATGCTCCAGAAGGCTACTTTTTTGTTTTATGAATCTGAAAAAGGAATGTCCATTTTCTAATGACTGCAAGGCTAATGAAGGAACATGTTTCGATGTTTTTTGCCTACTTGGTTGTGAGGCTTTTTTACATAATATATGATATAGTAAATCCGTGCACATTCCAGTACCTTTATTTGGTTTTCCTCTTATCTTAAATGGATTAATATAACCCTAAGCCACTATCTCATTACTAAAGCTTCTAGTTCCTTTTTAACTTGATAAAAATATGCATTGTGTTTATGTGATGATTCACCAAACCATCTCCATCCGTCTTTTCTAAATCTTAGGTCCACCCATGGCCATGGCAGCCAGATTTTCTCAATCAGCATCTGAAGCATCACTTAAAAACATATCTGTTGTAGACACCTGGAAGCTCTAGTGACACATTCATTAAATATTATGCAATTTCTGGAAGCTCCAAATCAGATGCCGTCCTTACTTGAAACCCCAAGATCCCACCTCTGACTGGTCTTATTTGAGTTACCTACAGTGGAACTGTATATATGAACAGTTGCAAAAGAGAAATTACTCCCTGTACACTGACTCAAGCTCTTCAAGCTGAGTTGTGTACATGCACAGTGTGTACATGTGCCTTCTACCCTTTCTTCCTCAAAGTCTATCATCTCTGGAGCTCTACATCCGAGAGGAGGTTGAGGTGCAGTAGGCACACTCAGTCCTTCAGTGTGAATCATGAAGAGCTGCAGGAAGCATGTCTACCATGCAGGTACTGCTGACAAAAAAAGTTTCCAAGCTTGAGTGCATGAAATGTGCATATTTACAGTGGAATGGGAGCATGGACAATATATCTTGAAGAACTCCAGATACTGTAAAATAGATAATTTCTCTTTTCACTGTATAAGAACCATGTAGGATTGTAAGAATCTAGATGCGTTGAAATAGTGTAGAGTGAAAAGTTATGGGGCAGCATGTTAGCACAAGGAAGTAAACACAAAGAGTGCACGTTAATACTAGTCAGTCAAAGAAAAAATTATACTTCTCCTATACTTTGTTGGGCCTCTATCTTACAGACACCTCTGAGGACAAACACTTCTGGTGAGATCCTGGCCTCATAGAAATCAATGACAAGAAGTCCCTAGGCTTCAGTGTAGTCATGATTTTAATCTTTGAATACAAATAGTTAACAGCAAGCCAGGCCTACTTGGAGTGTTGGCCCCATTTCTTCGTTGCCTTACTTTTGTAAAATCTGGAGATGGGCTGTGATGGGTTCATCAAATGTAAAGTGTAGTAAAACATATATGTAAGAAGAGACTGAGGAAAAAAAACTTTATTCTGGAAGGAGAAAAGTTGTAGATATAAATTATTTCAAGGGCAGAAAGAAAACTGTCCAGCCTCTCCTTTTTAACCCTGTCCCATAATATTCATTGATTCATAGCTGTTAGGGTCAGAAGGGACCTCAATAGATTATCAAGTCCGACCCCCTGCATAGGCAGGAAAGAGTGGGTTTAGATGATCCTAGCTAGGTGCCTAACCTTCCCCCGGGGGCACCTTGGTGAGTAAAGCCTCACCAATTCCCTTCTGTGCCCCCATGATGAACTTATAGGCAGCCACAAGGTCGCCTCTCAACCTTCTCTAGTGGAGGCTGAAGAAGTCCAGGTGTCCTAGTCTCTCCTCATAGGGCTTGGCCTGCAAGCCCTTAACCATACGAATATTGCTTTATATGGCTTTAAAATTGAAATTGAATGTTAAATATAAGAACCAGCAGGCCACTACATTAAATTAAATGCTAATAAAGAAAAGATAAATTACATTGTCTGTAAACAGCTTGCAGAATTCAGTGCCTTGGATGGTCACGAAATCAAATGTAGTAACTAGGTTTAAAAAAGGGCTGGATGATTTGTTACTAATTGTAACATTTGTAGCAAGCAAGCAAACTGTGATAAGAAAAATCAAATATACTTTCAGGTACAATGCAGTTGCCTGGGAGAGTCAGGGAAGCATTTTTTCCAAGTACTTAACTGAACAATTGTTTACATATGGTATTATACATATGACCTTCATCAGCAAAGTACATTTATCTCATTTTATGTTTTAAAATATATTTTATGAATTGCTGATGCATAGCTTTCTGTGCATACTGAATTTTTTTCTTTAGTTCTGATTTTTTTAGGAGTTTTGTTGTTTCGTTCATTCACAAGCCCATATTCCCCGGCTTAACAAATGAGATCTTCTGTTCTTATTTTTTTAGGCCATGCTAATTTGTTAAAATAATTAATTACCCACAGCTGATATTCTTCCTAACCTAAGTCATTTAATTCTAGCTCCAGTGATATAGTTTCATAGTTTCATAGTAACTAGGGTCAGAAGGGGCCTAGAGCAGGCCATCTAGTCTGACCCCCCGCCAATGGCAGGAAACAAGTGCTGGGGT
>JAGPOW010003642.1:81849615-81893016 GCA_030014935.1 Caiman crocodilus
CACCACCTGTGCTCCAACTGACTTGAGCTGCCATCCAAGAGTCTTGAAATCCTCCATGATGTCCTCCGGCTGGCCTCTTGAAGCGTCGTTGGTCCCCACATGGACTACCACTAGCAGATAGTAGTCCGTGGGCCTCACCATCTTCCGGATGCTCTCCGTGACGTCCCGAACCCACGCTCCAGGCAGGCAGCAGACCTCTCGGCCCAAGGGGTCTGGACGGCAGATGGGACGCTCCGTGCCCCTCAGGATGGAGTCCCCAACGACCAGGACTCAACGCTTGATCCTCCTTCGGGTTCTGTTCTTCCTGTCCCCCTGCGTTGACGGCACATGAACAGCCCCTTGAGGGGGGTGCACCTCAGGAACCTCCTCCAAGGCAGCTAGGGCTGCATACCTGCAAAATACCATTAGTATTTTGAATTTTCAAAGACTGCTGGCAGCCACTCTGAGTAATAGAATGAGATCACCAACGTGCTTAATGTTTCAAGAGATTACTAGTTATGGCATTATGTTTTGACCACTGTTGAATTGTAAACTTGATGTAAAATATTATAGCAGTGGTGCTCAACCTCTCCTGCCCCATGGGCTGGATGGGTAAAATAGGCCTGGTCCATGAGCTGTGTCCCACAGGTAGGGTTGGACCCAGACTGAATTCATCCCAGGTTTGACACATAGGTGCAATTGAGCATGCTGGCCCAACCCTGCATGTCAGCCTGATCTAGCACATGGGACCATGTTATCCAATCTATGGGGCTCCCCATAGGTCCAGAAATTTAGCAGCAGGGGAGTGGAAATTAACACTGCTACTGCTCCCCCACAGTGGGGAGACCCATGGCTGGATGACATGGCTCTGCAGGCCAGATCTGGCCTAAGGGCTGGAGGTTGAGCACCATTACATTGTAGCAATAAATTATCATCATCATCATTGGCATCCCTTGCAGCTGAGGATAATTGTCTTATCTGTGGGTCCAAGATGGCTGACAAGGCCTATCTGTTTCTGTGTTGGGTGGGTGGCTCTGAGTTCTTGATTCAGTTTGTGAGATATTGTTTCTGCCACTCATTTTTCCATGTCCTGTTGTCCTTGTAAGGGTTCAAAGTACTGTAATGTGCAATTGTCATTCTGGTTAAAACTGAATAGCTATTTTTTTAACTGTGAAGTTAGCTAAATTAACGTGCTAAAAGTTGGTCAGGCCATGGCCTGGAGGCTTACCCCACTCCACAGCTAATGTGTGAGAGAACACTCATTTTGGTGTATCTGTCTACCCACTGGATTGGATAGCAATAAATATCATGACTTATTCCCTTAAGTGTTCAACCAGTTCACCAGCTACAACCTGGCTTTAATGGTCATCTCTACTATTACCTAGTGCTGAAATTTCCTGTCACTTCCTATTGGTATCTCCTAGTGCTGCCTAGTTATTTAGTTAGGCAGCAGGTCTGCTGAAACTGCTGTTTCTGATGCTGATTATAAATGTTTCATTAGTACTTTTGTCTTTATTTTCTCTTCTTCCCCTGTTCATTGGATATATTCCCCTCTTCTAACTATTTTTAAATAACACCTATCACAATAGGACCCTGGAGGCTTTAGACACTATTCCTATGCAAAAAGTAATACAAGTTAATCTTCCATTTTATTTCTCACCACTTATCTGTCAGTCTTTAATTACTTGATTTTTGGGACCCAGTTTTTATACTAATTCCTTTTTTCTGGTTAGCTTTGCAGGATCAGAAGAAGACAAGCACAGATTTCAGAGCCAGGTATGGACATACAGGCACTTTTACATGTCCTCCAGGGTTGTGGGGGGGAGGGGGAAGGGGCAGTGCTTTAATTAGAGCTGCTCCAAGAGTGGCTCTAATTAAAACACTATAGCATCTTGAGTATCAGCCTCCCTGTGCTTAAAAATGGTGCTGGGGTCCTTGAACTAAAGCTTGTTTACTTGCTCGCTCCTCTGTTGCCATTTTTAGTGCAGGAATGCTGATACACGAGATGCAGGAGGCTGCTGGAGTGTGATAATTACCATGCTTCAGCAGCCTCAGTTAATCGAGTCTGCTCTGATGCACTGTAGTTACAGTGTGTTGGAGCCATCTCCGCACTCATGTACAGGCACCCTACACTTTTACTGGTATAAATTATTGGAAACCAATCTATCCCCATAACAGAACAGAAGTTCAGAACACATAGACTGGTTTAAAAATGGTGGAACCTGGCCTAAGATTTTCCGTCCCCACCTGCCCCACACTGAAGGTCAAATGTATGTTCTGTTTGCTACTGGTCTAAATTATGGTGCTTACAGAAAATCACATAATTTAGATTCCGCCTCAGGCTTTTTGAATGTGTGTACCTAGCCCAATAGGTTAGATCTTTACAGACAATCTTGGAACAAGTTCAGCTTTTAAGTCACGTTCCCCTTGCCCCCAAAGTAATACATTTGTATTTTATTATAAAACCACTTTCAAAATTCTGAAAGTGTTGGTATGTGTTGCTGAGGTCATTTGTAGTTTGCTTTTTTTCCTGTTTTAAAGAACCTCCCTGTTCAGCTGCCACCCTCAGACAGCTCTGATTTCAATAACTGTTTCATATTGTTCCTTGTGACTGGCACAGTCTCTTTTCTCTACTATACTAAATAACTCTAACATCCTCTAAAATCCCTTGGAAAAAAATCATGCTTGTTTCAGCTAGTTTTTCACATCTAATTTTCATGCTTCCTCATATTGTTCTATATTTTTTTAATCTAGATGATCTATTATGATTTCATATTTAAAGTAGAGGCTATGTTCAGTACAATTGATCAGTCATTTTACACCTTCCCTTATCAGGCCTATAGCTGTTCAAAATGCAGGCCCTTTGAAAGGCAGGTCTTTTGCATCTGTGTACAGACCAAGGCACAACAATGGCACTTTATGAATAATACATCTTTTGGGAACAATGGTGCACTGGCAATCTCCTTTATTGAAAGCTTCATGTTCCTTTACTGTAGGCTGGCAAAGTCTTTATAAAAATGGTATTTTTTCTGAACATCTGCCAAGGTTTCTGTAACAAGTCTACTTTTTGAGCCAGCTCTTGACTGCTTGCATTGTAAAACTGTAAAAAGAATGACTGAACAAATAGAATTAGGCTAAAAAGGCAGAGGGAGAGTAGATGTAATCCTATATTCATTTGTTAGCTATGACTTGCTTCTCGCCAATTATATAATTTGCTTTTTGCTAATTTGTTGCATAAAAGTAACTATGTTGTTTTATTTTCACTTTATTTTAAGAAATGATTCGTGCTATGTTCAACAAATAGAGATTATTTGACTTTTCACCTTTTCTTTTTAATTAAGTATTGACATTTATAAAAATAAAAAAGAATCAAAGTAGTATAGGTGAAAATGTAAAGCCCATTCAATCCATAAGTTTCAAAGATATCATAGATTTCATAGATTATGAGGGCTGAAAGGGGCCTTGTAAGATCATCAGATCCAGCCCCCTGCCCAAGAGGCAGGACGTCAGCTGGGGTCAGATCAGTTTAAGAATAGTCAACTGCTGAATTGTTCCAGGATGCCCCACTATGTATTTTTATGGATGTCCTGGGTGGCTTTGAGACCCACTCTAATTAAAGTGCCTGCAGCATCTTGTGTATCAGCATCCCCGTTTCAAAATGGTGGTGGGGGTGCTTTAACCAAAGCTTGTCAAATGAGCTTTAAATAAAGTGTCTCCACTGCCATTTTGGAGCATGTGGATGCTAATACATGAGACTCGGAGGCTGGCTGGAGTGCACTAATTAGCACACTTCAGCAGACTCGATTCATCAAATCTGCTCCAATTCATTGTTACAGCATGTCAGAACAGCCTTCCCCGATGTGTCCAGATACCCATTGTTTTTATTCTAATGACTATTTATAAAACTGTGCTTAATAACTTATCTGCATAGGCCTATATTATATATTTGTGGAAAGCTTAATACAAAAAATGCTCAACATTTGAAACATGACTGAAATGATAGTAATTTTTGTGTGCTTTGAGTTGTCTTATTACTCTAAGTGTCAACAACCCATTCACTATAGAAGATGTCGAAGTAAGGGCAGTCTTTAATCAAAACTGAGCAAAATACCAAAATGTGTTGAGATGGTAGCCCAAGGGAAAGCTCACTGAAAAAAGTATGCCTTCCTCTTGCTGTCCTTTTCAGAATCCTGAAGACTTATATATGCTTCTGGTGAATTCATTCCTATTTTAGAATATTTGGAGACTTCATAGCCTGCATTCAGTTATGAGAATGACACCAAACTATGGGGCGAAGCAAACACATGGGTGGGAAGAAACCAAATCCAGGCAAACCTGGACAGGTTAGGAAGTGGGCAGAGAGTAATAAGATTCAGGTCAACAAGGCCAAGTGCAAGGTGCTGCACCTAGGGAGAGGGAATCACCAGCAAACCTATAGGCTGGGGGTTGACCTTCTCATCAGCACAGCAGCAGAAAGAGATCTTGGAGTTATTTTCAACTCCAAGATGAATATGAGTTGTCAGTGTGATGAAGTAATTAGCAGAGCTAACTGTACTTTGTCATGTATTAGTAGGTGCATCATGAACAGGTCCAGGGAGGTGATGCTCCCCCTCTTTGTGGCACTGGCCAGGCTGCAGCTGGAGTACTGCATCCAATTCTGGGTGCCGTAATTCAAGAAGGATGTGGACAACCTTGAGAGGGTCCAGAGGAGGGCCACCTGTATGGTTAGACACCTGCAGAGAAGGCCTTATGAGGAAAGGCTGAGGGACCTGGACCCTTTCAGACTCCACAAGAGAAGGCTGAGGTAGGATAGGATCTTGTGGCAGTATACAAATTCACTGGTGGGAGGGGGAGGGGGACAGCAGAGAATAGGAGATGCTGTTTACCAGAGCACCCCTTGGAATAACCACAACAGCCACAAGCTGATAAAGAGTAGATTTAGGTTGGACATCAGAAATAACTTCTTCATGATTAGGGTTGCCAGAATCTGGAACAGGCTTCCAAGGGCAGTGGTGCTCTCCTCTATGTTGGGGGTCTTCAAAAAGAGACTGGACAAGCACCTGGCTGGGGTCACATGACCCCAGCACTTTTTTCTGCCACTGGCAGGGATTGGACTTGATGATCCATTGAGGTCCCTTCTAACCCTAGCATATATGAATCTATGAAAATACATAACTAGTCTAACATACCAGTTTCTCTTTATTTCACTTTGATTCTTTTACTATGTCTCTTAGTCACTTCTGCTAAAGGTACTCTAGCTAGATTTTAATTTTACTTCAGTCACTCTTATCCACACGCTTTATATTGCTTTGGATGGTGTAGCATAGCATGACTTTCCATTTACAGATTGTTTTAAAAATGATAGACGACAGTCCCTAAGACTCAAAAAAACATTGCCCGTGACTCTGTTTTTAAATTTATTTTTCAATTGCAAGGCATCTAAAATGAATTTTTAAAAATGATGAAAGCTGTTGGTCAAACTTCCTCTTTTACAAAGAGATCTTATATTTCATTATGATGTATAGTACTGTATTCCAAATAATTTTCTAGACCAACATTTTCAGGGCACGTAAGAACCATTGTCACTTGCCTTGTTTCCAGGAGAAGAAATTAATTATGACTTAACCATCTGAAACTATAGGAGGAATGCCTTTCAAAATATAAGGGGCATTATATTTATTTTAACTGGAATTTGACTAGGGATTTCAAGGTTAAAACCTTTGCTATGAAAAATTGTCCTGTGTTCTTTTAATGACCACATGTCAGGATCTCAGTTGTACATGCTATCTGATGACGCTTCCTCTATTAGTACTATGTCAGTAAGTGTCAGGCCAGAATAATTGGTTCAGTGATGATGTAGAAGAGAAGAGTATCAACTACTGAGTCACCGAAACTACTTCCTCCAGCATCAGGGTTTTCCTTACAGTTTTTCCATCTAAGTGTAGGCCAGGCTAGTGACTGCTTATTAGTTCATGCATGCAAATGATGCCATGTAATGTGGCTTCAGGCACCTTATACAGATGCTCAGGTTGGGAAGGGATTTTAATTTGAGCAGTTCTCAGGAGCCGTTCTAATTAAAGTGCTGCAGCGTCTGATGTATTCGGTGTTCCATTTTCAAAATGACCACAAGGTGTGCTTTAAAGCTCATTGAATGACTCGCTGAATTCATTCATAATTGTGTATTTGTATGTCTCCTCTCTGCATTGTACCCTCACTACACAATGGTTATACCTTATCTAGAAGCTCACAAACAAAACTTAATTTTCTATTAATAAAATATATTCCAGGAAACTTGTTACTTGGCTCTCCAGCACCACAAACTTATCCATTTGAAACTAGAGGATGAATTCCATTGTTCTTGTTCATTTGGGCAAACAAGGATCCTTTTTCACAATAAAAAATGGTGGGTATATTTTGGGAAATAAGTTATGGGGGAAGGCAAGTAGTTTATTGCATACTTGCAAATGAGAAATTGTCCTCATCTAGAAATACAACATACAGCTTGACATAACAGAAAAAATACTATTTTATAACTGATGCCCTCATATCTAAGACAAATATATCTGAATTTGGTTTCCATTGAGAGAAATCTGCTTCCAAGGAAAAAAATCCAGATTGATAGAGGAGGTCAGGACAAATGGATCAATTGAAATCTCATGGAGTGAACAGGTAACTTTGTTATTTCCGGCTTTTCTTCACTGCAAAAGAAAGATGTGCATTTTTATGCTGAGCTAGCTAAGATGCCAGAGTCACTTTTACAAAAAATGTAACTAGGTGAGGTTAACCACAGGTAGGAGTATAAGATGGATCTTGATTAGTCTGTGACAAAAAATACCCTGTGCATATATAAGCATACCTCTTTTTCCATTAAAGATAGTTTTTGTCTGTTTTCATGTGTGACTGAAATACAGAGCCACTTAGCACAATCTTCATTCCAAACATTTTTTTTTATTATTACCTGGAGGGTATTTCCTGTTAAGGATGTACTTATTGTGTTCTAGGATCTCCAAGGCTGAAGGATGAGACATTTTATAGCAAATAGTTTGTGAAGCTGAATACATAGGAACTTATTAACTGAGAAGATGGCTATTAACAGGAGGCATCATTAAGTTGCCCTCGACTTTAATGAAACATTCACATTGTAACAGTGCAGCATCTGCGTGGGGGTTACTAAAAGAGGGGGAACAGCTGCGGGGAGGAAGACAATGAGGAAAGTGACGAATAACCTTGGGAGCCAATACGAAGCCAGAAGGGGATAATAAACGAGAGGAGTCTTACCAAAGATGCCTTTGGGCATGCATTCACGGAGAAGAATCAGGAGAAATACTCCAAACAGAAATAAGAGAAATTGAGATGTCCTTTCCCTGCTTGCGACTGCCTTGCCGGTGAGTTATCCACTGAGCGGCAGTGCAGGAACCAACCGTGGCCCCGAGGGGGCTTAGCACGGGAATTCCCGGAGCGAGGGAGGGAAAAGAGAAAAGAGGAGACCGAGAGAAAAGGGCGGAGAAGACCTGACAGGGTCCTGTAAGCCCCAGTAACTCCAGGCTCTCCTTGGAGAAAAAGGGGAAACGGAGACTGCGGAAAGTGAAAGAAAGGAGGAAAAAAAAAAAAAGCGAAATTGATGTAGCTGGGCTTTAGCCGGGCACAAGCCACAGCCGGAGGGGGAATCCCGGTATCAGGGTCAAACGACTTGTTAACTGCTGATCTGTGCATTGAGGAGAAATTGACAGCCAGGCTGAGAAGCGGGCACAAACTGCAGCTCAAGGGAATCCCTGTGCCTGCAGCCAACGGGAGTTAATTAGCCTCGTTGGGGACGGGTTAGTATGTATCAAGCCAACCAGTAGCCCAGCCTCACTCCAAGAAGGCAGACTGTGTGAATTGCGGCAAGACAGAGCAATCCCAGTACAAGGGAAGGAGGGAGAAGAAAGCCTGATTTTACTTTAATAAAGCACCTACATTGAAGATCTGAACCCTGTGGTTATTATTGGGGTACCTATGGGGAACCCCATAGGATCTAACAACTAATACTCCCCCCTCCACAAATCTCATTTAGATCAAGTCGTAGCAGGGGGGGATTTGTGGGGAAGTTATCTGATTACCGGATACTCAGGATGGGCACTCGCTCACACACATTTTAAATAACAAAAAATTACTCAACACAAAATTAGGTGTCATTCACATCAGTAGGTTTTTTATTCTGAAATGTAATTTTGACCATTTTTAAATGTTACCTTCTTAAATATTTCACTGTCACTTAGCACATATGAAATAAAGATATACTTATGATCTTAAGTAGAGCTGCACAATGTACCAAGAGTCAGTTGGCATCTCTTTTGTTTTTTGGGTGGAACTTGCAATACTTCCACTCCATAGGTCTCATTTTTGGGCCTTGTTCTAGATCAATAATACTTAAGCTTTTGGCTTGATGGGCCAGATGAGTGGAATGAGGCCAATCCATGGACCAGATCAGGGCCCATACTGCCTCATGCTTGTCCCACACACTGTGATCAAGCCCCATACCACCCCCTCCCAGCTCTAGGCACCAGGACTAGACCCTGCCACCCCATGTTGCCCCCTGACATCTCTATGCACCAGGCTTGGGCCCTGGTAACTCACATTGGACCCTTCTGACCTGCCATAAGGGATTTGGCCCTGCACCACCCACTTCCAAACGCACATGCTGGGATCAGGCTCTGTGTGCCCAATTTAGCATGTAGGGCCACGCTGTGTGGCCCATAGAGTTCCCCATAGGTCCAAAATTTGGCATCAGGGGAGTGGTAATTAATGCTGTCACCACACTTCCACCACCACATTTTTGGATGTATAGGGAGCCCCGCAGGCCGGTTGACATGGTTCTGGGGGCCAGATCTGGCTCGTGGGCCAGTGATTGAACACTCTTGTTCCAGACTACTGATGCACAAGTATCCTGCTAGAAACAGCTTTTTCTCCCATCCCCTATAGTGTTCTCCTATAACAATTTCAAATAATTCCCCATACTTGCTATTCTATAATACCCTAAATTGGGCTATTTCATTAGGTTTAGCTTTAAGTGGCCAGTAGGTTATAGGAAGAATGAGATGCATTCTAAAAAAAAAAAAAAATCAAGGGTAAATTTCAAAACTAGTTATCTGTTAAATATGTAGGTTTGGTAAATATAATTGTATTGAAATAATTGTTGTAAGTGTAACAACAAATGCACAGAACAACACAGTGATTAAGTGACTGAAGCCATGAATCTCTGTACTGGCTTGGCCAGCTTAACTCGTTCACAAGTAATTAGTCTTTTACAGTATTATCATCTCATTAATGAGAAGGTATATTCAAGCTATTTTTCCTATTGCTCAGGATAGAAATATGCAGACAAGTTGCCTGGCTCAGTTTTGAGCCAAAAGCTGTCATAAAATTATAAGAATTCATAATGAAAATTCTACCATTGCTAGTATATTTTAACTTTGAAATATCCATATAATGTTAGGCCAAAGTGCAGAACTACTGCATTTTTGTTGCAAGACATTTTATGTAATGTTTTGAAAACTGAAATTAAGCAGCCTACATTATATCTGGGAATAATACTTTCAGCATGTATTTTGCATATTCTCAAAATGGCTTATAACTGGCTAAATAATTTTAAAGTCATAGTTATGTCTTGAATCAAAAGATAAGTGCTCAAACTGAAAAGGCCCACACTGATATTTTTCTCTCTCTCTCCATTTACATTTCAGTGAAGTTTTAATAGCCACTTTTTGAAAGCTATAGTCCCATGTCTAGATTCATAAACTGTATTTACTTAAACTGGTATAATTGAAAAGAGTCGTTTCTAAATCTTTATATTTCCTAGTGTGAATCCAGAGTAGTTTTCCTAGTTTCTTATATTTTTAGACTGCTGAATCTTAGACATGAAATAAAAATCCTTTATTTTCATGCACATTAGTATGATTCCCATTACATTCCAGATAATTGTATTCCAGATCCTACTGAATCATTTTCCTGGGGCTGGACAGTTCTTTGATTTTCTTTAACAAAGATCAGGATTTCACCAAGGTTTAGTATGGGTGAGAATTAGTTGGGGTGGTAGGTAGATCTGTATAAGGATCTTCATGCTAGGAAGAGACAGGATCCTTCCCAGGAAGACCAGATCCAGCTGATGAAGAGAAGGAAGAGCATTTTTGCAGACAGGCTTGTTAATCTAGTGTCGAGGGCTTTAAACTAGGTTTGCCAGGGCATGGAGAGGTAAGTGGTGAAGTAGCGGGAGGAAGAACAAGATGGGGAAATGGGGAGGAAGCACAAGCAGGAGAGGGCAACAGGAAAGGCCTTCTCATTCTTCCTCAGAAAGTAGGGCAATTGGCCAGTTACCTCAGATGTCTATACACAAATGCACAGAGCCTGGGAAACGAGCAGGAGCAATTGGAAGTCCTTATACGGTCCCAGAACTGAGACGTGATAGGAATTACAGAGGTTCAGTGGGATGGCTTGCATAGTTACAGCACTGTCATGGATGGGTATAACTTATTTAGGAAGGACAGGTAGGGGAGAAGAGGTCAAGGAGTTGTGCTTAATGGCTGGATCAGCAGGGTCAGAGTGTAGTAGTCAACAGCTTAATGTCTAGCTGGCAGCCAATATCAAATGGTGTGCCCCAGGGGTCAGTCCTGGGGCTGGTGTTGTTCAGTATCTTCATCTGCAATCTGGAAGATGGGATGGAGGGCACTCTTAGCAGATGACACCAAGCTTGGGGCAGGAGTAGATACGCTGGAGGGTAGAGCTAGGATTCAGAGAGACCTCAACATACTGGAGGATTGGAACAAAAGAAATCTTGCAAGGTTCAATAAGGAGAAGTGCAAAGTCCTGCACTTGGATGAAACAGTCCCATGCACCAGTACAGTCTGGGACTGACTGGCTAAGCAGCAGCTCTGCCAAAAAGGACCTGGGGTTACAATGCATATTAAAGCTGAATATAAACCATCAGGGTGCCATTGTTCCATGAAGGCTAACAGCACACTGGACTTCATTAGTAGGTGCGTTGCTAGTAGATTGAAAGAAGTAGTTCTTCCCCTCTATTTGTCAATACCCCCCTCCTGTATCCTGCTTCTTCCTCTGTCTTACTGTCAGAGCAAGGACAGAAGCTTGCAGAGGGCAGGTGCTTGGGAGGCAAGGAGGCTGCTGTGGGTCTGACATTGGTGCCAACCTAGACTCAAGGCTAGAGTCAAAGCCACAGCAGCTACTTGCCCCGCCCCATCTTGGTTTGTACAGGAGAATCTTGTTCATTTGAAGTGCAAGGGACCAAAAATACTGACTTTGAAATGAACATACCCATAATAATTTGCAAATATGCAAATTACCGTGGGTACCTACAGAATGAGCTCATCCAGTATTGATGCATTTTAGGTTTTTTGCACACTACTGCAAGTTTCAACACAGGTCTCTTCATAAACACATTTAGAGCAGCACTTTGTATCTACTTTATATGGTACAAACTATATGTGGCAGGGGACACTCTCCTGAAGCTGGGTCTTATGTTGGCCTGCCCATCTGTTGCTATAGGGCAATCTGCCCAGTCTCACCTGCCATGACTTTGCTGTTCCTACAGACAGATGGTAAATATGGAAGACTGCCCATTACATGCCCCGATGCCGGGGGACACTGTCTGCGGCTCTGACCTCCCCTATACTCTGACCTCCCCTATACCTATACCACAGCCCATACCTTGCAGAGGACATCCAAATTAACATTACTCCCAGTCTGAGACCAGAGCAAACTGAGTCCAAAGTTGGGCTTTACACACATGCACATTCACACCACCTCCCGTCTCACAGGAGGCCTCTTCCACTCCACCCCTCTCTCACTGGGGCCTCTGTCATACTGCCTGTTACTGGGCCACATTCCACTTCTCTGCTCCTCCCTGAGCAGACCCTCTTGGGCCATCAGGCTTTGCTACTCTCATACTGGCCTCGCCACACAGAACCAGACTCTGGAGGCCTTGGAGGAGGGAATCAGGGCAGCAGGGAACAGCAGAGCCATGTGAAGAAGTTGGTAGCTACTGTTTCCTGCCACCCAGCTTCCCTCCCGTGGGGGCCTCTGGAGCCCAGTGGGTGTGACCCAGTGCAGCAGGCAGCAGCAGGGGATCTGCAGGCCATGTGCGGATCTCCTTGTTGCCCCAGGATTCCTTTTACCAGAGACCCCCAAGGAATGACACAGCACCTCATCTGATTTGGTATCAAGTGAACTTTATTAGTAACCCTTAGGCTTATTACAAGATAATTATCCTTGCAATACAACCAGGCAAGTGATTCCTTAGATGTTACAACAGCGACCTTTGGTGGTACCAGCCTCAGATCCTCTGCTGGGTATGTGGAATTTTAGTTTCTAGATTCTTTGTTACTCAAAGCAAGAATTCCAAGGCTGCTCCTGTCTCCCCAGGGTGACACCACAAATACATACTGTCTCTTTGTTTTGTAACTTTCTCATCTCAAACTGTCCAATTCTCAAGTTTCTTACCTCATCTTTTAGATAAGGTACTCCAATCCTATTCTATTTTTGGTTTTCTTTCATTTTAGGGAAACTACTGTACCTGCTTAGCCCACCATACCAATCACAGCACACATTTTTCCCAGTGCCTTGTAAGACATTCTGTACAATTTAATTGCTTATTTCTGGGAAGGCCTAAAGTTATGCTAAGAGCCTGAGCATAACTCAGCTTGTCTGCTACACTCCTCACTGCTGCTGGCCCCCACTCACCCGCTGCCCCAGTGATGCACCTCTTCAAAGCAATGGCAGGCGCAAGAGGAGACAGCAAGGAGTAAGCAGTGGCAAGGAGACCCCCATGCAGCCCTGCAGTCCCCAGCTATGCTGGGTCATGCCTGCCAGGGTCTGGAGGCCCCAGGGGAAGGCAGCAGGGCAGGAGTTTAAGCCCCCAGCCTGGTCTCTAGAAAAAGGTACTGGGCTGCTGTTAATTGGCCCAGAACAAGCAAACAAGAAACAAGTGAACAAAAGCAATGGAATTCCTTCTCCAGTTTCAAATGGATATGTTTGTGGTGCTGGAGAGCCAAGTAATGCTTTTCCTGGAATAGAGTTTGTTAATAGGAAAATTAAGAATTTTCTCTGTGAGCTTCTAGGTAAAGTGTAACCATTGTGTAGTGAAGTTACAATGAAGAGAGGAGACATACAAATACACAATTATGAATTAATTCAATGAGTCATTCAATGAGCTTTAGTTAAAGCACCCCCACGGTTGTTTTGAAACATGGAATACCAAATACATGTGATGCTGTGGTGGTTTAATTAGAGTGGCTCCTGAGAACAGCTCAAATTAAAATTTCCCCCCACTCTCTACCATAGACCACGTGTATAAAGTGCCTAAGTGTTTCATTGGCCTCAAGCCACATTACCTGGCGTCATTTGCATGCATGAACTAAAAAGCAGTCACTAGCCTGGCCTACACTTAGATGGAAAAACGGTAAGGAAAAGCTTGATGCTGAAGGAAGTAGTTCTGGTGACTCAGTAGCTGATACTCTTCTCTTCTACGTTATCACTGAAACAATTATTCTGGCATGACACCTACTGACAGTACTAATAGAGGAACCATCATCAGATAGCATGTACAACTGAGTTCCTGACACGTGTGGTCATTAAAAGGTCATGGAACAGTTATTCACAGCAAGGTCTAGTCAATTCCATGTACAGATCTGGGAAGGCGTGGATCCCCCTGCCCTCCAGGAGTGTGAATGGCAGTGGGTAGCCGCCTCTCCCAAGCCTGCAGCAGAGGGAGAGCTGGGGCAGGGGGTTGTGGACCTGGATTCATAGCTCTGGCAGCTGTGGGCCCCCTTTGGCAGGGCTTGGGGAGCAGGGGCTATGGGAGAGAGTTGAGGAGCATCAGCAAGGCTGTGGGGGCTGTGGCTGGGCAGTGAGGGACACAAAAAGGGCAGGGAGGCTGTAAGGGTGACTTACATTTTAATCACAGGTTTTGTGGGGTTTAGCAGAGAATTTTGTATTTTTTAGCAGGGAAAACCAGGATCCCTGGTTATGAGACCTGAGAGATGGTGATGCTATAGCTGCAGGCTGGGGTTTGACTAGGAAAAAAGTCATGATAGGGGCTAGACCAGGGGCGGGCAATTATTTTGGGCAGAGGGCTGCTTACCAAGTTATGGCAAGCTGTCGAGTGCCACATGGGTAGCCCCACCTATTGATAGGTGCCCCACCCCCTGGTTGCCATCTTCAGACTAATATCTCAATGCCTTGGGACCAATGTCCTAGGGCCAGCACCGGTGGGGCCCAGAACAGGGTGCAGGGGTCTGTGGAGCTGGGCTGGGCTGCACCAGCAGAGAGAGGGGGGAGCTGGCCTGGCTCCATAGAGCCCAGGCTAGTAGGGACCCTGTACCTCTGCTTTCCTGCTCTGGGCCCTGCTGACACTGGCCCTGGGTCATGGGTGCAGGCCCCCTCCTGCACCTGCTCACTCCCAGTGCCCCCTAGCCCACACCCCTGACACCCTGCTTGCCGACAGGGAAGGAGCTGGTGCTGAGCATGTGGGAAAAACGGCCCCTCCACCACCTCATGCCCGGTGCTTTCAGCTGTAGCCACTCGCAGCCCATGCAGGGCTGTCCTGGGCAGACACAGGCAGCCCTACATGGGCTGGGAGTGGCTGCAGCATGAGGCATCAGCCATGGGGTGGGCGAGGGGCCACTTTTCCTGTGTTCTGCACCAGCTTGTAACCTGCCTCCACTGCTAGCCTGGGCCCCACGCCAACTCCAGGCTTTCCCATCGGCGCTGCGCTGGACCCTCCTGCTTGCTGCACGCAAGCTCCAGGTAGGCAACAGCAGCCAACACTGCCCCGCATGGCAAGCAGAGGGACTGCAGCTGCTTCTGCTGTGGCACAACCCTGATGGGCAAGCCTGGAGCCAGTGCAGGGCCCAGGCTGAAAGCGGGGGTGGGTTACAAACTGGTGCAGAGCACAGGCAATGTGGCCCCTCACCCACCCTATGGCCAGCGCCCCTGCGTGGGGCTGCCAGTGCCTGCTCAGGATAGCCATGCGTGGGCTGCTAGCAGCTACAGCAGGGAGCACCAGCCACAGGGTTGGGGAGGGGCTGTTCTTCCCCTGAGCTCAGCACCAGCTCATTCCCTGCCTTTCCCCACCCCCCTACCTGAGTTTCCCATAGCCACGTGGTCCCAGGCCAGAAGCCCCGGGAGGAGCTCTCCAGGACTTCCCCTGGCTCCTACTGCCCTTGGTTCTTGTCATATTTGACAGGAACCAAGGACAGATACATTTCAATTTTCTAAATTTTTTTAGAGGCCCCATGGGCTGGATAGAATGGCCTTGCAGGCCAATGCGGCCTGTGGGCTGTACTTTGCCCACCCCATGGGCTAGGCATGTATGGGATAAGGGGACATAGGTGTTAACAGACTAGTTTGGAAGGCAACAGGGAATAATGCAGTATTAAGAAACAAGTATCCAGGTCCCTGGGTTACCAAGAATTTGAGGAAGAGAGAATTATTGGATAATGTACAAAAGTTCTGTGTTTTTGGTAGTCTTATTTGTCAAAGTTCTGGAAGCTGATGGAAGTTCTGGATAACTTATTGTTCATTTCCTCTTATTTGATGTAGTTTTGTAATATAATGTAAACTGATGGAAGCATGTTTTAAGTTTCAGTTCTTTTCTTTTTTGTCGGCCGGTAGTTCATGTAGCTGTTTTTGTAATGCAACATAAGCTGGTGGAAGCAGATTTTTAATTTTTGATATATTCACAAAAAAAAAGGGTTCTTATCAGTATGTTTGCCCAGTATGAGCCATGTGTTTTATACTCATGCTCAGTGTTGGCTACATTCAATTAACTTCATAGTTGGTTTCCATGGCTGAGCACACAGGGTGTTTTTACACATGCTGCGGGAGTTGGTGGGGGGTACTGCCACTCTAATTAAAGCACCTGGAGCCACTCTAATTAAAGTGCCCAGAGCATTTAATGTATCAGCGTCCCTGTGCTTCAAAATGGCAGCAGGGAGCTGTTAGCACCACTGTCTCCCAGATAGTGCTACGGGATCATTAAAGCACAATTAACTCTTAAATGGAATGTGAAATATGAATGCAGACAACTCAGTGTCCTAAAATCAAAATTTAACTTTATTAGTACAACAAGTATTATTTTAGCAGTTTCTGTATTCAAAGAGAGAAGAACATTCGGTACAATAACCTCACCCAATCCCAGATGTTTCTTTGCTCAACAGAAAGGACAGCCACTCATTTTCTGGAAGCAAAGGGTATGTCATGGCCTGGGATGGTCCAGACAGGTGTTGAAGGCTGAATTTATGATGATGCTGACAACACCTAACTTTCTTGCTGCCCCCTTTTATGCTTTTCTTCAACTTCACTCCTTCAATGACTCTTTGCTTTTGGATTGATCTCTCTGTGGTCAGCATACTGTCCATCTTTTATCCTGTCAGCATATGCCTTTGTTTAACAGCCCACCTCTTAATTTGACCTTTTTCCGGTGTCTTTCTTTGGGCATTGTCCATTGGTCTCCTTTATCGATTTTCATTAACATATGCAATCCTTTCATCCCTCTGATTCAGCTAGTTAGTACCAAATTCAGTTAATTTGAGCTAGTAAAAAGGCCATTGCTAAAAGAACTTCTCACAGTGATAAAAAAAGAAAAGATGTAATATGATGAACAGTATGAGCTCTACAAAAACAACTCAAGGGTCAACTAATAAAAAATAAGTTAATAAGGCTATACTAACTTAAGTAATGATTAAATAAGGTTAAATATAAACAATACTGTAATTCACCACTCTATAAGCAGGTGCAACTTTAAAGCATAAAATATGACAAGCTACCCTAACACCATTTATCTAAAGCTCATTGAAAACGCTTTAGTTAAAGCACCCCTGCTGCCACTTTGAAGCTCGGGGATGCTGATACATGAGACGTGGAGGCTGGCTGGAGTGTTGTTATTAGACAACAGTAGACTCAATTAATCTAATTGGCTCTGATGTGCTATACTGCTTCTGGCAGCAGTGTCATGATAGCCAATGTATTTAATGAGGTTTTCCTGTATGCAGATATAATAGAAGAGGCTTTTTTCCCATGCTGATTGGGCTGGGGAGGGGGAAACAACATCTTATATTTGAGTAAATATAGTATTTGTTTGTTCTTGATTTGGGAATGTATTCATGTATAGACAGAGAAAGGAAGCAGCACTACTCTGTGGTACTTAAGAAATATGCAGGGGGGGCAATCAAAACAGATGTAGAGAAAAAACAGGCATTAAAGAAACAAGCCTGTTTTTGTCATTGACTCTATATCCTTGGTCATTTCATCTCATTGTTTTACTTTATTCATCTGTAAAATTCACCTAACTAATAAGGGTAATTGAAGATTATTGTTCATATAGCGTATACATGGCAGTATTATTATTGTTGTGCTAATACTCAAGATGAGTGTAGATTTGCACACTTGTAAATTTAAAGGTAGTGCAGTAAGTGTTAAGAGTACTTAAAAATAAATCTCTTGGTGTGAGTGTCAGCATTTGTAAAATACCTTCAACTGTTGATCTGATCCTGCTTGGACATTTTAGGTGCTACTATAATAAAGCATAAAACCAGAGGTGGTTACTTCACTCTGTATTGTGAAGTAAAAACTGATTTGAGATACCTCATCACTACTACTGCTAGACCTGAGCAGAGAAAATGAAATCAGGGGCTGGCATAAATGGACTGATTATCACAGACAGGACTTACCTATCACTGAGGGCATCTATGTGTGTAGTTACCATGATACAAACTCCAGCACAGTTTGTGCCAGAGTTTATTGCTCCTGGGCATGTTGTTTGCATGTGTGCCCAGGCCCAAAACATGTTGAGCCAGGTCGGAGCAGCCCTGACTGGCAGGGGTTCCGCAGGGGTCAGCCTGCCAGTCCAGGGCTGCTCCAGCCCAGCTCAACATACTACTGAGGGGCTGGCTGGGGCACTAGCCAGCAGGCAGTCCCCACGCTGACATACCCTCATGCCCCAGCCAGCATCTACATGTGCATTGCAGCACACTAAATAGCAAGTACTAACAAAGTTACTTTACAAGTACTAACCTATAGCGGCATTTATTAGTTTAATGCAGCATAATAAAATTGCACATGTAGACGGTGAGACTTTACCGCAGAGCTAGTTACACAACTCCTCAGTAAATGCCAGGTGTAGAGGCACCCACTGGAACATATCTAGATAGATGTTGATGTGCCACCTTGTGGCCAAATTTAATAAATTTCTATGATCGGCAAAAATTGAGAGGTGATAGAGATACACAAAGTATTGTAATAACCTCTGGGATAAGAAGACTTTGGATTTTTTGATTTTCATTTGAACAGAAGGAATACTGGGGATCGTGAAAGATAGCAGCAGGCAGGATTTACTAAGTGGACCTTAAACTTAGGAATAAAAGGGAAGTCTTCACTATCTCAAATATTCTGGCAGATAATGGAGTACTAGAAGATAGAACACCTTTGAAACTATATTTAAAATAAATGCATTAATATCCTGAAGAGAGATATGCCAAGCCATTTTCTGCACTTGCACAGAAAATAAGCACTAAGAACTAGAGATATTACTAAAGGCTGTCTGTTATGATATTGGGGCATAAAATGAATCCTTATGAGGTAACTTTCCTAATAAGAGTATCAGTATATATTGGTAATTTATGTAGCTGAGATAGATGAAGAAAAAAAGGTGGAATGATAGAGAATTATCTATAGTTCCAGGAAGCTAAAATCCTACGATGAGAATAGTGACAAAATTCCTTAGTTCAGGGTACAAGGAAATGAAAAAGTAAAGACTATATATTAAGTTGGTCTAATAAAAGGTGTCATTTTGGAACCAACAGTTCTAGTTTTTTGTATGTCTTTTTGTCTCATACCAACACAGCTACCAAGTACACCCTTAAGACCAAATACTGATCTTCACCTTTTACAAGACTCAAAAAGAAGTTTAAAAGATCTTCGACCTTCTCTACACTACCAACTGTGACAAATGTATTTAGCTGTATAGTGGCTTGGAAGTTATCCTGGATTTTTTTCTCAGAGGAACTGAGAAATGAGATAAGGACCTTGAAACAAGATAAGAAAAGTAGTTTGTGCAGTGAGTGAAATATCATCACAGTTAAGAACTGTTTGAGAGTCAGAAAAGTTACACGGGTGTTAGATTTCAAGAAACCTAGATCTCTTCATCCCTCAGGACTCTCTAAGAACCAGCAGAAGTATTCATCATTACTGCCAATGTGGGAGAACACTAGATAATCTTAGAAACAATGTAATTAGTATGCAGCATAATTATTGTTCTTCTGAAATGAAAAAAGGCAAGGAGTTCGAGGTAGTACTTAGATTTCATGAGAGCCTGGCAAAATATAAACAAGCACACCAAGGAGTTAAAAAAGTTTAATGATAAATGTTAATGTTGAAGTTTGGCCATTAGATGGCAGAGTTTGGTATGGAGTGTCCACACTTACTTGTAACTAATTGTTTGTTGTATTTTGAGGTTATGGTAATGCCAGGAATCAGAGCAACCTGAATTCTGAGTTTGTTGTTTGGTTTTCCTTAAACTGGTAACTACAGCAGACATGTGCCATTTACACCACAAAATAAGTAGATCTGCAACTCAATAATTTATCCTTTCAGAGTAGTTCAAGCACATCTTCTAAATTATAGCTACACTCACCCCTGTGAGGGATGAGGGGAGTGCCCATGTACACATGTATAATAGATATAAACACATAAAATGCAACTTATAACTTCTTAACAGATTCGAACACAGCTAAAATGATAATAGTCCCTCAGAGTAAGAGACCTGATGCGGTCCTGACCTAGGAGACAGAAGAGGAAATACTAGAAGGCAGGCACTAGAGGCAGAAACTCTGTATGGACTGCTACAAAGACTCAAGGACATGGTCCATGGAAGAGATGGCAATAAAAATAACTAGCGATAATATACTTTTGTACGGAAAAATTCAATCCCAAACAGATGATATCCAAAAACCCCAAAGTATTGAGTATATAATAACAAGTGTAATGAGAACAGCTCAAAAATGTCCAATAATAGGAATTATTTTAAGCCAGTACATCTTCATTACAGCCAGTACTTACTTGAATAACAAAAAGGTCAATAGCATGTCCCACTCATTGACAGGCTTCTGTGGGGTAGGAGGACCAGGAGGTGGTAGGAAGCTTTTCCCTATCACCCCGTGGCTGGAAAGAATGTCTTTGTGGGAGTTTTGTAGAGCTCCAGCTCAGTAGTTATAGCATGCCAAAAATAACATCTGCCAGAGCCCTCAGTGAATTTTCATCACAAACACTTTGGTGATCAAATCAGGTAATTAATATTAATATTTAACAATTCTTACCAATCACTTAGAGAAACCTGAATGCTACTATCTGAAAAAAAATCCTTTATTCCTCTTTCATGTCAGACCATTTACAGCACAGCCTTCAGACTCTCTTAATAAACAGCTGACAGCAGGTGGATGTGAGGTGTAAATTGATAAAATTCACAGCTGTAAAATTATGGTGGTTGCCAGCCTTATACATGACTTGCACCCCAGAGAGATCCCCACAACTCCAGTTATGCTACACTCTGAGTTCTTCATGCTACGGTCTGAGATTTTTCCAAAGTGTAGCAAGGGATAGTGACAAATTCTCTTCCATTGATGAGCTGATGTTAGGATGGGGTGGGCAATATATGGCTAACAGGCCAAATCTGGCTTGCCAGGCACTGTCATCCAGCCCATGGTGCCCCCCAGAGAATTGCATCCTGCCCAGCCCTCCTGCCCATGAGGTTGGGAACAAGGCACCCACATGTACAACCCCGCAACACACCCTATTGGGCCTCGCTCCCACCCCCTTGGGTGAAAGGACTCTGCCCAGCCAGCAGCATCCAGGTGTGATTCCTGCTGCAGCTGGAACCTGCTTGCTCCTGGCAGCACGTGAAGGGGTTGGAGTTGCAGTGGGGCAGAAGCGGGAGCACAGCATAGAGCCTGCACCCAGAGGGGCAGCAGGAGCGCAGAGCTCATCTGGGCAGGGTATGGGTAGAGGTGTGAGAGTGGGGAGTGTAGGGATCCTGCACACGTTCCCCCCCATGGTGTGCAGCCCCCACTGCCGGCAGCAGTAGCAGGCAGGGAGGTCAGAGTGCTTGTACCCAGTGCAGGTGCCCAATGGGGCATGGCTTCGGCCAGCGCTGTGCAGGTTGTGGGGAGCACAACTTGCCTAGCTGCCTCTATTGTTGGAGGTCTATGCCATGAACCTGAAGCTCCAGCACTCACAGTGTGGGAAGCCCCTCACTGGAGCCTGCTGCCTCCCCCATGCCCTGCTGCACAGGTCCCCACACTCCGCTGGGAGAGGAGGAAGCCCCACTCCCTGCTTCCCCATGGAGTCCAGTGTGGCGTTGCTCTGCTGCGAGAGCGGAGCTGCAGGTATGCAACACAGAGCTTCTGTAATAGAGGCTGCCAGCAGCTGGGGCTGTATACCATGGGAGGAGTGTGTGGGCACCCCTACACTTCCCATCCTCCCTCACACCCCACAAAGCCACAACCCCCATCAACTTATCTATATACCCCCACATACCGTATGCCCCCCAACACAGCCACACCCTCTCACAACCCTCCCCACACCCCACCATATGCACACATACTTCCCACACCCCACCATACATACAATATAAAAGTGTGACACTTTATTTTTGAGTTATTATGCAATCCCTTCTATATACAGTACACAATCACAAGTCATAACAAATATTTTTTGTGATAAAATTTAAATATATTATAGCAGGTGTTTGATTTCTGGTGTATGATTTCATTTTTTTCTGGTTCTAAGATGGAACCCCCCTGCCAAATGAGTATTAAGAGGGGAGGCAGGAAAGGCAAAGGACTTCCAGTGGCAAAGGTCAGGGATTAGGGGGTAGGACTTCTAGTCCTAATGTGGCAACCAGGGGGTGAGGCAACTGTCAGGGAACGGGGCTATTTATGAGGCCTTGAACAGCTCACCAAAGCTTGGTAAGTGGTCTTCCACCTGAAATAATTGTCCACCCCTGTGTTAGGAGCTGTTACCTTCCAAAATCTTCCATGCCATTTTGCCCTTGCTCCAGCTACATAGCAGTAAGATTTATTTACTATTTATTTTGATTAATTATATAAAAAGATGTCACCCTTAGCATAATTGGTTTAACTACTTTATTCAAACATATAATAGCAAATCTAAACCTCTTGTGAATATCTAATTTCCTATTTCACCTGATTAAATATCCCCATTTTTGCACACGGTTAAATGAGACAATATTTGAGCCTTGCAGAATGTCTGTTGGGGATATCATAACTTTCTAATATGTTGCAAATCCTAGTTTTTCTCTGAGACTTTTGGGGCTTTGATAGACCAAGGCAGAAGTTAAAGTGCTTGGAGAATGCCCTGAGCTATATATAACAAGAGAACTGTACTTCTTGAGTGCCTCTGGCAATCTCAGCTGTGACTTTCTAGTTTGGGAGGAGAGACTATCTCTCATGAAATTTAGTAATAGATCATTTAGGGGTTTAAAGTTAAAACTAGTATACAGCAACTTAAAATTCAGGTCTTGAATGTCTAGCAGTGAGTAATTTTGATGTGAAGTTCCACCACTGCATTCTTTTAAGTAGCTTAAAGTTGCACCATAACAAATGTCTGATTCTGACACGAAGACAGCATTGGAAAGAAACACAGTTGCTTTATGAAATGCTGAAAAAGTACTTCTTAGTTATATTTGCCTAGCCTTAACAGCAGCCTCAGGCCAAAGCAGAATTTAAATTAGTCATATCCAACCTTTTGCAGGCATGCCAAAGTCAAGTCCTGACCCACTTCCTGAGTGCTTCTCTCATCCTTGCCCCTAGGAGGCGCATCCAGTAGAGATTTGCCCTGGAATGGAGGGGTAGGTGGTGCTTGAGCTTCCAACCATGTGGAATAGATGAAGGTCAGGACACTGCTGTGAGAAGAGGTTTCAGGTGTTACTTCTGAGAGCCAAGTTTAACCTCCCTTGGTCCTGCAACTGCCACAGTTTTTTATGGCAAGTGAGTATCTAAAGTCCTGAATCTGGCAATGGTCAGGGAAAGGTTAATCTAGCTTTTTGTGGTGACACTTGACACCTCTTCTTGCAGCAGTGATATGCCCCTGCTCCACATACCCAGAGGCTCTAGTCCTTCTGCCTCGATTCTGGTGCCTCCTTTTATTGAACACTGGGAGCTCACACACCACACATACCAGCCACCCATGACACTTGTAGCCTACATGCTAGGGGTTGGTGACCCCTGATTTAAATTATGAACGATGGCCTCACAATGCCTATGTCAGTGATACTCACCTGGGGTGTACCCTTGAGATCCCTTCAGGGGTTCTGTAGGATGCTACGCAATGTTATCATTGTTAGGTTGCAAAAATGATTCACAAGATAAACCCAAAGTGATTTCAAATAAGAATCCATAGTATTAAAAAAAATGTTGACCTGTTGTGGTTTTTCTGAGTTCTTTGCAATGGACAAATTGCTGTACCTTTTTTCCATGGTCAAAAAATGAGTGAAAACGGAGAGCTGGCATTTTCCTAAGGGTGCCTTGAATCTAAGGTGGGGTGCCTTGATTCTGAAAAGGTTGAGAACCACTGGATTATGCCAGGGTCAGCCAACCTTCCCACGCTCTTGAAGACATCGGGGCACTTGTTCCATTACCATGGTAGGATTAATTGGACATTCAGCTGGGTGCCATCGTATGAGATCTACATGCAGTTTTGGATATTTTGTTACCAGAAACATGCTGATAAATTAGAAATGTGAAGAAAAGCAAGAAAAGACAATTAAGGTGCTGAAAGAATAGTTTTTGAGGAAACCTGAGAAGTTAAATAGCTTGGTTTAAAAAGGTACAGAAAATTTAAAAGTTTCTGAGGGATGTAACTGTTAGCAAGGGAGAAAAAACACTGAGTTATACCTCCTTTCTATAACCTTGGATTATAGCAGATGACTGTTCATCTCAGCTATCAGTTCATTGTCATTTGTCAGTGACACAAGGTTTTTCTTTTCTTTCAGGTACTTTGACATACCAGACAGAAACTGTGCTGCTCAAGAAAATCAGTTACCTTCAGTATCGTATCCGGGATCATACCCAAATTCCCAGTTTTCTCAAACTCTCCCAGCAATTTCACTATCTGTTGCCTCAATACCAGAAATGCTCAAAAAGGTAAGGGCAAATCAAAAACATTCTCTCAGAAGAGGTTGCCAGTTTTGAAAAAAATATGTAACATTTAATGAAATCTTAAAGTACT
Source organism: Caiman crocodilus (assembly GCA_030014935.1). Lineage (NCBI taxonomy): Eukaryota > Metazoa > Chordata > Crocodylia > Alligatoridae > Caiman > Caiman crocodilus. Next base: position 81,873,886 of record JAGPOW010003642.1, read on the forward strand.
TTAAGAAAAAGTACTGTTTTTTCACATTATTGTAAAAGACTTATGAACCCTTCAAATTTAGCAAATGAACATTATAAACTGAAACAATCTAGAGAGATAAATAATTAATACTATTTCAATTGTGTGTCAGCAGTGTGAAATGGCTTAAGGCAATCTTCCACAAAGATACGCAGACCATATGTCTGTTTTTCCATTTTAGATTTTATTTCCATAAAATATGTATGAGTCAGTAAATAATGTTGATACAGTCAACTGACATACTCTTCTATACTTACTTTAATTACTAGTATGCAGTGTTTCCTGTATAAAGTTTTCCAAAGAGGAAGAGTTGTCAGCAAAATTGTTTTTTCATTTTCTCCAGTAGTGTTACTCATCTGTTTGACATAGGTATTGTTCTATGCCAGCAAGCTCAGGGAAAAAATACTAATTATTTCTGTAATGACTGTGAGAACTATGTGTCAGCTAAGGTTGAGTAATATCTTTCCTGCCATAATTTATATTAAAAGCATTTTGCTCAATGATCAAACTAACTTTCCCATAAGCAGAAATAAACAATGGGTGGGTGACTGAAGAAAAAATATTCAAGATAGAGGGCTAGTATTTACTATCTGAATATATTAGATTGTAGGACTAGAAGAGACCGCTGAAGTAATCTAGTCTGACTTCTCTTGTAACCCAAGCCAGTAAACTTCTCCAAATGATTTCTATAGGAGATCTGCAACTTCCGTTTAAGCCAAAGCCTTTTAAAAAGACATTGAGTCTTAGCTTTGAAGATTCAAACTACTTCTGAAGAGCAGTTTTAATACATAACTAATATTTACATTCCAATCAAAACCTGAGGTCAGCTACCCATTAAGTAGCTCTCCCACTTTTTGCTTTCCTATTATTGTTGGCAAAACCAAGGACTGAATGTATCAAAAACAAGCAATAGTTTGCTGCTTGCTTCTTCCTGAACCTTAAGGTAAACATACATATTCTTAATATACAATTCAACACTGTCACAAATTAACCCCAAAAGAAAGAATGATTTTGGGGTTCAGTGTGTCTCATGCAGAGATTTTGATCTTATTCTTGATTTAGCAAACCTCATGTTTGGTCTCTTTCAAAAGCTAATAAATATATTTATTTGTATCACCTTTGCTGAATTATGTTATACTGTGTGTATGCATCTCTGCTATATATATGTCTTAAGAACTGTGGTATGCAGGCTGGATGAAAAGAGGGAAGGCAAAACTATTAGGTATCACTGGCCTATTGTGTTACAAGGTCAAGAGCATTTACCCATCCCAGACACATGGCAGAAAGGGTTCTTGTTAAATTGGGCATCCAAAATACAGAGATTATCAATCTGCCAGTAAGGAGAAACATCTGCCTCACAATAACAAGTATATTTTGAGAAGCTGGGCCACAAACTTGGGAAATTTCAGATTCCAGGGAGGAGTGAAGTTTCTGGAGGATTCTCAGACTCCTCAGCAAATAGAACAATACTGGTGGGGGGCTGTTTGAAAGTACTTAGGAGCTCTCTGTTAGGTGGGGGGAGCGGTCTTTGGATTTTCTTACATCTTCAGGTAAATCTAGGTCCCCTCTTAGAGGCCAGGTAGGGTCAGCAGATAGGCTGATCTCTGGAAATACTGATAAGACTTGATGAAGGACTGTGGCATAGCCAGATGAATAGAGTAAGAAATTGTATCTATTATTTTTCATTCTGTCTCCAAACGATATGGTCAATTTTTCTTGTACAATTCTTTTTTACTACATAAATTGTTTTATCAATTGCCTGTGATAAAGCATGATATCAGAGCAGGTGATATTCCAGCATGCCTCTTTTATGGAGAGAGGGGACATACATTTTTCATGACCCAAGGGGAAAGCAGCTGGAGCTGGCAAAGATTTCCCTGCTGAAGCTGTGCAGTCTAACATAAGGGCAGTTATGTTAACACAAAGAGTTGAGCCTTGCTGGGTCCAGAGTCATCCCACAGACAAACCTTAGCTCAGGGGTGGGCAATTATTTCAGCTGGCAGACCACTTAACAAGTTTTGGTGAGCTGTCGAGGGCTGCAAATGTAAAATCTTTTAGAAAATATTTTAACAAATTCTAGATAAAAAACAAATCTTGTACTAAAACTCAATTATCTATAACGTTTTAATTTTATTTCAGAAAATAATTTTGTCCTGATTTGCACAATAGCTCAAAATAAAATCTTACTTTTGTATATTGTGGGGGGGATGTTTGTGTGAGGCAGTGGGGGGAATGTATGTGGGCATGCAGGAGGATGTGGGTCTGTGTGTGTGGTGGTGGGGGATGCCCACATGCTAGGTCCCAGGAACTGGCCCAAGGTGGGGGGAGAGGGAGCAGGGGGCACGTGCAGCAGAGCTCATCCAGTCAGTGCAGTGCAGGTATAAGTGCAAGTGCAGATTCATTTTTCACTTCCTTTCCTTTTTCCTGTTCTTGTGACAAGGTATTTAGCAGAATTTGCAGATTCACTGGAATCTGACAGGCTGCACTGTGAGTGCATCTGCTATGGTGTCAAACTTGCAACCTTTAGGATGTCAACAGTGCACATTAGTACCTGCACCACCTCAATCCAAATCTTTACTGAAAATGAGCAAATTAGCTATTCACTAACTTTACTCCCACTCATACCACCAGACTCTAGGCTAGCAAAAAGCTTGGTGTTGGATGAACCTGTGCAAACATAAAAGTGCTTTTATCATCTCATTTTATGTTGTTGGCATAACCGTACTGAGAGGAAAAACTGCTATTGGCATATCCTGTATCTACATTAAGGCCTTATAGCTAAGGGGGCTGTAATGGTAGCAGCAGAGGCTCTGTAATATAGACAGATCCTTGGTCTTTCACAGTCCATGTGCAGATTCTGTTCACTCTGAAGAAAGATTGCAAATAAATCATAAATTTCAGAAGAAATTCATCACAAGAACTCCAGCTAACACACTTCACTTTAATTAGCTTTTTCTAGCTAATTGAAATAGAAAAGAGCCTTTTTTTTTGTAAATCATGTTTTCTTCAGTCTTAACCACCATCCCTTCTAATGCTGCCTCTACCCTTTGTGTGCAGGTGTGACTGGCCAGGTCTAAGACACTACAAAGGCTGTCTACAGTATAAAGTTTTGCTGGCCCAACTGTGTCACAGTCTCTTGCTGACATAACTTTGCTAGCTAACCCCCTGATATGCTAACAGAATAGGACTTTTGCAGCTTGGTTTAGGGAGGTGACATATCCTCACCCTAAGCAGGTGGATGACATGCTGCATCTGTGGTAAGGAGCTTTGCTGACATCATAGATGCATCAGCATAACATCATAGCTGTGTCAGCATAGCTGCAAAGTCTGTGTAGCATAGAGAGAGCCTTAGTAATTTTTCAGATACAGCCATCTGCGCAAAGGTTTTTAGAGATTCTGCATCTAGATAAGAGTTCTCACACCTACCCGCTAAATGGAGAGAGTTGGGTGGAGCATTTCCAGCACTTAAACTGGGTGTGACTACAGAAACTAATCTATTCTGATTCCTTTTCAAATAACTGGAATGAGGTATCAGTGCATTTGATTGCTACCTTTGCTGTGTTACTGAGCCTACAATTGGTACAGCTCACTTCCTTTGTCAAGATGATAACCATACAGTGTCTGGGATGGTCTCGCCTTGGGCACTGTCTTCTGTTTCCTCAAATTGATTTCTCTCTTGCTCAGAGTAAGACAAAGGAAGACAATCACCTCAACTATATTTGTCCAACATTTTGTCTCACTGCATAATCATCTTTTGTTTTCCATAACATTAAAACAAAAATGCAGTGAAGAACCCACACCACTTTATTTTGCTTCAAGCTGTGGGGACTTTAAGCATTTTATACTCTCTTGTTAGAAACTTCCAGTGCCAGAGCTAAGTGAGAGAGGAACTGGGACTGGTTCTCAAATCTAACAGATTGCACAATTCCACGTTGCAGAAAATAGAAAGAAGCTCTTTGAATGAGCTTCTGACTCAGAGAAAGTCAGTCTCCACACCTTTCAGTAGGTGAGAAATTTCAGTGACAAATCCACCTTCCTGATCCTTCAAGGGATTGAGTGGATTAGTCTTTCTTAGCAACCACAACCGAAGAAAGCTTCTAAAATCATTTGAAGCACTCCACACCAGCATCCTCACACTCTTTAAGTTGTGGATCTGGTGGCTTTCCCAGTGGTCCACATTTTAGGATTGAGAGGAGGAAGGGTCATTCTCTAACGTGGAATTAAGAAATCTGAGCCTAAGCCTTACTAAAAGGGTCTCAGACGAGGACTGGAGCATTCTCTGGCATATATTTTCACACCCTGGGACACATCTACACAAGACACCAACTGCGCAGTAGCCGAATAATACCATGCAATAGCGCATTACAGCACAGACAGTGCTAATAAACTATGGCACAGTATTATTAGGCTACTGCGCAGTAGCGTCACCTAAAAAGAGTTTGCTAGCACTACTGCATAACAGTGTCTCATGTAGACATGTCCCTTGAAGTTTTAAATGTAGCTCCAGGAAATCACCAAGCTGCTTTATTGCTAAATCCTGGGAGAAATAAGGCTGCAACTATTGTACTCAAAGGAGATGGGCATTTCTGCAAGCCTGCTTTGAACCTAAAGAGCTACCTGGGTAGGGAAAATGAATCAGTTACTAACACTATTTGCTTTTGATCTGCTGTTGGCAGTGAAATATGCCTTGTATTGGCTGAATTTCCAACTTGGTCCTATGCCAAGCATCACATTTACAAGAGAAGGATTTTTGTTCCACTCTCAACATGGTAAAAGAAAAAACTACCAGTGCTGTAGCTCAGCCTTTTCTGCCTCAGTTTAACTGGATAAATTTGAATGTGAGTGAATAATTGAGTCTTTCACAACAGGGAGTACCCAATATGGCTTTAGGCTCTGCCACTACCATAGTTTACATCTCACTTCCAACACTCCCACCACATCATCTATTTTTTTCCATGATCCTTCTGGGTGTGGTCCTTAACATAAAGACACTCCAAACCTTCCAGCCCTCTTTCACACAGTCATTAAATCCTGGTGCCTCCAGCATCCATATACACATTCTTGCAGACTCTAAAACAGTGGTTCTCAACCTTTTTAGATTCAAGGAACCTCTTGTTAGAGTCAGGGTACCCCTTGGAAAGTTCCAGCTCTTAATTTTCACTCATTTTTTTACTATAAGAAAGTAATAGAGCAATTCTTCTGTTGCAAAGAGCTTAAAAGGAATATAACCGGTCAGAATGTTTTTAATGCTACGAATTCCTATTTGGAAGCTCTGGCTGTCATTGCTGCAAGAAGCCAGGGCCCTGTATGCATGCCCCTGACCAGTATGTGCAGGCTACAGATCATGACTCTGGAGCAAGCTGCCACAGTCCCATATTCCCAGCAGCTCCAAAGCAGCCCACCGCGCTGCTCTGCTGCGCGCATTGCTGGTGCAGCTGAGGCCTCCATGGAGACTGGCACAAGCCATGCAGGCAAGAGCAGCTGGGAAATGGAGTCCCCAGCTGACCAGATCCAGCTCCTAGGCCAGATGTTCCCCATCCCTGCAGTAGAGTCTTTCATCCACAATGCAATCTTTCTGATCAAAACAAAGTTTCCTTTATATTACCCAGCAGACTTATGTCCTAGTCACATGGAGCAATTGCACGACACCCCCAACCCTGAGTCATTCTGCTTTCATAGAGAAGAGAGCTAAACCTGGCCCAGGTGAGGCTGAATTTCAACACCTATAGAGGGCCAACTAGTTTCCCATTAGCAAGCTCCTACCATAACTGTGTGGGTTGTGGGAATGGAAAGATAGGGGAGAGTGTATGAAACTAAATGACATAAGATGTAAGTCATACAGAGGGTCTTTGGCAAGAATTGAAATAAGCAACACAATCAACAACACAAGAGTTTAGCTGAACACTATTCTGTTGGTTTGCAATGTTTTAATAAATTAATTCCTTCCTTACTGTTGTTAATACTTTGCAAATATCTTTTTTTAATTCTTAATTATTTAATCGGTATTTTAAAATACAGTACAAAAATCAGAAAAACATATGCATCAACTGTACATGTAAAACCAAACTATGTCACAAACAATAAGTAATATAAAGAAAAAGGAAAAAAAGGAGCGGGGGAGAAGAAGGGATGGAAGAGGAAAAGAGAAGTGTTCAATAAGCAACAACCTAGCTACCAAAACATTCAAGACTTCCTTCTGAAGTGCAAACTTTTTGAAACAGTGCAGCCTGCTAAACATGGCTTTATCCATAGATATCAGTTGCACTATCTCATTGTACCAGATTTCAGTCTTTGGAGATGTCCTGCTTTCCCAGTGCAATCCAGTGTGTTATTAATAAGACCTGCTTTGAGAGTGCAGTTTGAGGGGGGATTGAATTTTAATTCCTTGGGGATGTACCCAAGAATACACATATTTGCAAAGGTACCAGTGCTCTGTTCAAAATCATGCTAACTCTGGTTATAATTTATTTTCAAAAAGGTAATAGAGTATGACAAAAACAGGTGACAAGATCACATCTCCAACATGTATCTGCTGGCAATATATTCCTTTATTTTTTAATTTAGAGAGAGCTCAGTGCAGATGAAAATTATCTTTTGTTGTATAAGACAAAGTCTAAGATCAGTTGTCAATGTTTGAAGGTTGTGGATTGCAGATTTCCACTGGGATTCTTTCATTTGGATACCTAGGTTTCCATTCCATTTCAGTCTTAAATACTCTGTACCAGATCTGTTATGCAACATTATATTTTCATAGGGTAATGGAGCAGGATGGGGAAGAGAAACAGGTTTCAAGACCAAAAAAACTTTCCAAAATGAGAAATTGGACATGGTGCTTTATTCAAATGCCTTTTTAGCACAATTTGTTTCTTACGATAGGACCATCATGGTGGGATTTGAGGGAAAGAGTGATTTTAAGCACTGTTAAAACTTCAGTCTTTTTTTTACTTGATAATCATGAAAAATAAACATTTTGATTTAATTCCCTAAAGGAGGGCTACACAACTTGCAGGGGTTAATTTGCGTACCATGGGCTCCTGCCTGGGCACCACCCACCCACTGCTCTGGTTGCTGCTGCTACTGCAAGGTCTCCAGGGTCTCCCTCCCTCCTCTGGCTTTCATTTCCTGTCCTCCACCTGGGGGAGGATAGGATGGCCCCACACAGGCCAGTGAGCTCAAAGTGGGGAGCATCTGCATGGTGTGGCATGAGGTGGCACATGGGCATAGCACAGCAGGGGATGCTCACATTGTGGATTGCCAGGAGGGAAGCCACAGGCCAAATGCGGGGGGCACGGACCACACTTGCACTTACACCTGCACTGCACTGACTGGATGAGCTCTGCTGCATGTGCCCTCCACCTTGGGCCAGTTCCTGGGACCTAGCATGTGGGCATCCTCTCTGCCACATACCCACACCATCCTGCATGCCCACACACATCCCCCCCTACTGCCTCACACACACATCCCCATCACGATATACAAGAGTAAGATTTTATTTTGAGCTATTATGCAAGTCAGAACAAAATTGTTTTCTGAAATAAAATTAAAATATGTTATAAATATTTGATTTTTATTATATGATTTATTTTGTATCTAGAATTTGTTAAAATATTTTCTAGAAGATTTTATATTTGCAGCCCTCGATAGCTCACCAAAATTTGTTAAGTGGCCTGCCAGCTGAAATAATTGCCCACCCCTGAGCTAAGGTTTTTCTATGGGATAACTCTGGACCCAGCAAGGCTCAACTCCATCCACCCTTAGGTTGGCGGGGGGGGAGTGGGGAGGTGCCAGTGGGGCAATTGGGGGCTATACAGCCCCTGATCACTCCAAAGTTGAACAGCCCTGCCCTAAATCATTACAATAGGCTGGAGAGGTAAAAAAAAAAGCACCTCATTTTGGTCCTACTGATATGGACAGGACTTTTTTCATAGCTGAGAAAGGATTTATAATACACTTGGTAAATATTTGATTTGTTCAGTCACTTCTTAAAAGCTTAACATTTTTATTAGATGCTTAGCATTAAGTCATGCCATGTTTGGCAGCTGTCTGCAGTGCTTAACATTTAGATGTCATAGCAGAATTATTCAATCAATACTCAAACATATAATTAATAATCTTCATTTCAAAATTGCTATATAAAGTGAAAGTAATATTAAAATCCTCAAAAAGAATGCAGAGCTGGGAGTATAAACTGTTTCAACACTAGGCAGTTTAAAACACTGCAAGTGGACTTCAGTGGACTTCTCTCTGAAACAATTCTGCCAGCAGAAGTCAAGGAGTTACTCAAGTCCATGGTATTTAATATTACCAACACTGTACATAAAACTCAAAAGCAGACCTCACTTGAAATAGTGTTCTGTAACCTTAGCATTATTGAAGTCAGTGGGTGCACTGTAGCTGATTTAAATGGAATCAGGATTTTACCCTTTGGATTACATGAGTTTTGGGAGACAGATTGAAGAGTTCACCTTGCGATAAGAAGCTTCTTGTACCACACTCTGTGCTGTGATGAAAGGGGCTCTGTTGGGCCCACCACTGTATCTAATGGTAAGATCTGTTACAGGACTACTCTGGAAAAAGTAACAGGAATACCTTGTGTGTGCTGTCACCTCTGTACTTGATATGGACCAGGACATAGAGGACTGGATGTGCAAAGGTTCACATGGGTGTCTACATTTAAGAAGTGTGCGGAAAAGGAACAGTGCTACAAAAGAGAACTTAGAAAGGGGAATGAGTTGCATGGTTAGAGATCAGGCAAGGGTATAGAGCGCTTGTGTTCCAAGTGGAGAGATGGATCACCCATACTATGGCTGACAGGCAGTAGGAATGAACACAAATGCTGTGTGATGTATATCCAGTAATAACAAAGAAAAACATTAAACATATATTAATTCACGAGCAGGGGCAAGGAGTAACACACAGTTCATTTTGGAATCCATGGCAGAAACAGCAATCAACAGATGAAGCAAATTAGACTTCAGTGGACATATCTACACAAGATGTTTCTGCAGAGCTGACCAATTAGTTCTGCAGTAAACATCTTGGCAGCTACATGTGCAGCCTTATTAGCCCGTAAGAAACTAACACACTCTACAGCAGGTATTACTGTGCAGTAATATCCTCCTGCAGAGTTATTTTGTGCATGTGTAGATGCTGACCCGTCTGGCTCGGGCACAAGGGTACTTCAGTGCAGGGGCTGCCTGCCAGCTAGCCTTACACTGAAGCACACTTATGCCCCAGCTATGCCCCCTGCAGCACATTGGGCCACGCTGGAGCAGCCCCAGACTGGCAGGCTGATTCCCTGAGTTCCCTGCCAGCCAGGGCAGCTCTGACGTAACTCAGCGTGCATTGGTCCTGGGCCCATGTTTCTCAGCCTCTTGTGGGCTCAAATCAAGCATAGTCTATGCTACTGGGCAAGGAAAACACTGTGACCACAGAGGTGGTCTTCCTAGTCAAACCAGAGAACACCACTCTCCTGGCACAGGGATAGTACCTGCTAAGGTAATGTATAGTAAACCTCCCACTTAGATGCTGGAGTGGAAAGGTCTTGGCTTTAAGCCCACTTTATGAAAATGGGATACTCCTCCCTGGCTTACCCCTGAGGCCTTGCAGCGGAGGGGAAGGAAAACTTGGGGGCATCTGAACCCCAAGCCTCCGGGCTTGGGCCTGCAAGTAGGATGCCTGCCAAAGGTTTTGGAAACATCTGAAGCCCCAGGTTGTGGTGGAGGATGTTTGCCGGTAGTAGGGCCACTTATGGTTCTGGCCTGACTCTTGGATTTGGAATTTTTTGGAGCTAATTTGGCTTGGAATACAGAAAATTTAATTAAAAGAAACCATGATACCCAGGAGCAATAAACTATATGTACCTGAATATATTACTGTGCATTAATATACATGTGCAGATATGCCCAGTATATGATACTACCTGGGAGGAAGGATCCATAGATGTTCCAGCTTTTCACATTAAAAAAAGGAAGAAAAAGAAAACAGCATTAAGTGAAGAAGACCAAGTTAAATTTTAAAGATTTTTTTCAGTTTTAATAACCTAAGATACTGTCATTTAATGACAGAGACAACAAATGCCAGTGATTCAGTTGTAAATTCTAAAGCCTCCCTTTAAAAGTAGCTTATTTCAGCAGTGCAGGATGTACCTGTCAGAATTCTGAAATAAACAAGCCAGCAGGATAGTGATCTTTATTGGTAGGTCAACACATTGAATTCTTCTCCAGATGACAGGTACTTTTTGGTGATAATCTTTTATTGGCCTATTTGTATAGTTGGGACAGTGACCAGTTTCTAGCACTAAGTGCCCTTCCTCAAGGCTGGGGTAAGGAGCAGGTACAACCATAAGCTAAATACCAGGTACAACAATGGCTTGTGTTTTAACTCCATATGGAAAAGATTTTCCATCTCCAGATGTTAGCAGGCTACCATCTGATTGCTGGGAGAAAAATCTTGGAGTTTATATTCACCAAGATCCTTTTTAGCTTGGTAATCCCTTAAAGCACATTTTTGTTGCTTTCTTTGTGTTTGTGTTGCACAAAGACCTAAGAAAAGCAGAATAATACCAGTTGAAAGAAGGGACTACAGGGCATATGAGAGAGGAGAAAATAAAATGTGGAACTAGAAAAAATAAGGTAGTATAAGGAATCAGAGCACCAGTGTTGGGCAACACTTGAGAGTGACCAGGGGGAGGAGGGCAGGGGTGGAGGAAGGAATACAAAAATAGTAACAACTCTGCTGCCAACCTTGCAGCCATCTCTGCCACAGCAGCATAGCTAGGGTCTAGTTTAAATCATGGGCCCAGCTCACTAATATTGTGGCCTGATTGTAGTGGGGGCTGCCATTTTCATGCCCAGATTGTGGTGCACCTCTTCTCCCCCTGCCTCCCCACAGTCCCTGATTGGCTGAGGGGGCAGGTTTAGGGACAGGTTTAATTGTACCAGCAGAGGTCTTGCTCCCAAGACTTCTGATTGCTGTTGAAAAGCCTAGCAGTCCAGAGGAGGTGGGAAGGGGTCACAGTATGGACAGGGGGAGGACTTGGGGGCCAGGAGTTGGGGTGTCTGAGGGCTGCCTTGGGAGACAGCCCAGGCAGCGAGTAGGGAAGGGGCTGTCTGCTCCTCCATGTGTGTGTTCTCTCCCATTGCCTCCAAGCCCCAGCACCCCAGTTTTCCCACCTGGAGGAGCAAATAGCCTTTCCGCTACCCGGTGCCAGGGCTGTCTGCTAAGGCAGCCCCTAAGTGTCCCCCACCCCACCACGCTTCAGTTTTCCTGCTCTGAGGAGCAAACAGCCCATCCCCAAGCTCTCTTCTCTCCCACCATTAAGGGCCCTCAAGCATCCAGTTATGTCCCCAAAACAAGCCAAGATATAAAAAAGAAAAAATGCTGGAAGAGGCAGAAACTCCTTGCTGCCAGAGGTAGAGCTTCCTGCAAGTTGCAGAAAGAGAGCACTAGAACATTTACTCCATAAAAATTCCCAATTTAAGCTATGATAGGATATATGAGAGGCCTAACAAAAATAACTTCTACAAATAAAACAAGACATCAAGGTTCTAAGTAAAGAAGAGCAAACAGTTTCTGGCATTAAGGCATTTTGAGTGATCTGTAGTCATGATAGGCATGTCTGATGTCATCTGCTCCACCATCTTCCCCTCCAGGACTCAACCTCTAGTTCCTTTTGGAGGCCTGTTTCTGGCCAAGAGACGTTATACTTTTTGTAGCTTTTGAAAACTCTGAGCTCTTAGCCTTTAACTTAATTTGTAAGACATTAATAATATGTTTTGTGCAGACTACATGCCATTCTTAATACTCTGAGAGAAACCATGCCAGGGTCTGCCTTCTGGGTGCTGTATCTTTTAGCACAGTTCTGCCCAGATTTCCCAAGACACACTGATATAAACATAGTTTGGTGATGTGGAATGTGCAGACACAAAAATGTACATGTTTTATGGAAAAGCTGCTATGTGGACGTAGTTCAACCACAGAAATTCTGCAAACTATTTACAAATACCCTTTTGTACTTTTTTGAGGTACTGTAACCTAAGTTCTAACAGTAATGCAAATGTATTAAAAAGTTTGGTCACCAATGCTGTGTAAAATCAAATGATGTCATCATCATTCACTAAAGATTTCCTCATCTTTTTATCCTTGAAAACAATTAATTCTATGTGTATTATAGTTCAAAAGAGATTTTTCAGCCAGAGCCTTTGTCAGACAATTGCTCAACAAAATTACTACACTTTTCTGTACTGTTCTGCTGACTAGGCTGATGGCATCATTACAACTTTCTCATAATTGCTCCTTTTTTCATTACCATTTCCAGCTCATTACCTTTTTTTTCACTTTTGAACCATGAATTTATTACATTAATTAAAAATTCTCTTATGTTACCTACTTTCAATGCCATTTAGGACCTAACCCTTGTACTTAAACATTAACATTATTCCATGTTTACTTTGTTACACCTAATTCATAGAAGCATTAAATACTGCTTCTCTCTAACTCTTTTTATGCTGTTCTCTAGTGATGAGTTCATCTTTGAGCTACAATGTTTGTGACTGGTTGGTAACAAATATTTAGTGTCGGTAGAGAACAGGAATAGTGGAAAAAGCAATTTGGAAGGGAAAAGTCACAACTTTATTTAGCATTTTCTCTTCTTGACCTGCTGTTCACAAACAGGAAAGAATTGGTAGAGGATGTAGTAGTGGATGGCAACTTGAGCAGCAGAAACCACAAGATGATTTGAGTTCAGGATCTTGAGGAAAAAAAGAAAGGAGAGCAGCAGAATAAGGACCCTGAGCTTCAGAAAATCTGGCTTTGCCTCACTGAGGGAACTGATGGTCAGGATCCCCTGAGAGACCAGTCTGAAGAGGGAAAGGAGTCCAGGATTGCTGGCTGTATTTTAAAGAAACCTTACTGAGAGTGCAGAAACAAACCATCCCAATGCACAGGAAGACTAGCAAGTATGGCAGAACACCAGCTTGGCTTAGCGGAGAACACTTCAGTGAGCTAAAACACAAACAGGAAGCTTACAAAAAGCGAAAACTTGGACAAACAACTAGGAAGGAGTATTAGAGTGTTGCTCTTATACTCAGGGAATAAGCCTCTTAAAGAGTGTTAACTTTTAAATTGATGTTTTAATGCTTCTTGTTCTAGAATTCAGAAATCAATGCTGATCCAACCGTATGTTGCGCTGGCCTCTACCCACACTTGCATGATATTCGGAAATTAGAACACAGAACTAATACATGTGCATATTTTTGATGCTCCCTGGAGGTGCTAGCATGCATGAACCAATTAATTCATTACGCAGCTGTATTAATATTCATTTGGAAAAGATGTTATCTTGATGGGAGAGAACACATAAGAATGTTCTTCAAAGCTAGTAGCTGGGAACTGTAAGTTTCAGCAGAATATCCCTTATAACATTAGCAAGATTTTAAATGGTACTTCAGGTTATATTTATTTAGCAAACAATATTTAATAACTGTGTATGGATGAATAATTTAAGAACTTTAACTAAAATAAAACATAAATCAATGCAGTTCATATTTTTCTACATAACTGACACATGTTTTGTGACACATATTGTTTATTTTATACTCAAATTATAATATGTATTTTTGGAGCTCAAAATAAATATACCCATCAATATAAATCCTTTTTATTACAATACTGTCTATAAGAAGGTTCCCTTATGTAATGGTGTATCCTAGGCAATATTGATATAATCTCAAGACTTAGGGCCTTCTTAAACTATCTTTGGAGCAAAAGTCTGTGGGTGTACTTAGTTTTCCCTGACTGTACAGATGAGTGGACCTTGGGTCACTCCTGTGTTCTGTCTCCATCTATGTGTGCCAGATCCTCCACCTCCTAGTGCAGGGGTTGGCACCTATAGCCTTTTGATCCAAGGGGGGCTTTGCTGGCATTTGGTAGTAGAGGACTTCAACACTAGTTGCTTTCCCTGTGCCAGTGAAGGAAAAAATGGAGGCAAGTGCTTGCACATGGAAAAGTGGCAATAGTGGGCACCAGCAATGGCAGGTTTACCATAAGATTTGGCTAGACACAATTATAAGATCAGGGTAATTTCAAAACATTTTTCATTCTGTAAGATGTCTGTGTATCAGAATGTATGTCAAGATATAGATCATCCACAATTTAATTTAATTCTTAGTAAAAAAAAAAAATCAATCTGGATTACATATTTAAAACACTCTTGTAGACTAGAAACCTGCAGAATGCAAATAAATAGTGATTTTAATTTTGCTTGTGTACATTTTTAATTGACCTACTCAATTAAAATTCAAGTTTTGAATAGCTTTTTATTGTGTTCTACTAACAGTAGATTTAGTAACTCTCTGGTAATGAAAATTCTGGATTTCTTTTGTTTCTCTCATAATAAGTGAATTATAGCCTACTTTGAAAACAAACTGGTGCCCCCATGATATTTGCACATCCTCTGAAATGTTGCCTGACCTGCTCAAATATCATATTTTTTCAGGAGTGTAGGGCATCACTGACAGCAAGAATTCAACAGAAAGGGAAAAGGACAGGTCAGCTGCAACATTTGGAAAGAGTTACTAGTGATTCCAGGCAGTTTAGTTTCTAGTGAAGTACAGATTCAGCACTTTAGAAGTGCTGCCTATAAGGAATAACAGGAATTCTATCCTGAGCCCAAGCATTTTAGAAGATTCAGACTAGCTGTTGCTTTTAATGGGATATAGATGGTTTTTGTATAAAACTTACTATTTTTCTTATTACTTTAATACTGTGACAGGGCTACATCACTCTGGCTTCAAGTACTGAAATACAAAATTGAATGGTTTCCGGTTATAACCTCTGGCAGGGAGAGGAACCTAATATAAGAAATTGTCTTAAGATTAAAATTTTCTGTCGGTGGGATTGTTGGCTACAAATGTCCAACTCGGGATCCTTAAAATTCTAGTTTATTAGGCAGATTGAGAAACACTGTAATCATAAACCTTGGGGCTGGTCCCCCCCCCACACACATGCACACACGTACATACACACACACACAGTAGCCGGCTCCAGAGTCAGGTGTACCTATCCTACAAATGCTGGAGTCTTCTGTCGATGGCCAGTTGAGGCTTCTTTCAGTGTGGTGTTATCCTCCAGAAGGGGGTCCCCAGCAGTCAGGGGCTGGAGAGGTTTCATGCTGTATAGGAGCAAGAGGGAGGTGCTGGTGAAGGTGGCAGGGTTGTAGATGCTATGGGGGTAGGTGCAGGTTTTGGTGGGTGAACCAGTCTGAAGATGAGAGAGCGCCCAGTGCACCCTACTAATCCATCCCGCATCCACCCTACTATTCCCCATCCCCCTGGTGGGAAGGAAATCCTGGTGGTTCTCCAAACCTTTCCACCCTGGTAATCTTGGATTTCTCTGCTGGGGTTCAGTCCTACACGGACACATTCTGCGTGGGGATTACACCTGGACTTGAGGAAGATGATAGGGTTAAAGGGATCCTGCAGGCTGACTTCACTCATACCATTTCGAATTTGCCAAGACTGGGCAGCCCAGAGTTGGCATCCTTTTAGCTGGGGAGAGGGCCACTGTGAGTTTTGGATGCCTTCAAGGCTGCTGTCACAACTAATTACCTCTCGACAGCATTTAACACTTTTGCTCTGTAATGTTAGTTCACTGTCCAAATTACAGTGAAGGCTACTATTAACTGTGAGAATCCACAGGACAAGGACTCCCCATAAGCTTAGGGTCTCCATATCAAAGTCCAGTATTACAAGTAAAGTTGGTTCAGAAGGGCAGGGGAGGAGGAGAGGGAGATTAATTGGCATTACCTGTTTTAATCCAGAATTTTGCGAACAAATGGAGCAATTACCTACAAAAGGATGGCCATCACAAGTCAAAGACTTCTCTGGCCTTTTATTGCCTCAACATTGAGGTGGGCACTGATCAGCCTGTTCGATGCATATTTTCCAATGGCTCAGAGCCATTCCTTCCTGCTAGCCAAGAAGGGTGGCCGGCAGGATTAAAAGACTGGTTACTCTGTTCCTTGAGGGTCAGGTGGTTGGTGGCTCTCTTTTTTTTTTTTTCCAAGCTTGGTCACTGGGATGCTCTGCTCATGACACAAGGAATCCTATTAACAAGGCTAGATTCAGAGTTAGATCTATTCTGCCACCTTAAACAATTTCTTGGGACACATGTACCCATTTTCCTGATTTAGGTCCCATTTCCTCCCAAATACATTTAGTGCAGCTCTGATGTTCAGGAGTGCCCTGGTGTGCCCTTGAGTTCCCACCGTAACGGGTATTTGGGGTCTTCCTCCTGGATCCCAATCGAGGGTCCCCAATTTCTCCCATGAGCCAGGGCTTTGCTCAGGGGTCTTATTATGGGGGCTCTGTCAGTGCTCCTCAGAGACCAAGGCTGAGGCTGCTACCCTGTTAGAAAGGGGAAGTGCTGCTCCCTCCCTAGTCAGCTCTACCATTCCAATAAGCAGCTCAGCTAGAGGCTTTCCATGCCATCTCGCTTTTGGTTCCCCATGCTGCATTAAAAACTTCAACACTGCTGACCAAATCCCATTTTCCCCCTCTCTTTCCTTTGATACTCTGGGGTTAAACCAGTGTGGACTGGGGCAATAATTTGGGCACCCAAGTGCCCTATCAGGTTTGGGGTATGCACTTTCATTAGAATACGTAACCATATAATTTGGTGTATCATTAAGCTTTTCTCTGAAATGGGTGGCTGTAATTACCACTGCCCTTGACGTCCAATTAACCTCTCTGCATCCTGAGCCTGGACTAGGACTTCTCCCAGCACATATCTCCCAGTCTCTCAGAGCAGCCCCATCAGTCCAATTATGGGCTGATGCATGCCTTCCTGTACCTCCTTCCAAAACCCAGGAGGGTAATCTATACTTCTTAAGTCCGATGTCCATTTGTTCTCTTTGTCTAGGGGCAAAACTGTCCCTGACAGCAATCCCAACATAACACACTGGATCACATAGTCCCTAACAGGTTCCGCAGGTATCTGGTGGCTAGCTCCAAACTGCCCCTTAAATGTCTTTCTCCACAAACTGATCCCCAAACCCACTATGCTCCAGAGAATATTGTCTCCCCCAAAGCTGTCCTCCTGATTCATAGCTGCCTGAGTCTCTGGGGTAGCACAAGCCCTTAATAGGCGGTGCCATTCCCAGGCACTCAGGGTTTCACACTTCACTACGTTCAGGGATTTCTGCAACCACTGTCCCAAATTCCTAATGTTAGCAGATTCCAGGGTCTTGCCCAGGGCTGCTAGATCAGCTCCACTGAGGGGGACGGTTACCTGTGTGGTTTCTGTGGGTTTTCCCTGAGCATCCTGAGTGACTGAGGTCCGCATGATTGCACTCACCTCAGGCACCAGGGTCCTTTCCTGATCTGACCTAGGGTCTTCAGGAGAGGCCTCCTCTGCATCAACTGGGTCTCCCCATATCTCCCCACCCCAAATCTCTCCTGGATTGAAGATGTCTGGATCCCTGGCTTGGTCTCCCCAGATGACAGCTGCTACTTGCAGGCTGAGCTCTTGGAGTTCTTTTTTTAAATGGTTAATGGTATTTAGTCAGGGGCCATGGTTGGCCTTGGCTCCCTTCTCAGCTTGGTCTTTAGCCATTGTTTTTACCAATTTTTGCAATGTTTCTCAGCTAGCCTTTTCTTGGTCCAGTAATTCCAATTCTTGGGCATTGTCTTGATTTATTTTTCTCAATTGCTCATTTTCCTTTTCCAAGTTTCGAGACAACCCATTTAGAGTCTGATTACTGGTTTCCAATTGAATACATCTATCTTTTAGAATTTAGATTAGCTCCTCCTTTTCCTCAGTTTCAGAGGCTCACTGAGCTTTTTCCTCAACTGCTGTTTTTACGGCATGCCATAGCAGCCAGACCAAGGCACTGTGTTGCCTTTGAACCGAGGGTTTTTCACAAAGGCAAAATCTTTCAAATTGGGATTCAGTGTCCCCTATGGAAAAGCCTGGGCTGCACACATCCTCCATGGGCTGGGTCCACCCTTCAGAATCTCCCTATGGAGAGGGGAAATTTCTTCCCTCCATACCCACTTATCTTCTTGGCCTCCTGCTCCAACCTTAGGGGTTTTTTTCCTAAACAAAGACATTTTCCTCAACATGCCTCAAGCTTGTCAGTTTCCTTGATCCCTTACTCTCCCAACCGACTCTGTCCCTGCCCCTGCAGTTCTACAAGCAAATCCCTTCCTTGAGATATGCTCAGCCCCTTAGGTGACAACTAAATCCAGACCCTCCTTGAGTCTGCCCACCCCCTTGGGTGAGTCTAAATCCTAATCCACTCCCTTGGGTAACTACTAATCCAGACCCTCCTTGAGTCTGCCCAACCCCTTGGGTGAGTCTAAATCCTAATCCACACCCTTGGGTGACTATTGCCCACCCACCTCCGTGGACGTGGGTTCTATCTGGAGACACAGTCTCCCCAATTACCAATCCACTAATAATCCTATAGTAATGCCCGCATTCTCCACCAAATAATGTTGGCTACAGATGTCCACCTCGGGATCCTTAAAATTCTAGTTTATTAGGCAGATTGAAACACTGTAATCATAAACCTTGGGACTGGTCCCACTACACACACACGTGTGCGCATGCACACAGACACACACACAGACTAGCAGGCTACAGAGTCAGGTGTACCTATCCTACAAGCACTGGAGTCTGCCGTCGATGGCCAGTTGAGGCTTTTTTCAGCATGGTGTTATCCTCCAGAAGGGGGTTGCCAGCTGGTCCTTCTGGCTGGACAGGTCTGGCCAAGTTGGAGATCGAGATCAAGAGGGCACCACTGAGGGTCACTTTTCACCGCCATGTGTCTGTCCCTGGCAGACTTTGGTGACTCCCCAGTTTTCTGGTTTGCCCAATCCAGGGGTCATTGGCTCTCGTGGGACTCCCCCCCTCCCCCCCCCAGTGGCTACTGGACAGCATCTGTCAGCCCCAGGGGTCGTCTGCATGTACGTGCAGGTTTGGGAGTCTGTTGGTTAATTTAGAATAGGGCTTTGGGAGTGGTCG
Organism: Caiman crocodilus; assembly: GCA_030014935.1. Lineage (NCBI taxonomy): Eukaryota > Metazoa > Chordata > Crocodylia > Alligatoridae > Caiman > Caiman crocodilus. The sequence goes on from JAGPOW010003642.1 coordinate 81,892,930, forward strand.
ATCTGGAGATATTCAGCCCAAAAGTTGGTCTCTGGCATTGATTAACTCAGGCCAGGGCTTCTAGCCCTTGATCAGTGACGTTTAGAG
>JAGPOW010003642.1:81894878-81988279 GCA_030014935.1 Caiman crocodilus
CCTTTGATCTATTAGTCATGCACCTGCTAATGCATGACAAGGTGCGATTGGCCTTGTTGATGGCCTCATTACACTGCCGGCTCATGTTTATCTTGGAGTCAATTATGACTCCAAGATCCCCCTCTGCCTCTGAGCTGCTGAGAAGGACACTCCCCAACCTATAGGTGTGCTGGGGGTTCCTCCTTCCCAGGTGGAGTACCTTACATTTATCTTTATTAATTTGCATCCTATTTCCCTCTGTCCTCTGATCCAACCTGTCCAGGTCAGCCTGAATCTGCTCCCTGCTCTCTGGTGTACTAACTTTGCCCCATAATTTGGTATCATCAGTGAACTTGGAGAGGGTGCTCTCCATGCCCCGGTCCAAATTGCATCCAATTTGCATCCAGATCCATATGGGACATGGGTTATATTTAATAAGCATGTCTTAAGGTGTGTGAGACCTGAGACTGGTGAAATATTCAGAAGGTGTGCTTTTGTTACTTTTCCCCCACTGCCAGACAAGTTAAGGATTGTATGTGGCTCTTTCATGTAGTAAATTAGAGACATTTGATTTAAATTTTTTTTTACCTTTATGATCAAAAGTGGTTCTGCATTTCACTGCAGCCTTTAGAGTGAATCTAATTAGTGAATATAGATATTGAATGCATTGATGTATATAGATATTGATTTTCTTGTTGAATGCAAGAGTGCTGTAAGGGCACTATCAGATTGTCTCTTTTATTCCTTAAGGATAGGAAGCTGCTAAATATAACAATTAATGTAACAGCTATTTTTCTATATTTCTGAAATATTTTAATTCAGTGGATTTTAAATATTTCCCATATCCTACGTTGGGGTGGGGGGCGTTATTTTGCACAATCCTTTCTTTCAAACTTCTGGCTTCTTGTGTTTTGCACTTTTTTCATTTTTTTTAATTATTATTATTTTGTGTTTTCAATGGGATCAAGAAAAAAGTACAGAGTTGACATGTATTCAGAGAGCCGAATAGATATGGATGCGAGTCTGGAACAATCTTTTGCTGAAAAAAGGTATAAATTGTAACATTTTTTAAAATCACCTTCAATGCAGATCATATTAAGTTTATATGAGCTGATTGATCCATATGACTTTCCCCCTTCTTATTGCATATCTATATTTTTGGATTGCACATGATAATTAATGCATGCAAAGCATCTGCCAAACTCTGCCTCTGTAGTTTTTGTCTTTTTTTGCGTTACACCTATTAAAGGACTCACCTCTTTAACCCTTTCAAAGCTATGTGTCATTGCCTGTAATTGTATGTTTCACTTTGTCATTTTCTACCTGCCAGATGACAAATCAGTAAGAAAGGTTGAGCTTAGATACTACTTGACTTGGATATTTTATTTCTTAAACTGAACACTCTGAAAACAAAGAACAAGAAGGAGTTAGTGTGTGGGAGGATCACAGGAGAGTAAAGCTTTTTTTTTTTTTGGTTAATGCACACATGACTGCATCTTAGATCTCATAGTCTGTTTATTCCTTTGTAAAAAGCAAAAACAGGATTATCATCATCATGGTAAGGCAAACAATATCCTTTCTTTTTCCTTCTTTTTAAATCTTTTTGGGTTAATATATGGTTAACTTAATATTTTCAAGTTCATTTAATCACTTTGACCTCTGTTTCATGTGAAGAGTCCGCCTTTAAAAACTGCTGTTGGCAGAGGGGAATAAGTTTTAGTATGGAGAAATAACTAGCTCTGGGGTAGAGGTAATGAGAACAGGCATGTCTTTTCTGCTGTGCCTGCTGTTTTGTTTTGTGCCTTTCGTATATACCTGTGTGAGCAGAAGGATATCCTTTAATTGTTATCCACGTTCAGAACTTTTTACTTCAAAGAAATAATATTACTCATTCTCAGCCTTGTGAACTTTAAATATTCCCTGATTTTCTTGATTTCTGCATGATCACTTGATGTTTTATTTGTTGTAGTCTCTGCCAGGAACCTAGGGAAAATATAGGACTTAGATCCACTTTGGAGGTTATTAAGATTTTTTTAGTGATTATTGTTGTTTGGTTTTGTTTTTGAACAGTTTTTGAGAGAGACAAATGAGCTTGTAAACTGGCTGTTCATCTAATTTCAGTTGTGTGGAAGCTTCACTTTCTCAGTGATGTTTTGCATGTTGTTATAACAAGGATTATTCTGGCGTCTTTCTTTAAATTAAACATCTAATGATCTGGTAAAATAGTTTATGGGGAAATAAATAAGTTTTGTTGTCTGTTTTTTGTTCCTTGCTTAAAACATACTCTAATACTGGAAATAGAAGCACGTAAAATAATTTGTATAACAAACTGTATATCAGCTAGTGATCCTAAAAATTGATTTACTTTGTACAATACAAAAACTGCTTTCAGAACACAGTTTAAAGAAGGTAGCTCAGAACAGTACCTATTCTGTTAACAAATTCACCAAATACTGTAACTGCATTCCCTGTCTTCAGAGTTCATATACAGGTGATATCTTATAATTTAGTGACTACTGTACTAAATAGTAGTGCCTGGGCACTGCTGGTTGGTACAGTCTAAAAGTGGGGAACAAAGGGGAAGGAGGAGACCCCACAAAGGATCCTAGTAATATCTGTCTTATGGAGTTTGTCAGTCCCATTATTTTTCTTTCTACATCTCTTAAGAGGTGTTGTCAATCTGAAAGTTTGTCTGTTTGAACAAAAAACAGCTGCAAGTATCATTAGATTAAGTGCTGTATCTGTCCCCAAATACAGGTGTCTCTCTTTTCTTTTTTGTCTTTATAGTAATATCTTCCTGTCGACAAAAATAATAATCCTTGTGTTTCCGTGTGAAAATATCACATGAACAGCAGAGAAATATGACTGTAGTGAATTAAGACTGTGTGAACAGTAGGATCTGAGGGGGTGGCAACTAAACCAGAAATAGAAAAAAAAATTGTATGTGTAAACTCGAACATGCACATTTTTAATTCTTTTTCCTGCCTGCCTCCCAAGCAAATTCCTGACAATTTGTTTTATGCCAACCTAAACCTGTTGTTCAATATGACAAGTTTTGTTTTAATTTCAAGCATTTTAAATAAAAGGTTGGAAAATGAAGGAATGTATTTACAGGGGGGCACAGGCACCACTCACAAAACAGGTTTTTCTCCCTTCCACAAGGCAGAGATCAGGGTGTTCACCAGATAAATGGGAGACTGGCTTTTGAAATCTCCTCTATCCCTAAATTGGAGCTGGGATCTGAGGTTGCATTTTCAACTACAAGATGAGCGCACCAAGCACAAAGGTAGAAGCATTCTGTTTTTCTGGCTTTATGATTATTTATATAAAGTGGAACAGTTTCAGTTAGAGACTCTCACCCAGAGCACTCTACAAACCGATGATGAGGACAGTCTCCAGGATGATGGGAAACCTTACTATGAATCAGGCTAAAAGGGGACTTGACCCTTGCCTTCCACACTACACCAACCAATTTGTGAACTAATGCGTATTTTCCATTTTTCATATTTTCATATTTCCATTTTCATGTATTTGGCCAAATTATTCACAAAATCATGCCTGTCTGAAACCTGTTTTCAGTAACCAAATGATTCACTGAAAAAGTAGCACACAATTCCCTAGTGAATCATTGATACTGAATGCACAGAAAAAAACAAATATTAAAAAAAACCCCCAATTCTAAACTTGGATACCTACACTCTAAATATGTAGATAAAAACAGTTTAATATGAGTTTCTAGTTCTTGCTCCCCATATTTCAATTTCCAATTTAAATTTGTTATGTTTTCTTCTTTCCCCTCCTTTAAGCATCTTCACTTTGTTACCTCTCTGCCCTAAATTTCTTCCTTTTAGCATTCTTTCCTTGGTGTGCTGGTCATTTAGATGTTGCCTTTTATTTATATCATACATTCTTATTTGGGTCTTTAAAACAAATGTATCACTCCTGTGCCACTTTTTCCACATCATCTTTTGAAAGAGTATGCTTTGTGGACACAGCTCCAGGAAGCAGCAGCTAACCCTGGCAAAACTCTGCTCTCTTGGTTGTGCTCAGCTGAAGATGCAGATGCGGTATCCGAAACAGGCTTGGAATCATTTAAACAACATTTCAACAGCTAGATAGATGTACAGCTCCTGCGCTTTGGTCACAGAGCCTCAAAATGGCAGTGCCTACAGGCAGTGGCATGCTTTCCAGCCAGGGGGTGCAAGAGGGGGCTGCAGCCAACTGCAGCTCTGCTCCCTCCTCAACCCACAAGGCAGGGGAAGCTAAATAGACTGTCAGTGCGGCTCTGCATCCTCCATCTTCTGGAGATGTGGCTCTGTTCCCCATTCCCATTAGGAGAGAGGGGAGAAGAGGGGCCAATGTCAGTGGGTGCTCTTCTGTTGCTCTGCTTCTCTTCCCTCAGAGCACTCCCTGGTCAGAACAAGGAAACTGGAGACCCTGTGCTTCAAATGTGTTGTCCTTCTGCGCTCTCTCAGTTCCTGTACTGGATGGAACAAAGGAAAGCATGAATGCTGCATACCCCTGAGGCTTGGGGGGCACAGCAACCGCCTGCAGGCAGTGTGTCAGGGGTGTGGCAGCAGGGAGCTCCCTCAGCCAGCCATGGTGCTGTCAGCGGTGGGACCTGGCCAAGTGGGGAGTTCCTGCAGGTGGCCACAGCAGTGTCAGCAGTGGAGGGTAAGGGGGGTGGTGAGCACCAACCAACGGTTGGCAAGTGCCCACAAATGCTGCCGACCGTGTTGGTGTTGGCCAGCAGTAGTCGGGGATCACCCACAGACACTGCTGGCAGCATCAGTGGTGGGGCAGGGTGAGTGGTGACCTCCTACAGGCACTGGCAGCAGTGTGAGTGGCACTTTTCACAGGGGGGTGCACCACCATTCTCAGGGGGTGCATGTGCACCTGCATGTACCCCTTTCACATTGCCAATGAAGGGAAGTATTTATAACAGGAGCGGGCAATTATTTCAGGCAAAGAGCCGCTTACTGAGTTTTGGTGAGCTGTTGAGGGCTGCATGGGTAGCCCTGCCCCATGATAGGTGCCCTGCCCCCAGTCACCATCTTGTGACTGGAAGTCCTAGCACCTGACCTTTGCCACCAAAAGTCCCTCCCCTTGCCCCCCAGAAATACTCCTTTCAGCAAGGGGTTTTGCCATCTCAGAACCAGAAAAATACCAAATTATATTTAAAAAATTGCATATCTGCAACATTAATTAATTTGATTTCAAAAATATTTTTGTCCTGATTTGCACGTGTTTGTGTAGTGTTCACAGAGGTGATATTACAGTAGCTTAAAATGAAGTTTCATGCTTTATTGTAGGCTGGGTATAGGTTTGTGGGGGGTTGTGGGTGTGTGGGTATGTGGGATGAAGTAGCATGTGGGTGTGTATGTGGGTGTGGGGGTATGGGGTTTGTGGAGGGTGTAGAGCAGGAGGGTGACTGAGATGTGTGAAGAGGTGTGGGGGTTTGCATGTACGGCAGTGAGAGGGTGGGTGTGGGTGCATGTGTATGGTGGGGTATTCACGTGGGACTCGCCCTACCATCACACACAAAGTCTCTCCCTCACACACACACACAAAATCATGGACCCACACACACATGCCCACAGATCCCTCTCCTCCTGCTGCACACACACACACACATACACAGACACACACACAAACAGAGTCTCTCTTACACACTTTCTCTCTCTCTCCCCCTACCCCCCTCCCTCATTGCAGACACACACATACACACACACATACACTCCTGCTTCTGGCCCAGGGTACTGGTGCAGTCCGGGGTCCACGTGGTGTTGGAGCAGGAGCAACATGCAGGGAAGCAGTGAAAGCCAGGACAGGAAAAGGCTTCCAGTTGGGGTGGGGTAGGGCCAGGCCGACCTTGCTGGTGGGTCCTAATGCCCCTGGCTCCTGTCATCTTTGACAGGCAGCCAGAAGCAGATAAATATACATTTTCTAAATCTTTTAGGGGCCCCATGGGCCTGATAGAATGGCCTTGTGGGCCAGATCTGGCCTGCGGGCCATATTTTGCCCACTCCTGATTTACAGCATCATAGGAAGATAGGGCTGGAAGGGACCTCATGAGATCATTTAGTCCAGTTGCCTGCTCACAGGATCATCCCTCACTAAACCATCCTGGTCAATTGTCTGTCTAACCTGCTCTTAAAATTTTCCAGGGATGGAGATTCCACAGCCTCTTTAGGTAGTCTTTTCCAATGATTGACCTCTTAGCCTAAGTTCTTCCAATCTGCAACCTAAATTTCCTCTGCTATAGTTTGAGGCCACTGCCCCTACTCCTACCCCTACAGCCACAGAAAAAGCCTATCTTTCATCAAAAGTCATATTTTCCAGCCCTCTGTTTTTTGTCAGTCTCCACTGGACTCATTCCAGTCTGTCCACATCTTTATTGGAATGGAAGATCCAACACTGGACACAGTACTCCAAGTGAGGTCTCACCAATGCCAAATAGAATACAGGAATCACTTGTGTTACTATAACTCAGTATGCTGTTGACTTCTTTTGCAACAGGAGCACACTCATAGTCAGCATACAACCCACTGTAACCCACAAGCCCTTCTCTGTGGTACTGTAGCCTAGCCAGTCATTCCCCAGTCTGCATTTTTGCATACAATTATCATGTCCTTGTGCAGAGCTAAGTACATGTCCTTGTTAAATTTCAGTTAATTCAAAGACAGTGTAGCTAACACTACTTCCATGGTTGCTAGAACTCCTTTCTGATGCATCCTGTTTTATATATTTTTAGTATTATGACCTTGTAATTTAAAGAAACTCAGACTCCTTAACACCCTCACTTAAACATCAGCTAACATCTGCTAAAAATACCCATTTTTTGCTTAGTGTAAGTGTTCCCTAAGAAGTGTTTTCAGTCATGTTAAAATAGCTCAGCTGAATTAACATAGTGCTCTTTGACCCTAAAGGCATGTTCTTAAGGCCTTAATTTAACAAAGCATTTTAGTATGTGTTTATGTCTCACTGAAGTCCAGTAAAACATTTACTTGCTTTGCTGAGCTGAGATCTTGGGTGTACTGATTTTATATTGCTAACAGGAGTCAAAATCCAGTAAAAAAAATATTTTTTGTCACCAGCACCAATATAATTACATTTAAATTCAGATCCACCGAATAAGATAGCATGTTGATATAGTTTTCAGAGTAGAAAATTATTTTAAAGATGCTTGTGATACATTGTGGGGTATGGGGGGAAACCCTACTTATACAGAGAGGCAAGGATTTTGGGAGGACCAACTGCATGACTGGGATAAAGTTACAAGGGTGTAGGTTGTAGCTGTGTTGATCTAAGGACATAGGCAGACAAGGTTCTTTGGGTGAATCTGATATCTTTTATGAGACCAGCTTAAATAGTTGGAAAACAATTATTAAGCAAGCTTTCGGGTTCAAAAACACTTCGTCAGGCTAAGGAAGTTTCTGCAGTTGGTGTGTGCTCTTCCTGGATGGAATGAAAAATAAAGAAGCCAGAGGCTGGGCTAGTATGCATACAAGACAGGTAGTCAGTGAACACGTAGATTTAGGAGTCAATGGGCGAGAGACAGGTTGTGGGGTAAGAGGGATGTGGAGAGAGAGAAGGGGGATGAATAGTGATGAGCTACCTGGGGAGTCAGATGTCAGGCAGGTTAGAACATGTCATAAATCCGATGTCTATATTTAGTCCGTGATTTTTAGTATCCAGAAGGTTGATGAAGTGGAGTTCATATGCTCATCTCTGGGAAGTGTTGTGTAAATTTCCTTTGAGGATCAGGACTGAGAAATTGGAGAGAAAGTGGTTTTCTTGTGAGAAATGTGCCCCCTCAGGTAATTGGGTATTCCTGTCTTTGATAGCTTTCTGGTGTGTATTCATTCTGATGTGCAATTATTGTTTGGTCTCTCCTACATATTTTCCATCAGGATATTTGGTGCACTGGATGAGATATATTACATTTCTGGAGCTGCAGCTCTAAGATCTAGGAATGCGATGTGTTGGCAGGTTTTGCATTTCTTGTCATGGCATGGTCTGGATCCTTTTGGTGTGTTCTGGGCTTGAGGAAGTTTGCTTCTGGTGATGAGGTTAGCGAGGTTCGGTGCTTGTTTGAAGGCTAGGATTTGGTGTGGTTAGGGTGATTGCTGGTTTTGTGCAGATATGTATGTTGGTCTGTGGGTTTCTTGTATAACATGGTCTGTATTTTATCATTCTGGATACTAACCATCGTGTCTAAGAAGGAGATGTTGGTGCTGGAGTATTCAAGAGAGAGTTGGATGGATGGATGGTGATTGTAGAATTTCTGATGGAACTCAGTCAGAGATTGTAGGTTTTCAGTTCAAATGATGAAGATGTCATTGATATATCTTAAGTATAACAAGTGTTTGATGTAGCAGTTCTTGAGGAAGTCTTCTTCCAGGTGGCTCATAAAAGGTTGGCATACTGTGGGGCCATTTTGGTACTCATAGCTGTTCCCATCATCTGGAGGAAGTGTTGGTTATTAAAAGTGAAATTGTTGTGTGTGAGGATGAAGTATACAAGGTCAGTAATATCTTTGTGTCTGTATTCTGAGTTATATATATAGTATTCTGTATTCTGGGATAAAGTTAGACAGTTGTCTAAATTATCAATTACAGTTGGCCAACTTTGTCCCAACCATGCAGTTGATCCAATAAAATAAATTTTTGCCTCTTGCTTAAATCCCAAACCATCACAACTACAACATCACTCTAACAGTACTATTACACAGCAGAGTCCTCAATCCAGCTTCATATTAATCCTAAACATGCATGAAATTTCCTGTGTTTCTCATTGCTAAGTATGTCTTGATCCAGGTTTTCTAAAGTGACTAGTTTTCTTGGGTGCCTTAATTTTTGGGATCCTTAGTTGAGATATCTTAAGCCTGATTTTCGTAAGAGTAGTAGTAATAATCAGCCCCTTCTAAAGTGTTCCTTAATTAGGCTTCCAAACAATACATAGTTCTGAAAATATTGGCCTTTTATGTCAACTTTCATTTGCACTGTTGCCCCATGGTATAGCTGAGTTAAAATACAAACTCTTGAGAGCAAGGATTTGGCCTTTTATACACGTGCATGAGCTGTGTATAATTTTGATGCTATATAAAACTTTACTTGAGAACACTTTTCATAAGGCACGTATTTCAGATTCAAGCAACAATTCTTTCCACTGTATATATCTAGGTGGATTAATAGAGTAAACTAATTCAATCTGCAGGAAGAGAATTAAACAAGATATTCAAAAATTCTGTGAAATTTGTGTAGGAACCAATACAGGAGAATTGCCTATAGGAAAACAAATTTCCTTGGGGAACAGTATATTTGAAATAACTGAAGATTTGTATGTGAAATCTTGCAAACCCTACTCTGGACAATGAGCTTTAATCTGTACTGTTTGAAAATGTAACCTTGCAGGGCTTTTCAATATTTAGGAATTCTTTATTCCTGCAAATACATTATGGAGATTCTGATTATACTCCATCAGAAGTTCCAACTGAGTTAATTTTCCACTTTTTAAGATTTACTTTTATTTAGTATGACTAGTATACATTGTCTCTTCTCCAACCTTAGAACTATAATTATTTTCTGGAGCATTGAAAGTAAAACTTTTTTGTTCTTTGTGAGCCAGAGAGTTGAGTATCTTGTATTGTACTTCCCTTTAGGTAATAAGTAGTTTATTAGCCCTTCACCTCTCCCATATCATCTTAAATCATTAGAAATTGTTGCAGAGACTGTGTCTGAAGAAATGAATTTGTAATTAACCTACCTTATGCATGACTGTTGTATCCAATAGTTTTATTTACAGTTGATGACAGCTCAGGTACGTAATGTCATTGTGACATTGGAAACAGGTCCACTAATAACCACCATCTCTTTCTATTTAATCTGTACATTTCACTTCTGCTGAAGTCAGTCAATGGAATGAGGAAGATGATAAACAGCATGGTTCTTCCTGGCAGCTTAACCTTGTGTAAACAGTTGGAACAATGATTGGAAAAATCTTTAACAAAGGACCATAGACTCAGGCGACTATAAGGGCATAGCTAAAGCTTATTTAGTGGTGCACTTGCTTACAAGTCTTATGGATGACTCATTAAATTAAAAAAAATAAAGACCAGTTTAAGCATGAAATCGCAGAACAAGAAATTATACATAAACTGGACTGTGTTAAATCTTGTTTAAACAGGGATTATGGACTCTTATCCCATTGCTTGGATTAGCTTTTATGACCCCTTTAGGTTCCCATGGGTTTTTTGCTTGCATGCCTCTCACAGCACTTCACTCCCCACAATCAATTCCCTCCCTGCCATGTTCTCACCTATTCTAATTACTTCCTCCACTTCATGCTCTGCTCTATCCTGTCCTTTCACAACATCTGATGAAGTGAATTTGGGTTTACGAAAGCTTGTGCTCTTTCTATATATGTATCTTATTTAGTTAGCTTAAAATGGTGCATATCTACCCTGACTTCTGACTGACTGCAAACTGACATGACCACCCAAACTATATCTCTCATGTATAATGAAGGCAAGTGCAGCAAAGTTCTCTACAAATTAATTAATTTCTGCGTACTGGGGTTTAAATAAATGCAGTTTTCCTTTGGGCTTTTGGCCTTTATACTCAAGCAAACATTACCATTGCCTTTTTTTTTGTTTTTAAAGAATAGTCAGTTAGGTTAAAGAGTGAGACCTGCACGTTTGCACCAAGGATATGCTTATATGCTAGGGCACATGCACAAAACGTGTCTGGGACTGGAACCAAGCTTTACACTAGAGTTAGAATCATAGCAAATTAGAGTTGGAAGGGACTTCTGGAGGTCATCTAGTCCAGCCCTTTGCTCAAAGCAGGACCATTTCCAACTATACCATCCTACCCAAGGCTTTGTATAACCGGGTCTTAAAAACCTCCAAGGATGGAGATTCCACCACCTCTCTGGGTAACCTGTTCCAGTGCTTTACTACCCTCCCCATGAGAAAGTTCTTCCTAATATCTAACCTAAACTTCACCTGCTGCAATTCGAGACCATTGTTCCTTGTTCTGTCATCTGCCATCACAGAGAACAGTCTAGCTCCATCATCTTCTTTGGAATCACTCTTCATGTAGTTGAAAGCTGCTATTAAATCCCTCCTCTGTCTTGTCTTCTCCAGGCTAAATAAGACTGGTTCCCTAAACCTCTCCTCAGAAGTCATGTGCTCCAGCCCCCTAACCATTTTTATTGGCCTCCACTGGACTCTCCAATTTTTCTACATCTTTTCTGTAGTGGGGGGCCCAAAACTGGACACAGTACTCCAGGTGTGGCCTCACCAGTGCTGAATAGAGGGAAAGAATCACTTTCCTCAATCTGCTGGTAATGTTCCTACTAATGCAAAAAATCCTACTAAAACAAAAAAAATCCTTTATGAGTTGTCTCATATAAGATTTTTTGTTTGTTTTACATCTATTTTGGTTGCATTAGATGACTATGTTTAGATGACTCCCTAGTTTTCAGTTTTACATAAATTATCTGAAAGCACTGCTTTGCTCTAAATTTTATTAATTTCTCCTTCAATGAACCTTGATTTTTCCTTTCCTCCAAGATCAAAAATCTCTCAAAGGGAAAAAAAATCACAGATATGTCATTATACAGAATTGTATTCACCTCTGCACATTTATCTCTCTCTTTGACATGGAGCTTTTGATAGTTAGCTTTGTATTTCTTCATTACCCACAGCCTTATGCCTACAAGTAAGTAACATATCTTTATAAAAGTTTGTTTTGGCACACAGTCTTGGAAATATATTTTTGATTCATAGAACCAGAGAGTTGAGACTAAGGGCTTGGTTCACACACAGTATTGTAGTGCCTAATTTTTTGTGCCTCATCACTATGTAAAACAGGCTATTGGTCTAGATGGTCTAACCCAGGGGTCATTCAAGCTTCAGTGGAGGTCTGAAATTACCCAGCTCAGTCCCAGGTGGGCCAGCCCTTTGGCTGCTGTTACTTCTTCATGTCACCTGTCCATCGCACGGTTTAAACTCTCTTGCCACAGACAAGCTGCAAAGCCCTGGCTTTGTAGGCTAGTTCTAGCCCACAGACTGTAGGTTGCTGACTCCTGGTCTAGCCCAGTAAATAGCAGTTCTTATGCCTTTTGCTCTCAAGTGGGATTTACAACCCTGAGCAAGATGCCTAGGCTACCCTATACAATTCTCAGGGAGAGTAAAGCGTCAAAGAGTGGAATTTGCAGGGGCTGGCATGTTGAACAGGTAGCTGTCTATACTACCAGGTGTAAAATGCCAAAAAGAGAGGTGTGGGGGAAGACCAACATCTCTGGGGGAGTTTGGTATCTGTTAGTCTCAGATGAGTGTCTGTCTGCTTGGAATTGGCAGTCCTGAACCTTCTCCTGGACTTAGGCACCTAAGCCCTTCCTTTCAGAAAGTGGGAGGGTTTTGGTCCTATTTAAAAGCAAGGTGAGAATATGTATTTTTTTGATGTAACAGTCCAGTGGGTCAGACACTCACCTACTTTCAATTGCCTCTGTCTGATGAGGGGATTTGGACTCATCTCTCCCACTTTCCCTCTCTTGTGAGAGCTCTTTCTCCCTCTCAAATAACTCTCTTTCAGCTGAAGATGTTAACTTTGTGTAACTAATCAGATATTGACTGAATTCCTTAAGTGAATGCCTGACAAGGTTATAGAGTCATTCTCATGCTCTCAGTATTTGAGCATTTCAGACAATGCAAAACCACTTCAGCAGAAGAAACTGGAGTTCAAAAATATTCTATAATACAATGGTTTGAACAGTCACCTTGAAGGTGGAAGATACAGATTCCCATTTCTCAGAGAAAAGATAGTAATTTTCTAACGACTGGACTAATGGGGTAGCACTGTTGCTATGTGTAGCCAGAGGGCTACCAGCACTTAAAATGTGAGCCTCCCCATGTTTGACCAGTCAGACATGGGGCAAAGTGTCTGTATTGAAGCAAAGTTACAACTTTTTGCTGAAGGAGTATCTCTAGATTGCATTAAGCAGCACAAGCTCAATTACTGTGCGACTACTCCACAGACATAATATGAACAAATTCATGGTCCTCCCGGCACCAGCGGGATCCAAAGGCAGGAGTGGACCCAGCAGCAGGAATGGCACCCTCTCCTGGGCTTGGATCTGCATGTCTCCCTTTGCTCACCACCAGTGGCACAGATCCAGCTCACTCAAACATGCCAGGGGCAGGTGCTCCCGTGTTGGTAAGAGCTGGGCTGATAGCAAGGAGGGCATGCAGGTTGTATGTTTACATGGGCAGATATACGAGCTGCGGCACCCAGCATCTGAGGCAGGGAGAATGGAGGTGGCTCCAGTCCTGTCCCAAGTGGGCTGTGAGAGCAGTAAGCATTACTGTGCGACTGCTAGGAACTCATTTTTTATTTAATATGGTACAGTGTTGCCTACTGTGTCTCAGATAAAACACATGCCATGTGTCCCCTGCAGCAAGGCCCTTTGCTGGGTCACATCCCACAAAGGGATAGGTGGGAAACACCCATGATGGTGCTTGGGGCTTCATTTCCGAGACCCCCAGCACAGCCAGGACCCAGGCAGGTGCCAAAGGAAGTGGCAGCATTGTGGGGTTCTGTGGTGGCTTCATGGGTGCTACGTGTTGCACTTCCCTGCCTGACAGGACACCGGGGCGGTCCAGCCCCCGGCTACCCGTAAGCTCAGCCCTTTGCTTCCCGCAGTGCCCTGCCAGCCCTTGCCTGAGAGTGCTTGAGGCTGGGCATGGGCCAGGAGGTTCCTGCCTCTTGGAGCCATCCTGTTTTTATCATGCTGTCCCTCCTGATTATTCATGGACATTTCTACTCTACCACCTCTGCCTTTATTCCTGCCATTACTGTACCACTAGCAGGATAGTCTCTGAAAAGAGAGTAGGAATTCCCATAGGTTGGCGCATGTTCAGTCAGGCTAGTCATACTGCTGATGTGAACGGAGGAGAGCGCTGAGCAGGGATAGCTGTTGTAACAGGTCTGTACTTGGCACTGGTGAAACTCCTCCTAGAATATCCCCCCTGGTTCTGGCACCTCTACTTAAAGAAGGAGATTAAAGGAAACAGAGAAGACCCGCAGAAGAGCCACAGTGGGTGTTTCTACATGTTCTTGAATGCGCTTTTGCTACTGCGCATGCAATTTACTGCCTCTAACTTAATGTGCACAGTCTGTCCTAAGGCACAGCAGTGAAAGTGCATGCTCTGTGAGTGACACAACACGCAGCTGCCTCATTTCACCGTGCATTTGCACGGTGAATGCCGCATGGCTCGAGTGTGCAATAAAATAGGCGACTGTGCATCAAAGCGCACCCGTGGACGCGCCCAGCGTGCAGGTGAGTGGAAGGAGAGATTCAGGTAGCCTGAGGTGTGTCATTCCTCAGGCGTTACGATTTTAGGATCCTGGTGCCTGTGCGGGGAACAGAAACTTAGATGGCACGACTGCAGCCCCAGCAGAGCCGGCCCGGGCATCATGACCTAGGTGAGCGGCACCGAGTCACGGGCGAGCGAGGCGGGGCGGGGCTGGGCGCAACCTGCACCCCGGCGGCGGCTGACCGCGGCTTCCCGCCGCCTCCTACCGGGCCGGGCCGGGCCGGGGCGGGGCGGGGCGGGCGCGCCTCTGCACTGCAGGTAGGGGCGCGGCGCCTTCCCGGCTCGGCTCGGCTCGGCTCGGCTGTAGTCTGCGGGCGGGTGGGTGGTGAGTGTGGGCCGGCGGAGCGGGCCGTAGCTGGGAGGGCGGCCCGGGAGCCGCGAGCACGCGTGGTGGAGCGGAGCGGGCTGCTGTAGCAGGGCCGGGCCGGGCCGTGACGTGTGCATGCCCGCCCGCTTGCAGGGTAATATGTATTCTCATATAAACGTGCCCATTTGCACGCGCGCGTGTGCTTTCAGAGCTGTGATTAAAGTTAAGCCCCTGCACCAGTTTGCAGGTTTGAGTGTTTGGCTGCGGCCCAGGCTGGGCACTTCAGCTGGGGTGTGCCAGGGCTCCTGCTGGGACCAACGCCACAGGAAAAGGTGTCGCCCCTCCACTCAAGGTCAGACTGATGGCCAAATGCGAGGTCAGGAAGGGATTTTGCTGTATGGTCAGATTGGTAGGGATTGCGAGGATTTTGTCTTCCTCCATAGCGGGCCATGACCGCTCCACCGGGGACTTGTGAGCATGTATTAACAACAATTCATAGACACCGGAAGTCGGTTTCCGTGATTCCTTTGCTCTACCTGTGGCAGGTTAGGGTCTTAGGTCTGTGTTGTCTCAGGGTTAAGGGTAGTCTAATATATATAAGATGGTTTGGATAGGGACACTGGCAATGTGTAAGGGGTGTGTGTGGGTGCATGTGCACCCGTTGAGATTGGCTGTGCTCCCCTCCTTGAGAGAAGCTCTGGCAGCACTTCCAGGTTTGCCAGCAGCACACCCAGTTTTGCAGTCGACTGCTGGGGGGACCCCCTCTCCCCACCCCAGTTGGTGATTGGCCGCTGGTGCCCCCCCCCAGTATTAGGAGGTATCAGTTGCCCCAGGCAGGGGGTTGGACTAGATCAGCGTTTCTCAACTGGTGGGTTGCAACCCAAAAGTGGGTAGCAAGACTAAGTGAAAGGGTCATGAACAGACTTTAAAAATGTATTCACCTTTAAAGGAGAAAAACATGGGGAATCATGGCTTTTCTTTTGTAGGCTGGCAGAGCTCTAGCCTGTAAGGGGCTGCTTAGGGTCCTTCCATGCCCCACCCTCTGCCCCACACACTTGAGGATTGGGTCCTGGGAGCAGTGGGGCAGGAGTGAGGGGTGCTGGGGCAGGACTGGCCATTGATGTTTACACATAGGTCCTGGTACAAAAAAGGTTAAGAACCACAGGAGTAGATGACCTCTCCCTTCTAGCCTGACTTCTCTATGATTTGGACCTTGTATTACCAGTAAAATAGAAGCAAGAAGTGTAGATTTTTTAAACAGATATATACAGTAATAGGCTATTCCATTTTTAAAAGAGGTATTGAGTAAATAATTTAGTTTGCCTTTGCTACTGCTTAGCATGTACAAGTGTTTGTTAATGACGAAAGACTTTTTACATTATTGAGCTATTTTTTTTCTGATTTTTTATTTAGTCCAAAACACAGCCTCCGGAATCTACTAAAGAAGAGAACAAAAAGAAGCCAGTTTTGGAAAAGCTTGGAAATTTGTTTAGTCCAGGGAGAAGGAAACATGTCAAATATCCAATAGAATCTTCAAGTCCAACTGTGGAAAGTAAGAGATCAGTTTCTCGCCATAAAGAGAGGGCCACAGAGAAATCAATAGGCATAGGAGACACAGAGGAAAGATCTGAAACTCTGCAGGTGCAGGGAGCTGCACAAAGTTGGGATACTGCAGATTGTAGTAGTAAAGGAGCCTCTTCGGATGAGTGGTCACCTGGTTGGAACACCAGTAATGAAACCATAAAAAACACGTTTTTTGCAAGTGACTTTACTTTGGAGGGATTAGAACTAGGAACAGATCTCATTAATTCAACAACAACAGATTTTCTGAAGAGCTTGAATAGCATATCTTGTGAAGACTTAGAAAACAGCATATTAAACCACAAGCAATTAGTGAATGTGCAAGTTTCTGCAGAACCTGAGTATGCAGAATCAAAGGAATTCCCACGCAGTTTGGAATCCGAAGCAAGTGGGCGCACACAATCTACTAGAGTTTTAAAATTTGATATCTATCTTAGAAAAACAGAAGAAACACTTTCTAATGAATCTGTGGCTTTTATAACAGGAGCAACGTGTGGGGATATAGACACAATGGATAAAAAACCTGCAAATAGAAGATCTGGAAAAAGGAGGAAATCTCAGTCTTCTAGTGACACTCCAAATGGTGAAAGAAACCAGACTGACAACTCTTCAAAAGACGATTCAGTTTTTGTTGATGATGCTTCCTCTGATGCAGGAAAGATAAACTCAGAGAGAAAAGTGAAGTCTCCTCCTCAGACTCCTGAACGGAATTCTTTTTCCAGTAATCAGGACTTAAAAGTTGGTTCTAGTCACAAGGGGTTTCTTAAAGCTGAAACTGATAAAAGCAAACAGCAGGCTTCCACTTCAGCCCCGTTCAGAAGAAGATCTCTTAAAAAGAATCAATCTGATGTAGTCCCTGTTTCACCCACGGGTTCAAAGGGTCAGGTAAAAGATTCTGTGCCAAAAAGGCAATCTATAACAGCAACAGAAAGTAACTCAACAACAAAAAATGCTTCAGTGGAAAAGGGAACTGTATCTGTATCCTCAGGTGAAAATAACATGGTTTCTAAGGTTGCCGCAGTTGATAACATGGAAAACTCCACTTCATTGCTTGCTGAAGGTAGAACTGAATCTAAAACAGTAAAACGGATAAACAGCTTTGATGGAAGAGCTCCCCTGCGTACTGAAAGGATTGAGAATGGAGAGCTAGGTAAAACATCCGAAAAATTAACATGTTCCGATTCAGACAGCTCAAATTGGAGAACTGTGGATGGTTCCAGAATGACAGTTACAACAAAAATTAGTCTGTAAGTAATTTTTATACTTATATCTAATGTAGCAAGATTAGTGTTACTTTGTTGGGGTTATCTGACCCCAACAGTCTTTCCTGCGCAGAGCAGGGGGACTGGACCCAATGACCTCACAAGGTCCCTAGACTGTTAATCTGTAAAATCCTTTGATAAACTTATAGCATATTTATTTATTTATTTATTTTACGAAGAATTAAATCCATATTGGATAGTTATAGCCATGGTGGTCCAAGAAATGTATGGGAGGCAAGGAAGATTTTTTTTATGATCTCTTTTATTAGACATAACATATAGTTGGACTAGCTTTTGAGCAAGAAGGGCGCTGAATACCTGAAAGCTTGTCCGATATCTCTCCCATCTTTCTAGTCAGTCCAATACAAATATTAAGAAACACCTCTTGCCTCTCATGTATATCCATATAAAGTGTTCTTGGTTAATAATATTATGAACTTGAATTTCTGATATAATGACCTCGTAATTGATACATACCAGTCTTACTTAAAGGTTACTATAACTAAAAATATTACCAAAATCTTTCTCGGTTTTCCTTGTGCTCTGACAGGGCATTGTGTATTTCACTCTTCTTCTGTATAGTCAGTCAGTCTCTCTTTTGTTTACAAGACACTGACAACCATCAGCAAAAGAAGACTCTTTAAAAGTTGCCTGTTTTAAGAAGTAGAATTAAAAAAAAGATCAGTTTTGCAAAAAAGTTAAATATCCTGTGTCACTTCATATGACAAGTCATGTTTTAGAAAGCCCCATCTTTAGATGAATGCTCAATTTGAATTCAGAAGGTTGAAAAGCAGAATGCTTGGCACTAGTGAGTTTTCCCCAACACTTAAAAAGCAGGTTAATACAACACCTGTCATTAGCTGAAAGTTGGTGGTAATTTTACAGATAAGGGGTTCTGCTGGTGATGAACGTAACTCCATTGAATTTAGTGTAGCTATCCCAATAGCTAACACCTGAAGATGTGGCTGGAGATTTTCTCATGTAAAAATATTTGAGTAAGAACTATATTCAGGTTATTATTTTAAGCAGCAAATGTGGTTTGTGTTTTGTTTGGGTTGTTTTGTTATTGTTTCAGGATAGCACGACATTTTATGTGAATTTGTATAACTAATCCTAGTAGAGTTCAGCTGCTCCTGTCAATAGTATGCACAAGTAACAGCAACATTACTATGCACATGTCTTAATATTACAACAGTCAGGGCCTGAGCCTGAGAATGTCCTTTACATAGAAAAACAAATCATCTTCATCCAAATTAAAAAAAAAAAAAAAAAAGCATAGATACTTCTGCTGCATTTCTTATGACCCTTTTGAAGATTAACAGTAAAATCACTGCCATTGTTTATTTTCTGTATCTGAATGATAGATGAAATAAGTGACATCCATTACGTTTAGTTCTGCATTGTGTCACTTATTTGAATTGATCATATCTCTCATCATGCATGATATTCAAATTAGGGAGGTGAAAATAACAGTTTATCTGTTAGTTTATCAATTTTGCCACATTTATTTCTCCAGGGCTGGAAAAAATAGCCAAGAAATACCAAACAATTAGTACTGTATTTTACATGTAGCAGTGCCTTGTGTTAAAGGAGTATTAAGATTAGAAATTATAGTTTAAGGTGAGCACGTGTTTCTTGTAATGTTTTATCAAAACTGAGAGAACTAAAAATTAAATACTTAACATTTAAATTTAGGTTTTTTTACAAATTGTACAGCTGTTTGTCTTCTTTTGCATTTCACTCAGCTAACTATATTAATCTCTCTTATATACTAGCCTGATTTACAGTATTTGCCTAGGAAACTTTCCAGAGAACATTTTCATTTTATAGAAAATTGTTTTTATTGTAAATTTAAAAACCATCTGGCACCATTATATTATTCTTGGCCAGTCGACTACAGAATTCAAATCTGATGCATTTGCTTTCAACTGAAGCAAATCCTGACAAGAATACCTAGCTATAGGGCATGAACATTTAAAAAAAAAAATCAAATATCTTATATTTTTTCATAAATACTTATTTTCACATCTTAGCAATTTTTATCTTCAGGAATATCAGCAATTTCAACAATAACACTCTTTGCCTTTTTTTCTATTGTGTCATGTTGAGGTGCAGGTACCATGCTGATACAGTCATAAACATACAGGTTGTTTTACAGTGATGCACATTAAAACTGTTTGAGTTTGTTTGTTTAATTTAAATTGTGCCTGAGGTGACAAGCCAAGTGCCAAATCCTGTCACTTTCTGTATTAAAAGCACTGATGGAAATGATTTAAGAAGATCTGCTATTTTGTTCTGCAGGCACTCATCCTGTACCTGCTTCCTAGCAACTAACTAAGGCGATTGCATTGCTTTTGAAAAGACTCTGTCACGGAGGCGTCCTACTGGAGGGCCGTGACCTCCTTGAGGCCCCTTCCTCCGTGCCAAGTCAGCCCAAGGGCACCCTCAGATTCTCACCCGCCACATCTTTGATGTTTAGATAAAGTTGGGAGGCTGCCTCATGTCTCCTTGGGCACGGTTAGTTGAGATCTCTGTCCCCATGTTCTCCTGGACCCACCGGGGGGTCTCCCTGTAAGATGGGTGCTTCCCGGGCACCCTAGCCTTATGAGCTACACGTGGCTCCAACTACCCACGATACCACGCCCCAAGCCTCGCAGATGGGATAGACGTTGGTCTGTCTCTATAGATACACTTGCCCACTCTCTGGGGCCTCCTCCGTACTGTTGCCCACTCTCTGGGGCCCTTCGCTTCCGCTCTGGGTCTTCTCTAGAATACTGCCCCTGTCTTGGGGCTCTCTCTCCAATGCTGCCCTTTTCCTAGGGCTCTCTATGCCCACTCTGGGCCTCCTCTATAGTGTCGCCCCTCTCAGGGTCCTTCTCAATAAAGCTGCTTCCACTCTGGGACTTCTTGTCAAGCCACCTGTCTCTCAGGCCCACCACACTGCTACCCTCACTCTCCGGGGTTCACCGCACCACTCTGCCCTTCTCCGGGGTTTACTGCAGCACTAGGCCTTCCTCAGGGCTCGCCACACCTGCCTTGGGGCTTCTCAGCAGCGCCCCCTCTCTGGGGCTTGCCACACCCACACTAGGCTTCTCAGTAGTGCCCCTCTTGGGGCTCACCATGCCCACACTGGGGCTTCTCCATGACAGCCCCCGTCTGGGGCTCGCCAGGCCCAACTTGGGCTCTCCAATAAGGTTGCCCCCTCTCTGGGGCTTGCTGTGCCCATGTTGGGCTTCCTAATAATACTGCCCCCTCTCTGGGGCTCGCTGTGCCCACGCTGGGCTTCCTTAAATGCCCCTCTCTGGGGCTGGGGTCTAAGCACGCTGTAAGCTGCGCCCTAACTGGTGTTGGGGACCCCACACCGCTGTGGGTCCCTATGAGTATGCTGCGCCCTCACTGGCGCCGGGGTCCCCATGCCCCTGGGGTTCCCCTGAGAATACTGCACCCTCACTGGCACTAGGGCCCCACGCTCCTGTGGGTCCCTATGAGGCCTCCTCCAACCCCTAATAGCCTCACCCAAACCAACGGTATAATACATAACGCCAACGCAAAACACAAGTCCCTAGGCTGTAACACAAACTGGAGCTGCCTGGCTATAACTTAACATCACCGCTCAACTCTGGTCAAGCTGTACTTGCTGTTAGGCTTCTCCTTGCAGCCTAACTCCAGGAGCTCTTGCTCCTGCTCTGGCTGCTGGCAGGGAACTGGTAGCCTGGCCTCAGCCCTGGGCTTTGTGAGGGCCAGGCCCTGCCCCCGCCAGTCAGCTGACTTCCTGGTTGCCCCTGTGCTCGTTATGTCCTGCCAGGGCTCTCTTTCTTGGCAGTTTCCACTACTCTCTAGGAGCAGGGCACCAAGGTGCCCTGCAACAGACTATTACAGTTAATCAAAAAACAACTTGCACTTTGGTCCTCTCCACCTCTACTCACACCCAATCTGTGCTGTAGTCTCAGAAGACTGCTGCACATTACCAAGTTTTGGTAGCAGAATTTATGTTCTCCTGGCAGAGTTCTGAGGGCTTCCACTCGGAACGCCCCCCCTCCCCCATTGTTCTGCCAAATAGATTAAGGCTTTTGCTGTCAGTTGACAGCTGACACACAGATCTGCTGGCCAATTTGCTGGTTGCCAAATAAGCCTATCCTATGTTGCTTGGACCATACCTGGGATAATTGCTGCTAGTTTGCTGCTAAACTAAATAATAACTAAATTGTTTCATACCATTGTCTTTCAGTAAGAAGCAAGTGCTCTTTCTAAGAGAAGTGAGTTATGTTTAGTAATACCTTTAACTGGACCAACTATATAAATATAAGGTAAATATAAAGGAAATAAGGAGTCAAAAGTAATTGTTCTACCTGATATTTAGCTTCGGGTCCATCTGTTTTATCTGACCTCTCTCCCAACTTTATATTTGGTTCAGTGAAAGATTTTATGACACAAACCTTGCTTCTAGCATATTGTATGGACCATGGTGGATACAACAGCACTGTGGCACTGCAATCTAATAACATGTAGTCATTCAGCAAAATTGAATGTTTAACCAGTTCCCAGCAGTAGATTTGGAGTGTTGTTGTCAGTGGTGTAATTGAGGGGAGCAGCAGCCCAAGTCACAGCTGTTGGGGATGAAAAGAAAAGGTACAAAGACAGCCACTGTCACAGCAGACAGCTGGCCACACCGCTGGCAGCACGATTCAGTGCTGCCTTGTGAACTGAAGCTGCAAGGTGCAGGCCTACCCTTTTATGCCTTTGTTGTAGCCATGATGGTCCAGGAAATATATGAGAAACAAGGGTTGTTTTGGGAGAATTTTAAATTGGACCAAGTGACAGAGATGTAGTGAGCTCATTCAATGCCTGGGGTAGGGGAGAGGGGTTGGCAACCACTATAGGCAGTGATTGGGGAGCAGGGGATGGTAAGAGAAGTCTGGTCTACCCCGGATCTCACACATTGAAGGCTGCCACCATAGCATTGGCTCTGGTGGTTGCATCCCTGTGGCCTGGGCTCCATCAGAGCTGACCCTCCTGCCTTGGTATTTACCCCATCCTTCCACCCCCCTGCCTGCCCCCACATTTGCTGTTGGGTACAGGGCTCCACCTGCTGTGGCAAAAACTCCCCCACATGTGTGGAGTGGGAAGAAACTCTCGCCCCTCAGATATACAGCTGGGTATGAGGCTGCGCTGTCCAACTGCCTCTGCTGCAGCAGACTTCTGTGGGGTAAGGATGGGGATAGTTGATACCTGGGGCTAATTCCTGCCCCCACTCCCACCCCTCCCAATTGAACAACTGCTACCTATCTAGTTGACAATGTTAGACAAGCTTTCACACATAAAATCCCTTTCCTTTCCAAACATGGCTTAACATTTCCCACTCTACTGTTAGTCCAACAAAGGTATTGCCAAAAATCTTCAATTGCCAGCAACTTCAGTGGGAAATATTTATTTATTTTTTAGATATGTATCTTGCCCTAGTACATTGGAGTAGGTTTAGCAGGGTGAAAGATCCCTATGCACCATATAATAATATTGACTATTTCTATTAGCTAGAAGCTGCTATGCTAGCATCAGTCAGTTGAGTGGCAAATGGCTGATATAGGCAGGCAATGTCAGTTGATATAGTCAAAGCACTAAGTGAAATTCTTCAGCTTATTCATCAGAACACACAGACTGTAAATCTAGGTGTGTATCAGACTGTTGCGTAATGGGAGAGAAAGGCAATTGGTTTCATTACAAAGTGACTTTCTGCCTAGTGTAGTGTGATAAAAGAATTAACCGTATGCAGTTGAGAAGGCTCTACTTTTTATTTTCAAAGGCTAAAAACACATTAAATATTTAAAAAAAATATATGTACTGTTTTTATACCTTTTGTTTGGCATGTTTTGATTTTACACACGTGTGCACACACTGTTCTAGCTTATTAGCTGGAGCTGGAATTTTTAAAATACCTCTTTAAACTACATCATTTTCCAGTGCCAGATAGGCTACTCTGTACTTTACTATACTTAACTGTGATAACACAAATCTAAGTATTAGGCTTCTGCTGCAGAAGCAACATTAAGAATTTAGTTTTTAATTGTTATTTATTTATTTAGAATTCTTTCAGCTAAACATTTTACCTATTCTTTCCCTTTTTGTATTCACTTGCTAAAATCTTATTTTAAAAACTCGAATGCTTTTTAACAACTTTAAACGGAGTCCAGTTTGGAGCTTAAGTGATTGAAGTCTAGTATTAATCAGGCTTGGAGCAATGTTTAGATTTACATAAATAAAATCTCAAACTGTACAGTTATTTTGATATTCTTAATGGATTTTGGCCCCGGTTCTCACATTTGATGTTCAAACATTGATTTCTAAATGATTGCATTTAATCTCATTTAATTATCCTGCTCTGTTAACATGCCATTGTGCTTTGCTCATGTCAGGCTCTGATGTTCTGGCATTGAAGATACCTGTTTAGCTTGTTTGTTCCATTACATGTTGTCTGTGTGAGTCACTCGCTATGTTGGGTTAAATTGGGAGACTAGCTATGTGCTTCTGCAGATTGGTTGCAAGGTGGTAGACTTCCAAAGGAAATGCCAGTAACTTCTTCCTGCTTTCACTTAAGTAAAAGAAGGTTTGGAGCCAAATAGTAGATTGTAATAATTATTAGCAAGACCTGAATGCATACACAAAATAGTCTGGGTAATCTGATATATAAACCCAACCTCTGCTATTTCCCACAAAGTCAGAGTTGTATTTCAAGCTCATCAAAAATAGCATTTACCTTTGATTCATGTAATGAAATTGAAGCTTAGTCTTTTTATATTATAGCTCATAAGACAACGTTACTTGAAATATAAAACATACTGGTCGGGAATGCTATCAGAAGGACTAGCTGGGATGGAGTGATGGAAGGGAGTGGAATTCATGGACCCTCCCCTGCCATGGCAGACCTATAAATTCTTCTCCATGGGCTCAAAATTCTTCTTCTCTTATTCTTTTTAAAGAAGTGAGCCTCTAACTGCTGTTCTGAAGCAACTCTTCAAAATGTGAAGCCCATGTCATTGATGCAAAGTTATACTGATGCAGAGGCTTCTGCTTGAATTTGCTGAAAGACTGAAACTGAACCACTAAGGTGGTAAATGCTCATTTATATGTGTTTCAACTCAGATGCAATTTGATAATTCTTTAGCTCTCAACACTACTCAGTGGGGCAGAAAGAGAAGCAAGGAAGATCTCTTCACTAATTTCCCAAAGTGTATTGTAGTGGGAGTAAACAGCTAGTCAAGAAAGGGTATGGGAAATGAATATATCGAGTTGAGAAATCCTTTAACAACCTATGAGAGTGAAACCTAACCATGTGCCCACCATCCCTTCATTTTGCTGGGAGAACACTGACTTAAGACAAGTGAAAAATATATCTAAAAATCTTGCTCATAAAGTTGTTTTTCCCCCATGTTGCGCTATGAGTTATGGAATTTCAGCCTTCCCACAAATGTGAACACTATTTTCAGGGAGTTCTTGTATGTTTCTTACATTTCAACATACATGTTTTCCTTTAGCTGCTGCTGAATCGACCTGCCTTAAAGGAATTTGAAATTGTCAGTAATTTTAAAAATCTTTTATCTTCTATAATGGCTAATTAGTTTTCACTGATGAAACATAAGTACCTTACAGTTATGATCAAAATTTAAAAAGTTGTTGTTTCAGTGTTAGCAGAGGGATATTTTATAAATAGTTAATGCTTCCAGTTTTCTTTCTTTTTTTTGTTGCTCTTGTTGCTGCACCCATAACTATAGTATCTGATGGCCTTCCAATAGTTCAGTAAGTAATATATGATTTGTTCTCTCATCCTTTCACTCATAGAAAGAACAAAAAAGTATAAATAATGCCATACTCAGATCACAGGTCCATGTAGCCCAGCATTTTCTCTCTCTCATGGCAGGAAAAACCGAAAGCAGTATTTGAGCAGGATATATCTTGCTTTTGAGTATCTTGTTTTTTGGCGTGAAGTTTTACTTCAGTTGGTTTCTCTCTGGGTTTATTTGTGTGTAGAATTTCTCTAGAATTAAAGCTGTATCCCACTATTATTTAGTTAATAGCTTGGTATGCAGATAGATAAGAATAAGTATTTCTGTGCCAGAAAATCATGTAGAGACTTGGATGTCATGTGACTTTAGAGCTTGTTGCTGCCAGTTTATCTGTGATCTCCCACAGTCATTAGTGTCCATATAGCATCCCCAAACCATCCTATAAAAATTAATTGTCTAACTTATTAGCAAAACTACAGGGTCAACCCTGACAGTCACAAGACATAATACCCTAACCTACCACAGATAAAGCAGGAAGAACACAGTGGCCAGTGTCTTGCTGCTGCAAAGGTTTTTCCATTACTGCATGTATGAACTTCCTATAGTTTTTAAGGGACAAATTCCATTTCCTGAACTGGTGGTGGCAACTGTTGGTCTTCTTGGATCATGGTATATGCAGGCCACCCAAACTTTTAATGTACATGCCTGGGTAGGAATTTTTAGAGGAGTGGAGGTTGCCTAAACCTTCTGCCAGCCACTGAGACAGAATCCAAAGACCAAACTGAATCCAGCTGTTTGATACCTCTATGGTTATAATTGTATAAGTGTCTGGGAATCAAACCCAGGTCTCCTGTGTGGACAAGGATTCTACCACTGAACCACAGGGGACTTCTTGATGAGCTGGTAATGGGTTATTTAACATTTTGATAAGTTTTAAAAGTCTTTGCCCCAATTCTTTACTGCATCCTGACCCTTTTAGCTGTTCTTGCTGTGCAAAAGGAGCCTAAAACAGACTGATTACCCAGCAGCCATTTTCCTGGGAAATCTTTGTGTGGGAGTAATTGGGGGAGGGACAGGCTGTGACTGAAGCTCTCGGTCCCTGGCTATTCTAGGTTCCAGGTGGTTCAAAGGCGATTTCCCAAACTCTTAGTAAGTTAAAGCAGTCCCTGGGGAGGTTTTTCTTTGTGGAGCCTCTGTTATGTCAGCAAAGTTCTCTAGTGTAGACCATTAGAAGGAGTCTTTCTCTTGGCATAGCAATACTGTCTTCCTAAACATCATGAACCAAAGCAACAAAAACCATCTTGTGTTGGCATAGCTGTGTTCACACCAGGGTTTTTGCTGTCATAGCAACTCCAGTGAGAGGGTAATATTTTTTTTTCATACCCTTACCCAAATCTAACTGTGCTGGCAAAACTTTTCAGTGTAGATTAAGCCTTAAGAAATGGATCTTGGGCCAGCCAAGAATTTGAGAGTCTAAGAAGTGGTGTAAAGCTCTATCCCTTGTGATCTGGCCTGCAGCTCTTCAGAGGCGTGGCTCATAATTTGGCCTTTAAAGTTTCACTGTATCTGTTAGAAACAGAGACTAGCAATTTGAAAATGTACCTGGCTTAAAAACAAATTTAATTCCATCTGTTCACTTTTAAAGTTTGACACAGATATAAAAAGTTGAGTTTCTCTGCTGCATTTTGTCATCTGATTCACTATTGTGTTGATCTCTTAGACCAGTGGTGTCAAACGTAAGGCCTATGGGCCAGATCTGGCTTGCAGAACCATTCCATTCAGTCCACTGGTAGTCTGGTGGGCAACCAGAAATGCCATGTCTTGGCTCTGTGCCACTAGGCAATGGCATGGAGCCAGAGGCATGCAGCTGCAGGGAGCTGTGTTCAGGCAATACTGCAGAGCCAAGAGGGCTGCAACCCATAGTCATGTCTATCTGGATCACTGCATGTCCCTGGCTCCAGCTCCATGCTGATGTCTGGTCAGAGCTCCAGGTTGCCTCAAATCCCAGTGTTCTCACCAATGCATGCCCTGGGTTCTGTGTTGCTTGAACATAGCTCTGCGTAGCTGCCCAACCTCGGACCCACACCGCTACCTAAATGCAGCCCTGTGAATCCAACCCAAGAGGAGCCCTTTTGGTCCAGATCCAGCCTGGGGTGAGTTTGACATCAATGATCTAAGTTATAGTAAATTGTGTGCATGTGTGTGAGATGCTATGTCCCCACTAGTACCCAGTTCTTTTTTACTGCCATTGCACAGGGCATGTCTACATTGTTTCCATGATTCTTAAAAATAAACTCTGATTTACCCTGAGCTGGTACAGATCTGAGGTGGTAAGGATACCATGGGACTGCTCCCCACCACTGCTCTTGAGATCTGTGTGTCCAGATTATAAGGGCAGCCGCAGCATGTTCCAGTTGCAGAGTCAAAAAAGATGGATGAGACTTACTTTTTGTCATCACATTCAAAGACAATATAGAGCCAGTGTAGGCATGCCAGCAGTCATGCCTTGCTTTTCATCAAGTCCTTTTGAAATATTGAAACTTAATTTGTTAAAGAGGAATGCTATTAAGTACTGTTAAAAGGGAAAGATTTTGTTGTGAAGGTGCTTTATGTCTTTTTTTGTAATTGGTATGTTAGTTTTATGTAATTCTTTACAAAATATCTTTATCACTTTGTTTTTTGCAGTCCAGCCAAACCCAAGAACGTAGAATTGAATTTTAAAGCACCTATAAGTCTTGACAACTTGGAAAGTGAGCAAGAGTTTCTTGAAAAAGCAGTTAATAAAACTAACAACAGTATTGCCAACAAAATTTCCCTGTTTGAAAATAAATGTTCTCAGAATCAGCGACCTACTGATGTCCCTGTTTCAAAAAACAGTGTTGTATCAAACGCATTTGTTGGTAGAGCAAAGTTGAAATTTGGAAAGCAAGCCACAGAAAATGGGCAGCCTGATAAAATAATAATTAAGCAGAACAGTCACCAGAAGTTTTCTGAAAATGGGACACAGATTAAAGAAGACTCTGCCGAAATAAAGGTCAGACTTCAAGAAGGGTCTCAAGCAGGGACTCCAACTAATGAGGAGGCTGGAAGGGTAGCAGCACTTAAAGTAAAAGCTGCTGGATCGCTTTTCAACCAAACCAGCGAAGTAGATGCTTGTTCTTCCTTATTAAAACAATCAGATGCAGAACCTCCTATGATTAATAATGACAGTTTACAACCTAAATCTCTCAATGAAAGTAAAATCTTCCAAGATGATGATAACCAAATAATTAATGCGTGCTCAGAATCACCTCAAAATGAAAAAACAATACTGCTGCCAAAAGTAGACATCTCAGCACCTTGTAATGATAAGTATCCTCTGAAGTCTGTTTTGGTTTCCAAGGAACCAGAATTACAGAAGATAGAAAATGATTGCATAAAGACGAAAATAGGAGATTCTACAAGCATACACTGTACTAAGGACAATTTAGATAACGTGCAGACATTAGAGCGATATGTTACTAATATACAGCAAAACCCAGACAACACTTGTAATGGTTCTGCTGCTGCTGCTGATAGCATTTTTGATTCTCCAACTGACATGAAGAAGTTTGCTGAAACTATCAAAAATCTAGACAGCTCAATTTGTGTACCACAGAAGAAAAAAAGGCCCAAGTTTCCCAAATCTCCAGTACCTTACTTTGCAATGCCTCCAATCCATGAAGACAATTTAGAGAAAATATTTGATCCCAATATATTTACACTTGGTTTGGGAGTAAAGAGGGAAAAGAAACAAGATTTATCCCCAGCCCAACAAATTAAAATGCAAAGTCTAGAAACTATAGCTAAGGTAAGACCCAAGCGTATATCTACAGAGCAGAGTATACTTTTCCAGTCCCTGAAGTCATCCAACAGAAATGAATCTATAATAGTTGAGGAAATAAATGGAAAAGAGAACAACGATAGTGTAGATGGTGAAATTAAGAGATCCCGTCTGGAAAAAAGTTCCCTCTACTCAAGTTTACTATCATCAGCAGCTAAAGAAAAGATTACTCCTGCAACTTCAGCAAATACCAGCATAACAGCTTTTGCAGCTGACTCCTCAGGCATTTCTTCTTTACTACTGAACACTGCTGGACCATTCAATGTTCCTCAAAAGTCAGAGGTAATAAAACTAAAATAGTTCAGAAGATTAAGCCTTAAGAAACACTTATTTGGAAATGTGGCTTCCAAATAACCTTTTTGTTTTAATTTTCTAATTCAGTCTCTTTCAGATAAAGTTCCAAGTTGCATGGAAAAATATTTTCAAATGGATGATGCAAAAAAAGAATTAGGTTTACAAATACCAAATTATGGAAGCAATGACGAAAGTTTCTCAAGCTGGTTAGGGTCTAGCCAGTATGAACAAAATGTTCTTTCTGGTTCATTGGATATAGAGGTGAGTATGTCAAAACTCTGTGTCACTTTGAAAAGTTATTCAGCTTTCACGTTTGCTACATGCTGTACACATCTCTCTGATTTATTTTTCCTTCTCAACAGTGACATACATAAATTATGAGTTTAGACTGAAGAATAGTTTAAGTTTAGGCTTTAAAAGTGAGACTATGTATGTAATACTTCTTGATATGGTGACAGTTCTATGAGGTGTCCTTATCTTACAACTCTGTAAATAAAAAAACTTCAGACTGTAGTATGAAGCTTCACTTTGCCATGATTTTTTGCAAAGTATGTTCTAATTCCATCTTTCTTGCAAATTAGTGGTGTGCTTTCTATATGCTCCCCTGTTTTTAGTGACTTATAAATACCTATTGAAATTCTTTGTTGCTAAAAATTATCTCTACCAAAAAGACAGTTTCTGTCCATTCCTGCTTGTAACATACATCTGCTTTTCAAAAGGCAGTAGCTAGAATCTTGAAAAAGATTTTAAAAGCTGCATAGGAATAAAGATGAAAAGTGTTAATCACCTTAGAGACTGAAGTCCTTTTTGTTTTTTCTGAGTAGCTTCCATGCAGACTATTCATTTGATTATACATGCATACATGTATATCTATAGATAAAGATATTTATCTATCTATAGGTATATATATTTATGTTAAAGTAGCCGATAAAGGAGAACCTGCTACTTGCTTAGTAGTGATATTCTTTTTCACTCCATTATGGTATATTCACATTATTTTTATCTAAATTGTGAATAAATACTGTACAACTTCAGCTATTCCTGCTGCTACAGATCTTGGTTCTCAAAGTGTTATTCACTATTACACAATATATTCAGTAGGTGGTGGAACAGGGGAAAGTAGTTCTTCTCCTCAGTGGGGTCTGCAGGATTGAAAAGAAAAGGAAGTCAGGAAGCATTTCTTCAAACTGAATAGTTATCTGATGTCCCTGGCATAGATCTTTCCTGTCTTCCCCTCAAGGAAGGAGACAACACTGTCTTCCACTCTTAAAGCTGTTTTCCCCCCACATTTGAGTCCAGACTTATTTTAAAATGTAAGAATCAAATTAAATCAAGCAAAAGTTCAGATTTACCTTGACAGATGGAAAGGCATTCTTCCTTTGAATGTTTCTGCTGTGGCAGTTTAAGATGTTTGTGAAACTTAGATATTAAAGATGTTTCTTTGGTTACTGTCCCTTCCCCAGTTATGCTCCTGGCTTGAGTTCAAATGAACATTTTGACAAGTTGAGGACACTGATTTGTCTGTAAACAGATCCTTCTATACTCCCGAAACTTACTCCCATGTGGGATCTACCATATGCATGTACCCCTTTCCAAGACTGGGCCTTTTACTTGAACAAAGAACTGTCTGTAATACAGAGGAACCTAAAATTGTTGTGTGTACGTGGGCCCCTCTACATGTGCAGGTAAACGTGCAATGGGATGTAACATGTGATGCACACAATCTCACCTTCTGTCATGCCACACGCAAATGTGAGGAGGTGTGATGGTGGGATCATGCATTAGATCCTGTCATGCCTTATCACTGGTGCAGGGGGAGCCCAGGATAGAGATCTGGCTTCTGCAGCTGCAAGCTCTGCAGTTGACTGGGCTTGGCAACTCTCAGTTGGCTGCAGGGAGCATGCCCCCACGGTGAGCCTCATGAAGTGCAGGGCTCTCAGTGCCAGGAGCGTTCCCTGTACTGCCCCCACTGCAAGCACTGCAGCTGATGTGTGCTGTGGGGCTCCTGTGCGGGCAGCAGGGTGAACGCTGCCACAGCTGTGAACCTTGCAAGCTACAGAATTTGCAGCAGGAGCTGCTGTTGTTACAAGACCCACACCTCATTAGGCCTGAAGGAGCAGTATTGTTCTGTCCACTGCCACCACTGCGAGCCCCCCAGTGACATGGACTAGGGTGTTCACAGTGGAGGCAGTGTCGGAGAATGCTCCTGCCACTGAGCCCCACACCTCATGGGGCTTGCAGCAGGGATGGTGACCTGTGCTGCTCCTGCTGTGATCTTGCAGCTGACAGCGTTGCCCCCACTATGATCCTTGTCAGCTGCAGGGCTGGCAGTGGGTGATGCACCTCTGTGGCTGACAACCCCTCAACTGATGGAGCTTCCAGCCACAAGGGAGTATTGGCCACGCATTCAATTAATGCTGTGATTAGTACAAGCTACAAAGTTGTTGTGTGTTTTTTGTGGAATAACTTTATAGGCTGTTGCTTGTTTTATGTGACATTAATTGCTTGAACGTGCAGCTCGGTTACGAGTTAAGGCATGATTAACTGGTTATAGAGGCCCCCTCTATATGTTACACTTAAGATGAACTATTTTATGTACTCTGGTGACTAAACTGATTGTGACACTCAAAGTAATAAGCAGCAGGAAGAAAAAAATAAAGTCAGGGCAGCAAAAAAATAAATGACCATGACACCATTTTTAAAATGGGGCAAGTACTAACTGGAATTTAATCAGAAGCTATAAAACCAGTAGTGACTGTGTCAGCGCATCTTGATAATGCCTACATAACACTAATGCTGGTTAGGCTGCACATGTTGTGAAACCAATGCCTATCATTCTGACTAATACTGCCAAGCTATTTTCTTTTATTCTGCCTGTGCCTATCTGTAGTTTCTTTTTGTATATTTAGATTATAAGATGTTTGGAACAGGAATTATCTTTTTGTTCTGTGTATATGTACAGCACATAGATTAATGGGGTTGAGGCTCAAGACAAGAGCTCCTAAATTCTCTAATATAAATAAATCATTAAAATGCTTTTTTTCCCCCCAGGAACCAGAGATGTGGGGTTTTGAAAATTTTCCAGTGCTTTTATTTTTCTGTGGGAACACAGCCCACAACTACAACTATATGGCATATTTTGTATCATTTAATTTAAACTAAGTTTTAAGCTGTTGCTTTTAATTTTGCACATTTGAGCATTTTATGTTGGCTGTTACTATTGTTATATTTTTATTGAGCCCCCTCTGTTATCCTAGTAATTTTTTTAATGAACATTTTCTTACTGGCAGTTTGATTATCTGAAATTTATATTTGATTTGCTGCTCTTTTCAATATTTGTACATGGGTTTTTTTTAATTAGTTTTGAATTATTTGTATATTTTCACATACTGACCATTTCCTTAACATTTTAGGCACTTTTACACATGCTCTGGCACGTCACACTGCCAGAGGCACTTTAATTAGAGCAACTCTGATAGATGCTTTAATCCTCTGCAGTGTCTCATGTATCAGTGTCCCCCTGGTTTAAAATAGTGGCAGGGGCACTTGAACTAAAGCTCATCCAATGAGCTTTAGTTAAAGCACTGCCATCGCCATTTTGAAGTGTGGGGATGCTAATTCACGAGACGCAGAGTCTAGCTGGACTGTCATAATTACCATGCTCCAGCAGACTCTATTAACTGAGTATGCTCTGATACACTGTAACTATAGTATATCAGAGCAGCCTCCATGCTCGTGTACAGGTACCCTAAGATTTTAGAGCACATACCTTTTAAATGCAAAAGTTCTCCAGTTTTTTCAAAATGACCCTCGGATACCTGAAACTTTTGGAAAATCTAGGAAGCTGGCCAGCAAAAATTTTAGAAGGTACCAGGCCTACCCGAGCCTTTCCAGCTTCAATGAGCCCAGAATTGAATTAGCATGTGTGACAAGACAGTGGTCAACATAAGAAAAACTTGAATTGGAACAAAGTGTACTCAACATCAGTCTACAGAAAAAGAAATGAGAAATGTAATCAAACGTATTTTTTTAGTTTAAAAAACTATACTTTCTATTGAATATATTAATATTTATGTTTCTTTCTTCTCCTTTGCCTATCAGGCTTTTTCAGCAAATGGCCAAAATAAAATCAATCCCAGACCTGGCAAGGTAAGGTTATTATTTCCACTTCTGGTTCTATGTCTTTTTAGTTTTATTTAGCAGACTACTGTTTCCTGTTATATTAGAAACAGTGAAATATAATGTTCTCTTTTACGTTTTTTTTTAATTTTTTAAATACAGATGGTGATATGCAGTGAACCAAATGTTCAAGAGAATAATATTGAAGTTTTTAATGATATTTTGGATTGCAGTTCTTGGGTGCTGTCACCAGTGATTTCTGTTAAAGTTATCCGAGGATGGTAAGAGTGGGGATTTTTCTTCACATTATGGTGCCCTTCCTTAGGAATCAATGGGACAGGTCCAGTCTGTAACTAATTTGTATATCTGCTCTGGAAACTGCAGCATAGGGCAGAGATATCCAAACAAGTTCAGGAATCAATCTTATCACTGCAGAATGGAACTCTACATAAGCTAACTTACCCTGTTTAAGAAGCTGAGTAGACTAACTGAAATGAACGTTAAGTGGAATGAGTGTTAAGCAAAACCAGAAGTTTTTGACAACCCAAAATGGTGGCCCTGAGTGGTATAATGAAACTCACTGAGCACTAAATGGAATCGAGTATCAATTTAAAATGAGAGTTATAGCAAAACAGTGCTAAGCGAAATAGTGTTAAGCTGGGGTTGCCTGTAAAATATGCTGTGCTAACTTGGTTGTGTCTACACTTTGCAACAGCCTGCAACATGGACATCCCCTCAAGTGCAACTTTGTTTTTACTCATTCTATTTGACCAGGCTGTGATGGTCCATTTTTAACTGGGCCAATGCCACTTTATCATTAGATCTACCCATGGGTGGCTTCTAATCTCATTTGGCATCATAAATTCTATGTATGTTTATCTTTATAAATCTTTGTGCCCTTCAAAGGCCAAATAATGGGTGAAAGTTTAAAACTCAAGTATGTTTTAAAGGTTTTCAAATTTCAAACCACTGACAGCCAAGATTCAGGGTTTTTTCCATTAACTAGATCAATACTAATGGTATTTTTGAAGTAATGAATATGAACTTTTCAGATTCTTTTTTGCCAATGTCTGTAGTACTAGTCACTGCTTTAATTGCCTGAAAAATTATCTGTTTGTTGGATTAAATACCTTGTATAAAAACTTCAGAATTTTTTTTAGAGTCCAGTCCTGCTTTTTTCATTTGAAATGCATTGTAATATTCTATTTCATATAACAAATGCAGAAGTAATCTCATTGTTCACCCTCAACTACAGTGATATTTGATATTGACTTGATGTCCTAGGGAAAGTTTAAACAATTTATTGGATTATTTTTACCAACTACTATAATGATCATTTTGTAATAACTTCAGGGTATGAACATTCTCTGTGGCCACAGATGGTCAAAGATGCTTAGCCTTGTCCTCTCACTTTATAATAAATCTTGTGTTTCTGTGTGGCAGAAAGCTCATCTCTCATCTCCTTTTGCTTCAACATATTTTATCATCACATTCATTTTTCATAAGCAGTTTTGGAATTGGAACGCTCCTTTTGATAGAGGTTCATTAGAACTCCAGTGTTCAATGTAGGGTTTTGTGCTAATATAATACAAAGTGTTCTTACTGTCCAGTATTTTCAGATGAAATCGGAATTCCAACACTACATTTTGATTTTAAAGAAATCATATCCTCGATTTTAAAATATATCAAAGAGTAACATATGACAATATATACATCAGCAGTGTTTGACTTATTTTCTTCAGTATTTCAGTTACGCTGGGATAGAATTTCAGAATTAATTCCATTCTTTTATTAACTCTTTCTCCTGTTCTGTCTTGGTTTTGTGTGTATGCTTGTTTAAATTTAGAAACATTTTTAATTCATATGCCTCAACTTTGCCTGGACATTATAGACTGATATAAATATTAGCATTTTAAGTGGGTGGTTTTTTTTCAAATTTTCATTTAAAAATAAATCCTATGAGAATATCTTTTTACCTTATGGTTTAGGATAACCTATACCAGGGTGGGCAATTATTTCAGGCGGAGGACCGCTTACCCAGTTTTGGCAAGCTGTTAAGGGCCGCATAGGTAGCCCCACCCCTTGACAGGTGCTCCGCCCCTGATCACCATCTTGGGACCAGTGTCTAAGGGCCATCACTGGTGGAGCCCAGAGTGGAGCACAGGCTGGCAGGGGTCCATGGAGCCAGGATGGCCTGCATCAGCAGGGAGAGGGGAGAGCTGGCCTGGCTCCATAGAGCCCCTGCCAGCCAGGACCCTCGCTCCTGCCACCCTGTTCTAGGCCCTGCTGGCACTGGCCCTGAGACACTGGTGCAGGACCCATGCTCCCACTTGCTCCTTTACCTGCTCAGTCCCAGTGCCCCGCCAGCCCCACAGAAGTGGGGGGCAGCGTGCAGCCCTGACCCCCTGCTTGCTGGCAGGGAAGGAGCTAGTGCTAGACGGCGAGAAAGTAGCCCCTCCCCTGCCCCGTGGCCAGCACTCCCTGCTGCAGCTGCTCACAGCCCACACAGGCAACCCCACACAGGCTGCGAGTGGCTGCAGCATGGGGCACCAGCCGCGCACGGGGGCGGGGGGGGGCGGCACTTTTCTCTGCACTCAGTTTTTCGTCGACCCACTTTTCCCCAGGCTCCTTCCTTGTCCAGGGTCCTCCCCTGCTCTTTCTCCCCCTCCCAAAAGGGTTTGGCACTGGTGCAGCTGGGAAGCCACATGGTCCCACGCCGGAAGGCTGGGTGGGCCCTGCTGTTCTAGGAGCCCACCAGTACTTCCTCTGGGTCCTACTGGCCCTGACTCCTGTCATTTTTTACAGGAACCAAGAGCAAATTAATATTAATTTCCTAAATTTTATAGGGGCCTTGCTGGCCAGATAAAAGGGGCCTTGCAGGCTGGATCCAGCCTGTGGGCTGTATTTTGCTCACTCCAGGCCTATACCATAGTTTGGGATAGTGAAATTATAATGAGAAGCTGTTATAGTATTGTGGCGGTAGGGGAGCATAAGGTTTCTATCCCTTCTATTTCTAAAATAAGATGGCTTATCAGAAGTTTTTAAGTTCAGAATTGGTAGAAAGTGTGTGTGTGTGTGTGTCTGGTGGCTACTTCTGTTAATTAATCATGTGCATAGATTTTTTTTCAGGTCAGATGAGGCCATGGTGATCTTGTCTAAACTTTGGCATATCATATTTATTTGCAGATTTGCACAGCTTAGTTGGTTAAAGTACACCATACGTTTTAGAAAGTTATGGTTAGTTAAAATGTCATCAATAAATTCATGAAGGGAAAATCTCTCTTCTTCTTCAGCTGGATTCTCTATGAAAAACCAAATTTTGAAGGAGCCTCTATTCCTCTGGAGGAAGGAGAATTGGAACTCACTAATATATGGGATGAAAATACCTCAGAAGAAGAGGAATGCAAATCTGCTAAACCTGCAGTGATTGGTTCCATAAAACATGTAGTAAAGGCAAGTAATGAAATGTATTTTTATGCAGGCTCCAAAATTGTTTCCTTTATTGACACAAATAATTTTAATGTTGAGAAACTGATGTAGTAATAAACCAACCATGTCTTGAGATTTTTAAACTTACTGATTGATTCTGTTGTTTTATAGTAGCAGCTCTGGTAATACCTATTTCTTGCATAAGAGAGGAAGGACACCTACTCCCTGATATTTGTCATGACTTGAGCTCTCAAAGCACAGTAGAAACATGATGTGCTA
Source organism: Caiman crocodilus (assembly GCA_030014935.1). Lineage (NCBI taxonomy): Eukaryota > Metazoa > Chordata > Crocodylia > Alligatoridae > Caiman > Caiman crocodilus. The sequence continues at coordinate 81,932,152 of JAGPOW010003642.1, forward strand.
TTTACGCCTTGTTGATGATTTTATCTTTTAATCTGCATTTTGTATTTTTACATTCTATAAAAGTCTTTGTCTTCATTCCTACAATTGGCTGATTTTTATTTGATCTTTCCTATTCTCAAATAGGTCTCTTAAAGAAGTTAATCAAATCAAATTTTCAAAAATGTATATGTATTTTTGTGTGTGTCCATTTTATACACACATAGACTTCAGTGCGCACTGATAAACTCTGATCTACAAGTCATCTATATGAATATGTAGATTGAGGGTTTCATGCACACGATGGAGTACTTTATTGCATGTCTTTTCAGTCTACCATTAACAAGTTACCATTTCAAGTTTACCCAAATAAATATGAAGCAGGAGAAGATTTGACAAGGAGAAGGAGGCACTTTTTTCTTTGTGAATAGAGTTTCTAAGAGTCGCCGATTCAGTGTTATGCTAGGATTTAATTAGAAAGAAAAGACATTGGAAAGACAGAAAGAGATGCGTGTCTCCATAAAACTTCAAAGGTGATTTAAAATACACTGAGAAACACAGTGGAAGTTGGGCCACCAGCTTGGCCACATTCAGTTACAGGCCTCCATGTAGCTGTAACTGAGACAGAAAGAGGGTAAATGGTGGATAATCTGTGGTTATGTTGAAAACTGATTTACTGATTAGCTCCTTAAATTATGTAAGAACTTACAGCAGCAGTAAAGTGGTGGTATCATTTTTATAAAATTATATTTTTTTTTCAGGATTACAGGGTTTGCAGAATTGATTTATATACAGAACCAGAAGGGTTAGGTATTGTAACTTCATTTTTTGATGACACTGAGGAAATGGGCATATTTGGCAAAACACAGAAGACTTGTTCTATCAAAGTACTTTGGGGCGTGTAAGTACATAGTTTTATGTAACTTTACTAGTATGAAAGGAATTTGTCCTAAAACTGCTGGTTATAGCTACCAGACATGCAAATACATGTTTCTTTATACGTAATAATTTAATTCTAGCCACATGCTGCCTGATCACTCACTGAAAGGTCATATGAAAGGGTATACTAAATGTGAGTATTAAACAATGAAAATAGTATATGTACTCTATTTAATATATACTTGACTTGGTATTAACTACTGAAGTATTGACATTATCTGTTGCACTGAAGCCAATGTCAGAGAATTGTTCTAACACATGAATTTATGTCCTGTGAATGAGTAAATTGAATTACTTCATCTCTTAGTTTTAAATGACTGAACACAATACATGCAGCCTTTACAAGGAGATGTACATCTAAAATAGGTTGGCATTGTGTGCGATTGGTGGCAGATATAATGGGAGAGTGATTTTTTTTTTTGCTGGCTATTGTGGTCCCTCCAAGCAGTCAGCTTGGAGACAGGATCCTAACGGCGCATCTAAATTATTAGGTAGTAATAGAGAAACTACAAAGTTGTTCCCCCAAAATGAGTATTCCAGATAAGTAGAAAACCAGGCAAAGAAATACCACGTAATGAAGCAAGACCAGACTGGTAATGAAAAAATCTGGTAGTATAAAATAATCTTGGTCAAGTTATTGTGAACTTGATTCAGTTTGAATTAAATAGAAGGATCAGCAAAACTAGGTCTGTAGGTTTTTATGAATTCAAGAGGGTGGATTTTGATAAACTTTGGGTGCCAGCTAGTAAAGTCAACTAGACAGTGGAGCTTAGGGACTTGAATGTGGAGGAGGCATGGAATTTCTTCCAGTCAAAAGTGCACGATCATTAGGAATTTGTATCCTAAGCAGAGAGGAAAAACAAGTAGACTAGGGGCTAGAAATGTAACTGGATGAATAAACATCTCAGGCAAGAAATTAGGAATAAGTAGGGTGCCCACAGGGAATAAAAAAAAAAAAAAGGAATGAGCAGTAAAGAAAGCTGTGTCTTTTTGAGATAAAGAATGTAGAAGCAAAAGAAGTGTTCATGCTACTGTGCAAGGTCCTGGTGCAGCCTGTATACAATTGTGGTTACCCATGTTCAAGAAAGACCAACTTAATCTGGAGCAGATACAGATAATGACTTCTAGGATGGGAAATGGAAAACCTATCATATGAGAAGAAACTTAAAAAAAATTAATTTCTTTCTGACAGGGAGTATCTACACAAGATGTTTTACTCATGATTAGAGTAAATTACTGCAGAGTACACATGCACATGCTTGCTGCTCAGTAATTTGTTCTAATCATGACTAAATTTGCTACCTGTAAATACAAGTAGCAAATTTACTCGCAAGTAATTACTGTGCAGAATGGTATGTGTAGATCACAAATTTGCTCCCTGTTAGCCAGGCAGCAGGGTGTGGGAGACTGTTCCCTGGCCCTAGGAGCTGCCTGTTGCCAGGGAAGGCACTGCCACCATACTCCAGGAGGGGAAAATGTCCCCCTGCCCTGGTAGCAGGGAGCTCCCAGTCCCCGCTCTGCGATTACAAAGCAGGGGCTGGGGAAAGTTTCTTGGCCAGCCTGGAGCTGGCTGGGGCCTGTCCCTGACCAGGACAGTTCCTTAGTGAGCCCTAGGCTGTCCCATTTTGGGCAGTCCCCACCAGCTCTGGACTGTACATGCAGACTTCTCCATGCAGCCTGGGGCTGGCTGGGAACTGTCCTGGTCAGGGGTAGGTCCTAGTCTATGACTTGATCGGGCAATCAAGGCACCAGGCTTATAAAGCCCCCTGCCCTGATTTGGAGCTGTGAAGTTCCCAGTCTTCCAACAGTAGTAAGCAGAACAAAAAACCCCTATTTTTAAGATGTAGTTTGAATGGGATTGCCTGATCTGGTGCATGTGACTGCAGGAGGCTAAAGTGGATGCAAGATGTCACTTTCAGTCTTACATTTATAAATCATATGGGACAAGAAAAAGAGTTGTGGTAGGTGAGGGGGGTAGTCAACTCAGTTTGTTATTTAAAGGGCAAAACAAAGCTTGTCATTTATTCATGAAGATAAACACTGACTGTCCAGCTGAGGTAAATGGGCTCCCTTGGGAGCAAACTTGGGATAGAAATGGCCCATTGCATCTAGGATGGTAAGTGTTATTGGCAATATTTTTAAAATATCACCAAAAATGCACCATCTGTAGATGGAGTAATCTGCCACCTACTTTTAAAATTATTTGTTTTAAAGTAAATCTTTTTTTACCTGTGTAGAAAATGTCCAGAATAATTCCTACCATGTTAATAGCTAGGGCTGTGTGAAGGTTTGGTAGCCAATTTGATTCGGAGGAGATTCAGCGGCCAAATCTCCAAATCCAAATCGAATCAGGAGACCCAGTAAAAGGTCCAAATTGAATTAGAAGCCTCTGAATTGATTCAGAAGGATTTGGAGATTTGGAATGCTTGCAGGAAATAGAAACTGAGAAGAGGGAGGGGGATGGATGGACAAGACTGAGAGGGGTGGAAGAACTGCTCTGATATTGACATCTGGCCAGTGACTGTGATGTTTCTCTGAGTTCCCTTTCAATCACAGTGCTCTGGGGGAGGGCCATAGAAACAACATATCAAGCTGTCTCTGATGGAATCTGTGCCTTTTGTAATCTGTCTCTCATTTGGAGCAGCAACATATGAAAGGTTCTGGCTTGCTATCTAGTCTCTTGCTAGCTAGTCTTTCTTCTTGTAAGTTGTAGCCAATCCTTTCCTAGTTACCCTTGCCTACAATCCCTATTGTTATCCCTATCCATTCCTTTCAACTTATTCTTCCTCTTATTTGTTCTTGTTAGTCTGTCTTAATTCTTTCCCTTCATAAAAAGAAATCTGTGTTTTCCCTAACAGTGTGTCATCACTGCACAGGAAAGCACAACATATATTACAGACGCACACACATTTTGCAGCACACCAAACTTTATGAAGCATGCTGGAAAGGCAGGGGGCAGAGGGAGAGCTACAAGTTCCCCCACCCCAAACATAGATGCACCCTCTTTCCTGGCAGCAGTGAGTCTTTTGCTGCTAGTGGGAGCAAGGAGGTGGTAGCAGTGCCCACACCTGCACTACCACCACTAATCAGCAGCAGCATGATGTTCTCCACCCCAGTTTCAGTTCCCAGTGTGAGCCTTCCAGTGTCAGAGGAGGAGCTGGATCTGGAAGCGGAGGAGCTGAGGGCCATAGCAAAAGAAATTATGGGGAAGGAGGCGGAATCTGAGTTTATGCTTACACCCCTCAGAGTTCCTCTATAGGTAGGTCTCCTTCTCTGGAAGGCACTTTGGAGAAGGTTATGGGGGCAGGTGGCTCAGTTTCTCCTGTTGTTGTGCCTCTGCCTGGTGAGTAGAGGGATAAGACAGGATCCCCACCCTCAACCCAGAAGTGAGGGTGTAGTGTAGTGTGAGATCATTCTGAGGTGGCAGATGATCCCAGGTATTCTACCTGCCAGCACTGTCAGAGGCAGATCAGTTGGGGCAAAGACATGAAACACTTGCCACCACGGTGCTGCTGCTGCATCTTGGAAGGCAGTAACCCCTTGTCCTCGTTCTTCCTCAGCCTGGCACCAATGGGAGTGTACCCAAAAAGAAGTCCCCCTTTCACTTCAAAGCCCCTGTCCCCAAGAAGCAGAGGCAGGCCACCCTGGACCAGTGGGGGAAAGGTAGAAACAAAGAGGGGCGCGTTCCAAAGGCGAGTGATGTCACCCAGAACACTGGGGAGATGCTTGCTCTGGATGGCCAGCCCTTCTTCGAGCATCCAGGGTTCAGGCAGCTCACAGCACTCACGGCCTTATCACACCAAGTCCCTGCATGCACCACCTATAACAGGATGGTGGTGCCCTCCCTGTGTGAGGTATACAGAGAATACTTGAGGGAGTAGCTGCAGAAGGCAGGTCTGCAGGTAGCCTTGCATTTCACCTTGGACATCTGGAGCAGCCAGGGTGGAGATTATGCCTACCTCTCCCTCACAGAGCACTGGTGCAATCAGTCAGGCCATCAATGGGTTCTCATTCAAGTGGAGGTGATGAATGGGTCCCACATAGCAAGGGAGATCATGGTGGCTGTGAACTGCATGGTGTAGGGGTGGCTTGTGGGGCAGGGCAAGCTCACCCATGGGTTCATGGTCACCGACAACAGGGCAGATATGAGCAAGGCCATCCATGATGCGAACTTTGTTGATATCTGTTGTGTGGCACACAAGTTCCACCTCATAGTCAGGGCACCTTGGAGGGGGACAGGGCTTGGAGGGGGACAGCACCGTTACTACCAGCCAACTTATTTCAAAATTCAGGAAGGTGGCAGGCTACTTCCACTGGAGTATCAAGGGGGGCAAGATGCTGCGGGACAAAGGCAGCACAAAATCATGCAGGATGTGGAGACTCAATGGAACTCCACATACCTTAGGTGCAGGCACTAGTGAAGCAGCTGAAGGAGGGCATCAAAAGTGGCTGGATCTGTTGCGATCCACTACAGTCCATGTGCTGGTGGGTATGTGTGACCTGAGGGTAAAGCGAAGCATCTGCAGCAACAAAACCCTCTATCACTGGAAGGAGGTGCTGGTGAACAGAGTCAGGGAGATGGAAGGGTACGGGCTGGGGGGCGTGGAAGAGAAGGATCCATTTTCCCATGCCCGCACTTCAGCCATGAGCCAATCTCTTCCACCAAAGCTGCTGCCAATGTAGGCCAAGGGCATGGCTTCAATGCTGGGGTCCAGAGGCACCAGAACCCGCCATCGGGTAGGTAGGGCAGAGGCCTCGGTGGCTGTCTATCTCGCTGAGGATGTGGAGCCTCTGCACTGTGACCCCCTTGGCCTATTGGGCAACCCACAGCCAGGTGTGGCAGGACCTGGCCACAGTTGCCTGGGAATACCTGTCCTGTCCACTGACCAGTGTTCCAAGCAAGAAGGTGTTCAGCATTGCTGGGGATGTTGTGACACCCCACCGCACATCCTTGGATCCTGGTTTGGTGGAGCAGCTGGTATTCCTGAAGGTGAACCTCCTGCTGCTGGGGTTCCCCAAGCTCCACGTGCAGGTGGAGTGAGTGTCACCCTCCTAACTCCGCACCTATTTGCTTTTTTTATTTGTGTTCAGAACCTTGAGGTCCACTTTCTCAGAAACCCCTGTACTACTCTGCTTGATACCTGGCAGGCCTCATTCCCCCACAAGGGCCTACCATCCCTTCTGCATTCAGCCTGCTCTGCCTTAACACGTACAAGTGATATGAGTTTTGCTTTCAATATGCTGAGGTGCACTTTCACAGAAACCCCAGCACTTATCTCCTTGTAATTTGGCAGGCTTCATGCCTTCAGAAGGGGCCAGCATTCCTTCTGTTTTCATCTGAATCTGCAAAAAAATGACAAAGTTATTCCCCATTATAGTCTATGGCCAAAGCTCCAAATTGGCACCGAATCAAATTGGGATAGTGATTTGAATCACTGAATCAGCCGAATCCAAATTGAATACTTGCTGTTTTGCGCAGGCCTATTAATAGCCAAAAGTTTTAATTTACCCTATGTCCCCCCAGTCCAGGCAGGTGCATAGTAAAGATCAGAATGATAATTTCTAAAGGGTGTGTGATAATGAGGTTAGGTCTGAGTTGTCCTTTTGGTTTACAACATGTGTTGCAAGTGTTTTCAACTTTGAAAAAGTAGACTGAAATGTTCAGTGAAGAAGATAGAAGATTTAATTTTAAAAGTCAGCTGAGATGTCTAAAAGAAAAAAGTAGACCAGACTGCAGAATGTTAAAATGCTTTCAGTTGTATATAAAAGCATTTTAGTTTGAATATTTTTAAAGACTTCATGGCATTGTGAAATAGCCCCTTAATTTCATATCACTTTCCCAGTATTCTTCATGGCTACTGTTAGGAGGTAATTAAAGTGTACAGTGCATTTTAGTTTATCTGAAAATTCTATAAGCTAGGGAGTTTCTCTCTTGTTAAATGTAAACAAGTTTGATGGAAAAGGAAACTCTAGAGGAAGCTTGGGAGGTTTAGCAAGCTCCTTCAAATCTGAACTAAAATGATCCGTTCCTCCAAAATGGCGTTGAGGAAAGTGTGCAGGTAGAAGAGCTTTTTCTCAGATAAGTTAATGAAGATCCCACAGTACATGTTTTGAGATGTACACATGCTCATCATAGTTTCCTAGCTAAATTCCAGATGGGCATTATTATAACTTCCCTTTTTAAAATTCCTAACATCCCTACCTAATCCTATAACTTAAGTGTTGTAGAATGTTCCTGTGCAAAGCAAAACAACTGCTACATTTTCCCCAAAGGGTGGGTACACAACCATTGTAGGATGTTTTGAATGGTAAATGAAATATGCTGCATATGTTTCAGTCTTTATTTACCTTGATAAAGAAGGTTTTAGGAATATTTTATGAAGTTGTCCTAATTATTGTCTTGCTCACAGGAATGCATTTCTGTGCAACTGTAAGCAATATCTATACATGCAAATTAAGAGCTTAAGCTAGAAAAAATATTTGTAAGTGTTGTATTTACTGGCTAATTAAAGACAGAAGGGAAAAATCAGTTCTTTGTTTATTACTTCTACTTTTCAGTTTTAAGTGGTATGTGAATAGACTGAGATTAGATGTTTCTAGGAAATGAATCGTGCCTGGGCCATGTTCTTTAGATTTCAGAATCAACTGTAAATTTGTTTAAAATGAAAATGTTTCTGCGTTTGTTTTCCATGATATCTCAAAATCCTAACGGCTCAAAACTATCTGGGTCTTTTGAAGGCAGGCAGGCATGGAGGTTGAATAATACAGTATAATTTGTCTTTATGTATTAGCTTCATACTGTGTCTCAGACTTTATGGAGATTCAGATATAAACATGATTTTGAAAAATTGGAAAAGAATTGGAGAAAAAAATCTCATGGGGAAATGCACAGTGGGTAAAAGTGTCAAATACTGCATCTAGAACATGCAAGTGTTTCCTTAACTAGGAATTAATTGCACATTCCTTGCATTTTTGTTGTAGGAACAACAAACCAGTTTTATACACATCATTTGGAATTATTCAAGGAGTTATTGCTGTTCTTCCTCCTATTTAGTTATGAGCAATTCAGACATAAGCACACTCAGTTAATTGAATAATCACCATTATTTTAATCAAATTTGAATTCATTAATTAAATTAGAATGTTGATTACATCAGAAACACTTTTGGCAAATATTCTTGTTCAAATATGATGACCGCTAGCCTGATCTAGGAAATGTGGTCTTTTCCTGTTGCTTAAACATGAAAATCTATGAAGTGGTTTGTTTTTTTTCTAATCAAGTTTAAGCTGTGTACTTCCTGCGCATTGCAGAGATTTTCTTGCTAGCTATGCATGATCACTATTCATGTACTGACAAGAAATGGTTAGTTGCTATCCTGAGTCACTGTTTGATCATACCCCTTTGCACATAATTTATTAAACTTACCTAGACGTGCATGTTCATTGGTATTGCTCAACAGAAGCCATTGCTGAAAATGAATCTGTGTGCCATTACCTTCTTGTTGGGAAAGCAGGGAAAGATCAGATCATACTTGCATTTACATGTATATTTTTATGCATAGTTACAGGGCTTATTGGCCCTTTAGTATGATGAAGCAGCAGATATTAATCTTTTTCATCACTAGATTTGTACATCAGTACCCTTAAATAATCAAAGGTTACATTAGTGAGCCTTTTCTCTATGTTTTATACAGCTTCATGCTCTATTTATTAGAAGTCTAAATAATTTAAAAAATGAATTGACCTCCTTAGGCATGTAACAGTTATTAGTACATTTTTTACTTCATCCCTTGTACATGCATATTGGCACTGGTTGAAGAAAAAAACAATTTGCTACCACTTTGGAAAGTGGTCAGTGCATTCTAAAGTGTTAATCTAACTTTACTTTAGATGGTGATCAGCCTTTCAAGGATACACTGCAATCAGAAATGCAATTATAGTACAGGGAGACCTACCTGAGCTAACACTAGTGTAACTACTACAGGGGTCAGGAGCAATAAAGCCATAGTAAGCTTTTATACTGCCAGTGCATCTGCAGCTTCCTTGTAACTAGTCTGAGCTCATTAGACTAGAGCTAGCCCAGGTCTTCCTGCATAGTCTGCAACCATACCTGCAAATGCAGTGTATATTTATAAACCTTATATATAAAAAATAATCTCAACTTCTGTTGCTATTGTTGGATACCTTCAATAAAATACATGAAAATTATGAGATAGAAAAGGGTGCTGACTGACATTAGAAGGGGGTTTTTCATCATCTCAAACTTTTCACATTTTTCCCCACTGATTTTCTTTCTTTACACCCTTTATATCTATTTGACCCTGCAGTGAAGCGATTGGTTTTAAAATAATCTGTTCAAGATAACTTCCATGGCAGTAAAATATAATATCCTGAATATGTGATTACTACTTCACTGCACAATTAAGGAGGAGGAGAAAATGAGCTGCTAACCTTTTATTAAAACCCATATATCTTAAAGGAAAATAAAAGGCTTTTGGTCAAAAAACCAGTCTTCTAGCAAAGTCTCTTGCAAACTTGCTGAAGTGCTGAAATTCCCATTATAAACGTACACAGTGTATATGCTTTGGAGGTATCTACATTCTCTTTATTTTACCTGATTTACAGTGGGGGACAGAAAGTTAAAATTGTGCTCTTGCTTTTTCCCCATTTTTCCCTTATAATTGTAAGTTAAGAGTTAAAATCCATACCACTTTAAGTTTGGGCCATATACCACTGCACTGAGCCTACATTCTTACCTTGATATTGCTTCCTGTGTATCATCAAAGTCTCTTATTAAGCATGAAATTAATAGAACTATGCAGATTAGCATCAATTCTACACAAGACAGGGACAGAGAGAGTGCTTGCTGCCAGTAACATCTGACAGACATTCAATTTCTGTGTTAAGTCTTAACAAAGGTCAAGGATAGTTTCTGAGCTCTTGCACTCAGAAAAGTGTGATTGAAACACAAAGTGAGGGAGGTGATGTAAAAGTGAAGGTCTGCTACCTATGTTGCATCTCTTTTAAGGAAATGAAGAAATAACTTCCAAAGTTTTTAAGCTATTGCCTTTTTCTACAGAACAGTACATTTATTTTAAACTAAAAATGTAATACCTAATAGGTTGTGACTTTAGGTCTGGTCAGAGTTTGTAATCAAAACTGTTTCAATGTAAAATTGTCTCATTTCAACTAATTTCTTCATTTAAAAAAAAAAACCCCAGCAGCTTTCCAAGGAAGAATTGTATATGGTCAAATTCTATAACATCTGCTAACTGTACTGACCTCCCTACAGCCCTGATCCTGCAAATGAAAAATGGGACTCAAGGAACAGAAGGTTGTTTTAGCACATCTGTTCTGAGGCTGGGGTCCTAATAATACATGCAGTCCTTTATTTGCTTTTATTGAAGCACTGCAGTGACATCCTTGCAGTAACATCCTTGCAAGGTACTGTGAGGCTGCAAACGGACATTGCTTTAGTCCTGACATAAGCCACTTTATCCCAGGACAGCGTGCAATCATTCAGACATCCATATCCATTGTCCCAGAATAAATCCTAACAAGGTTTACTAGCAGTTTATCCTGGGACATCACAAAGTGTGTCTGTACAGTTATCCTGGGATGGCATCATTGGCTCTATGGCAGAAAAGTGGCAGTGAATTTAGCTGCTAACTAAACCCTGATTAGAAGGGTGTGTAAATGCCAATTCCAGGATATTTCTGTTCCAAGACAAACACAGGCACAACATGCCCAGGGACAAATGCAATGTCTGTTCCTAGCCTGAGAGTATTACATTTTTTCTCACATGTGTCCCAAATGTATGTGTGCGATGGCAGAGCACAGGTTGCATGAATGAGTAACAAATAGTACTGAAGTTTTTAACTCCTTGCTTTTTTTTTGTCGTTATCTAGATGGCTAATTTATGAAGAACCTGGTTTCCAGGGAATCCCTTTAATGTTGGAACCTGGTGAATATCCTAATTTAGCCTTCTGGGAGAAGAAGGAGGCCTACATTAGATCTATGAGACCCTTGAAAATGGTAACATGTAACTGCTTGCAAATTCTATAGTCAAGGCAGTTAGTGCTAATATGTTAATACTAACATGTTATATTGCAGCCCCATTCAAAATGTGCAAAAATAGCTTATATGTTATTTTGAAAATCTTTATACAGAATTTTTAATGCGTTTCTAGAAAGATCTTGGACTTCTAGGTTTAACTGTGTCCATTAGTGTTTAATTTTTGTCTGTGATGCTATGGACTTTGAAAATCTTCTTTCTTAAAGAAAGTTGTCATTTGGAATACATTTGTGAACACTTAAATTCATCGGAGATCAGATTGTTTTTATTTTTTATTTTTAGGGTGGTCGCAAAGTCGAACATATTGGAGAGCCCAAGGTAAAAACAGCAAGTACATTTATTTAATTACCATCAGGCAAGCACTTTTAATACCAGAGACTTGACAGTCATCAGTGTATAATGTCAATTTATTATTTTAAGGAGGACAAGGATTAGTACCATGGTTTGTATGTGTGTCTTGCTCAAAAACCATCTGCCAATTATAGTGTATGTATCTGAGTCCACAAATTATGTATGTGATAGCAGAGAGCTGCTTGCACGTGTGAATAATGAATATTTAAATCCTAGTTCTGCATTATGAACTACAGGGGCAAAACACTAAGATAGTGGAGACCCACTGGCTAGTTTCATGGTCCAGTCTTTTGCATATAAATCTCTAGTACAGAGGGAATGACTGCTTTCAAGGCATGTTGACTTGCCTGGCCTTGTAATCTACTTTTTTGTAACTTGCTTCATATAATTTCTGTTGTAGGTAGTCCTTTATGAGAAGCCTTTCTTTGAAGGGAAAAGCATGGAACTGGAATCAGAAATACTTACTTTTACTGGGGAAGAAAAACAAAAAGAAGAATTGGGATCAAAAAAGACAATGCCGTTTACATCAGTGGGGTCCATAAAAGTGCTGGGAGGACTGTAAGTAGAAGGAGATGCCACAACATTCCTTATTTAAGAATGAAGGAGAGTCTGGTCCAAGTAGTAGCAATGTGAAAATGGAAATTGTATTGGACAGGCGAATTTCCTTTGCCTTCATAACTTTTGCCAAATTTTGTATATTCACTTCAGGATGTACAAAGAAATTGGACCCTTCAGAGCCAGTTCCTGTGACACCTCTTGGGTGTCTAAGTAGTCTTAGATGTCTAAGTGCAATTATCTTACAACCTGTATGAAGTTCAGATTCACTAGTATCTGACCCTTAAGACTGAGTCACAAATGTGCCTTTGTTTTAAAAGAAGCAAATTTCTTAAGTCAGGATTCATTGTTATTGAAGGATTATAGTACAAATTCAGATCCTTTTACTGACTAGTTTCCTTTCTCCAGCACAGTTTTTTGCCTTTCTTTTCCCTTTTCAGTTGGGTGGCTTATGAGAAACCAAGGTTTGCAGGTCATCAGTACTTACTGGAAGAAGGAGCATACCAGTACTGGAAAGATTGGGGTGGTTACAGTGAGGATCTGCAGTCCCTGCGGCCTGTTCTTGGTGTAAGTTTCAAGATTATGTGCTATGTATTGCTTGGATCCAGTGAAACAATTTTTTCACATTTGCCTTTGATGTTTTTGTTTGCTTCAACAGGATTTTGCAAGCTCCCACATGATAATGTACAGTGAAGAAAATTTTGGGTCTAAAGGTGCCAATATCAGTGTATTAGGAATAATTTCCAATTTAAAGGACACTGGATATGGACTGCGAACAAAATCCATAAACGTGTTAAGTGGAGTGTAAGTGAAATGTTTAATTACATCTTCAATTTATTTTTCTTAGCTGTTCTTTCTGGACTAGATTGGTATAAATCAATATGTTGTTCTTCTCTGCCTTTCGTGCAGGAATACTTGTAATATTTCAAATGTAGTATTAATAAAGTAATAGAAAATTAGCATTGGAGGGGTCTTCAGGAGGTCATTTAATCCAACCCCCTTGCTCAAAGCAGGACCATCTCCAGCTATATCATACCAGCCAAGGCTTTGTCTAGCTGGGCCATAAGAATCTCCAAGGACAGATTCCACAACCTCTGTGTAACCTGTTCCAGTGCTTTACTACCCTTCTCCTGAGAAACTTTTCCCTAATATCTAACCTAAACTTCCCTTGCTGTTACTAGAGATTGTTGCTCCTTGTCCTGTCATCTGCCACCGCTAAGAAAAGTCTACCTCCATCCTCTTTGGAACCACCCTTCAGATAGTTGAAGGTTTCTACTAAATTCCCTCTCAGTCTTCTCTTCTCCAAACTAAATAAGCCCAGTTTCCTCAGCCTTTCCTCAGAAGTCATGTGCCCCAGCCCCCTAACCATTTTTATTGCCCTTCATTGAACTCTCTCCAAATTGTCTGTATCCTTTCTGCATCCCTTCTGAAGAATCACTTCCCCCATTCTGCTGGCAGTGCTCCTTCTAATGTAGCCCATGCATGCTTTTAGCCTTCTTAGCAATAAAGGCACACTGGCTCATTTTCTGCTTATCGTCCGCTGTAACTCCCAGGTCCTTTTATGCAGAATTGCTGCTTAGCCAGTCGATCCCCAGCCTGTATTGGTACATGGGATTGTTCTGTCCTAAATGCAGGACTTTGCACTTGTCCTTATTGACCCTCATGAGATTTCTTTTGGCCCAGTCCTCTAAGTTGTCAAGGTCTTTCTGAATCTTAACCTGATCCTCCAGCCTATCCACTACTTCTTACAGCTTGGTGTCACCTGCAAACTTGCTGAGGGTGTGCTCCATCTAACATTCAGGTCATTGATGAAGATACTGAACAACACCGACCCCAGGACTGACCTTTGGGGCATTCCACTTGATACCAGCTCCCAATTAGGCATCAAGCCATTGATTACTATCCTTTGAGCCCAGTGACTCCTTTTCTATCCACTTTATAGTTCATTCATCCAACCTGTACTTCCTTATACTTGCTTGCAAGAATGTTGTGGGAGACTGTGCCAAAAGCCTTGCCAAAGTGAAAGTATATCATGCCCACTGCTCTTCCTGCACCCACAGAGGCAGTCAGTTCATCGTAGAAGGCAGTCAGGTTAGTCAGGCATGATTTGCCCCTGGTAAATCCATGCTGCACCTTCTCCAAATGCTTAGAAATGGATTTCTGGAGGATCTGCTTCATGATTTTTCCAGGAACTGGGGTGAGGCTGACTGTTCTGTAGTTTTCCAGATCTTTCTTACCTTTCTTAAAGATGGACACTATCTTTGTCCTTTTCCAATCATCTGGGACCTCTGAGTTTTCAAAGATAATGGCCAGCAGCTCTGCAATCATATTGGCCAACTCCCTCAGCACCTTGCGTTCATTGCGTCTGGGCCCATGGATTTGTATATATCTGGCCTTTCTAAATAGACCCTGACATGTTCTTTCACCACTGGCTGCTCACCTCCTCCCCAAACTTTGCTGCTAGGTGCAATAGACTGGGAGCTGTGAAGACTGAGGTGAAAAAAGTGTTGAGTTTCCCTGGTCTTCCTTTTTTTTCTAACATACTTGTAGAATCGCTTTTTGTTATCCTTCACAGCCCTGGCTAACCACAACTCCAATTATGCTTTGGTCTCCCTGATTTCATCTCTGCATGGCCAAGTAATACTCTTATACTCCTCCCTAGTTTTGTCCAAGTTTCCACTTCTTATAAGCTTCCTTTTTGTGGTTTAGCTCACTGAAGAGCTCCCTGCTAAGCCAAGCTGGACTTCTGCTATACTTGCTAGTCTTCCTGCACATCAGGGTATCCTGTGCACTCAATAAGGTTTCTTTAAACCACTGTCTCAGACCTGGTTTTGAGGCACTAGCTCTGGTTGGTCTCTTCCAGACACTGGGTTGCTGACTCCTGTCTAACTCTGCAGCCTTACACTTTGCCCGCTCCGGGCTCAATAGTCACTTGAGCCTTAAGTCAGTTCCAGGCAGGGCTCAAAGCAATTGCATGCCCCAAAGGCATCAATGGGATCTCCGTATACCACCCCTCTAGTCCCAACCCAAACCTTCCGTTAAAACTGTAAGCCCCTGGGCTGTAACATACCAACAGCGGAAGCGGCCCACTGCCACTTTAAGAGGGCAAACCTTCCCTCACCCCTTGCACTGGCATACCTCCCAGCCTGGGTTCTTGTTAGTTCCCCAAGCCTCAGTATTTCTGCAGACAGTCTAGGGTCCCTGGGTTGCTCTCTTGGGCAGGAGCTTCTAGCCCTGCCACCTGCTGGGTTAGACTAGCTTGCCAGCCCAAGTCTCAGGCTTATGTCCTCCCAGGGCCCAACCCACTTCAGTCAGCAGGCTGCTTGCAGGTGCCTAATAACTGCTTCATTTGCTCCATTGCCTCAGCAACCTACAATTGCTGCACCTTGCCTAACCAGCCGAGCTGCCTGACTCTCCAAGGCTCTCTGTTACAATCCTGAACTCACTGCTGCCCAAGTTGCCTTCCACTTCTACATTCCCTTCCAATTATTCTCTGTTTTTGAACAGTGAGTCAGGAAGAGCACAGCACCTAGCTGGTCTCTCCAACACCTGCATCAGGAAGTTGTCCCAAACACTCTCCAAAAAACTTCCTGGATTGCCTTTGCATAGTGTTCTGCATTTTCAGTTTTTACCGATTTTCACCAATAAATTCCATGATTTTATTTTAATTGAAATTATTTAGTTTTTACACCCATTTTTACTGATTTACACACTTTATCAAGTTCGCTCGATTTTACCAGGTACAGTAAAAATCCCTGTTAACCAACATGAGTGGGAAATGGCTGGGGGTGTCAGTATGTCAGTAAGCTAAAAGTGTTAGTTACCTGAGGCACAGGTTTCTGGCCAGACATGAAGGGGTGGGGCAGTGGCTCGGGGGGCCAGGGAGGGTGGCTGGAGCTACTGCCTGGGGGTGCAGGGCTCCTGGCTCTGACTCCCAGGCAGGTTGGGAGGGGCCATGGGAATCGCTCCTAGGGTGGGTGGGTCCCAACTCCACCCCAGCGGCTCCAGCTGTGGCCCTGCCCTGGGCACTAAGATCTGCAATCCCTGCCAGGAGGACAGGTGGGAGAGCCCAGTCCCACTCCCTGCAGCGGGCACCACATCCAGCTGTTCCACACAGGCCCGCTGGGCTGGAGCCACTGCCCGGGGGCACAGGGCTCCCAGCTATGACCCCATGCAGGGCAGGAGGTGCTGGTACCGGGGTCAGGATTGGATGTGTCCCTGAAAAATTCCTGGAATTTTTTTTTTTGTAGATAAAAACTGAAAACGTAGAACCCTACCTGTGCATTGCTGTTGTATTGCAGATTTCAGGGTAGTTGAAACCCCACACGAGAACCAGGAACTTCTAATTTTTTGAACAAAGCTTCATCCTTCTGGTCTTGGGGGCTATAGCAGAACCCTACCATGACATCACCCTTGTTGCTCTCCACTCTGACCCAAACTCAGAGACTTTCAGCAAGCCTATCTCCAGTTTCATACTGGAGCTCTGAACAGTCATACGGCTCTTTTACATACAGCATAACTCCTCCTCTTGTTCGCTGCTGCCTGTCCTTCCTGAACAGTTTATACCCATCCATGACAGTGCTCTAGTTGTGGACTGTTACTTTATAGTTAATACTTAATTGGGAAATAAACTATTCATTTTGGACTTCTGTTACCATTCATGATCTTTGATCTTTTGTTATGTAAATATATCTAATGTCCAATTCAAATATGTTGTTGTTAATCCTATTAATGTTTTAATGTTAAAATGGTGCTTATAGAAGTGACATCACTTAATTTTGTGGCACTAACTAAGTACATATTATTGTATCACTGAAATAAACATAGTAGCCAAACTGTGTGTTAGTGAAGATGAAATTTAAGTTTCAGAAGGTGCATATCATTTCCCAGTGGACTCTAACCTACTTTCTATTATTAATTTTTGTTGGCAATTTTTTAACCCTGAGGCTTATATGTATGAATAGTGACTAACAACAGGTGTGACAACCTCTAAATATCCTCCTACTTATTCTGATTGCATTTAACAGTAGGAAGGAATAATTCACCTTTGCTACCTTAAATCAAATATTGTTCTTTTTTTCTAAAAGTAAAAGTTGTAAATTAAATTGTAAAAATTGTAAATTAATTGTAAAAATTGTAATTATGATTTTATTTTTATTTTCACGCACCCTTTTCCATTTTACTTATACAAAATTAATACTTTGAACTGAAGTTTCCTCTGAAGATAGAATTGTTTTGCAACAAGCCATTCAAGCTAACCATTAACCAACACTAGGACTTTATACAGCAAATTGTTCTAGAAAGACGAGAAGGGTTAATTAAACATGTCTTAGAGGCACAGAATTATTTTTTTAATGAATAGTGTGGAAGGAATGTCAGACCTAGTGAGACTTAATTCTCCTTTCCCAGAAAGCAAGGAACTCTCAATAAAGGCCTTCCTCTAAGTTACCATGTAACAATTCCTCTTCATAATTGTACACGTTTTACATAGTTGATCATCCACAGAATGTGCAATGTTCTTAAATGCAGTTTATTTTAGTGTTTTTGTATTGTGGCAGCTCTTTTGGCCTGAGGATCTTTGTGGCTCCTGAGCAAATGGAGTCAGGTGGGAAAACAATCTCTTCTGAAGCTAGTCTCGGAGACATGTTATAGAATATCCGTCCCAGCCCCAGCACAGATGCGTAGCAGGTTTGAGCTCTGTTACAGTAGAGATGACACTCCTAATAGTAGCGTCTCACTGCCTTGAAGATTTACGGATACGTCATCATTTTCAAGGGGGAAGGAATGCTGTTGACCCCATAGCAGTGAAACTTTTAAATGTAGAACTCTATCAAGTTAATTTTGTATAAAGTGTCCTACTTTCTTCAGCAGTTGTTCCCCTCCTGTGTTGTTCGTTCTTTTCAAGATATGGTTTAGCAGAAATAGTTCATTCAGGTGTCTGGGCTCTTCTATAAAGGGATTTTATTAACATTTGTAAAAATGTTATGCATTAAACCAAATCATATTTGTTCCATAATGTTTGGGAAGATAAACAGTATGTCTTCCCTTTCCAAAATCAGCTGTGTGGTGATGATGTTGGGTTCATGAAAACTGATTGATTAATTTCATTGGTGATTAGCCCACAGAGTTGTTTCAGCACAGGCAACTTCACAACATTTTTACAAATTTGTTTGTTTGAAAACTCTTAAGAAATGTTCCATTTGTATGTACATTTCTGTTCTGTTCAGCTCAGTCTATGCCCATCAAATCATCAGACTGTTGGGCTGTATTCCACCCATTGACTGTCTAAGTGGGCTTTGAGGGTTTAAATGTGATTCTATTCCACCTTGTCAGAGTCCCTGAAAATTCATTAATACATCTGTTTCTGGAGAACAGCATCATCTGACCCTTAAAACTCATTCATAAAAAAACAGTGAGAAGATGGACCCACTCACCTTTTTAGATTAATATTTGTTTCAGAGGCTTTAGCATGGTGGATTGAATCAGACTTAGGTGTCTAAATCCATTTGTTTATCTAATAGGTAGAATGGAATCTGGCCCTTTGTTGAATTATTTGAGTGATGTTGTAGTTGTGATGGCAGAGGCAAGGATTTATTTGGGTGTTATTTTTATTGGACCAACTGCATATTTGGATAGAGTTAGACAAGCTTTTGAATGCAAGGCTGTATTGCATTCCTTCCATCCTCCCCCCAATTTGCTCCCATGCTTCAAAAGTGCAAAAGCATGTAGCAATATGCTTTCCAGCTAGGGAGTCTAACAGGAGGTTTTCTGGTCACAGTTCCAGTATTTTGGTTTCAGAGGCTGAGAACCATACAGAGAATAATTCTCTGCAGCCCCAAAATTGAAGAGCAGGATTCCTTGCATGGCTCTCAAGGTCCAGAGATTGCTGAGAACAGCCAAACACCCACATGCTGCTCTGGGAGACCAGAGACCCTCTTCTTTCTTGCTTCTTCCCCACTGGAGCCAAGAGACTGGAGGCAGAAATGCATAGAGGGATTCCTGCTCTCCAGCCTGGCTGCTGGAGAGAGATTCTTTGTATGCCTTTCAGACTCAGGAGATTGCCGAAGAAGGCCAAGCACACGCAAGTGCTCACTGGCTATTAGTTCTGTTCTCCCTGTTCTTCCCCCACCCTCCCACCTTAAGAGAGGGAGGAAACTGGAGCACCAGGATGCCAAAAGACAAAGCAACCCCCTTTTGCACTACATAGAGTTTTTTGGATTTGAGGCCCCCTTTGTAACTTTTGTGAACTGACTGGCACCTTTGCTTATATGCTTAAGTTGTCTCCTCACCTGTCATACCCTTTAAAGGATTTGGTGGCAGTCTAGTTCAGAATCACTGCCATGGTATATGTAGACGTGACAGGAAATTATGTATGTACAACTATGCTTTTACGTATGTACAATTTCTTGATTTTCTACCTGGTATAGTACTCTTGTTACATGGTGGAAAAGCTTTACTGATTCTTGTGAACTAACTTCCATGTGCTTTGCTCTGCTTCAAAAGAAAGTGCTTCAAAGATGTTCCTCATTCTTTGAGGATCATTTTTGAAGCACATTGGCCATTTTTTAAAAGATTTTCAGCTGAGAACATCTGTCAGTACACCTTTTGAAGTGCTTCAAAAGATGTCTATCTAGGCCCTATGTGGATACTTTTATACTGTGGATGTGCAGCTACCAAATTATTTTCAGTAGGCCATAAGACAGATATTCAATAGCACCATCTCAAATATGAGCCAGCTGCCTAAGCACTCTGTATCAATTATTTAATTTTTAAAAGTTGTTTAGACCATTGAATACCATTAATAGAGAACTGCACTATTGAGGCAATTGAGATTTGTCATTAAAGTTTTAAATAGCCGTCATGGTATCTTTTTATGTTAAAAATATACAGAATTTTAAATAAAACTTAGAAGAGCTTACTTGTGTTTATAAATAAGAATGATACATGTATACAGTTTTCAACTATTGCTTTTCTTAGAAATGTTTCTGAAGAATACTTTCACTTTTGCATTTACTGCCTTATAAACAGATTGGATTAAAGCATGACTTTTTATTGCCTGCTTTTCAAACAAATCATTACAACGTTCACTATTCAGAAATGTTCCAGAAAAACCTCCCAGCAAAAATTTATAATATGGAATCCAGGGAATATTATGGTATGAACATTTGAAAATCTGTAACTTAAAAGAAGAGTTTTGCTTTCTTAAATCAGCTTTGATCTTTAGTTCCACGTTGGCAGTTTTACAATTGGCAGAAGATGGAAGTATTTAGCAGCCAAAGGTAACACCCTGGCACAAGTGTCAACGAGTACTAAAAGCAGCTGCATAATTTTCTTGATTTCCTACCTGGTATATTACTCTTGTTATATGGTGGAAAAGCTTTTCTGATTCTAGTGAACTAACTTCCATGTGTTTGCTCTGCTTCTATAAATGAAGACTACTTTTTAACCAATTTACAAGTAAGTAGTTCCCAATGTGAACCTGACTTTCTTTATGGCATAAAATGAAATTGAAATAAGTTTTTAATAAGTGGTTAGTACTATTGAGAGTGGCTCTTATTTCAAACTCATTGTAACATAAAAGATCTGATCCTGAGATGTCCCAAGTACCCACAGTGCTCTTTCCAAACATCTTCAATGATTTTCAGAGATATGGAAGCTAGCCTTGAATCTGTAGAGCACAAATAAATGCTAACACAACCTCAGAAATAGAAGGGGCTGCATTTAAGTGGCTTATCTGTTCTAGTTTTCCCCTCATACAGGGTTCCACTGGGTTCTGTATATAATCTGCCTGTATAAGAGAATTGTAGAAGTACAAGTGAAGTGGTTTCTGGTGAAAATACTATAGTGTGCATAGGATTCCTTCCTCTCTGCATCTATATGATTATGACTTGGATGGTGCAGTTAAATCACAAATCAAGTCTGTAACTGAAATGAGGGCTGGAATGAAAGTTATCTGGCAGAAACTCAGTCTATCTAATATGGCTTTAAATCTAGGTAAAGCATTCAGGAGAACTGGTGGAGATGTTTTTTAGCTCACTCCAAAAGAAAGTTTACTTTAAGAGTGATGAACAAGTAGAATAAAGGGAGATGCAGTTGATAAAGTATATTTAGATTTTCAAAAAGTTTTTGCTAAGGTCCTTTACCACTGGCTCTGAAAGAAACTAAGCTGTCATGAGAGCAAAGGGAAGGTCCTCTTATGAAACAAGAACCTGGTTAAACTCAAGAAATATAAAGTAGGACTAAATGTTCGCTTTTCACGGTGGAAGGCAGGCAAAGAATGAAGTCTTCCCAGGGATCTGTGCTGTGTTTTACACTGTTTCATAACATATTCATAAACGATTTTGAAAAGGGTGTTAATAGAGAGCTGGCAGGTTGTAGCAGATACAAAATTATGCCAGGTAGTCAAATCCAAAGCTGATGGCAAAGACTTAGAGAAAGATCTCACAGAACTGAACAGTTAGGCAAAGTAGCAGATGAAGCTCAATATTGATAAGTACAAAGTACATGGCGGAAAATAACCGTAACTATATATATACACTGTGAGGAGATCCAAGTTAGCTATTGATATGTATCATTTTAGAAGAGTCTATATAAAACTAATGTTGATTTTTTTTTTTAAATGGGAAGAGAAACACATGACCCTACCGTGTCTTTCTTCCCTCTCATTTAAACTGGAAATCTTGTCGGGAGATTGAGGAAGATCCATTTTACTCCATTTAAATACCATCTCATATAGAAATGAAGCGTTTCATTTGTGTTCCCGTCTATGTTGTGCCTCCTCCAAAACAACACTGCAATATCTGACCACATACAGCCCTAGAGATTCTCTTTTCTGAACCTGAAAATGAAAGTTAGGTTTTTAATTTCATATTTTGTTAAATTAATTTATACTTGTTTTTGTTTGTGTGTTTTGGTAACTTACACATTATGGAGGTATGCTGGAGAGGGATCTGGTATATGGTTAAATAAATCATCCTTAGGATTAGACTATCAGAAGTTATTGTTTTCACAGTAGTCATTATAATTTAAAATAACTGAAATAAGAGATTCTGAAATACAGTTGGAGATTGCTTATTTAAAATGTGTAAGACTAGTTAATGCACAGCAGAGATCCCCATACAATGTGAGAAATAGTGAGCATCTGTTGAGAAACTGGCCAAGAAAGGTTCATTTTACAGCTTTTTAGTGTATAGGACGTACCTCAAACTTTTTGACTTCTGTGACCAACTTACCCCACATTCCTATGTCATTTTGACTAAATAGTGAAATAGATAGTTTGGGTATGTGCCTTGGAATATGCCTTAAGTAATTAGTCAAAAGCATGTTAAAATAATCAGTTATACTTGAGTCAGAGGAAAGATATAAATTCTTACCTTGAACAAATCCTACAGACCTCTCATATTACTTATGCACGTGTTTAATTAATTTTTGCATTCCAGATGTCAGATCCTCAACTGGTATGAATCGACATAGCTCTGCTTAAATCAGTGGAATTATGCCCTACTGAAAATCTCGTTCTTTGTGTTTGGAATAAAAATGCAGCTCCTTAGAATCCATTTGTTCAGAATGGGGAAATCCTCTTCAATTAAGAGTTGGTTTACAGTGAAATAAAGTAAAAAAATCACATTATTTCAGTACTTTACAATGTGAAAATTGCTGCTTGAGGTGAAATTTTTACAGATACTTCACTGTAAGAAAGCTACAGTTCAACCAAACATGGTAGCTATGCAGTGTGATAGCTAAGAGGGCAGGTGCAACCCTTGGGTGCATGAGTAGGGGAATATTGAGCAAAAGTAGGGAGCTGTTATCTCTACATAAAGTTTATTGAAACTGTTACAGGAATACAGTGTTCATTTCTGGTGCCCTATATTTACTGAAATAGGAGAGGATGTTGAGAAAATGGAAAGGAGTGGGCAAACACCTACAAGAATTTTTTGAGTTCTGGAAAATAGAAAAGACAAACAAAGGGAATGTAACATTTAACAGGTTATAGAAGGAAAGGTAAGAGCTGACATGCTCGTGAGCTACAAGTACTTACATTGTGGAAAGAGGCTTTCTCATAGCATAAGGTTCTTAATTCTAGTAATCTAATTCATGCTGACAAAGTTTAGCAGTGGGGAGGGGGATTATTGAATGGAGCTAGCTCTGAGGGCAAACTGCTTCCAATTCAACACCCTCCCTCCCACAGCTACCACTTGCCACTGCTGCATCTCCTCATCAATTGGGTGAAGCTTTCTGCTACTGAAACACTGCAGAATCCCAAGCCAGAACCCTAAAAAAGGCCAGATACATGGCCCTGCAGGCCAAATACAGCCCTAGAATCATAGGTTGCCCATCCCTGGTCTAATTCATAACAAAATGCTTTTCTAAAAGATATGGTCTGCCTGGACCAAAAGTAGTAGGCTTGATGCAGAAACCATGTGAAAATATACCATTTCAGGCGGTCATGCTTAAATGGTCATAATGTTATTTCTGCCATTAAAATCTTAGAATCTGTTAATGTGTTTGACTTTGTTTTAACATTTAATCTTTAAGTAATAAGTTATTTTTGTTGGTAACATTATTCCCTAACACAGCAGATTCTGGGCCCTAGCAAAATAAATATATAAAAGCTCTTAATCGCACTCAATTTTTGTGCTTGCATGTTTTATAATGGCAGCAGGGTATTTATAATACTAATGCTTCTTTTAATGTGTTTTTGTTTATCAGTGTGAATACTATCCTCATTGTTTAGAAAATGGGCACAATTAGCCATTTGTTCTAGTATGCATCAGCATTTTTTAAACTTTTTTTTTCAGGTGGGTCATCTATGAGAATCCTGACTTTACAGGAGGGCAGTATATACTTGATAAAGGACTGTATCCCAGCATTGAAGCCTGGGGGGGCAAGGACTGTAAAA
Organism: Caiman crocodilus; assembly: GCA_030014935.1. Lineage (NCBI taxonomy): Eukaryota > Metazoa > Chordata > Crocodylia > Alligatoridae > Caiman > Caiman crocodilus. Next base: position 81,955,946 of record JAGPOW010003642.1, read on the forward strand.
TATCTTCGGTTCAGCCTATAGTAGTGGTAAGGAGATTCATTTGTATAATTTTCTCTCAAAACTTTATCTCCTTATCACACTGATTTACACAGGTTCTTCAAATAGTAAGCTCCTGTGTGCTCTTGTATTAATCTGGCATTCCTAATATCTTGTTTGTTTGTTTGTTTGTTTGTTTTTCAAATGTTTTAGGATGCTGTCAGTAGCCAAATGGGAAAATTCAAGGTAAGAACCTCTTCTAAATTTATAAAACAAATGCACAATGCATGTAACATGGGGAAAATAGAAAAAAATTATGCTAGATCTATCAAAATATCATTTAGTCAGATAGCTGTAAGTTACTAAAAATGAGGCCTGAAGGAGGGTACTGAGTCCTGAAAGCTTGCCTTTGTTTGGACCAACCTTGTAGTTGGTCCAATAAAAGATATCACCCACAAGAATTCTTGCTTCTTATATAAATATGTCCAGGCATTTTTAAAAACCTAAAATGAGGCTAAAGAGCATTTAGGTGCTTAAATCTAAAGTTGCACTTCTGAAAATCATGCTTTGGCTACTGCCTAACCTTGGAGTCATCTAACCTCCAATGGCACCTCAGTTTTTTTACCCCAAAAGTTCTTTAAAGTTCTCCAGGTGCTTCTGCATACATCCAGAAGTGCCTTACATTTGAGAGACCTGCCTATTCTGGTGCCTATCTTGCATATAAGTAAGGTATGTCCAATCATTTATTTTCGGTGTGATGACACAGTCTCAGCAGAAAGGGTGGAGGGGACCCTTATCCCAGATTTACCTCTAGTGTTGGTCAGGGCATTTTCCTGAGAGATGGGAGATGTCAGTTTTAGTACCTTTAGGCAGAGAAGGGAATTTAATTGACTCTTCCACATCATAGGTGAGTTCTTTGAAAAATACACCTGACCCTAGATTGCTGGGCTTTAAAAGAAGAGGCTAACCGTGATTTGTATTTTTAAAGAAGTAACTAGGTGTCTTCACTCAGGACAAAGTTCAGTGCGGTCCCAAACTCTTCTTGTAAATTGTATAAGAGAGCCTATTGCCTAATGCAGGGTGGGCTTTTTACTCCAGGGGCCAGACATCTAAAAGGCATTGCAATGCATAATGCTGCAATTCTGAAGTCTATCCTTGGGTCTAATGTTTAGTTAATTCTACTCATGATACACGAACTACAAAAAATCAGTTTCATGCTGTCAGTTTAAAAAGTAGTAAAATCTCACTGCTTAACATTAAAGCAGTGAGATATGACTAAATAGGCAGAGAGAGCTCATCTGTTCAGTGAGACGTACTATTTTACATTGGCCTCTCTTTAAATTCCCAGTTAACATTAACAGAGGAATAAGTGTGTCTGCCTCTCTCCCACCCCATCCCTTTAATTCAAATATCTGAACTTTTTAGGGTTGTTCTGGGTACATCTACACCTGCATATTAATGCATAGCAATACATTCTGTTACATCTCGTGCTGGAGTTTATTGCTCCTGCGCACCGCGTTTACATATGTGCTCAGAACTGCAGCATGTTGAGCTGGGTCTGAACAGCATTGGCTGGCAGTGGGGGGATCAGCCTGCCAGGTTGGGGCTGCTCCGACCCAGCTCAGCATGCTGCAGAGTGACTGGCTGGGACATGAGGGTGCTTCCCCTTGCACTGAAACACCCTCGTGCCCCAGCCAGCCCCATCAGCGTCTACACCTGCATTGCAGCACACAAAAAAAGTTTCACAGTAGGAGAGTACTTGTATTTACAAGTACTAACCTGCTGTGGAGTTTATTATTTTCCTGTCATCTAATAGGACCACACATGTAGATGCTGAGATGTTTACTGTAGAGCCAATTGTCTAATTAGCTCTGCAGTAAATGTCACATGTAAATGAACCCTCTATGTATAAAACTGCGGTGCATTGTGGGTTTTTTTCTTTTCTAACTTCAACCTAAATGCAAGTAAATATGCTTTAAAAGGTTTTATTTATTTTATTGGGTTGGTTTGGGTTTTTTTAAGTCTTGGCTAGTTAAATATAGTTTTTGGCAGAGGAAAATTATTAAGGTTGTTTACTGGCCAAGAGAATATTCGCAGAAAGCTATGCAGCTAGAATTTAGGACCAGATCCAAAAAAAAAGGATTTGAGCACTAAAAAAATGGAACTATGCCTGTTGTCTACACCTGCATATTAAATGTATCTAAAATGTTAAACTAAAGAACAGATATTACACTTGTTCTAGGGACGGAGTCTGTTATACACGCTTAAATGAGTAAGTGCGACTCAGGTTTCCATTCATTATTATGATGTGGATGACTTCTGTATGATTGGGTTTCATGGATAAACTACCCTTCTGTATTAATTAATAGGCTTACTATTTAACAAAACGACTGTCTGGCTTTTAGCCTAGGGTGAAATTTTACAGAGTAGAAAAACATTCTTGTAAGTGTTGACACAAATGAAGTGATAGCAAGGCAAGTACTGTACACCTTATCTAGAAATTTGTACCACACCCATCCTTGCAGAATCTCAGTATGTTAAAAATTATGCTTCCATTTATAGTCTCAGAATTCAAATACATTGTTATTTGTGAGGGAAAAAAAATGTATTCCTTATAAAGTAATTAAAAAACAGGAACAGAAGAGTTTTATGGACCTTTCATTAATCATGCGATTATTCCTGCCTTTCAAGGAAAATTTAAAAATTTGCTGTGGTAGATATTTGTGTTTACCAGTAGTTGTTGAATTCTTTTGTATGTTACTGAATGATTTACTGTCAAAAATAATAATCAAACTTATTGCAAGGTCATTTTTAAATGTTACTTAAGTTAATAAAGTATTCATAAAAGTATGTTGCAAAACTGAAGGATACTGGATTTTTAAATATAATTGACTATAGCTATCCATTGGAGCTAATGTGTGAGGTGCTATACTGCTGAGTGTATTATTAACATTATAAAATGCTCTTTTTTAACTATTTGTTTTTATAATATTAAAGGTCCAGTTATTTTCAGAACCAGAATTCAAGGGTAGTTGCCAAATTGTTGAGAGAAACACCAATCATACTGGCATTTCATTTGCTACAAAATCTTCAAAGGTTTTGGCTGGCAGGTAAGTACAGAATTATATGATTATTATAAAAAACACCAAAATGGCAAAAGATTGTTTAAAATAAAAATAGTATAACAACTTTCAATAGTAAGAAATGGCTTTACAAACCCAGGTGAAGTTGAGTGGAAGAAAAACAGTAATGTTTCATGATTCATTGTATCATCATTTAATCCATTCTCTATGAAGATGGCCATGTTTCTTGGCATGGTTTATAATTTAGTCTATTTACAACCTAAGAACAATTGAGAAGGTCTAGCAAAAGTTTACTTATTAATGGAATTGTTAATTATAATTTAATCGTCACTTGTTGTAGCTGGATAGCATATGATAGAGAAGATTTTTCTGGAAACCAGTATGTATTAGAAGAAGGAGTGTATCCTACACTGTCTGCAATGGGATGTCCACCCCAAACAAACCTTCATTCTCTACAAGTTATCAACATTGTAAGTATGATTGGATAAGTACACACAGATGCTTTCATAATACTTTAGGTCTCATTTTTGCAAAAAGACAGAGAGGCATAGGTGGTATGGGAACATACTCTGCTGTTCAGTGACCTGTGGGTAATGAATCTATTTTGCAAAGGACATGATCCTACAGAACCAACAAGTGCTATCACTAGTGGTACACTTGTTAGCAGTAAGCATAAAAGAGTTGAGAATGATTTTAGCAGGGAGTGAGCTGCTGCTTTCATGAATGCTTTGTGCCTCCTGAGGCTGGGCGGGTAGAATAACCACCTCCAGGCAGCAGTGTCAGTGGCAGGGGTGTGGTAGCCGCAAGTAGGGACCACCCAGAGGCAGCCACAGTGATGGCAGGGGTGGTAATTGGCGGCTGCCTGCAGATGTCACCAGCAGTGGAGGGGTGGCAAGCAGCTGCTGGCAGTGTCAGCGGCGGCCTATCTCGGGAGGGGCACAGCCAATGTCAGGGGTGCATGTGCACCCACATGTACCCCCTAAGCATCACCAGTAGCTGCTTTTCACTATAGGTGGTCCCTTCAAGTAATGTTTGAGGTGGTTGTAGGACAGCATAAGTAAGTGCCTCAGCTTCTGTTCATGGAGCATGCATCTAAAAAGGAATTAAACTTTACAAAAATTATAGTTATAAAGTGTCATTGTCGAGGTCATTGTCAGTTCTGTTCATTCACTCACCTATAGCTGTTTTTCTAAATAAGCAACAAAACTGAACCTTGCATTTGAAAATTGGAATTCTATATTATACTTAAAAATTACTGATATATCAGTAAAATGTTTTATGTAATTAATATAGAAATTTGTCTGTCTAATTTTTTGTTTATTTACAACAAATGAGAAATCAAATAGCTTTTTATGTACTAGGTGTCAAAAATAAGTTGATGGATCCCACAAAAAATAATTACAGTAAATTATTTGCAGGACCGTACCAAGTGTGTTTTAAAGCTAATATAAATATTAAGTAAATATAGTAAAAAATCCAGGGATTTGGTTACAGGAGGTTTTTATTAATTACAAGAGAGCAAAAGTAAACTGAACCCTCTTCTTCAAATTTGGTCTTTATAGTGCACACTCACTTTAATTTTTCCATTGCAGGAAAAAAGTACCAATATTTGTCATTTTTAGCCTCTGTATTAGTTTTTAATGCACAATAGAAACCCCAGAAAAGAGCCTCTGCAGATATATCCTACTTTTTTCACTTCTTTTGCCATGTTCCTAATGCATATTATTAAACATTTTTTTAAAAATGCATGTGGACATGAACAGTAACAGAATAATTTAACATATTGTATTCTTTTATTCATGGCATTAGAACAGTTATGGAGTTTTGAATGCCTGCTTTTGTGTAGAAAGATAAACTTGCTCTTTGAAAACTTGTCCATAGTAAAGGAAAATAGACTGGCTAAAATGAGAGCTATTTGTTTGTTCTATTTCACAAGCACTTCCCAGGTTTGTTCTGTAACAGGTTTTATTAGGCCGGGCAGGGGTAAGTATAATTCTATGTTGTGTATTTTGTATGTTGTTAATTATGTCGACTTAGAGATTAATTCCTTGAGAGGAAGATGAGTTCAGCAAGAGAGCCTATGTTCTACTTCTTTATATTTGTGTAACAGCAAACCAGTGTATGGAAAGTAAAGAGCTACTGGCAGAAATGCGTGCAGTTGTATAAAGCTCACATTCATAATTCTGCAGAGATTGCTTTTTCAGATCTTACCTTTCAGCTTTTTAGCCAGCTTTGCCTCTCAGGTTTTTTGGCCACTTTTGCATTGATGCCACTCATTCTCAGTACCATATTTTTCTGTTTCTCCCTCAAATACGCTCCACATCTTTGTGGTATTACCTGATCTTAATACAGTGGGTTACTTCCCCTTCCCTCCCTCACATCCCTTCTCCAGAGACCCACTTCTAATTATATACCTACAAGAAAGAAAAGCGAAATATTCAAAAGCATCTGAGGAGTTTAGGAGCACATATCTCTCTCTTTTTTTTTTTTTTTAATTCATTGGAGCTTATGTTCCTAAATCCTACAGGTATTTTTGAAAATGTCTCCCTAAGGCAGGGGTACTCAACCTCAGGCCCACAGGTCAAATGCAGCCTTCAGAGATGTGGCATCCAGCACACAAGACTTCATATGGGTCAGGAGATTTGGTGGCAGGGGAGCAGTGGCAATCAATACTGCCATTGTCCCCTGCTACCAAATTCCAAAGACCCATGCAGTAGGCTCAGGGCCAAGCCATGCCTTGCGCCCTGCCCCCCTCCACTCCGTATGGAAGGCTCAAGGCCAGGTCACGTCCCCTTCCCCCCAGCATGGCCAGATTGGGTCCACCATCTGCATCCAATCCTCAGAGGGTCTGAGCACCATCAGTCTGGCCCACAGGGAGAAAAGGTTGGACACCACTGCCTGAAGACTTCAGAACCATTTGTTTATCCATACTATGTTTCTGCATCATGCTGTGTGCTAGCATCTTATGAATAACTTAATTATTGATAGCAAATTTTGCATTTCCTCACCCCCTCCCAGTATCATGTCTTAAATTATGCTGTAAACTCTTCAGAGTAGGACTCTTTGATCTTGCTTGTACTGCAGATCTACTCTATTGGGTGCCAAATAAATACATATTTAATTAGTAACTATAAAACCTCAAGATGTAAGTGTATGTTTCTAAGCTCTTTTTAACACAAGTGCTAGTTTTATACAATGTAATAAAATTAAGTAATTGTAGGTTTTAAAGTTTCTAACTGACCTACATGCCCTTTTAGCTGAAGGGAGTGTTGTGCAATGACATTACTGAGTCATTGGAAAATACCTAAGATGGAGGGTGTGGTTCAAAGTCAAATGGTTTCATTCCCCCTCCTTTTTCCACTGCACACTCAGAATATGTTATTTTTGAGGTACTGCTTTGGGCTATAAGGTGATTATTAACCAGTTTAATACCAGCAACCATAGCCCTTTCATTCAAAGATGCAGCCACAGGAAGAAGGAAAGAAATAAACATGACTTTCTTATGCAGTAGTCCCGTGGCTAGAGCACTCATCCAGAAAGTGATCTGTATTCTAGGCTCCTCTGCACTTGAGCAGGTTCAAACATACATCTCAGGGAAGGTGGACTATCTTCAACCCTCTAGCTAAAGTCATGCCAGTAAACGGATCTCTCGCACCCAGTGAAGAAGGCACTCATTTGAGAGGGAGTATCTCTAACCCAGTGATTATGGTGTTCTGCCCCAAATGCTGTTTATGCATTTTATCCAACATTCTCTTTAAGAAAAAAAAAAAAGGGTAGGGGTGGGAATGCCAGTCATCCAAGTTGTTTCATTGGGGTTCATAAGAACAAAGGATCCAACCACCACAGAGCAGACTGGAAGATTAGAGCTTTAGATGTTTTATGTTAAAGGCATGCATTTGATCAGGCATGTGACCCCAGAAACTATCTTGAGGATTACTTAATGAATACTTGTTTCCTCTTGTGGGCCATAACTTTGTTCAAAATAAGAGGTATGGTTTCTTTCCATTCCTCCACTCAGATGACAGTGGAAAGCAAGGACTTCTAGATAGTGACATTTCTTAGGCTCTAAAGATCTTTTTAAAATAGTTTCCATTCAGCTTGGAGGATGCACATTCCCCAGTGATAGATAACTGAACAATACAAGAGGGATTTGACTTATAGTTATAACTTGGCTTTAAGTATATTTATGATAGATATTATATGCAGCCCAAATGCATAGAACCACGGGTTTGTTTTCTGTGGTAAGGATAGATTTGTTCATTGAATGCAAAAAAAGATGCGTGCGCGCGCATGTGTGTGTGTGTATATAAGGATGTTGTTATGAACAACCTTCTGTTGATGAGAAACAGTGGCAAGAGGAGTTTCTGATATTCTGTCCCAAAAGGAAAAAACATTTAAAAAAAATAAAGAATTTTTGTGGCTTGATGATCTTTATGACCTCTTGAGTTCCATGTGTAATTTAAAAGTACTAAGTAAACCTCCTCTTCTAATTTAGGAGCTTTCTGAACCATGCATAGCCCTTTTTGAAAAGGAAGATTTCCAAGGAAAGAAAATAGCATTTACTACAGAAATCTTAAATCTCCAGTTCCTGGGATACAGTCCTCGAATAGCTTCAATTCAAGTGTCTGGTGGCATGTAAGTTTAAACTTACTACTTACTTTTGTGGAAATTAAGTAATTGTTAACTAGTACAAATATACATGTGTAATGACAATAAGGAACATTGGGTTGAAATATTTCTTCACAACTCTTGATTTGCCAAGAGACAGGCTCAAAAGCTACTTCCTATGAGATGACATCTCTGGAAAAGAAAGTGCTCTGTATCTTCCTGGCTAGGATGAGAAGCTTGAATTTGTATAAAACTGATGTGGGTATTGACTCCTTCATCCCATAGAAGTAAATTTATAGGATTGGTGCCTTAAGGAAATGTTCTCGCAAATTCCTCCAGTAATGTTTCACTATATTGTTCCATTCCACAGTTTGTTGTGCACTGATGGGCACTATTTACGTGGGATGTACTGTTCTCATCTCAATCGATAGGAAGCTGTTTTAGAAAGTCTCCCATATTTACGCCATTACCTAGTCACTACAAATGAAGAGAGGATATCTTTAGATCATTTTCTTTCTTCAATCTAAACTAGTGAGATTTCTCTGATTCAGTGGTAAACTCTGATTTAGTTTAGTGGGACTTCTTAGTATGAAAGTGTTCATTATGAAAATATTTTCTTTTGTTGGTTTACCTTAAACTTAGACTGTGTTTAAAAAAGAAAAATAAAAGGATTTTCTGATTTCATATATCCTGGCATACAAAAAATTATAAATGGTTTGAGGGAGTCTGAAAATTCTTCCTTTTAATATAGCTTTAATCTCCTTAGATCACACACTACAATTAGAATACTTCCATTGAGTCTTCCTCCAAAATACCCACCTTAATTCTATAAATAGGTTTTTAATTTTTTTTTTTACTCTGTGAATAAAATTTGCATTTAAATATGTTTTTTTAAAGTTAAAATTGCAGACTGTGGTAACCCAGAGGAGTCCAGCACTGCTCTGAATTGGATGGCTTAACTCAAGCGATCTTTAAGCATGCCTCATGTTTGTCATCTGGACAAACTAGTGGGGATATTTTCGTTTGCTCATTGAACAGAGATTTGAAGTTAATTCATTGGAACAGGTCCTCAGGGGATAGAAATTCTGTTTTGCAAAGGATTTTGAATTCTTAGCATCTCTCTGCATTTCAAATAGAGAGGTTTTGTATCTGTAACCTGCATACTTAAATAAATTCTGATCAGTTGAAAAGTTTTTATCTTGATTTTGCTTTGCTTTTTTATTTTGTATGTTATAAAAGTAAAACTTAACACATTTTTTAAAAACTAAATAGTATTATGGGACCATTAAGTAATCATTTAAACAAACAGAACTCCTGTTCCCTGTCTTCAGGTTGGTCTCTGTAAAATTACTATGATGGTAGGGTTAGAGCAATACAATATATGGAGAGCAGAGCCAACAAACGTTGTACAGTTACTATCCTGTAACATTAACATAATACTTAAGTCTCAATCATGCATGCCCTTCAAGTAGAACTGGCTAGTGTTCTGATTTCTGTAACGACCATCAGGAAGAATTTTAAATTTCTTTGGAGAGGTATGAAAATATTTCTACCCTGACTTAGTAATACTGGCCCTCAACCAGCCAAAGTGCAATCATTTGCATAATTACTGAAAAGCTGCTTCTCATTTTCCAATACAGGAAATAATCTGAAGCCAAAGGCCAGTTTGTTTCTTGGCCAAAGATGCGGTTACCACTCAGTCACTGGAAGCACACCCTCAATTATATGTGCGCTTCCTATTCTAGGACAATAAACCACTCTGTTCTGGTTGTTCAGTGCCTTCAGAATTCCCTGCCTGTGCACCACACATTTGTTTTTGTGGCCAGGTCCAAGCTTATTAAAACCTCTGCTGCACCTTCTTCCCTATTGCAGGAGTTTTCACCAAAAAGAGTAGCTCATTTTAAAAAAAGGAAATTTCATACCTAGTTATAATTGGGTAAGAAGTTTGGGAGAAGTTTGGAAATTTAGGTACCCCCATATTTGGTGACTCATTTCATGGTAATATAGAATAATAAACATTCTGAGAACCCCTGTATGTTAGAACTCCTGGGATTATTGCACACAGGGCAAAATCTGGCACAGCGGTGAAAAACAGCAGGCACTAAGTTATTTGTGTATGTCTGTGCACATCCTGACATTGTGTGTTCATAAGAGCATTGTACTTTGTACTCTTTTTAAGCTAAGAAAATGCTTTGTTTCATTTGGGGTGGGATTTCTTTTTTTGACAAGATTTAGAAATGTGAACCCAAATCTACAACTCCTTGCACGGCTGCTATAAATCCAGAGATGATTTTATTGCTTTGGAGATCAGTTGAAAATAAATATGTTCATTAATACTACTGACATAAGCACAACCTTTTGGTGTGATAAAACTTCTAAAATATCACTTAATACTTTCAGAGGCAGTCATCAATACATCTGATATTTCACAAGCATTTTGTATTTTCAGATGGGTAATCTATGAACATAGTAATTACAGAGGACGTCAGATGTTGCTATACCCAAATGATATCCCAGACTGGTATAAACTAAGTGGATATCACCAAATAGGCTCTCTACGACCTTTGCTACAGGTGAGAGAAGGGTTAGTCTCCTTTATGTGCTTCCTGTACTTTTATTGTTGATGTCTTTGTTCCTGCAGTACAGAATTAAAGGCAACATTATAATCCTGTTGCAGGTCACAAAAAACAGAAATGGGGAACCTGGAGGGAACATATTTTGAAAATTTTGTCTATGTTACCATTCATATTTCTGTGGACTGTGCCCCTTGGTTTTGCACTTCTGTTTCCCAAAGTCAAAACAGTTTTCCATGTATACTTGAAACCAAATAAAAGTTACTTGTGAACAACTCACTTTAACTGAATTATTTCAACAAGTGGTCAACCTTCTGAATTCCCCACTGGTCACAGACTCTGTCTGCATCATCTTCAACTATTCTCACAGATTCAACCAAATTAGCCAGGGAAACTGCTAATTTTTGCCTAGATACTTCAACCAGAAGCATTTAATCTGTTTTCTTGAAGAAAGCAAAAACAATTCTAGTCTGTTTTATAAACTTTTAAATATGTAAATTGATTAGTTGGTGATCCTGTATAAAGTACTGTCATCACTTTTTTTGTAAGGATCATCTCATTTGAGGTTGAAGCATCATGACATCATGGGGGTTACAAGAAATAATGGCCACAAGCTAGCAGAGAGCAGATTTAGACTAGACATTAGGAAGAACTTCTTCACAGTTAGAGTTGCCAAAATCTGGAATGGTCTCTCAAGGGAAGTGGTGCTCTTCCCTACCCTGGGGGGTCTTCAAAAGGAAGTTAGATAGGCATCTGGCTGGGGTCATCTGAACCCAGCACTCTGTCCTGCATACCTATGCAGGAGGTGGGATTCGATGATCTATTGAGGTCCCTTACAACCCTAACATCTATGAACCTATGACTACATAGATATTAATACCTAGCCCATCCTCATAATATAAACTTTCAGTATTAGAATTTAAGTGATGCTTTATTGGGGTGGAAAACTTTGCAGTTCACATCATTGAAGTTTTAAAGCGCTTGGTATCTATAATGAATGCATTTTCTCCCTGTCCTATAAATGTCTGCTCGACAAAGCAGAGAAATTAATCCAGAATAAATTAAGATGTGAATTTATAACACAGTAGCTATTTCACACAATTGTGTAAAGCTAGATCCCACAAAGACACTCTTAGTGCATGATTGATAACAGTATCTGTACAAGAGTTAAGAGTGTAATTCTTATAAGAATCACTTACCTGCTTCCTATGGACTACAAATTTTAAAACACTGATACAGAATGAAGAACTCTTAAGCCTTGGGTCTCCTCAGATTTTATCTTGTTTTTTAAATAACCTAATAGGAAATTCAGAGCCTTTTGTGGGGAGATAGTATTATTCAATATAATACTTGGGACCTGTCTTCTAAGTGCACCTACATGTACACATTAATGCGATGCAATAAACTTTGATGCATATTGTACCAAAATGTTTTGCTCCCAGAAGCTGTGTTTACATGTGCACCAGGGACCACACCACATTAAGCTGAGTTGGAGCAGCTTTGGCTGGCAGGGGACCTGGGGGGTAAACCTGCCAGTCCAGGGCTGCTCTAACCTAGCTCAATGTGCTGCGGAGAGGAGTTTCTACACGTATGTTGCTGTACACACAAAAAAAACCTCAACAGCAGAGTAGTACTTATATTTACAAGTACTAACCTGTTGCAGAGTTAATTAGTTTCCTGTGGCCTAATAGGGCTGCAGGTGTAGACACTGAGACTTTGCTGCAGAGCTAATTAGGCAACTCCACAATAAACATCTCATGTAGCTGTACCCAGTGAGTAGCAATTGCTTTGAGGTTAACCAGGAACAGGATATGTTCCTACATGAAAGAGGCTATGGTTAAAATACTGTTGTTTTTACAGAAACGTGTATACTTCAGACTTCAAAATAAGAAAACAGGACAGTTCATGTCAACTGATGGAAATCTAGACAATTTGAATCTTCTCCGAATACAGGTTTCAGAAGATAAATCAGATGATCAAATATGGGTTTATCAGGATGGATTCATCAAATGCAGGGTGAGGTTAATGTTTTAGTGGAACTCTTGTTTTTATAAACATGGAATGATATATTTCAGTATAGCAGTCTGTATAATTATGCGACTCAAAATCCTTTTAAAGATTCACAAGAGGACTGCCTGTTGTCTTTACAGCATCATATTTTCTTGCATACAACACCTTGGAATATAATGCGTCTTATTTTTGGAAGACAGATTGAAGAAAAAGCATCTTTCCTTGTATTAAGTAACTGAAGCTACATGTGCAAATTAAAGCTGTATAGAAACCAACTATAAAATTATTACACATTTTCCAATAATAACTTTATAGCTGGTTAGGCCTTTTTAAAAAGTGCCATAGTTAATTTGTAGCCACTCTAAATCAATTAACCAGATTTTTTTTGTATAATGCATGTAACATCTAGAGAGGGCCTGAGTAGCAGCAGCCAAGGAGTAGAGCCTGCTTGTTGTTCTGCTCCATATGTGTCTTGTCCAGATTTTACTTTAACTTTTGCACTAACTGGCAGAGACTTCTTACCATATTTTTTGCATAGAATGCATACTACAATTTCTAGCAGCTGTTTTTTGGGATGAAAAGGATATGTTGTATGCAAGAATATACAATATTTTGTTACCTTTGGAAGTAATATATTTTCCCTCCAATTATGTCTTTCATTTTTTTCCTTAAACCTGCTTGCTATATGCTTTTATTTCTGAATTAAAATGCACTGTATTATATTTTTTCCATGTCATACTTCTCCATTTAACTGAAACACAAATTAAGTTTATTTACATTGAGCCTCCCTTTTCTGAATGACATAAATTAATGAAAACCAGGATCCCTGGTTATGTCTGATTTTAAAAAATACCCAATTTTCAGTTTGAAAAAAAATGTAACCCCAAATCTACATTTTTCCATGTTTCATTTTAAATCACAGAAAAATATGGATTTGGGGTTACTTTTTTAACTGAAATTCGGGGATTTTTTTTTTTTTAATTGGGCAAAACCAGGATCACTGATCATAACAAACAACAATTGATATTCAAATGAAGAGTTTATTTTGTGTGTATTTAACCAACTAAAGACCTTTAGATTTTTTTAATCCCATATGATTGATCTGACTATTTCTGCTTCAGGTCAAATATACAATCAGGATCATAACATCCTATCTTTATAGAGGAAGGAAAATAAATACCTAATGTTCCTTTTGTCACATTAAAAATGTCATTTAAAAAATTCAAACCAGGAAAAGACATCTTTTTACAATCTAGTGTGATAACCCATTTTCAGAAATCCTTCTGTTCAAGCTTGAGCATCCTTCTCACATGAATCAGTTTTGCCAGTCCCACATGGAAACTGAAAGAGTTCCCCTGTAGGTTGCCAGCAGGAGGACAGACTTGGTGGGGAAAGATGGGGAGAAATAAATAGCATAGACTAAAGTAAAATCTGGCTGATTTTTTCCTAGGGATAGAAAGTTCTCTCCTGTCTATATCTTCCATCAGTGACGAGATAAACTTGGGTACAGATGTTAGAAACAAAGCTGACTAACTCAGGTTTTATGTTTTTAATTATACAGATGGTTGAAGAATGGTGCTTGACAATTGTAGGAAATCTTATAACTCCTGGCTCTAAGCTGGGTCTGTCACTTGAGCAGAATGAAGACAAACAATATTGGCATATTCATCCTGATGGCCGAATCTATAGTAAGATGAAACCAGAACTGGTTTTAGATATCAAAGGTAAGCACTTGTTGTCTTGTTATGTCAGTTCAGTTGCACGTGTTATGATGGGCTTTGTACTTAAATGTTCCCATGAGTTTAAATATGGCTTTACACTTCAGACCATTTGATCATTTAGTATCACCTTCTGCATTACATAATTCTTTTTTACTCAGTAATTTCTACAGGCTCTTAACCCATAGATGTCTTTTTTTTTTTACCCCCAAAGTGTATATTTATATTTCATTATTTGGAAAACCCAAGGTTTTTTAACTTGGTGATGTGCATAAAATTCTTCAAAATATAAAATGTACATTTATTGTCTTGATTTGTTTGGGCTGTATTTCTGTATATATAACTTATACACTTAAGTAGTTGTTAACCCAAAGGATGTAAAATTTTATTTGGATTTTTCTTTTAATGCTAAAATAAGATTAAGATTATAGCAGTGTCAAGTCTGCAGGCACTTGCTGTTAATATATAACAGCTGGTGTTAAACTTTTTAAAGATTGTTTCATTTAGATGCAACTCTTGAGCTGTTTACTTTTTCCATCCTTTTAACATTCACAACAGAATTAACCCACTATTTTTGTTTTCACTATTATGTTTTTTGCACTTTACTTTTGTTTTTTTAAATTTAAATGATCTCTAAACAACTCAGCTGTTTTAATTTTATTCTATTTAAAACGTTATTGGAAATAACATTGTATTGCTTATTGGAACAGCTGAGTTTTTTGGAAACAAAATGATTAGAGATAAACACGGAGTGTGTGGACACAAATGAAGTGAAAGCTTAAACAATGTTGGTTCTCAAAATCTGTTTTACACCAGGTGCCTTAATTTCTCCCCCCACCCACCTCCACCCCTTCCAAAAGGGAAAGCATGATTATTAATTAGAAGTTTTATCAAAAGGAATCCAAGTCAACAGAGGCTGTTCATGACTCCAGGCAGAATTCTTTTTTCAATCTTAATTGAGCTACTAGAAGAGGCAAAATATTTACATACTGGCTTGTCTTCAGTTAGACTTTTTAAAAGGATGTCAAATTCATCCTGTTTAATTGCAAAATAACATGTTGAGTTGATCCAAAAGGTAAACTATACATATAAAGAGAGTGAGATTTAATATCCTAATATGCCTCGGAGAATGCTTTAGCTGTCTGTTCTCTTTCCAATTTTATCTGTCAGGCTCCTAAACAGGTATTTAAAAATATATATATAACAAATCTGTTGTGCATGTACAGATACATTTATATACAGTATAATAATATATATCTTAACACATAATTTCATATATATATTATATAAAATGTATTTTTTAATGTTTTAAGATGCAGCAATGACGAGTAATCATCTTTTTATATTATTTACTTGTAAGACTTAACTGTGACTGTCTCAGACTGACAGTTGCACATACTAAAAGGTACCCTTAAACTGCAGTAGTGAGGAGTAGCCAGACTATGATCTGCTGCTAGATTAATTTAGGAGAAACATCAGTGAGATCAGTGATATGACGAAACATAGTTGGGATCAAGACTCAGGAAAAAAGAAAGTTATTTCTCTGTGGTGCTAGGGTAATTGGAACACTTTGTCAGCTGAGGTGAGGTGTTTAAACCAGCACTGGTTAGAGGTTCAACAAAGGACCACTTTCTCTGAGAACTGTTCCCCTCTCTTATGTGGCAGAGACTGACTTTGTGGCTTTCGTGGGCAGAGTGCTAGATAGTCTTTTCTCATACATTTACTTAATGGGATGGAAGGTGGTCTGGCTCTTTATAAGGAATGGTCCATCATTGTTTTGCCACCTAAAGCTGAAGTTGGAACTATTATAAATCATATATGAGAGCCAAGTAGAGAGTGAGCTGTCTTATAAATATGAAATAATAAATAGGTTTAATGTAGGTGCTTCATATAATTTAATACAAACTGCACTTAATTCTTCCAATGGTCCTGAACCATAATAATAACCTACCTCGATTTTTCAGCCTAATTATTCTTAAATACATTTCTCTGATCAAAATGTATGGTTATGGTGCCATCTTGTGGAGGTACAGCAAAAATACTTGGCAGCTATTTGTCTGAAATTGCCATATATTTATAGCTTTAACTTGTGTCATATTCCACTTGATCCAGATTCAAGATCAGATTTTTGTCTTCTTCAATTGTACTGTGCAACATACACAGTTACATCTTATTCTGCAGTACTTCAGTAATATGCATGCCATGCTGATAACTGTTTGTATGTTTGAAGTAGGTGTTAGAGTTACTGTTTTCTAAAACGTTGTTGGATGAAGGTTTATGTTGTTTTAACAAGCCAGATGTCATCTTTAACAGCGTTTGATTTCTTAATGAAAAATAAAATAGAGGCTTTTTCATGTAGAAGATTAGCAAGATTTGCATTACATCTAGTTGGGGTGCAGGTGGAATTCATGGTATCAGTAAACATGTCCTTATGTGATGTGGGGCCTGGTTACCTCAAACACATTTGTTTTCCTTGTGCCAAATTGCTAAAAATGAGGTCAGTAAGAGGCGCTTGAGCTTGAGCTCTCTTGGTACATGAAGGACAGCTATAAAGGGGTTTTGACAATGCAGTACACTTCTATCTGGATCTGCCAGTCTGTATTTGTTGACTTAATATATTACGGTGGTTCCAACTATAAAGTTCATCCTTTGTTCAATCATTTAGGGGGAGGATAACAATTTATAAGTACTTCTAAAGTACAGTTCATAATAAATCATTATTATGGCAAAAAATCGTTCTGGAAGTAGTACATATGGGAAAACAATTATGAGTAACATAGTATAGTGAAAGAAGGGGAAAAATATCTGACTTTAGCAAAAGAGCTGAAACTAGGATTTTTCAAGCAGCATCCTGTGATATAAATATGATTAGGAAGACCTCCTGGTTCCAGGACTATTTCTTAATTGGAAAATCAGCAAACAGAAATGTGACACACCATTTTTGGTGGGTTTTAGATTTTCTAATGGTGTGTGTTATATTTTGTGAGGTGCCTAGAAAAAGAAAAGGGATGCAGGTAGAGCAGAGCAATTTAGGGGCATGGATTGAGGTTTACTCACTCTGAGACTGGTGAAAGCTATAAACCATGTGGATGTTTCATTATGGGATACAACCAGATTGGTCAGACTGATTTTTATCAGCGCTATTCAAGCTGTGTCAGTGACCATAACTAAATGTCCAAGAAAGCTGTGCTGTCAGCAGCACTTCCAAAAAGCCAGTGGCTACCATTAAAAGAATAATAATAATAACAATTTATAGGTAAATAAAAAGTTAAAGACTGTAGCAGGACACTAAGGTGCCGGCTACTGCGAGAGCCAGGAAGGTTCGTCAGGTGCCGATCGCCAAGGCAACAAAAGGGTGCTAATGGGTTACACCTGCCTTGTGGGCTGAAAGAAGGGGCAGGGCCTGGCCTATATAAACCACAGGCAGGAGGGGGTTCCCTACCAGCAGCCAAGGCAGAAGAAGCTCCCTGCCTGAAAGAAAAGACGAGCAGAGCCAGGAGGCCAGAGCAGAGTTGGTCACTACCCAGTGACAGAGAACCCTGGTAGGCCTGAGCGCAGTTTAACTGGAGGCTTATGTTTGCTTTATAGCCCAGGGGCTTGTGTTTATGTTGCAGTTTGTTTACACTGGTGGTTTGGGTGAGGCTATAAGGGGATGGAGGAGGCCTCATGGGGGACTCAAGGTAGAGTGAGGACCCCAGCCCCAGTGAGAGCGCGGAGTTCGGGGGTACAAACCCCAGCTCCAGAGCAGAGCCCCGGGAGAGGGCGGCCCTGCAGAAGGAAGAGCCCGGGCAGAGGGCGGCCCTACAGAGAAGGCCCCAGTGTGGGTGCGGAGAGCCCCAAGAGAGGGGCAGCATTATAGAGAAGCCACAGTGTGGGTGCGGAGAGCCCCAGTGAGAAGGGCAGCAGTACAGAGAAGGCCCGCAAGGCTTAGATACACAGGACACCCGGAGCAGGAGAACTGTGGCCAAATTGAGGAGAGGTAGCTTCCCTATAAAAACACATGCCATCAAAGTTGTGGCAGGTGAGAATAGGAGGGCGCATGTCCGAAGCTTGGCACAGTAGAGGCGGTGGCAAGGGCTAGCACGGCAACTCTGCTGTCCCTCCTGTTACGAAGACCATTAACTAAATCCATAGGAGCAAGAAAATACTTGCGTTAACTTAAGTTGTTGCATTTGTTCTGTACAGTCTGAGATATGCACATGGCTCATAGCTTTGTGAAATAACTCCTTGATGTAGGCAGATAGAAATTGACAAGCCTTGAAAGCATTTCTCTGCATCTTTGTAAATAGGAAAAGTAGACTTTTCTTCATCAGGTAAACTTTTTGCTTTATTGGTTACTGGTCTGCTAAAAATACACCTAAGGAAAATCCAGCCGAGGTATTTTATAAGCATGTGGGACAGAAGAAAGAAGAAATGCCTTAGTCCACCCATGAGTCACAGAAGCACTAGCTTTTGATGCTTTGGCTAATAAACATGTTTGCACAAGACGCTTGAGCCTTTCCATCCCTTTACTCCCTATTCCTAAAACTACACAAACAACCCTGGCTCATGACAGGGTACATAACCCCCAAATACCAAGAATATACTAATCTGCAATAGATAAAGTAGGGGGGATGAGGGCACTGATGTTCTGCCACTACCAAGGTTGTTAAATGCACTTGAGATCAGTCACCTTTCAGTAACTTCTTCATACTTTATTTTCACTTCTCAATTTTCCTTTTAGGGGGCACACAGTATGATCAAAACCATGTTGTTGTCAACACCGTCAATAAAGAAAGGTCAACACAATGTTGGGAGCCATTGATTGCATAACTCCACCCAATTTTTTCGAGCAGAGAAAAATTATGAACCAGGAGCATTCTGGATACTACAACTAACGAGGCATCTTTTGAAGAAGAAGACAAACAAGTTTGATGATGTGATACCTGTTCTTCCATGATTGTCATAAGAACAAACAATAGAATAGCTTCAATTCCTTCTTCACAGTATTTGTATGTCCCTCCATCCCTGGCCTGAAGACCTTGTAGTCAGATGCACAGTTCTCACAATTCCAGGACTGAGGTATGCAAGTGCTGTTATCCCCATGTTTTTCTTTCTTTTTTTTTTTTCTTTTTTAAACAGATGGGGCACTGAAGCTCAGGGAGGCTGGGTGCATTGACAACAGTGTGGTGATGAATAGTTAATCCAAAGTGTATTAAATAGGTGTAATTTTACATGATTTTCAGAATTGCTTTTTATCAGGGAAGTATGTGAACCAGTATATTAAGAAAACATGTAACACTTTATCCCATAACGGATGAGAGTACAACAGGTACATACATAAAATAGGCTGAGCTTTGTAATGCACTGGAGTATTCATTTGCTGACAATTAACATGCAAGTGGGACATTCAGTAAACAAAAATATTTTTTCCAAAGTGCTAAAGAGTTGCTTGGAACAGCATTTCTAAGGAATTTTTATAAAAAAAAAAAATTAGAATATTTTTATGTATTTTAGTACATTACTTACTAAAGACTTTATTTTAAAGACCATATTTTAATAAGTAACAAATCTGATTTCTAGTTTTTTTCTATTAGACAGAAGTGCCATGAACCTCAGATGTTTGTTAGCAAAAGTACTGGGCTGCCAGACAGGTGCATCAGGTGTGAGGCATGCACCCATTTTATATCTGCTAGGCTGCCTTACTTTTTATAAATTAAAACTATTATACTTCTCTGCTAGTCTTACATTTTCAGACTTGAGGGTAATTCTAATAAATGCACTCTCCCTAGACTTAGAAACTATTTAATTTCAAATACCATTTCTCCCCAGCCCCCATTTTTTTTTTTTTTAATTATGGATAAATTTAAATGAACTATTTTACAGGAAACTCAGCTCAGTCATTCCAGACCTCTGCCAACACTGTCTTTCTGTTCCCAGCCATATTTATTTACATTTTAATCTGTGGAGCTTGGTGTGCTCCAGCCACCTGAGGTACAGCTGAGGTGGGGCAGGGTCTATATTGAACTGAATATTGGCACAGTTCTCATAAACCAGTTCAAAGGCTGATTATAGAGGTAGAAAAGAAAACTTGGATGTACACAGAGCAGAGTGCCATGAAAGACCTCTGGTACATTAGCAATCACAGCTCTGCAGTCCCCGTCCTGCCCTTTATAGTTACGGTTAGAAAACACTGACTTAGCAAAGAGCTTGTTCCAAGAAAAGGGCAGAGACAACTGAGGAATATTAATTAACTCTAATAGGCCATCCTGTTGCTCACCATCTCACTTGGCCCAGTGTTAAAATTGTGGAATTTTTTTCCTCTCCTTTTTTTCATGACAGTGGCAGAAAAGCAAAACGTAAATGTAAGTTCCTTTATTGTGCTGATATATTTCATTCGGGTTTTGCCCAGTGTTATTGAAAACTGCTCCTAGGAGCCTCAGGGGGTGCTTTAGACTTTGTCTTAGAATATAATGCTTTCCTTTCCTGTATATGCTGCCTCATTGGACATGATTTTAAAACATATTTTTCTCTCAACCTATAAGGAAGTCAGTGCCTTCGGTGCTCCATGAACAATGTTTGTACAGACAACTGCAATAATTAAAATTCAGGTAGACTGTTGCTCTAAAATAAAGCTGCACTATGGTACACACTGTAAAACATTGTTTTAGTACTTTGTAGACTAGCAATACTCCTAGCTAACTTCCATGCTTAAGTGTTGTATTGATATGCTATGTAGATATTTGCCAAATAAATCTGAATATGGTAAACCTGCTTCTGTAAATGTATATACAAATCCACTCCACATGTAGAAGACATTCAGTTCAGGCAAGAACACTGCATACTTCCCAGATGTTGTGCCTTAGCTTTATTAATGACTACTCGGTTTTTTGCCTTATTCAATCCATTATTCCTTTACCAAATGAATGCCAATGGTGAATGTATAGGCATAATGTGGTACCTTACAGACTAAATAGTTCAGAGGAGGATAAGCTTTCATAGGCAATAACCTTTTTTTGGTAGATGGTAGTGGTTGGGGGAGTATAGCAGCTTCTTTTACATGGAAATTTCTCTAGTCTAAATTGTATCAAGATCAAGCTGTCATTTATACAGCATGCACCTTTCCCCCAAAAATCAGCTGCTGGAAGTTGGGATGCACATTGTAAGTGACGAATTATGGTAATAGCAATTTCTGTCTTGGGAAAGTAAAACTGCAGAGAGGGCTCCCTTCCCCCCCCCACAGCAAAGACTCTCAAAGGAAGATGTTTTTGAAAGGCAGTGAAAAAAAAAAAAAGTAGTCTTATTTGGGGGCATGCTGTATGCAAGAAAATATGGTATTTACGGAGGACTAGGGACATGTCTTACAGCAGAGTCCCCTGGTAGAAAGAGAGCATATATCAGCAGGGGAAGGAGAAAGAGGATGGTAGGACTTGCTAAGTGGAGTTATACCAACTCCCTAAATAACACAAGCTGACAGAAGCACTCTTGTCACTATAACTGCACCATCCCTGGGCTATGTTGGCTAGGGTTGTTAAAGTGAAAAAAACCTGACTTTCCTGTGTTAGTAAGGATGTAAGAGTCAGCAGAACTTCGCAGTGTAGATCGATCAAGTCTGACTTTGGGGTACTCTGGATCTGTTTCCAATTGAATCAGTAATTTAAGTAATGAATGACTTTTATTACTGTTCTACCAGTCCCTAGACATCAACAGATGATTTATACCTACTATAAGGCAGATAGTTGGTACAGATTATATGTGAAAGCACCCTGAAGTGTAGTTACAAAGAGGATGGAGCTAGACTGTTCTCAGTGGTAGCAGATGACAGAACAAGGAAAAATGGTCTTGAGCAAGATACAAGGGAAGTTGGGGTTAGATATTAGGAAACTCTCTCTTACTAGGAAGGCAGTAAAGCACTGGAACAAGCTACCAAGAGAGGTTATAGAATCTTAATCATTAGAGGTCTTTAAGACACAGAGGGTGCATCTACATGTTGCCCTATGGCAATGTAGCAACACGCTACATTGCCAAATGGTACATTGTGGCAATGTAGTAATAATGTGGATCTACATGCGATTACCAGCTATGTTGCCATGGTAGCATGCTGCTCTGATATAGCTTGCTACTATGGTGACACAGCAGTAAAATCCAACTGCGCACCACACGTGTGGTGCAGTAACCACCCATACTGTGTCATGCTTTACTACTTCCAAAAGGAAATACTAAAGCACAGGACTGTGTAGACATGCATAGACAGACAAAGCCTTGGCTAGGATGCTGTAGGTAGGGATGGGCCTGCTTTGAGCAAAGAGATGGACTAGATGACCTCCTGAGGTCTCTTCCCACCCTATTTTTCTATGATTCTAATTCCTTCTCTTTGAGTCAACTTATAGGCCACTTATGTGGGTCAAGACTGGATAGTTCTATAGTCAGCAAGGCAACAAGCTGCAAAAAATAAGCCTTTTAGGGATAAAGCATGAATTAGTATGGTTGACAAAGTAAGGCTAAAGGGAAAGATAAAGTGTATTGAATTTTAGTAAAGGCAATTAAAGATGTTCTGCAACCAATACAGAAAAATCCGTATGACAGTGGCTATGGGATAAGGAGAGAAATAGGAAGTCTGATTAAATGAAAATTTTCACAGCAGAATAATTAGGATTGGGTTAACTAGAATTTTTATTCCTTGGAGTTCCTAGTTAAGTCATCAAAGCAACTGGTGGCACATAAGTCTTGGTGATAGAGGCATGGGTACAGTGTTAAGAGTCCATTCATCTTTGAGTGTGATTGGGTGAGGAGGGGAAGGTCAACCTTCACACAGTAACTTAAGAGACAAAGGATTTGAATTTTAGCACTTGGTGCGCGTCTCCCAGAGCAGAATCCAAAGCCTGGGATAAAGAGCCTTGGCTCACTCTGTCAGAAATCCTGTCCCTCTGCTGCTGAGTAGGCACTTCTGCTTACTTGGGATTCAGAGCCTGAAGCTCTCTGCTGAAGGCAGATGGCTACTGCCATTCGTCTAAAGAAGGAAACAAGGCTCCCTCCTATCCCTGCCCTTTTTTAAACATGCCTGTAGGAGGAGAAAAAAAAAAGTGCTGGTACCCACCTTTATACCATAACCTGATGGTTATACAGTTGCCCTGTAAGTAACAGACCTGGTTTCACTTCCCTGATGTGTCTGAGGGGATGCAATCCACTCCCCTTAGTCTTCCAGGGCCATTCAGTTATATACAGAAGTAGATCTACAGACAACTAGTAACAGATAAAACAGCTATCAATTTAATCATCCTATCCTACTAGTTTTTGGCAGCCTGTGCAGTCAACAGTTCCTCCCAACACTGCTGTAAATGATTTGGTCCAAAAAGAGCATTAGCATTTCTTTCTCAAATCCAACAACTGGTGAAGAACAGATTTAGGACGGGGCTTCTTTATACTGGTAAATTCAATATTAAATTAAACAGTTTAAAAAACAAAATACACCCCCCCCACACACCTCTCTCACCTGCTGCTCAGAGACTGTGAAGCCAGGAAGTTTTTACACCATGAGATGCATTTACAAGAAAAAGCTACTTAACTCCAAGCAATTTTGTTCCAATACCATATCCCAGATAGAACAGATTACAAGCAGAACAACATGGCTCCAAGTGACATTATATTTTATTGAATAAATTGATCACTATTTTTCCATGTACGTGTCCTTGTTCCACTTTCAGAAAAGCCTTTGGAACTTCAGAAAAAGAGAAGACTTCATCAATAACAGGACGGATCTATGGAAACAAACAAGAGTGTCATTTGACTGGGACCAAATGACTATTAGTCTATCTTTAAAATCCCCTTCCTTCAAAAGCATAAGACAGTAGTTTATACTATCCAACCTAAGGCATTAACAATTTAGTCCTCTCTTCGGGGCTCTTCTTTTAATAGGGCCTGTGAATTAACCAGATGCTGTGGTTCTACCCTGTTCTACAACTGATAGTCCAAGAAGGATATACGAATACAATAAACATCTTCACACCACTCTACACTGGAATAATAGGAATCGCTATTTTGTGTTGTACTTGGCATATATACATACAACAGGCTTTTCAAAATCTCAAAGATCAGATTTTCAAAGTTACTGAGTCTTAACTCAGGGCCAAGTTTTTAAAAAGGTATTCGGGCATGTTAAGACAGAGGCACCTGTGCTAAATCAGTCACATTTGATACCCATTCTGCATTCCTACAATTATGGAATAAGAAATACAGCTTCTCTCAGCTATTTCAATGTCTTAATTTTGCAAATCAGTTGCAGAGACAGCATTAATGTGATCTTCAAATGATTCATGTACAACAACCAAGTTCATTGTCCTAATCACTAAGAGGCAATCAGGAATGATACATTTTTTCTCCTAATATTTTCCTCACATTTCTGATACTAATGGCCACCATTTCAGCCATACCCATGAAGATGGAAAAGCAGCAACACTTCTCACTGGTAGCCAAATAGAGAATGCTAGAAAAATATCAAGCATTGAGTCAGCCTCCCAAGGCTGAGATAATAAGCCCTGCAAGAAAATCTTCCCACAGGTTACTCCCATACTTTGGATCGCCTATAGATGAGCTTTCTATTTGTTCCTGCATCACTGGACTGTCCCTAATCTTCTTATCAGGGAAGCACATTAGCATTAGATTGTTTTGCATCTAGCTCCTGCAGTGATCAGAATGCAAACAGTGAAATCCTAAACACACTACTGGTTATGCTGGAAAAGCCGCTTAGTCCTTAAGGCACTTGTTGATGATGAATATCTTGGGAAAAGTTGCTGTTCTCTTCTCCCCTCTCCTAAACTGTCCAACTGAATTCTTTAAAACAGATGATTACCTCCTGAGCTCCCATATTTAAATACCTGTAAAAGGCTCGGACATAATGCAATAATACAGAAACAAACTACTAGTACATTTCAAAGACCAGAGCTCTTTTATAAGCATACTGGCTCCTTCAGCCTTTAGCTCTAACTTAAATGCAGAGGCACATTTACAGAAACAGTCCAGAAAGCAAGTACACAAAGCACATCAACAACAAGCTGTTCCATACGTGCGTTTCCCAAACAGGCTTTTGAAACCTGGCACCATGACACTCCTCCCAGCAGCTGCACAAATGCCAGCTAGCAGCTGAGATGCCTCATCTCAGTCCTTTGCTCATCCCCTCTAATTTTCAATGTCTTTGTGTGCAAATCCCCAAAGAAAAGCCCAAGAGCTGCAACAGATTAACTGCTCGCTTTGCCTTCTCTGACTACAATAAACCAGGATATCAGTCCTGAAAAAATGCTGTTTGATGAGTGTAGGAAATCTTATAAATCCTGGTTCTAAACTGGGTCTGTCACACAAGCAGGATGAAGACAAACAATACTGGCATTATTCATCCTGATGGTAGAAAATGTTTCAGGCTGCAGTATCACCTGATCTCCATCACCTGGCTTCTGGTTTGGAGACCTGAATGGTGCCAAATGTAGAACTGCAGTTTCTGACGGTTGGTGAGCTAAAGATCAGAATTATCATTCTATTCCTCCTTAAAGATGCTCTTGAAATAAATACACACCAACATATCATTCTGCAGAGTGCATAAGGTTGATATGCCTGAACACAGGGATTGTTCATAAAGAGTCTGACCCCCTGCTCTGAGGACAGGCCAGACAGATACTGCGTATCATCTCCTAATAACTAACTGTTGGAGCAAAAGTGACTGAGGACAAGACATACTTGTTTGCTGTCCTGGCCAGAGGACCAGTGCTGACCACGTGTTCAGGGAAATGGCTAAAGATGCAGAGCTGTGCAGAGCTCTGCTGAGACCTCACTTACCTACAAAAAAGGCTTCTACCAACAATACTTACAAAGTTGAACTTTAGTTTACAAAGAAACCAGGAAGACTATGGGGGATTTTCCCCCCCTGCTTTCTGAGCAGACTAGTTGTAGCGGGGGAGGTCTTGCCTGTGGAAGGGTGGAGATATCCAAACAGTAAAGGGGAAAAGAAGAGAACAATCTGTTGTGTGGAGTATGTAAAATGAGACAGGCTGTAGTGTGAACTATAGAATTGGATACAATCTGTAGTGTGAAATTCAGAAGGGCCAACTAAAGGAGAAGGAAGAATAAGCATAACTCGAAACACCAATAGTAATTATATAGAAAATGAAAAGCAAGATTGTTACTACAATCTCATCATAAGCAACTAGTGAGCATTTCCTTAAGGTTATGGCACAACCCAGATCAATCTGTGCAGCGTTCTCAACTCAGTCTAGTAAGGAAGGTTCCACCGTAAAATGGGTGATGGAGGGGATTCAGGTATTGAATCCCGAACATAACTTGATACAATTCAAAACAGGGTATGCATCATTGTCACCTAATGCTCATCTGCTACATCATTGTAAACCTCTAGTCTGATCTGAAAGCCAGCCCTAGGCACTGCTGCAGAGACACGAATGCTAAATTGATGACCCTGGCAATCCAGAGCATTAAACATTTCATCTGTCTGTCTGATCATTCCCATTGTTTGAATAACCCTGAAAGGGCTGACAGGATCACAGTGCAATGAGTCATTCAGTCTTTACCATAATCAACTGACTAAGATAAAATTTCTTCCTGTGAGCAGGCAGGCAGCAAGGGGAATGTGGCTGTTTGTTGAATACATGATGATATAGAGAGATTAACTGGATAATGAAAACACTACCTAGTTGCATCCACATATCA
Organism: Caiman crocodilus; assembly: GCA_030014935.1. Taxonomy (NCBI): domain Eukaryota; kingdom Metazoa; phylum Chordata; order Crocodylia; family Alligatoridae; genus Caiman; species Caiman crocodilus. Next base: position 81,982,604 of record JAGPOW010003642.1, read on the forward strand.
GTCGTCACTGTTGTCCTCCCACCCCTGCCCCCAACTCCCTTTCCCTTGCTGTAAGAGGCACCTATTTGTTCAGGGAAAAGGGATTAAATACTGAAGTCAGGGAGTGAAGGGATTACATGCAGCACTACAGGCACATGTCTGAAAACAAAGATTGGATCCAAGTGATGTTTTCCTGCTCTCTTCTTAGCAGCGCAGAATATACTTTAGGAATGGAGCCCTGGGCACTTCAAAAATCAGCTCTTTACAGATTTCCAAAAAAATTCTATTGGCTGATGCAGTTTACAAATATCCTACAGAAAACACTAAAATGGTATCAGGGCAAATCCAGCTCTGAACTCAATAGGCTAGGACTGAGATGCTGGCTGCAAACATCCAAGTCATTAACTGCAGGTTTCACACTGTTGCCAATTCAAGTCCATCACTACAGGTTCTTATATCTGTAATAGGCGGGACACACCAAAGCCCTTTCAAGTCTGAGGTGAGCGGATAGGGACTGCAGAATCCAAACCCACCATTTGCAAAGCAATGACGATGACTGGCAATCTTCTCTGTGCCATATATACAGTGAGGCCTTTACACCTGAAAGGGGCTCTGTGCACTAATATTTACAACTAGGGAAGCATAGGTTTCACACATATGCCTCAATCCACAACCTTCACACACTATATTTTAGAGCACATGTGGTGAAAAACATGTCACAGCTTGAGAGAGAGCCTAGATCAGGGCACCCCTTCTTTGGGAAGAGTCAAGTTCTGCTCAAAAACCATAGTTACAGGCAGAGGTCCAAATGTAGGACTTGATACTTCCCTTCCCCTCGTGGCATGCCTCATGTCTTTGCTGGTCATGCATTCGAGGGTAGCCTCACAAATCAGGGATTTTCAACAGAAGCTTAGGTACCCCAGAATCTGAATTTTGCACGAATAGAAGTACAAAACATCCTAGATCTAGGATTGCTCTGATGGTTATGAACCGGCCTAGAACTTGTTAGCACTTTAGAACTGCCTACAAAAAATGAAAAATAATCAAATTCATTCACACATGCACACATGCATACATATGTGCATGCACAGAAAGGCAGAATGCTCTGGTGGTTACGACCTAGGAATGGGAGGCCCAAGTACTTGATTCTGGTCCAGGTTTTATTTCCTTTCATATCCTGGATATGTGACAACCTCCTTATAGCTCAGTTTCTCAATAGAAAAGCTTAATTAATCTGGGTTGCTACCTTGTCATCTAGGACTAAGAGTGATGTTACATTAAAAAAAAAAAAAAAGATTTAGATACCTGTAACACCACCATAACAGCCCATGATAATCCAGGGCAAGTACCACACAAAAAACATAATCCCAGCAGCTAAATCATAGTTAAAACTTCAGCTGTAGCATGGTTATGAGTCATTATGGTCTGCGGGTCACCAATAAGATCTGGAACGGGATCCACACAATGAAAAGGGGACTCAAGCCACAGAAGCATTGTCTTTGCCAAGCCAAGCCAAATTCTCCTCCTCAGAAGAAACCCAGACAGTGCTGGGTTCAGTTTAAAGCATTAAACCATCAGAGAAAGGCTTTAATCAGGACAGTGTACACATCTCATGGAGTTCTTTCATAGCTGATACTGGAAAGCTGCTGTTAGACACACTATCTTACTCACTTGTCCTGTAAATTTAATCTGACCACTGTGATAAATCTCACATAAAAAGAAGGCAAAGCAGTTTTGGCAGCTGCACCTCATGTTCACATCGCCTTCTTCCTGAATTAGCTTTTTCAATAGAAGGAAACCTCTCCTAATGAGAGAATCCTCTTCCTGCCACGCCTAACCCACTCCCAGGGGCAGGTGCTGAGAAAACGGACCCCACCAGGTTCAGCAGCTATGTTTATTTGTTAGCCAAACTTACCTGTTCTGCTAAAGATATTTTTAAGTAAATCTGGGTACACTTCCCCTCCCTTCCCAGTAGACCAGAGGCTTGAATATCAGTGCTCCTTTACCACAATACACAATTACATCAAGCCAGAGAGCAACACAGTTGACTGAGAGCCAGCCATCTGTTGACAGCTCTAATCAGGGTTCATGCAAATGCAGATATTCCAAAAGAGCCCAACACCTCCATGAAGAGTGTAAGTTTTGTATAAGCTCTGCTCAGAGAAATCTCATAATATAATCACAGAGCATTCTCATTAACAGCATGAGCAGGATGCACCATCTGAGAAGAAAAGAGGAACAGCTGTGTTTTAATAATAATAAAAAAAAAAATTACATGTTTTTACATCTCCACAATGAGTGGTATAGTCAGACTATTTTTTTGATGATGGGGTATTTAACAGACAGCCTTTGCTGTCTCTCTCAGTAATCAACACTTTTGGGTTCTGGCCAGCCAATATGGAATGCAAATTGAAGTCAAGGACTGTCTAATGAGAAAGTGTGAAACGCACCAAGTTAAGAAGTGTAGGTACAAGCTTTCCAATTGACCTTAACAAGGAGGGGTTGCTTTCTAGGTAGGTCTTTACGGCAAGCTTTTATTCAAGTACTGTCCCCTAGTAGTCATTCCATCCACACAGAAAAGCCTCTAACAATTTAATTTGTGACGCTTTCGACCGGTGCTATCTGGCCTCTCTGAGAGACTGTGCTAAAGCCAAATGCAGTCATTCATATGGGCAGCTAACCAATCCCTAACAGCAAAGAGGCAGGCCAGCACTAGTGGCTCTCTAGCCCCTTCCCACAATCCTCCCCGCGCATGCACAGGACAGCCAAGTTCTTTCCCACTGAACTGTGGGAAAACCAGATAATAAGATACTTTGTTGTGACACTGTTAGACAGGCTTAAGATGCAACAAGTTGCTTATACTAGCAACAAATGTTTTTTCACAAAGACAAATTACTTCACAAAAAGCACATATACTATGTGCCAGCAAAAACTTATTTTTGCCAATAAAATCTGTATCTGTGGAAGGACAATGTGCTGCTTTAGCTACCCGGGCAAACCCTTTCTAGTGTATATCTGGCCATGTAGACTCTAAGTTGTTTGGGTGTATAGACAGCATTGCTACTATGAACATATAGCACCGATCACAATAGCTATGGCCCATGATTGGGGCTCACAGCTGCTAGGTCCCTACAAATAAATAATTTACAAAGAATAAAGGTAATGAATCCCATATGAGATAGAGTCGGTTATGTGAGAATTGTGTGTGTGTTCCTGACTGAAAAGAGCTGAGAAATTAACCTGGTGCAAATCCCTTTTTTCCAAAGATTCTGCCTTCAGGAACTACTCACTATTTTGCAAATGTCTTTTCAAACAGATATTTTATTTATTTGACAGTACACTATACAGAGGCCCATGGTAAGACTTCTCCAGTATGTTCTCTGCCTAGAGGGGAGATACTTTTAAAAAGTCTGAGAAAATTCTTTTTGGTCACCTCCGAGTAATCCAAGAAGAAAATCTCTTAAATCAGCTAAGGCATTTTGTGACTGCTCAAACCTACTTAAAAATCATATGCCAATTTGGCATGCATGTAGCCTACGATTAGGAAGAACAACTGACGGATACAAATTGTAGGGTTGGAATGTTGTTGTAGTTGTGATACCCATATAGGATTTTGTGTATAAATAAAAAGCATTTCAAAAGATCATCATGTGTGCAGCATGTTAGCAGCTACTAACTTTCACCAATGAACAGAGATCTGATAGCCAAATGTATTTCATGTTGGGGGTATCTATCTGAAAGCTGCAATGCACAATGCTATGACATACTTAAATTAATGCGTTTTCCAATAAACCATCTTGTGAACATGCCCATATTGGGGAGGAACAAGCACCCACAGTACATGGTCTCCCTCATTTTGGAAGCTCGTATTCAGAGGTACATGGAATGCAGCACCTCACAGTGAGATTGCAATCATTCCAGGACTATACTTTCAGAGAGCAGTTTTCATTTGCACACTTAAAAATTACTTAAGGTGCATATTTTTAAAGGTTTCCACCTGCTTAAATCATTAACCTAAGCAAAGAGAGAAGTAAGAGAATCCTCCAAACAAGCCATGCTTCCCTGCACAAAGCCAGTGACATGCCCTTCCTCAAGAAGTCTCTTAATGTTCTACCTCACGGTAGACAATTTGTCCCTCCTCTCCGCCCACCAAAAAAGTCTTTGCAAAGTTCACAAGATGATTCAATACAATTTTGAAAGGACTGAGTCAGAGTCACCCAAAAACATATTCAGCCTGCATGCTGAACGAGAATGAGAACCTGACCCAAAAGCCCACCAATAAAGGATTCCAATGCCTTCAGCAGGCAATGACCACCTGCAGGGCCAGCCACCCTGCGTTTCAGCTTTTAAAATCTTCACTGAGGACACATACAGCTCCCCACTGGAACTCATGATGCTTCACAGGAAGTACCGTGAGTTACAGCTATCCCCAGGACCCAAAAGACATTTGCTGTTGGGTCTTGGGGATTGCAAGATGTGGTGCAGTTTAGGAGTCACTGTGTCTTTCCAGCCACTCTTCCCACCTCCAAGCCCTGGTGCTCTCTTTGGAATGGGAGGGGATGAAGGGAGAGGAGGGGGCTCGTTTTGAGGGTTACTCAGCCAGAGCTGGAGAGTGGGGCAGGTGGACAGGAGCCATCCCCACCTTGCAGGGCTCCCTGGCCCACTCTCCAGCACTGGTTGGGCAAACCCCAGAATGAGTTCCCTCCCATTCCTCACTCCCATTCTGAAGACAGCATGGAGAGCAGAGCTCAGCTGTGTCAGATGACCCCTGCTTCCAGCTGTGTTGACAGATATTAATAAATACACGCTGATTTGGAGTGCCTTCATCTGAATACTCATAATGAGGGTTCAGATTGTCACTCAATTGGACCTTTTTAAAGCTCTCTGCAGCCATGCACTTCTGTCAGCCACTTTTAGTGGCAGATCATGCATCAAACTGTTGCATCTGTCAGAGCCATTGTAAGGCCAGTCAGCACCCCTAGGATAATCCAGTTTCACAAATATCATTGATAACTTTGATACGGGACATTTTGTGATGGATGTATCCCTATCTTTCCCACCTCCCCTTTTCATATTTCTATGCCACTGAACATTGGTTCCCTCCGTCCAAGGGACCCAGTGTATACTGGCAACACAAATGCACAATATTAAAAGATTTTAAAAAGTGCAATTTAGTCTCTTCCCACATCTTTAGCACTACAGATTTCATAAATTTCATAGACATTAGAACTGGAAGGGACCTCGGAAGATATTCGAGTCCAGCCCCCTGCCCAAAGGGCAGGAAGTCAGCTGGGGTCATAGGATCCCAACAAGACAAGCATCCAGTTTGCTCGTGAAGGTGTTCAATGCAGGTGCTTGAACCACCTCTGGTGGCAGGCTGTTCCAGACCTTGGGGGCTCGGACAGTAAAGAAATTCTTCCTTATGTCCATCCTGAAACGGTCTCGTAGTAGTTTATAACCGTTCAACCTAGTCATCATCCCTTGGGGAGCTCTGGTGAACAAACATTCCCCCAGATACTGGTGGTCACCCCTGATAAACTTATAGGTGGCCATCAAATCACCCCTGAGCCTGCACTTTTCCAGGCTAAAGAGCCTCATGGCTCTCAGCCTGTCATCGTAGGGTCTGCTTCCCTGACCTCTGATCATGTGCATGGCTCTTCTCTGGACTCTCTCAAGCTTCTCCACATCCTTTTTGAA
>JAGPOW010003642.1:82014902-82070537 GCA_030014935.1 Caiman crocodilus
GTGGATAACCTGGAGAGGGTCCAGAGAAGGGCCACTCTTATGGTTAAGGGCTTGCAGGCCAAGCCCTATGAGGAGAGACTGGGGCACCTGGACCTCTTCCGCCTCCGCAAGAGAAGGTTGAGAGGCAAGCTTGTGGCTGCTTATAGGTTCATCATGGGGGTACAGAAGGGAATTGGTGAGGTTTTATTCACCAAGGCACCCCCAGGGGTTACAAGAAACACTGGCCACAAGCTAGCAGAGAGCAGATATGGACTAGACATTAGGAAGAGCTTCTTCACAGTTAGAGTGGCCAGGGTCTGGAATGGGCTCCCAAGGGAGGTGGTGCTCTCCCGTACCCTGGGGGTCTTCAAGAGGAGGTTAGATAAGCATCTAATTGGGGTCATCTGAACCCAGCACTCTTTCCTACCTATGCAGGAGGTCGGACTCGATGATCTGTTGAGGTCCCTTCTGATCCTAGCATCTATGAATCTATGAGCAGCTTGGCCAGAGCCAGGAGGAGGTTAACCAGGAGGTCCTGGGCCTTGGTAAGGCCATGGATGGGGAGTGCTATGTGACATGATACTGGGCAAGCTGGACCTATGGCCTGGCCCAGTCAATGGCAATTCTTATATTCTTACTATAGAAAAAGCAATTACATGTGCTGGCTGAACAGCCTTGAATGCTGTTCACAGCGACTACTGAGGGTCCCTCAGTAGGGTACCACTGTGTGGAATCAGAAAAAATAAATGCCTTAAACTTTGATCATACGAGTTATAAGATGACCATAACAGCTTTGTGGGGAATTGCTGGCTCTGTATATTAGAGCAGATAAGGGAAAATATTTGTTCTTTGCAACTCTTCTGCAACTACTTTGCTCACCACGGCCTTGAAGATAACAGAAAAAAAAGTATGTGCTTTTTCTCCCTGAGATAACAGAGTGCTTGCTAATTACCTTTGACTGTTTTCTCAGAGAATTTTTTTTTTGCAATTATATCCTGTGTAACAGTCCGTTTTTAACAGTTTATATAAACTGCATGATTCTGTTTTGGAGGCAGAGACCTCTCTGTAGTGCTTGTGAATCCATGCACTCTAAGCTCTCCCTCACAGTACTGCAGATCTGAATAAAGCTTCTACTGACCTGACCCCAAAGTCTACACGTGTTTTTCTACGACAGTTCTTGGTGCCGTGACTCAGATCCAGAACACATGTTAAGGAAGGAGGACCGTGGACTGTTCCCCACCAGACGCCAGGTGCCAAACTTAAGAGGTAAGAGACCTAATTCAAAATCTCTACTGGGGTTTTGGAGGAGGACTAGCCATAGGCTCCCAACTTAGCCATGATACCTGGACCTGAACCTTGTCAAAACAGGTCAATTTAGAACCTTATTGCTGGCTATAACTTTCTGTCTGATAATTCTGTCTGGTAACGTACGTTCTGTTCAGGGACAGTCCATCTGAAATCACCTCCATCCAACAGCACACTGGGCATGCAGTTAGTTAACTGAGGCAATGTGGGAGTGGGTCTGGCTGACTGAATATTCTTTGTGTGTGGATAAGTGGAACTGGTATACTAGGGATGATCCCATAAAGCAATTTCAACAGGAAGGAACACTTGATCAGGATAAAATAGTGCACTTAAAAGGGGCTTTAGAGTCCCGTGGATCCAAAGCATCACAAGACCAGTGGGATGCGTTCTTTTATTGGTATGATGAAATGTCCAAAAGACGGACAGAATCTCAAACTAGAAGTCTCAAAGACTCACAAGAAAAATTAAAACAGCAGTTAAAACCTGTCCAGGAGAAATTAGCTGCTCCCCCAAATTACACACTGGCCACCGCTCTGATATATCCAGCATTGGCCGGGGTGCCCCCACTGCCGGAGCCAGCAGAGGATATCCTTGACTTTCGTTCGAATCCTGCCCTCCTGGGACTCCCACATCAACAACAACTGGTTCAGCAACAGGCTGCAGCCCAGGCTGGGTCCCATTTTACCAAAGGAACTTCAGCTACTCATCCACGGAGCTTAGTAGTCCAGACTCATCCACCATACCTGCCACTCAATCATCACCAGTGTGGCAATTACTCCTGGGTCACAACCTACCACAGGTGTATTAAGAAGAATGGGAATAGGCACAGAAAGATCCCCCATCAATCTTAGATCCCGGGACGTACAAATTCTCCCCCCAAGACAAATGCCAGGCATTGACACCAATGGACAAAATATAGTAACCATGCACGCACCCTGGACTCCAGGTGATCTCTATAATTTAACTCAAAAATTTCCAAAAATCAGGGAAGACCCAGAAAAATTTCAGGAAAAATTGCAGACTGTTATAAATTATTATAATCCAACATGGGCTAATGTTAATCAGCTCATGTGATCCATTTTGCCCAAGGAAACTATGCTGCGTCTGTACGCTGCCTGTACTTGGCCAGATCAAAATCCAGGGACTAGCCAGGACTTTGACAAGAGAATTCGGGCAGTTCTCACAATTTGCCTGAAGAAGGCAGACTGGACCAAAAAAAATACCTGCAAACAAAACAGAAATGAACACCCCGGTGACTATTTGGAACATCTTAAACAGGCATTTGAACGGTATTCAGGAACGGATGACCCTGTTAGAAATGCTAAACAAGCAATAGTAGCACCATCCATCCAAGGACTTAACCCAAAAATTGCTGAGAAAATTCAAACAGTAATTATTGGCTGGGAAACTAAAGATTTGACTGAAGTCCTTGCTGCAGCCAGCCATTTTCATAACAGAATAGAACAGTCCAAAGATAATGCCGAGACCAAGTTAATGGCTTTACAGATTTCTCAGTTGCAGGGCCCAGGTAGGGGAAACGGATGTGGACGAGGAAGGGGAGGACTGACTGGATTCAGGGGAAGAGGTAGATCCCTGAGCCCACGAAACCAAGCCTATGGGAACTAATGTCATTATTGCAAAGAAGGACATTGGAAACCAGAATGCCCCAAAGACCTAGACCCCAGCCCCTGCCCCCACTCCTCTTATCAATTTTCCCAGTGTTGAACAGGACAGCCTGAGGGACAGTGACATCATCGCTCCTTTGCTTGCTACCAACCAATCTGGTCCGTTTGTTAAGTGCCTTATTTCTGGTAAACCTGTTTTTTCTCTTGTTGAGACCAGAGCTTTTTGCTCCACGCTGAAAGCCACTGAATTCCCTTTCGTGCCTCATTCTTCTGAAACCATAAATGTTGTTGGCATAAGCAGACAACCTATACCACATCCTGTTTCTGAAACTGTTTCCATTTCTATCGGCCCTTTGTCTGAGAATCATGCCTTTGTTCTTAGCCCTTGTGCACCTGTCAATCTTATCGGAAAGGATTTGTTGTGTAAACTGGGATGTGTAATTTATTGTAGCCCAGATGGCGTTTATCTTGAGGTACCAGAACATAGGGAAATCGAGCTTGTAGCTTTGCTAACTCAGCAGTACTCTGATCCTGACACTTCCTATCTGCAAAAGGAACTGTTGGCACTAGTACCTCTACAACTGCAGTCCACCCATGCAAATGAAGTGGGACACATGTTGAGTGCTGAACCAGTGCATATTACCTTGAACCCTGCCAAGCCACTTCCTTGTGTCCTGCAGTACCCCATTTCAAAAGAAGCTGAGGAAGAGATCAAGCCTGTCATTTCCTCACACCTTGAGCAAGGGATCATTGTCCCAGCACACTCCCCTTGCAACACACCTATTTTGCCCGTTATGAAACCTGGTAAAGACGCTTATCATTTTGTGCAAGACCCTTGAACTGTAAATGCTGCTGTTCTACCTGCTTTTCCCGTGGTCCCTAACCCTGCCACTATTCTTTCCTGTATCCCTCCAGATGCCACATGCTTTACAATGGTAGACCTGTGCTCTGCTTTTTTCTCCATCCCCATTCATGAAGATAGTCAGAACCTGTTTGCATTCACCTATCAGGGACTCCAATATACTTGGACAAGACTCCCTCAGAGATATACGGAGTCCCCCACCTTGTTTTCCCAGATCCTGAAGAAGGATTTGGACCCCATCACGTTCAAAGAGGGTTTCTCACTTTATCAGGGACCCAAATCAGTCATGGTTGTTATGTTACTGCACTTTTAGAAGCTGTTCAACTACCTTCTGCTATTGCTATTGTTAAATGTAAAGCTCATGAGAAACCTTTTGATGATGTCACACAAGGAAATGATCTGGCAGACTGTTCTGCCAGAAACGTGGCCTTTTCTGGCCCGCAGGCTCCTAACTCTGTTATTGTTTGTTTTTCAGCAGACCTGTCTCCCTTGACTAGCCTTTCAAATTTAGCCTTTTTCCAGAATCAGGCTCCAAAAAAGGAAAAGGATAACTGGCTGCATGCCGGGTGTTCACTGCACCCCGACTCTCTCTGGCATTCCCCAGACAGCCACCTGGTGGCACCTAGAAAACTCCTCCTACACCTTGCTCGTTTAACCCACTCTGTGGCCCATACGAGCAAAGGGAGGATGATTACTACAATACAAAGAGAATGGTTTGCCCCAAATTTTCCTTCCATGGCACAACAGTACTGTAGCTCCTGTCCCATCTGTTTAGTTCATAACATTGGGCAATGGGTAAAGACAACACCCGCAGCCCATCCCCCTCCATGGGGACCATTTGTGAATTTGCAAATTGATTTTGTACAGCTACCCTAGTGTTGTTCGTATGAGTATATTCTTGTTATTATTGATATGTTCTCTGGATGGGTGGAAGCCTACCCATGCATACATGCCAATTCTATCATAGTAGCTAAGAAACTGCTTAAAGAATTAAAATTTCTAGATTTGGATTGCCCCTCACAATAGATAGTGATAGAAGCATCCATTTCATAGGACAAATAGTAAAAAAACATCTGCCAAGCACTCAACATACAGCAACACCTGCACTGCAGTTATCATCCACAATCGAGAGGCGATACAGAACGTAAAAACTCTGATTTAAAGACACTTATTTCGAAAATTTGCGCTAAAACAGGCCTCAAATGGCCTGCTGCACTGCCCACTGCTCTCATACACATTATGAACAGTCAATAGAAAATACGGCCTAACACCTTATAAAATACTCATGGCATGACCCATGAGGATGCCGGCCACCCCACCTGCTGCTCCACACCAAATACACATACAATTAACTGATAAAACTGTACTGAACTATTGTAAGGCATTAATGAAGTGTGTCAGGTCTGTTCATTCACAGGTCCAAGAAGGCTTATCTCAATCACCAGATGCTCCCCGTCACAACCTCAAACCAGGTGATTGGGTCTACGTAGAGGTCCCTCAGCAGAAAAACACGCTTCAACCCAAATGGAAAGGATGGTTCCAGGTGATCCTGACCACTAACACTGCTGTTCATTGCCAAGGTCAACAGACATGAACTCATGCCTCGCACTGTAAAAAAGTATCACCTCCATTGGACCCCAAAACAACTGAATCCCAACCAAGATTAAGACCTTCCCTGAGGTCAAGAACAAAGACCCTCAGGCCCTCACTCAGGCAAGTGAGGAGCATCAGGGTGTAAGTGCTAGTAACCTTTCCCCTGAACCCATCACCTCAGCCCAGCCAGATTTACCAATTGTGGAACAAAGATATCATCTCCTACCCCATTGAATAATATCCAAACATGAAGTTTTTTTTTCCTATGTTGATTGTTAATGCCGAACTTTTGAGCTTACCCTGTGGAAAAGTATTTTTGTCTTTAGTTAATCAAATTAGAATAGATTTAAATGTCTCCAGTTGCTGGATATGTAGTCATGTTCCTATCCATTCCACTGGAGGAATACCCATGATACCTGTACCTTTGAATACAACTCAGATGCTGGCCCCTTATTATTCGGATTTCCATAGAAACGAGACTTGACAAGACATGAACTGCAATCGGTCTGACTATATACAACTAGCCTATGCTACTCCTGGGAAGTTTTGTTGGACCTATAATGGATCACGTGTGGCAGTAGGAGTTAGCAAATGCAAGGTAAATTTTAAAGTAAATTGTACTTGGCTTTCTAATGGTTCCTGGATATCTAATTACTCCTCCCAGAGTAGATTTTCCGGGTACTATTCACAATGGATGATGAAACCTCAATGTAGCACCACCTTCACTGCACTAGCTGGTCATAATTTTGTATGTAGAAACAAGGCTTATAAAAATCTTCCTTCTGGGTGGGAAGGAACGAGCTATGTTTCTGCCGCATATCCCACTTTCACAATTAGATCACATTTGCCAAAAGGAAAAATTCACAATGTTCGCAAAATTACAGAAAACCAAAGATTTGGGGGGTATAATGTTCCCCAATTATGGAGCACGCTTAGCTACGTCTGAAATACAAAAGGTTGCAGTATCCGTAGAAAAAATAGCCAATGCCACTGCCATTGGGTTCCCTGAAATAAGTAAAGCAATGAAAGAAATCAGACAAATGACTGCAAAATAGACTTGCTCTAGACTATATACTAGCCAGTAAAGGAGGAGTATGTGCCCTGATAAAGTATGAATGCTGTGTATATATACACCTATGCCTCTAGTGCCATTGAAAATGAAGTTAAGATTATTGAAAAAGAAGTTGTCAAACTTCAACAAATTAATCAATGGGATATGGAAGGAATGTGGTCTTGGTTAACCTCCTGGTTCCCAAATTTAGGAACCCTTGGCAAGAAAATCCTGAATGGAATATTCTTTGTCTTGATAGTTCTGACAACGTTTTATGTCCTAGTGCAACTGATCCTATGCTGCGTGAAAGTCAGCAGAAGAAGCTTTAGCAAGGCAAGAAAATACATGACAGAGTCTAGAATAATGGTGTTACAAAAGTGTGAGCAGACTGAAAGAAAACATGAAAGGCTGCATGATGAAATAGAGGGACTCGTGAGAATTGAAGTTTAAGGCTAAAGTGAGACTAAATAGTCTCAAAGGGGAGACTGAGGAATCAGAAAAAATAAATGCCTTAAACTTTGATCATACAAGTTGTAAGATAACCATAACAGCTTTATGGAGAATTGCTGGCTCTGTTATATTAGAGCAGATAAGGGAAAGTATTTGTTCTTTGTAACTCCTCTGCAAATGCTTTGCTCACCACAGCCTTGAAGATAGCAGAAAAAAGGTATGTGCTTGCTCTCCGAGATAACAGAGTGTTTGCTAATTATCTTTGACCATTTTCTCAGAGAATTTTTTTGTTTTGCAATCATGTCCTGTGTAACAGTCTATTTTTAAAAGCTTATATAAACTGCATGATTCTGTTTTGGAGGCAGAGACCTCTCTGTAGTGCTGGTGAATCCATGTACTCTAAGCTCTCCCTCACAGTACCGCGGATCTGAATAAAGCTTCTACTGACCTGACCCCAAAGTCTACACGTGTTTTTCCATGACACATGCAACAAGAAATGAGGGAGAGTAAAGACAAGAAACAGTAGAGTTTGACAGTTTGGGGACTCAGCCACACAAATCAACTAAGAGGGAGTTAGGAATGGTCAGCGTTTCTAGTAGAGATCAGTACTCTGTCAGTGATCCGTGAGAACCAGCCTGGAAATGCAGTTAAAAATTGAACTGCAAATGATTCCCACTGTGATCATGCACCTAATGGGGAGATGAGAGTGACACAGGACTTTCAAATCTGTGAAGGACAGGAATCAGTTTCTAGTAATACCTTGAATACAAGCCCAACTAATTTGGTTCAGGAAGAAATGGGAAAGTAAGTTGAAACAAACTCCCTCCACTTTCCCTGTAGGCCGTATGTGCACTGTAAGCCATGTGCAGCATGGGCCATGGGTAACATAGGCCATGGGTAACATAGGGTGTGTCATGACCTGATCTGAGCTTGACTCAAGCAGCAATGACATAACTTGACCATGCTCTGTAGACAGTGATAAGATGCACTAACATAACACAAGGAAATGGAAAAGGATTGGTGTAGCTCCAAAGTATAACCAAATATGGAAAACCCTGTGTAAAGTACATAAATGTGCTTAAACTGTGCAAGCTCCAAAGCTGTGAAAAAGAGGAACCAAATTAGCGATAGTCTTCAAGAGAGCAGAGAAGCCTGGAGAGCGGACCCATTCTACCTTAAATACAAGGCTACATAAGCACTGATCTTCTTAATACAAACAAGTCTTTGCTCCTGCGTATCCTAATGCAGTTTTCAAGTTGTGAATGGAATAGTCTCACTGATCATTAGTCTCCCTGTCAATCAATCCCAGTTAAAACTGGTGGTGACATCCCCAAACTTCACACAATTTCTGGAAATAAGTTCTTCCAGGGGGCCTTCCTACAACGCACACAAAGCAGCATTTTTCAAAACAGTCCCAATTAAACAGCCTCTCGGAGCTGGAAGCGCACCTAACGCAGCCACCTGCCCCCAGGAGCTCAAGACAGCTTAAGCAGTTATAAGGACACTGAAACCGCCTTTGGGCAGCCAACAGCACAAACACGCCAGCATCCCAACCCCAACCAAACCTCCGCTTACTTCTCATGTTAACATCAATAGGATTGAGGCTGGCGGCATGGACACGAATGATGACCTCGTTGGGGAGGTGGATGAAGGGGAGCATCATGTTATTAGCCAACTGCAGCACATTGTTCTGCCCGTAGCAGTTGATCACCCAGGCTGGCATGACCTGCCTCGGACACGACAGTTTGAGCCATCGGGCGCAGCCAGAGTCCAGGAGTAGACGGGCAGGCGCTGCCCTACGCAGCAGAAGTGCGGGGGGCAGCATCGTGGGCTCTGCACCTGCGTGTGGGGGGGTGGGGTGGCTGGCTGAACTCTTCTAGGGCTGCTCAGGGAAACCTGCAAAAAAAATGAATAAAATGGTAGAAGCGCCCCCGCCAAGCGGCTACATGAACGAGCACCTGCCCATCACACCCTCGAAACACCACACACCGCCCGCAGCTACTACCCCTAGATTGCCCCCACCTCCACCTCAGCCAATGGCCTTCCGCCTTCATTTCTGCCCCCGGCGCTGCAACCAATAGCGAAGCCCGATGTTAATCTGACGCTCCAAGATGGCGGCGCCCATGGTTTCCTCAGTCCAGCGGCAGGTTTCCGGCCGGGAGTGGTATTGAGGGTATGCTGCGCGCTACCCTCCGAGAAGTAAGTGGAGGTGGCCTGGGCCCTACCCTGCCCGGGCCGGGTCCCGCGCGCCACCCCGTGCCCCCTGGAGGCAGGGCAGGGAGCGGGAGCAGGAGCAGGGCGGGAGATGAGGGGGGGAGCCAGTGTTGCCCGGTGTGCAACACTTATTGTATTTGTAATAGTCATTTCACCCCTTGTGCGATCAAGAGCAGTACAAGTGTTTAAAATGTCGCATAATTTTTGAGGCAGCTCAGTGATGCAGTAGATGCAAAATCCAAGTTGCTCTCAGGGAATCTGACCTGACTTCGGGGCTTGTTGTCAGGGCAGTCTTAGGCCTGCCTCAAAATAAAGAAATGCTTCAGCTTTGATGACCTAGTCCTCACTCAGTCACTTACTGGCATCGTACAGTGAGCAATACAAAGTA
This sequence comes from Caiman crocodilus, assembly GCA_030014935.1. NCBI lineage: Eukaryota > Metazoa > Chordata > Crocodylia > Alligatoridae > Caiman > Caiman crocodilus. The sequence goes on from JAGPOW010003642.1 coordinate 82,024,370, forward strand.
AATAAGAACAAAACTTATTTGGATATTACTTGCATATTTTTTCAGCCTACAATTGCTTTTTATCAATTATGATTTTTGAGCTCCCAATGTGATTGTTTCATAATTAAGACCTGGCAATGCTGGGGGGAGCTTGGAGACTCCATAAGCTGCAGAGGTAGCAGGTGCGGTGCCAGAGGCAGGTTGCCAGCTGGCCAGGCCTGACTTGGACAGACACTCTTGTTGGGGAAGGTTTGGAGCAGGGGGCTCAGTCTTCTTGGTCACGCCGCCCAGTCTGGATATTTGGCAGTAGGGAAGTGGCAATTAATGCTGCCACCCAGTACCAGATTTTTGGAGCTGCAGGAGCCCTGCAGGCTGGGTGACATGGCTCCACAGGCTGGATCTGGCCCACAGGGAGGTGGATGAGCACACCTGGTTTAGAGCATGGGGGCTCTACTTCGTGGCCCCTGGCACTGGCCCAGACCCATGTGCTGGATCCAGCTGCAGAGGAATTCACTGCTTCACCCCTGCCCTGAATCTGGCTACAGAAAGACAGGATCTGGTGTGCTGGGCCACGTTGTCAGACCTACAGGGCTCCCCACAGGCCTGGAATTGTGGCAGTGGGGCAGCGGTGACAACATGAATTGTCACAGCTTTAGGATTCCGCCAAATTTCTGGACCCTTGGGGAGCCTTCCAGACTGCAGTGTACGGCTTCCTGGGCTAGATCCGCCTGCAAGGTGAAGGTTGAGCACAACCAGTTTAGATCCTTGAGCAGGGGGCTGGATTAAATGGACCTCTTGAAGTCCTTTCCAGATCTGTTTTCCTATGGTTTTATAATAAATGCGTACAGGACAGGTTGCCACATTAGATTTGTGTTCAGAATAGGGGTGCAACAATAGAGATTTTGGGAGCCGATACTGATGGCCAGTTTTTTAAAGAAGGCATATTGGCCAATGTCGATCCAATCTCCAATACATAGCCCTGCAGCTTGAAAAGCAGTGTCCACCTGGCATGTCTGTTGTGGTGGAAGGGGGGAGGGGCAGGTCAAGGCCCTTGCAGTGAGGGAAGGAATGGGGCAGAGGCTGGGTGCAGGAAGGAGCCACAGCTCATCCAGGGGGTGCGGAGTGAGAGACAGCTTCCACAGCTGCATGCACCTCAAGAGGGCACGGGGGTAGAGCATGTGCCCCCTGGATATGTGCGGGGAGGGGTGGGAGGACTGCGGGGAGGGGTTAGGACTGGGGCTATGGCAAGTTCTTCCCAGCGTGGGGGAGGTGGGGGGAAAGTTTGGCCAGGGCTGTGCTCAAATTTCACCATAGCTACCTGCCCAGTGCCACCACTGCCCACTCCAAGTGCAACCCCCATGCCATGACCAGGAAATGTCCAGTGCAGCCCCGGTCCCAGCCTGCAGCTGCTGGCCCTCCACACACAGATTGGAGGCACGTCCCCCCACTCCTCCCCCATGCCCACCTGGGGTGCACTCAGCAGGAGGAGCGAACCCCCCGCACTCCTCCGGACAAGGCGCAGCTTGGTCCCCACCCTGGCTGAGCAGCACCTGCCCTCCTGCCCTGGCCCCTGCGTCACTTTTGGGGGGGAGAGGGGAGTGTTGATCTACCCCTCCACAACAGACTTAGCAGCTTCACTCAGCTCTCCAAGCTGCCAGGCTGTGCTCCTTGCTGCCTGCATGCTGCACTGCAGCTGCGCACACGCATGCACAGGCATTTACTGGCCAAATTATCAGCCACATCAGGCTGACAATAATTTTCTTTATATCGGTGCCTATCCAATATTGGACCAATGTGTTGGTGTATCTTTAGTTCAGAAGTTGTTCAGGCACTGGCCAAAATGGTGGTGTAGCAGGCTGAAGATGAAACCATTTAAAAAACTTATGCAAAAGTTTGCAGAGTGCTTGAAGAGCTGAGGCTGTTGTTCCATCACATACCTGCTATACACCACAGCTGTATTTATCCTCAAGTAGAAGGTAGAGAGAATTAGTTTTGGAAACTTCAATGAAACTGCAGATCTAACTGGTTTTTGTGACTAGGTTCTTACCACTTGAAAATGAAAAATGTCCTTTCAGGTGTCGACAGCACTAAAGGAGGGCCAAGTGAGTCCAACAGAACTTTGTCAACAATGTCTGTCTCTTATCAAAGCCACCAAATTTCTTAATGCGTACATCACTGTAACAGAAGATGCTGCATTAAGGCAGGCTGAAGAATCCGAGAAAAGATATAGGAGAGGTAAATTAGCTTGCCTATATTTGTTATACCTCCTCAAAAGTTTTTGTTTGACTGTAGTGGGTATAGTATTTTCTGTCAGATTTAGCAGCTTGCATAAAAAAGGAAAGCTACTGTTTGTTTGACTTGGTTGTACTAAACAGCAACAGGACCTATTCAAGCTAAATGCTCTGTGGATACCATTGGTTGCACAACAAGCATATTTTATTCACTGGTGTGCTCACTGTGGTGCCCCAGAACAAAAACTACTCAAAATCATTTAGCTTCCTTCATGTGGAGGCTGCACATAAAGGTCAGCTCTGTTTGCTAAGCTGTACTGCAGCTTAATGTCCACCCATTCTTCAGCAGCTTGGTTCACATTGGCAGCAGCAGTTATTAGAGCTAGTGGGGCATAATAACCTTTACTTTGTAGCCCCATCAACATGGGAAGACAAAACAACTTCCAGCCTAATTTAGTTTTAAATGTTAAAAAAAAAAAAATCATACGAGAGGTGGTTTTTATGAAGCTGTAGTCTCCTGTTGTTGATGGAGTTCTCCCAACACTTTGAGGTACATTTCCTGTATGTCCCTGTTTGGAGAATGGGGAAAAAAGGAGAATTCATTCTGATGTGGTTTTTCTTTTTTGTAGCTGACAGTTTCTGTTATTCAACCCCTTTGGCAAACTGCTGTAGAGGAGATGTAACTGGAATACATTTGTCTCCTTTAAGAGTCTTCCTTGGATGATTAATTGTCATGTCTCCTTGGACAGAGTCTTCTTCTTCTTATGGTTTTCTAGAGCCCTCTTGCTGGGCACATCAGGCAGGCAGCCTCGACTCCTTTCCTGGGTGGGAATGGCATGGATTTCAGATTGATGCAAGCATTATATGGTCATGCAGTGTGGGGCAGGCACCTTTTTGGGATAGCTAACCTATTTTGGAACCAGCTCTCTTAGTAGCAGGGCCGATGACATTTTAGAGAACCTAAGGAGTCTGAGGACAAATCTGGCTTGGGCAACAAAACCCTTAAGAACAGAGTTGAGACTTTGTGAAAATATAACTTTAAAAGCATTCATATGATGATCGAAACAATTCCTTAATAAAAACAAAACAGAAGTGGAAAATAAAAAGGATGACTAAACCCTTCTTAATATTTAGATTTAAGTTATGGTGCTGTTATACCTCTTGTTATTACAGGTCAGTCACAGGGGGATTTAGATGGAATTCCTGTTGCAGTAAAAGACAACTTTAGCACAACTGGCATTGAAACAACATGCGCCTCAAACATGCTAAAAGGTAAAGTAGAGGCAAAACCAGTTCTGGTTCTAAAACTCTGGTCCTTTTCTCTAAAACTTCTATGAAGCACAGTGTAGTTGAAACCTAGTCATTTAAAAAAAATCTTGACATAGTTTCAGACACTGCAGTTAGTCATCCTTGCCTTTTCTGGGTTTACAGACAGTTTTCACTTTTTATATACGATTGCTCCTGAAATTGTAACTGTTTGACAAATAAGGTCATCCAGTACTAACTCTAGCCAACAGACTGTAATTTTAACAATAGGTTACATTTTGTTCCAAGTTATGTTCAGGTTGCCAGTATTCTTCACTTTTGTTTGTTGATTAGTACTATATAGCAGAACGCAAATACAGTTTCTAGTTTGTTCTTCCAGAATTTTTGATCCTGGTCCTTGAACTAAATAGATGTCTTTTAAATTGATGTCGTCTTAGTTTTGAATTTTGCTCTCTACATTCCTGATTTTGATCATTAATCTTCATATATAAACATGACAATTCCCATAGCTTTGTTAAGTTTGCCTAGAAAAAGCACAATTAAAAATAGAATTAAAAAAAAAAATCACTTTCATTCTGTTACATTGAGAAGCCAACACAAATGGAAAATTCATTAATTAGCACTGCAGAAAGAATGAAGCTGAATATAGAAAAAAATCTTGACAGAAGCACAAGTGAAACTTAAAAATATTTTGAGGGTGGTTAGGGAAGAAATTCTACTATTTTATTTTAGTTTTCTAACAATAGAAGAAAAAATGAATTTTATAGGCATGTCAAGTTATTTCAGATGCTTTTCCTTTGGCATGCCTCCCAGGCAGCTTTGATTGATGGAAGACAGCACGTCTGAGAAGCTCAAGGTTTAGAATTCTCAGTGCTGACTTCATTCTCAGAAAAAAATCTCAGTCAGTATTGATTAGCAATACTCCATTAGTTAACTAGTGGCAACCACCATGTTAAATTCTGTTGTAATAGGTCTGGTACTCATCACAGCGTGACCAAATGTAGTTTGAATTTAGCTGCACAAATCGATCAGTCTTGGGGGGCGGGAAAGAAAGATGCTAGGAAATAAGTCAGCATTCTGTCTAATACTCATTCCCTGTTTGTGATCAGTCAGAATTTATTGATGATAAATTTCACTATCTTGAGGGTTCCTGGCATTGTATAGTGACAGTTGCCATGCAAGATAATGGCTACTTAGAACTGTTTGAAGGTCTAGTTACTGAAATGTATCCAGATGGCACCAGACAGTCTCTTAACTGATCTAATTGTTTTTCAGGTTATATTCCTCCTTACAATGCTACTGTAGTTCAAAAATTATTGGATCAGGGTGCTGTGCTTATAGGAAAAACAAACCTAGATGAATTTGCTATGGGGTGAGTTATATTTTACATTATTAATGAATAACTGCACATTATTGTGTAACTACACAGTGTCTACTCTGACACCTCCCTCATTCTTAATTAATAATTTATGCATATTGAGAAAATAAGGAAAGCAAATATTTACCAAGGGTGGTTATAGCTACACAAATGGCTATTTTTGTGAACTTCACTGGATATTTATTTCATTATGGTGTGTATCCAGCTGTTTTTAAGAAAGGAGTGAGCTAGCCATTGTATCACCTGTAAATAATAGGATGCTAATGAGATGGTTGATTAAGTAGTATTCACTCTCTTTGAAAAAAAAATTGCTTTTTCTGGTAACTGAGCAAACTCTGACCTGCAACTGAAACGTTAGTTATCTCTTAGGGTTAAGGAGCGATTAGGATTAAGGAGTGATTGTATTCACTGTATTTTTCTTCAGTGTATAGTCCATTGATGCTTTACAGTTGTCTTTGTTTAAACTATCCTAATCTCTTACACCAGATCTGGGAGCACTGATGGGATATTTGGACCAGTTAGAAACCCATGGAGTTATTCAAAACAGTACAGGGAAAAATGTGGGCAGAACTCCCATCTTGAGAATGAAGACTCCAGTTGGCTAATAACAGGAGGAAGCTCAGGAGGTAGCGCTGCTGCTGTATCATCTTTCACATGCTTTGCGTAAGAAGCTCTTTCGACCTGATTTTAATTAACTGCACCATACTCATGTAGTACTTGTCCTCCAGGTTTAATTTTAGACACTTCCAATAATCTAGTTCATATTGTATACCCAAGAGCAAATATTGTTTATGTTTGAAATTGGACAGTTATTAGCACTTCTATTCAGTAATTAGTTTCAGTACCTCTGTGGTATTCAGGATATATGGCATAACACAAAAGGAAAGTGATTTTGTATGGATAAATGTAAGATATTTCCTTCTAAATCTTAGTCAGCATAGTGGTATGAACATTTTGGATTGCCTGAAATAAATTTATGGAAGAGGGAAATTAACTGTTATCATCCATACATGCTCTTTTTAAAAGTATCCTACAATCAGTGATATATCAGCTAACTGAATCGGCACAAAAAAACCCCTGCCATATAAAAAGCTCTCATCTCTAGGAGTGTAATAGTCTTTTCTCCCAGAGTTAATTTATATGGCAGGACCGCCTATAATTCAGGAAAATTTATAGAATTTCAGGACTAATAACTTTCAGATCTCAGATTTACTGAAATGGTTTGAACTATATAGACACTTAAAAGTTACCTTTCAGAAAAATGCATTCAAAAAGAGGTTTTTTTAAAAAAACCCAATTCCAGTTGGTTATGACTTCAAAAAATGTTTTAACAGTGTTCTTAACTGCATAGATTAATGAGCTGTTATTTGCAAGAAATAAAAATGTGTGAATAATTTTAAACTCAGATTTCTGTTAGTATCAGTACAGGTGGAAGATATAAAGAACATTTTTTGCAGGGCTTTTAGAAATGTTAGATCATCTGTATAATGAACACTCCAGCTATCTTTTTCAATCAGAAGACAGTTGAGCTTGCTGGATCCCTTTTGAATATAAGTCGTCCTAGATTTTTTGATTCTAAGTCGAAGAAAAAATAAGATATCAAATGAAAGATGTATCTATGGAGAATATAAGAGGGGTTTGTTTGTTTGTTTTACTCCAGTTTACTCCAAAACCAATTTCTTTTAGGCAGTATCATGCCATAAAATGTGAAAAATTAGAGTTGGTGTACAAATCCAGTTTGTGGGGGAAAAAAAGATAAATTACTTGGAAAAAAAGGACTGGAAAATTTGAACTAGTAAAACAATTTTTCAAAAACAGGAAGGAACGTTTTCATCTGAAATTGACCTCTTTACAAATTTTTTTTGGAAAAAATCCAATCAAGACAGTTTTCAATTAAAATGATACTTTTCTTCCTTTTTAAGTTTCTTAAAACAATAAAAGATTTCATTGGAATAAACTTTTATTTTTACAAAATGTTGATTTTTAACAACAGCATTTTTTGTTTTAAAGTTCAGCTGTGTCTTTTCTCCTGAATGTACAAAAAATGTGGTATTATTGCAGGTATGAGTTTAACTAATGGAAACTTAAGACCTTGTGCCATTGTAGTCTTGGGAAACAAAAAATATTGCCGTAATCTTTGATAGGTATTGGACCTTATTGTATTAAAGGCACAGTGCTTATAAATATTTTGCTATAAACTAAAAGCTCCTGGTTCAAGCTAAAGAATGGAAAGGTAGGGAAGAATAAATGGAGCTTGAATGCATAAAAAGGATGTGCTTTAAATATTTTCTCTTTGAGCATGGACAAATATGCATTTGAAGTGCTCTAAACCCTGGCATGGTTCTGTTTCAGTACCATGCAAATGTGCAGGCCACCCTACTTCCTCTCCCCCATTCCCAGAGAGCTTCAAAATGGCCCGGAAGGCACATAGTGGGACTGCTTTTTAGCCAAGGGCCTGGTGAACAGGGAACTGTGCATACCTCTTAGCTTCTGGTTTCCAGAGGGTCCCAAAGACAGTTGAATGCTCAGCACAGTATTTGTTGATTATCTACCCTCCCCTTCCACTGTGGAATACCAGAAGACTGCTGGAATATAGGGACATTTCAGAAAGTGCTACAAAGGGAAGCCCTTCAGAGACCTTCCTTTTTTTTTTTTTTTTTTTTTGTTCAAGGGTCATTTTTTTGAGAGCGCTCTTTGAAAGCACGTGCACATCTATACCTTTGCTGTTTGGAGCACTTCAAACACCATGTCTGTACATGACCTTTGTGTAGAAAAATCACATCTAGAGGTTTGTGACTTTAACAACTGACACACTTTGGATGTGTTCTACAGTAGTCAGTTCTGTTAATAATTCTGTTTACATCGTAGGGCTTTGGGATCAGATACAGGAGGATCCACCAGAAACCCAGCTGCTCACTGTGGAGTAGTAGGTTTAAAACCAACCTATGGATTGGTGTCTCGTCATGGTCTCATTCCTCTAGTGAACTCCATGGACGTACCAGGGATTTTAACCAGATGTGTGGATGATGCTGCAACTGTGTTGGGTATTACTAGTGTACATGTCTTATGCGATTTGTCTGAAAAACCTTTGAATGCATGTAGTCCCTATTGTATTTTCTTTCCTGTACCTTTTGAAACCCATTTCACATTTCAGGTGTGCTTGCTGGGCATGATCCTAAAGACTCTACCACAGTGCAAGACCCCTTTAATCCATTTAAATTACCCAGTGTCATAGATGTCAGCAAGCTCTGCATAGGAATACCAAAGGTAATATTTTAACTGTTTTCACATTTTGAAGGAGCAAGGGTAGGGATTCATACCAGAGTAAAGCCTTTATATCCTGTTCACTTAATCTATAGGCTCAAATTTGCTGTATATGCAGCTTCTGGGAGTAAAAGGATTTTTATCTTCTTGCTTAGTGTCAGCTTCTTCAGGTGGCTAAGTTGGGGCATTGATACTTTCTGAGAAGTTCTGTCCAGTTGTTAGAGGGGCATTGTCTAGAAATGACAAAGGAAGATTGGGAGCCTGAACTCCGTAGTTTTACCACTGACTTTTTTACTGCAGGCAAGTCACTCTTCTTTTGGTACCTTTGGTGTAAAAATACTTGTCACAAAGGAATGATGAGACATTGTGGAAAACTCTGGAATACTTGACTGGAAAGTGCTATAATAAGGCAAAATAGTAAAGCAATTTTGCAGTGCAGAGGAAAGCAAAGCAAGGGGAAGAGTGATGTATATGGTCCTATTATGGATACAAAGAGAAACTTGCCCTGTTTATTAAAATTGAAAATAAACTACATGGTTTCAAGTCCACAGAGTTGAATAATTTTGTGGTTAAAAGAGTTATCACCAGGTAGGCTAAGAATTGAGTTTTGGTATCTTTTTAATTAATCATTTAATAGCAGAAAAGTGTGTGAATGTGTGTTGCTTTGTAGGGGATGGCTGTTTGACTAAGACTCTTCCCCTTCCCCATGTTTTCAAGCATTGTGCTAGAACAAGTGAACCAGTTTTGATTAACCAACATGCCACAGATCAGATTGTTGTCCAGTCTACATGAAATAGGCATCTAGTTTACTTCAAGTTATCATGTTAACATTTGGATTTTAGTAATGTAAAATGGTGGTAGTGACAAGAAGTGTTTTTAATATATATCCTAATAGTACAAACCTTTGTGTGATGTTAGAGATTTTTCTTAAGGAGGAAAAACTGTACGGTGAAGTTGAATTTATAGTTAGAACAATGAGTGACCACAAAATGGATAATTCAGCTAAGTAACTTAGGCTATTGATATCCAAACAATTCACTGTGCTCTAAAAGAGGGAGAGGCTTTACTGGATGTCCTTTACTTCAGTTACTGCCGTTATGCATGCTCTTCTCCTGTAGTTAAGTGGAAGCTAAACCTTGGTAGCCTAGCCCTCAGTAAAACAGGGGTAAGTTATCATGGGTCAGTTTACTTCTACCTCAGGGTAAGACTGTGTACATGGGCAATTAGAACAGCTGATTCAGAAAGTGACCCCACACCATTTCATTAAATTGTACACCCAAATCTTTAGGACAACTAGGCTGGTTATCTTAGACTGCTTTTTAAGAACATACATGAAGCTGAATCTTATCACCAATACTTAACACAGTCTCAACACCAGTATTTATTAGACTGGTCTTTTTGACTTGGGGCCCTGGCACATGTTATGTGTGGGTTATGATTAAGGTGTTAATCACACGATACAGTAATCCAGCCAAGAGTTAAGGCCAATTTATGGTGTGATAATATAGAAAACATGCCACAAAGATATTCCACATATATTGTGTAACGTCTTCATGGCTTGTTTGCATCATGCTTCAGGTTGAACACACAGCATGTCAGGGCTGACTCAAGACAGCTCCCAGTGCTCAGCAGAGCATTCATTTCTGGCATGGAGAAGCCCCAGAGTCCAGGACACAGCTGTCCTTTACCTACTTGGGGGCAGCAGCAGGTATCCCGGCTGCATCCCCAGAGCCAGAGGTGGGGGACAGGGGGCACTATGAGCCTGGAATCAGGAAGTATCTCCTCGATGTCAGGCTCCCTGTATATCCGACTTCTTAAAAGCAGTCATGCACCTGGGGTTCCCAGCTGCAAACCCACTTTTTTAAGTTCCCAAGGCACTTGTGGAAGCATTAGCTGGGAGCTCCCTGCTTCATAGTTGCAGGTGCTGCTTCATGTGTCATAGATGTCAGCAAACTCTGTGTAGTAATACCAAAGGTAATATTTTAAATGTTCTCACCTGTGAGGCATGGGCAGCTGAAGAACCAGGATCTTATACCCTGAACCATAAGCCACAGCCATGCTTTTTAAAACTCCATGGGTGTTCGGACCCATACACTAGGGAGAGGCTACCCAGTCTCTAGTTCCTCCCACCCAAGCAGATTTAAGTAGCACGCATAAGTCTGGCAAGGCTGCCAGTGTGTCGGGGATCAGAGACTCCTGGTGGAGTTTAAAGTCCCCAGAGGGAAAGCCCTTCAGCTCCCCCCACCCCCAAGTCTCTGATTCCCCTGTGCCCCAGCAGGGTGCTGGGTTTTGACAATCAGCTAATTCCACTAATAGGTGGAAACTAAGGTCACCTGATTGTCAGCCCTGCCCAGACAGCCCCAGTTTACAATTGGACTTGGGGCTGTCCCAGCCAGTACCAACAGTCAGTTTATTGTCAGCTTGCTACACTGGAGACTAGAACTAGCCCTAGTGCAGTCAGAAGCCTATGTGATAATCAGCTAATTGTCAGCCTTGGTCTCAGAGTGTACTGCAGCTGGTTTGAGTCTCTGATGGGGTTCTTGGAGCTAGAGCCAACAATCAGCTGATTATCAGCTTTGCTAGACTTGCTGTGGGCACTCCTTTCAGTTTGCCAGTGCAGGGGGAGCCCAGGCTTATGATCCTTCTTCACTGGCAATCAGTAATGGTGAGATGGGATCTAATCCCTGATCCCAGCAATCATGCCTTCTGCTGTGCATAGGTGGTATGGCAGGAGGTGTTATTATTGAGATGAGGGATCAGATTCCATCTTGCCATTACATGAACATGTGCCAGGGGCCCTAGGCATAACACTTGCCAAAATGCATTTTGAATGTTTTCTGTTCATGTAATGTTACCTGTAATGTTCCTGATATCATGGATTAAAATTGAAATTGAACTGTTCATGAATGCAGGGCAGTGCACCATGGTCTCTGTTAAAAGACAGATAAGTAGGCAGCTACTCATCTGGTAATTCAAGACCTGCAGCAAGAATCACCTGGGGGTAATTGTCATCTCTGTCTATACAATCAGTTAGGAGAAGTGATTATAATGGTCTTAAAATATATGAATCACGTATGTATTTGATAGTCAACACACCACAGAGACGGTTGTCTATAATAAATATTTTAAAAGACCATTTAAAAGTATTTGCATCAAATAGTATATTCCATAATGCTGCTTTGCATAAAAACCACTGAAAGTAAACCCATGTAAAACTATCCCAAAATATATTTATGCATAGAATTAATCTCCTGGCTTTTGTTCTCCTCCAAGGAATACCACATACCTGGGTTGTCTAGTGAAACTCTGGCAGTCTGGTCGAAAGCTGCTGACTTCTTTGAGAATGCAGGTGCTAGAGTAATTGAAGTGAGCCTACCCCACACTTGTTATTCTATTGTCTGCTATCATGTGCTGTGCACAGCAGAAGTTGCATCAAATATGGCCAGATTTGATGGACTGGAATATGGTAAGTCCTCCTTCCCCTAAAAACATGACTCCATACCACTTGGTATGAGAGTAAGAAAGTTTTAAGTGGCCTGGAAATTGTTAACAGCTGTGTGTGTGATATGTGGTTAAATGTTTGGAGATGCACGTGATCCAAAGGCACTGTAAAGTAAAAATCCTATCTTAGATGAAAGCTGGAATGAATCAGTGGAAACTGAGGTCACCTGCACTGTGACTGGATAACCCAAAAGCTTATTGGAAGCCCTTATTGGATATCTGCTTCTAGCAGAAAAGTGTATTTTTTTTCTGTTTCAGAAATTGAATTTTTAAAGGTACAGTGTATTCAGTGTGTACCTAAACCAGTGCTTCCCAAACTTTTCCTCAGCATAACCCCATTTCCTCAGTATGGCCCCTTACTACCAACTTCCAGCCCCCCACCCTCCCCAGGTGCCCCAGGGCCTGCAGCCCTCCCGTTCCCCACCTCAGCAGCACCTGAGCCCCAGCTGCTGCCCACAGGAAGCAGCAGCAGCTGCTGAAGCTAGAGCACAGAGCATGGCTCCCCACCTCTGTCCCCTCCCCCATGGGTGACATGGCCTGAGCAGAAGCTGTGAAGGCTCGGGGGGTGGGGGGAGAGGATGCAGGCTGCCTGCTTCAGGCTTGGGTTTCCCTGCTGTTGCCTGTCCCCCAGGCCTCTGCAGCCCAGCAGGTGGGACCTGGGGTGGGAGAGAGCACCATACCACAACCCCATCTGCAACCCACAATTTGGAAACCACTGACGTAAACATTCTGCCTTTTATTTGGTGAGATGCTATACATTATACTCTTTTGCATGGGCTTTATCTTACTGATTTGAATGGTATAGCTGTGTCAGATATGGGGTCTTAAAAGAACATCTTCTGTAGCTAATATAGCTGTGCTACCAAAACACTTGGCATAGACACAGCAGAAGGTTTCTACCATTTAGAGGAGCTGGTGTAACTTTCCTTGGTGGAAATATTCCTTCTACTGGCATAGCGGGGTCTATACCAAGTGGCTCAGCCTCTGTACTTAAAGTGGCAGCAGTCCCATAGTATAGTTATAGTTGAAATCTGTGCAGATGATGTCATCTGTGGAAGTTTTCAGCTTATTGATACATGAAAGCTTCCCATATAGCTAGTGGCTCACTCAGCTTAGTCATTGCAACTGGAAGGAACATGCTGCCCTCAGTTAAATTAACCTCTTTGTTGTATTCATGGATTTAATTAAAGCGAGGTTGTCCAATTTATTTGGGTCTGTGGGCCAGATAGCTCACTTTTGGCAGCAGCGCGGCATCTTGTTGCTGAATCCACTTCCCATATTCTCCCTCTCCCCCCTCTTGTTTCCCATGCCACCAGTTAGTTACCTGCAGTAACTGAAAAGTCCAAAATCATTGGCAAGCAAGAGGGCTTAACAGCAGGATTCACTCTTGGTTTACAGAGCTGTCAGTGCAGCAGCTTCAGCAATTGCGCTAATGAACCCTATGGGCTGCAATCTAACCCCTTAGGACACCTTTTAGGCAGCCATGAATTACAGCGTCTTTACCACGCCTATTGTCACCAGTTCCCCATAGACTGCCACTCTCTCTAACACTTAAGTTACTGTTTCTGTAAATGTGTACTGAAAAAAACCTATGCTAGTAAATATGAACAAAGTAGTTTCCTAAATTAGCATCTTTATTTATAACTCATTTATGGTATTATGGGCACGTGTGATACATTTGAATAGTATATTTATTTTACTCTGTTCTGAAGCTGGTCATTCACTAAAGGAAGACATAGTCTATGGTGCCTTAAAATGAGTTAAGACTTTCAAGAGATCTGGTGCTCTATCTTTAAGTTTCTACCTAATGGTGATCTGGTTTGCAGGGAATAGAAAAGTTACATTAATTACCTCAAGTGTTTCACTTGCACAAAACAATTGCAAGACATACTGTGCTTTTATGGTATTCACAGTCTAATACCTATCTGGATTTTGTTTTATACTTAAATGATGTGTGTGTACTCTAAACCACTATGGGATAATATAGGTATCACCAACTTATAAATGTGTGCAAATAAAATTATGAACTAGATTCATATCCTCTCTGCACACCTGTTCAGTCATCTCAGAAGAGTATAATTGGCCAAATTCATAAGAAAGTCCCATGAGAAAGTACATCCCCACTAAAATAATTGGAATTGCACTGCTTATGCCAGTACAGTCTTTGGTCCTCTATTTTTTGGGGTGTGCTTTAAGTTCTGGAAAGTTTAGACTGATCCCAAGTCTGTTGAAGTCTTTGTTGAAGTCCTGTTAACTTCAGTTAGCTTAGAATCAGACCTTTTGGATGAATAAGTCAGTTTTTAGTTGGAGAAGATTGCTATCTCAGTTTTACTTGTGGAGTAGCGCACTGTTCAACTCCAGTGTTAATCTTTGCTCAAAATGAACTGGAGGATGATCTGTCAGTGTTACAAAAATACTTCAGTTCAAGTCAAGGACAGGAAAAAGGGGAGGCAACTTTTTCCATGTCAAACTGAAGAGCCAGGAGCAAGAGTTAGATCCATTCCATGACACAAGCATGACATGCCAGACAAGGTACAAAACCATTCCAAGTCAGAAGCAGCAGTCATGTTTGAACCTGACATTTAACTCTATTTCTCAGAACATGACTACAGTACTTCTGGTTTAGGAGCTAGTGTGCAGAGGGCTAGGCTGAGGATCTGTGAACCATGCACCATCCTGTAAACATATCCTGTATAGTAGGTGCCACCTGGTCTTTAAAAGTGGAAGTGCAGTGCTGAAGTTTGGTTAATATGTTTTAGCTTTTAATATACTTTAATAACTTTTAATAAATATAAAAGCTTTGGGTTTGGTTCCGTGAAAAATTAATTGCATGTTACTTCAACTCTCACTTACTGTCACTATTGTTTAACAGTTTTCATGGCTACTAGGATTTATTTTCAAATCACTGGTGGTTTATTTTTAGGACACCGTTCCAATATGGACAAGTCAACAGAAAGCATGTATGCTGCAACACGACGAGAAGGATTTAATGATGTTGTAAGGGGAAGAATTCTATCAGGAAACTACTTTTTGCTGAAGGAGTAAGTTCAGCACATATTGAAGCTCAAATCTTCAAAGTTAATATATTTGTTTACAGCAGGGCTAGGGACTGAAGTTTCACATAAACTGGTTTTAAGTGATCAGAAACTAGTTTCAACCTGTAACAGAACAGAAGCTTAGTGTACATAAACCAGTTTCAAAATGGCCAAAACTGGTTTAAGACAAATCTGATTTAATGTAGTATTAGACTTAACTGATTTATGGAACTCCTGTTCCAGATCCCTTCCTGGTTTAAGTTAAATCAGAGTCCCTTAGAATCCCAGCATGCTCTGCAGCCTTTGGCTGGGCTGTGCTGCCTGCTCCAGAGAGTAGGGCTCTGCTCCTTAGCCAGACCAAGTTCAGGGGCATAGCCAGCTGCTGACCCAGCATGGCCTTCTAAGGCGAAGGGAGCAGGGAGAGGGTTTATTTCCCCTGAGGGATCCCATCTGCCTGGTGGGGGCATAGCAGCCCCTGTCAGGCATCCCCCCTGCCCCCAGCTGCTCAAACAGTGGGGGGGTGAGGCCAGCCCTGGCAGCAGCCTGAAGTGACACTCCCCCCTTCCCCCCTCCCCCCATTTGCTTCTGGCTGCTACTGGGGCTGGCCATGCCACTTGAATGGCGAGCAGAGCAAAATGCCTGATAGGGGCCATTGCGCACCTGTCTGGCAGACCCTGGCTGCGGTCTGTACCGGTAGCACATTGGGGGGGGCAGCAGGAATTAAACCACCCTCCATCTGCCCATTCACTTCAGGCTGCTGCTGAGGCTGGCCACACCCTGCACCACTCAAGTGGTTGGGGGGGGGGTGAAAAATGCCTAGCAGGGCCTACTTCTCTCTTCCCCCTCCAGGCATACCTTGACTGGGGACTGTGCTGGCCATCATGGGGGTTTAAACTGTTCCCCAATCATACCCGGCTTGCTAGGGCCTGGCCATGTCCCCTCCTCAGCTCAGCTTCCCTTGAGCTGAGGGCTCACTCTTGTGCCCCTGGGCTTCTGGCTTGAGTCACTGCAGACATGTCACTGCATTTCCAGAATCAAAAGTGAATGTCTGTTCACTTGCTTGTTGGTTCAATCCACACAGGTTAGACTAACCTGCAAAGCTTGAATTGATTCAGTCTTGGGCCTTTGAATATCTGTACTTTTCTATGTTACTAAGGCAATAGGTTTTTTTGTATTGCTTTAGCTGTTAACAGTTATTAATAGGTAGAAATGATGTTTTCCTTTGCTCTTAGCTGGAAGCCTTTTTTAATTTAGCAAGGTCGAACAACTTTGTGATTTCTTTCGTCTGACATTATTGACAACCTTCAGTTAAATTATGCAAAAATCTAGTCAGTGGTATGCCATCGACATCCAAATGGAACCCAAGTATACAATTAAATGTAATGTGGCCTTCAGAACAAAGCCAATTTAATTTAGCTAAAGCCCTTGATGCATAGAAATGGTTTGGTCTGTGTCATTGGCACCTCCCACAGAAATCTTTAAGAAATAGTACTCAATTTATATACATGTCTTGCCTTTCCCTTTTATCCTTCCAAATGTAAACAGGAAAGAATTGTTCTGTGTGATCAAATTAACTCACTTATTTTGTGAAGTCATGTATTTTCCAAATATGGCTTTGAAAAACTGCTGTGAAAATTCAGAGGGGATAGTTTTAATTCTTACTTTTAATTTCTATCTTTATTTACAACTATTATGGAAAATTTTCTTGGTAAGACTCCTACCCTCTCTGCCTCCTCCTGTTGGATACCAAGCAGGATAATTTAGCTGTGTACTCAGTCTTAAAATAAATGTTCCAGAAGAATATTGCTACTGACTGAATCTCTTAGAGCTGCTAAAACCTGTGTTTTTAAGACAGATGTTATCAATCAGTATTTGAAGCCAGCTCCCAAGAAATATCTGTCAGTATATTTGCTTTGTGTGCCCAGCTCAGTCCTCCTGATTAAGTTTGTCTGGACCATCTTTCATTATTTTAGACTGAATGCTTAACAACCTGTATAGATCACTTTGGGTAAAGGAAAACAGGACTGACTTCCACTAAAACTAAACAGGGGGCAGTCTTGCCACTGTGTTACAAGCTACAGTAAATGACTTATTAAGAATAGAGTCCATGGTTAAAAACACATTCTTGTAAGAAATTGTAGGAGTCAGATGTTTATTTTTTGATATATTCAAGTTATAAAATATTTTCAGGTATATGTGAAACCTAGTTAAAAAAAATAGTAGCCAGTAACTGCATGAAGCTGATGTCTTTCTATAGTCTTATGACTTCTGAAAATGTTTAGTATTTTCATGAACTGCTTTTTCCATGTTGTGCTAGGATAATTTCACAAATAACTGTGAAAAAGATAGCTATCTTCTATAGACTGTACTAGATCTTGTAGTCTACCATCATTTTTGTGGATTAAGTTCTACAGTGGTACCTCAGTACTCGTCGTTAATTGGTTTTGGGAGGCGCAACGAGTACCAAAAACGATGAGTACCAAACAAACCCTTTGTTTCCACTGGAAAGGGTAGCGAGTCACGAGGCAAGTGACACCGACAAGTTCCCGCTTGCGCGTCGAGTACCAAGCAAAGGACGAGTACCGGGACAAAATTTTCGCGTCAAAATGCGTCGAGTACCAAATTCGACGAGTTTCAAGGCAGTCGAGTACTGAGGTACCGCTGTAGTTTCTATCTCAGTATTTTTATAAAGCTTGAAAAATTACAAAGCATCCAAATCATTTTCATTACAACTCCAAAAAATCAGTTCTTTAGATTGATCATGTGACAGTTGTGGGTCTTGCATAATCTGGATGCGGACACGCTGGCACTGCGATATCTATCTATTTATGATATGTTTGTTTTGTTTTTTAGTACCTATGGGTGTTTGGTTTTGATTTTGGATGTTCAGTGCTTTTGCAACCAAGATCCTAAATATTAGCTGCCTAACACCCTAAATTGAGGGCAGCACTGCATGTGGAGTAGCAGGAATCATAATCATATAGTTATCGGAGGGGGGGCGGGTTCTGGCTCAAAAGTTTACAGGTGTAGACAACGAATCTATAGACTGCTTCAAATTAAAGTAGTATTTACATATAAAAATTACTAAGGAATGTTTGGGTAAGGAGTTTGTGTTTAACTTCTCTATGAAATGTAAAAAAAAAGACCAAATCCATAGAACACATAAACATATGAATAGCTTTAAGCATGTGAGTAGCTCCATTGTGGTAATGGGACTATTCATATGCTTGATGGAAATGCTGGATTGAATCATAAATGGTGATTATCCTGAACTGTACTTCTGTTTTAGCAGTCTAGTTTTTTTCAGTCATCACTGTTCCATCATGCAGTAACATTTGGTGGATACTTAGGGGTCAAGCAAAGGGAGCGTTTAACATGAGTAGGTTATAAAAAGCCAATTTGGTGCTAGTCTCCCATCTTGCACTGGGTTTCTCTTTGCCTCTCCCCTTAACCTTCTCCAGCTATGTTTCCCTATTTCTTCCTCCTTCCCTCACACAACTGTCCCTTCTCTGTTCCATGGCTTTTTTTAAAAACATGCTTTACTGTTATTGGTGAAACACTAGCATGTCATTTTGATGAGTGATTATGTGCTCTATTGAAAATTCAGTCCTGCAGCTCAGGAAAACGTTGGGCTTGTTTTTTCCATAGCAACTGAGGAATTAGGTTCTGTGTCTTCACAAATTGGATCTCTAACAAGTGATAATATTTGTTTCCAGGAATTATGAGAAATATTTTATCAAGGCCCAAAAAGTGAGGCGTCTCATTGCCAATGACTTTATGAACGTCTTCAATAGTGGTGTTGATGTTTTGCTCACTCCCACCACTCTGACAGATGCAGTTCCTTATGTGGAGTTCATCAAAGAAGACAATAGAACCCGCAGTGCACAGGATGATATTTTTACACAAGCTGCAAACATGTCAGGTGAGTAGATGATCTACTTAAGTAGATTGCTGGGGAAAAAATATTTAGAGCCTATTACCTCCTGCCAGTTGCCTTTTCCCCCACTGCCTTTGCACAGGAAGCTCCAGGTTAATCAAGTTGTCATCTTAAGTTGTGAGCTTATATTGACTTAGATCAGGGGTTTTCAACTGGGGGTAGTTGGGATGGCCTTGCGGGTACTCAGCAGCAAGTACTGTCATGTCAGCAGCACGCTTGCCAATCGGCTTTAGGAGAATCCCACCCCACCCCAGTCACCGGAGGGTTCCTCCCTTCTCTACCAACGGCTGGGGGCACACTGGCCCAAAAAGGTTGAAAACTCCTGACTTAGATGAATCGACAGTTCTTATCCTATTACTGTAAAATATACAAGCTTCTAAAATGCATATAAACTTGGTTAATTGATGCGTTTTTTTTTTCCAGTTGTCATTGTTGTTCTCTCTGCCACCCACCTTCCCCAAGTTCTGCTTTGGTTCTTTTTTGAAGTTTCTTTTTCTAATATGTCCTAATATATGGTTTGTTTTATAGCTAATCTTGCATGCATGATGTTTAATAATTTTGTCTTTTCTCAGGGCTGCCAGCTGTAAGCATTCCTACTGCACTTTCAGAGAAAGGCTTGCCAATTGGGCTTCAGTTTGTTGGACGTGCATTCCAGGAGCTGCAGCTTCTCACTGTAGCCAAATGGTTTGAAAAACAAGCAAAATTCCCTATCCTTCAACTACAGGAAATGCTAGATCATGCTGATGCTCTCTCCCATCAAAAAATCAGCTTTTCTTCATAATTTAGGGTAATGAATATGAAAAGGATCTTTCAGTTGGTTTTGTTTTGTATAAATGATAATCTAGATTCTGAAAATATGCATTAGTGCAAAATGGAATCATGAAAGCTGTTAGTATGTAATTAAATTGAAGTGAACCCCAAATTAAATTATGTTTATAAGAGCAGTGTGTGTCCTGTTTAAGAAGAATATATTAACACTAACAATAGTTGTGTGTCTTGACCTTGTTTCCTTCATCTCCCAAGGAAGTGTTGAAGTGTTTGTTGCAGTAAGAAACAAAACATAAGCTGTTGCCTCAATATTGCATGCTTGCCAAGGGCCCTGGTTTCCTACTTTATCCCTGGTCCTGTGGTTCTAATGAAACCAAGCTACCAGGGAATAACTTTTACAGAGGGCTCATGGCTGAAGGATAGGAGACTATGCTCACAAATTAGTACAGGCCCAGTTTCAGATTGGGGAAAAGAATTGAAGATAAAATGATAAAGAAGGATGCATGGAAAAACAATAAAACTCCCTGATCTGTTGAAAGAAGGCCCCTAAACCCACGCAGTGTGTACCCTCTGTGAAGAGATCCTAGAGGTTTCTGTGGTGGTTACAAAACCCTTTTCACAACAGGAACTCAGTCCAAATAATTCTGTAGAAAAGCAGCCCTTTAATTCATGAACACCTGTGTTTCCTCTTGCATTCTATTAGCATAAGTGAGGTGTCAAAAAATAAGCATTAATGGATCAGTTCATTCTTTTCTTTACCCTAGGCTTTGCAGAAGAAGGATCTTATCTCCTATTTGATGGCTATCTAATGTCTGAGAAACAATAAGTAAAAAGTTGGGCAGTACCAAGCCATGAAGTTAGAATGGAAGGTTTAATAAACAGCAATAGCTGCAATATTTAACATGCCTACTTTCTACTTTTATAAAATAGAAATAGTTGAGTTCAGACCATTTCTCATTTTTGGAGTCTCTATTTTCTTCTTGCATTGGCAAAATAGAGAAAAGAAATGAAAAGTCATTTCACTTCAAATTTTTCTTGTTTCAGCTTCAAACATAATTTACAACTAATGTAGATTCATAGATTATGAAGCCAGACAAGCCTATTTGTGATCCTGTTGCCCAGGGGTCAGTAGCCTTTTGACAGTGCAGGCCTAAGCTTGCAACCCAGACAGCCCTACAGCCACAAGTCTCCATCCCCTGTCCCTTTTCCATTTCCTGCCCCCACCTGCACTGCCACCTGCTGCATTCACCCTCACCTCAGATACCCAGTCCCTCTGCAGTAAGAGAAGTGCAGACATGGTACAGCAACAAGCTCCGCAGCAAAGGGGACTGCTGCAGAGATGGGCAGCAGAACACAACTGTGCCACTAATTCCCCTGTGCTGGATCAGACCTTTGAGAGCCAGATTAGGACCCCTTCCTGGGACAGCTCTGGTCTGTGGGCCGTGGGTTTCCAACTCCTGCTTCATCCGAGCTGTCTTAACAAGGCCTGTAGGACATTACTAAGTAAATTCTTGTTTGAAACTAAAGCATTTATTTTAGGAAACTCTCCAGTCTAAATTTAAAAATGGTCAGGAGTAAGGAATCTTAAGATAAGTTGTTCCACTGGTTAATTAACCTTGCTATTTAAAAATTGCACCTTATATCAAGTCTTATTTTTGTCTAGTGTCAGCTTTCAGCCATTAGACTTCGCCATGCTTTGGTCTGATTGAAAAGCTTATTATCAAAGCGTTCTGTTTCCCACAGGAAGTGCTCAGACATTGCAGTCAGATCATCCATTAACAGTTGTCCATTAAACTGAACAGCTTGAGCTCTTGAATCATGTCCACACAAGTGTGAACATTTGTTTTCCTGGGGACAAGCAGCAGCAGCACACCTTGCCACTGCTTCTTGTCCCTGGGGAACACCCATGCCATGTGCCCTCTGGCATGTTGCAGGTTACCTCAGGTGGGGTAGGGGAAGCTGGGCCAGCAACTGTGCTGACCCTAGCAGCCTTACCTGGGGTCTTGAGGGCCTCGGGGAGCTGCCATCATGTTGCTCCTGCAGCTGCTTTGGCAGGCCAGGCTCTGGCTTTGGGCAGCACACACTGCTGCCACATATGCTGCCCTGCTTTTTTTCTGTTGGTTTTTTTGATCCCAGGATCTCCTGGGGTCAAAAACCCCTCGTGCCACAAGGTAGGAGCATGAGGTGACAGCTGGATGTGTGGTGCTGCAGATGGGTCTGTGGCACCATACATCACATGGCTGCACTTGTGTGGATTTGGCCTTGGACTCTGCTGCCTTAGAGCATATTTTGCAGTCCTTTAATTTTTCTTACAACTCTTTTCTAAACCTTCATTAATTTATCAACATCCATTATTGATACCAAAACTTGGACTCAGTAGCTTAGTAACTTTTTCATCAATATCAAATACATACGAAATATACTTGTTCCCCTATTTTACACATTCAAGAATTGCAAAAGTCTTTGTGGCCCAAATGTTGTTCTTTGAGTTCACGATGAGCAGACTAATTACCATGCTCTTGAGTTCTTTTTTGTTTGTTTTGTTCTGGAATCTGTGCCTTCCCGCATAAATTCCCCTGTCTCGTAAGTATATCCCACATTCATTGTTCCTAAATGTAGGAACAAGTAACTCTACATTTGGGCATATTACGTTGGGTCCAGTTTACCATGCAATCCAGATCAATCAGTCACCCAACCAGTCTGCATTGTCTGCAACCTTTCAGCAGTTTGTGGTTTTTCTTTCTCCAGTCATTGACAAAAATGAAAAATAGCGTAGAGCCAAGAGGCAAGGATTTTTGTTGGTGATATCTTTTACTAGAGCTGCATGGTTGGAATAGATTTGACAAGCTGTCAAATGCGGTGTATTCTTCATGTAGAGCCAAGAACCATTCACTGTGGAATCCACTAGAAATACACCTACAGATCCATTTATAGTTATGTTTTGAGACTTTGCACTTGGCCAGTTTTTAATCCACTTAATGTGTGCCATAGCATTTCCTAGTTTCTTAATCAAAAATCAAATGCTAGCAAGTCAGATGTTGTCCAAATGTATAATATCTATGCTATTACCTTTTATCAACTGTTATCTTAAAAACGAATGACTTTGACAAGTTTCAAAGAATGTTTGACAAAAGAAAATCAATATTGACTGATGCTGTCCTTAAATTCTTTATTAATTAGGTCCCATCTCAGCCACTCTGCTCTCAGGTCTGCAGGACAGCATTTATCTAGTTCACTCAGTTTGTTCTTTCTATATATTGGCACAACATTAACATCCTTTATGTTCTCAGGGGTAATTGGAAGTCAGCTTTCAGGACTGAAAGCTTTCACAGTTTTAAAATTCTTGATGGAAGTTATCCAGACTCACTGATTCCTTCCCTTCCATTTTGGAAAGTGTTTGATTATATGAATAACTACTTTATCTGGCTTTTCGTGAAATCCAGAACAGAAATAGTAGAGTTCTGCTTTTTTTCTGCAGTGCTGTTGACAATTCTACCAGGTCCTTGTAGCAATGGTCCAGTGCCATTACTCGGACTCCTTTTGGTCATACCTGCACCCCACTTTCTAATCAGCTATTATGGTTCTATCCTTCAGTTTTATATACATTACACTCACACCTTCCTGTTTGTTTATTTTTAATAGCTGTCTCTCCATCCCTCTAGGGCTAGTTTTTGAGCCAGTGCAATGTTCTTTCTCAGTTGTGTCTTTGCCCAACTTAAATTGTTCTTTTAGAAATTCCCACTCATTCATGCTATGGTATTATGGTATCTCTGTGTTCAGATTGGTGCTTTGGAAAAAAACAATTTCATAAGGTGTGTACATATTGAAGTCTATTGTTTGTGTATATATACTAAGTTTGGTACGAAACACAAAAATATGATGAAGTCATGATTATCTGTACCTAAGGTAGAGCTAATTCTTAGTTCTCTGATCAATATCTGCCAAGACAAGGTGTTCTGTTCATCTCCCCAGTGTTAGCTGCAAAATTCTGAGCAAGGAAACTGCCATCTTCTATACTAAGAAATTCTGAGGGTGTTTTAGTATTGGCAGTATGAGACATCCAGCAATAATACTGAAGTGCCCTGTATAGCAACAGTTTTTTTTCCTGTCGCTCTACATTACAGCTAGGTTTTCAAGAAGCTAGTTGTTCTTGTTCTCCAGCGAGATCTATTGGTTAGCAGCAAAAAGTAACTTGTGCTTTATCTTGCATGCGCATATTCAAGATAATTTTCATCCAGATTGTTAGAAATGCACAGTGCTATTTTCTGACGTTTCCCCTTCCATTTTACCCACTACCCTTCCTTTATTAGTTATAAACATTACCTTCTAGCATCCTAATAATGTGAATCATTTAACCAGATGCCAGTAATGCCAACTAGGTCAGATTTATGCTCATAATGAGAAATTTCCATTGCTCTTGTTTATTAACAAGACTCAGTATTGGTATAAGGGGCCTCTGTGCTCTGGCTTCAGCAGCTGTTCCTTCCTGCAGGTGACAGCTGGAGCTCAGGTGCTGCTGGGGTGGAGGGGCTGGGGTGAAGCTGCAGTCCCTGGTCCTGGAGCACCTGGGGAGAGTGGGGGTCTGAGGATTGGGAGACTATATCTATACCACTCCCTGAGTCAGACTGGACATGCTGCTCAGGCCTACAGTTTGCGGAATAAGCAGCTGGATGCAGCCCTGAGCATATACCCTAGACCACATTCAGCCATCTACTCTGCAAATTTGCAAGCAGGTAGATCTCATTTTTTTGGTAATGTGCCCCATCTCGCTCAGGAGAGGTAGTATAGATGCACACTAGGGGACTTCAGGTGCTGCCTAATCCTACTAGGCAGCAGCCAGTGTGTAACTGTAGGATCTCACTTTTGCTTAAATGTTAGCCTGAGGCACCTACAGATGTAATTAGAGAAAAATCCACAAAGGGACTTATGTGCTTTAGGCTGTTGGTTAGTTTAAGTTTTATAAAGTAATGTTGAACAGAGGTTTCAGAATCTGACTTACACTGCCAAGTTGGTATCTCAGAGCCTAAAAATGGCAAACATCTTCTATAGTACTTTTAATGAGAAGTTTGAAATCCTTACTACAGCAGTAGGGGTGGAGGTCTCTTGAAATTAGTATGGGAATGAACTGCTTGAATAAAGGCACCAGTTCCAAGTGAAAAACAATGCAATTAATTGAAATTGCTGAAACTTAGGATATTGCAACACAACTATGGTAGAAAGCTAGGGATAGCACATCAGCACATAATGAGCTCCATGAAATATTTGCAGTTGGAAAATCTTTCTAAGCCTTCCTGAAGGAAACAGAATCCAAAGTCTTAACAAACTGTAGCTACTGCTGTTTCTCAAGGAATAATGGACTTAGGTCAGGGGTGGGCAAAATATGGCCCATGGGGCCATTTTATGTGGCCCATAGGGCCCCTAAAAAATTTAGAAAATTAGTATTTATCTGCCTTTGGTTCCTATCAAAAACAATGGGAAGCAAGGGCAGTAGGACCCAGGGAAGCCCAGCTGACTCCCACAACAGCAGGGCCTGCCCCGCCCCACCCCCACATCTGGAAGCCCCATCAGGGGCTTTTGGCCTGGGCCCATGTGGCTGCCCCACACCAGAACCTCAGGTAAGGGAGGAGGGGAGGGCAGGAGGACAGGGAAGGAGCCCGGGGAAAAGTTGCCCCTCCCCTACCCCATGGCTGACGCCCCATGCTGTAACCACTCGCAACCTGCCCGTGTCTGCTCTGGACAGCCCTGTGTGGGCTGTGAGCAGCTGCAGCAGGGAGCACCGGTCATGGGGTGGATGAGGGGCTGCTTTTCCCCACACTCCGCACCAGCTTCTTCCCTGCTGGCAAGCAGGCGGTCAGGGCTGTGCACTGCCCCCCGCCTGCACCTCAGAGCTGGGGGCACTAGGAGTGAACAGGTGTATGAGCCAATGGGAGCATGGGGCCCACACCAGCATCCTGGGGCCAGTGGCCTTGGGGCCCAGAGCAGGGTGGCAGGAGCGCAAAGTCCCAGCCGGCAGGAGCTCTATGGAGTTGAGCCAGCTCCCACCTCTCCCTGCTGGTGCAGCCTAGACCAGCTCCACAGACCCCTGACAGCCTGTGCCCTGCTCTGGGCCCCACCAGTGCTGGCCCTGGGACACTGGCCCCAAGATGGTGACCAGGGGGTGGGGCACCTGTCAGCCCTCAACAGTCTGCCAAAACTGGGTAAGTGGCCCTCCGTCTGAAATAATTGCCCACCCCTGACTTAAGAGAAATCCTTCGACTGGGTTATCTACCTAAGAAGTTGCATTAATACAGAAAAAGCTTGGTAACTCCTGTGCTTGGAGCTACATAAAATCACAGTTTTTGGAAGTAGGTTGGAGTGTTGCCACTGTGCATCAGCATCTTTACTTTCATTATGCACCTACTATAATCAGGTTTTGCTTACAAAAAGTAAAAAGACTTTGGGAACATTAAGGGTCCAAGTTCCCTTGCTTTAACTTGGTCAGTTATGCTACTTATTTGTTCCCCGCTTTTTGTGCCTACACGTAGGTTATTATGCCCATATTACCCCTGTTTGCTTTCAGCCTTCCACTGTTCTAGATTATTTAGCTTATGTTGGAGACGTAAGTCCTTTGTGGCACGTTACAACATAAAACATGCTTTAAAACAGTGAGGCCAACCTTTTTGGCGGCTGTGCCACAAATTAGCCCCAAACCCTCCTCAAGTGCCACTCTGATGCCCTAGCTGATCTGCTGTTCTACTTTCTACTCCCTATCCAGTCTGCCACTGTACTGCCTGTCTTCTCCCCAGTCTGCTGGCTACCCATGTCACAGGTTGGCTACCCCTGCTTTAAAACATTCTATAGTATCTGGTGGCTTTTTCATTCCAAAGAACATATTTGTCATAAGAATGTCAACAAAAAATTTAAATCATATATTTGCA
This sequence comes from Caiman crocodilus, assembly GCA_030014935.1. Lineage (NCBI taxonomy): Eukaryota > Metazoa > Chordata > Crocodylia > Alligatoridae > Caiman > Caiman crocodilus. The sequence goes on from JAGPOW010003642.1 coordinate 82,050,646, forward strand.
GAATGTGGGTATCTAAGAAGTAATTAAATGAAGCATGCTTTGCATCTAAAATTAAAGGGTATTAGGATAGCCTTATCTAGGAGACCTGCGTTTCCTTAAAAATCTGGCTGTAGTTTATATAATAAGAGAGTTAATGATACTAGTATTTAACATGAGGAAGCTGGAAAGCTGCACAGCCACACCAGATTATTAAATAAAATCCTATAATTTGTTTTACTAGGTCTCTCTTAAATGAAGAGGACAGCTATAAGGAAACCTTATTTACCATCACAATGAAAGACTGCTCTTTAATACTGCTTTGGGAAGCAATAATTATAAACCCAGGGTTTTGCTTGAGACTAGCAAGCTTCTGGTATAAAGGTGATAGTACTGCTGACTAGTCACATCCTAGGTACATATCATTAACACTTGCTTAACAAAATGTAAATAAAATTATTAAATAGTACTTAAGATTTATATGAAAATAACCTAGGAGCGTAGATCTCTACAGGAATCAGAGTCCAAGTACTGCTATTATAGGTAGCCACGTTATGCCACTCACTTTATAAACTGAAAATGTACTCCATCTTAAATGACTTGGTTCTCTTACCCCTACTAATGAAAGACTTTCATAACAACTCCACTAGCTTCTGATGGTTAAAAATCACCTTCTGATTTCTAGCCTGAATTTGGTCATGTCCAATTTACCCACAACATTGTTTTGTGCCAACATTGTTCACCCCTAACCAGATGTTTAGCCCCTCCCATGAATATAAAGACCACTTGTATCCCCATCAGCCTTTGCTTTACTGAACTAAATGAATCAAGCACTTTTAATCTCTTTTCATAAAATACGTTTTTTGTTCCCCTGAGGATCCTAGCTATTCTTCTCTGCACTTGCTCCAGTTTCAATACAAGTATTGTACAGTGTACAGTGGAACCTGGACTACTCATGTCTGGGTGGTTTGCAACTCACTTACTATGCAGCAGGTTGTTGAATCAAAGACAAGGTGCCCAGCTGCTTGCTGTGACTTTCACTTCAAATGGTGCTGCTTCTCCACTCAGCTGGAACTCCTCAGTGACCCCTACACAGCTGATCAATGAGGTGGCACCCTTTGAAATAAAAGCTGCATGTAACAGCTGGAGTTGGAGTTGTTTGCTGCAGGGCTGTATACCTTTGGTTAGTTTGTACTTTTACTTTCCCCTTCTCTTGCAGGGGAGTCAGAAATCTATGCCCGAAAAGTATCCAGGTTCTTCTGTATTCCAGACAAAGTCTCACTAGTGACTTGTACAAGGTAAAAGATTTGTGCAATCTGAAGAGAAGCCAGAGTATCTTTTACCTGTCTCCTGGACGGACCACACTGGTGGATTGCTCTGATCTACTTCAGGTCTTTTTCCTCTGCTGTCCTCTGCAACAAATAAGTTCCTAGTTTATAGCAGAAATTCTTATTAGACCCTCAAAAAACAACTACGGGCTTAGAAGAGTTGACACTAGTTCTAGTGTCAAAACAAAAGATTTATCTCAGCCTCAGCAAGAAAGATGGATTCAAAGTATGCATCTGGGAAGAAGCATCTAACCTTCCCACACAGGGGTGAGATGTCCTACTCAGACCATTCTCCACCAGCTTCAACACATACACTCCAAACCCAACAATATGCAAGTGAAGCTACTAGGGGCATCCCCAGAACAGAGGAACAACCAGCCAAGGAGTCTGCAAAAGACTTAGTTTGTGGGAAGGAATAGGTCCTTGTTCCTGGAAGGTAAATGAATATGTTTGTTGTCTGTCTGTCTGATGGGTAGTGCTGGCCATGTGAAATCACTGCTTCTGGTCACTCTGATACCTTAATGGGGGGTCGGGTCTAACATCAAACTACAGATTATAAAAGCTATTCTATAACAAGTGGCAGAAAGAAAACAAGTGGGAAGTGGCTTGTAAAGGCTTCATGTTTAAGGAAGAGTTAAGTCCTCCTTTCTGGATTGAGTTTGCTTGCCATCTTACCTATTTACCCAGGGAGTAGCAATGACCAAGTTCCCTGAGTGTTCTTGAAAATGCAACCAGTGTTGTGCCCTGAGCCAGAAATACAGGCAGAGCTGCAGTCTCAAGCATAGATAAAACAATGGTATAAAGAGAAGGACAGGTGCCACCTGAACCAACATGGAACCAGACTGCTGGTATATACAATTAAAAGGTTTTAGAAAAGTTCTTAAACTAGAGACAAGCAAAGGGGCAGGTGTAGAAGAGTACATAGTTTGTGTTGACATATTCCTTGGAGAGATGTCATAAAAACTCCATATCCTATTAAAGAGGATAGGAAAAAATAGAAGCTGCAAAGATAGAAGATAGTGAGGAAAAGTCAAATCAAATAAAATCCTAGTTAAACAGGAGGCAAAAATAGGCAATTGGACTAGTTTATAAACTGCTTCTATATATATACAAGAAACCTGAAAAAATAGGTGAATAAACTGGAAATTAAGTGATGATACTGATAGAATAGGCATTTTGGAAACTTGCTGAAAGGATAAAAAATCAATGGGGCACTCCAATACCAAGATATAGTTTTATATAGGAGTAGGTGAGCAAGTTGTTCAGGGGAGGAGTAGCACTGTATGTTAAAACAGGGCTGTCTTAACTTCTGAGTGGCCAGGAGCTCAGTGAGTTTCCCTATACCAGTGTTCATACACCATGTTGATTACCTTCCCCCCCAACCCTGCCCTGATGCTGTCCTGTACCAGTACCCCCACCATACTGTGTGCCCCAACACTGCAACAGTGCCTACCTGCTGCACTGCAGTGTCCCAGGGCTCTTGAGCTGCTCAGTGGTGGGCTACTTCAGCCCCATGAGCCACACTGCCCAACCTTGCCCCCAAAAGCAAGATCAGGAAGCAGATGATGTAGGAAGAGGGGACCTGGAGACTCCAGCAGCAGAAGCAAGAGATTGATTAAAGTAGCAGTGCCTAGACTGGGATGCCGGCGGTCCCAGGTTAACCCCTTTAGGGCCACATGCAACTTGTAGACTACCAGGTAGACAGCCCTTCATTAAATTATACCATCAAGCAAGGTAGTACTTTTAACTGAAACAAAAGACTTTGTTTAACCCCTCAGGACACAAATTCTATCCTTGATAAGAAACATAGTATTAAGGCTGTATTACCAACCACCTAAACAGGATAGCGGAAGTGATCATGACACGATAAGGAAGATTAAACAAACAATAACAACATGACTTAATGATCCTCTGATAGACTATTTAAATATCTCCTCAGGGCATAATGGATAGATAAAAATAAACAACTTGTTTTTAGAGCTAGAGTCCTGAAACTCAGGAGAGCAGAAGCCATTCTTTATTTAGTTTCAAGTAACAGGATCTGGTTCTGGTGGTATCAGATCCTGGTGGTATTTATAGGTGAGCTCGTACTGAGACCCTGAGCTAGATGGATCTTGGTTCCTCGGTGGCTAATCTTGAGACCTTTAGTTTTTACCATGCTTAAGAGCTGTCAGTGGAGATGATCCCAGGACAGCCACACCAGCAACCTTCTTGGTTTGGAGTGTAGAAATGACCATGGATGGATTTAGGATTTTGAAGGAGGGGTGCAGGAGGTGTCGTACATTATCACATACAGCACAACACATATTTTTATCTAAACTAAAAAGAAACTAAAAGCTTTAGTAATAAGATAGGGGACTAGAGCCATATCATCTAGGGTTGTATGACACTTCGGTTGCTGATTTAATCTGAAAGAGATTCAGCCTGATTCAGTGGCCGAATCTCTGAATCTGAATTCAATTGGGAGACCAATAAAAAAGTCCAAATCGATTTGAAGCCTCTGAATCAATTCAGAGAAGATTTGGAGATTCGGGCAGTCCGTGCTCACCAGCACAGGGAGCTGGACCTGTGCTCTGTGCCAGTAAGTAGGAGGGGGCTAAAGGCTGAAACTGATAACCATGGGGAGACCTCTGCCAGTCCCCATCCTCTGCCTGCTCCATCAGCCTCCCTGAGCACCCCCTGACCCCTGCCCAGTCTCCCAGCCCCATCAATGGCTGCCCCATGCAGCCCCAGCATGCAAGCACCTAAAAAAAAAGGGGAAAAAAAGCTCTGCACCCACTGTCTGCTGCAGTGGCTGTTGGGGCCCCTGGGGACTCATGAAAGGGCCCCCCCCCATGCAGTGGGAGGCAGCAGGGATTGTTGTTCATCCCCCCCTGCGGCAGGAGTGCTTGGCACTTTTTTCTAAGAGCCAGGATAGTGGAGCCAGGTGGGGCAGCCATTGATGGGGCTGGAAGGGTGGGTGGCGGATGGAATCTGTTTGATTCGGAGATTCAGCCTATTCGGCGGCAGCCAAATCTCTGAATCAGATTTGTCTGAGTCAATTCAGAACTGATTTAAATCACCAAATCAAATCACTGTCCCCCGAATCAGCTGAATCCAAAGCAAGTACTAGCCACTTTGACAGGCCTAATATTCTCCAGCTTCAGATTGGAGCAAAACCAAAAAGAAATTAATTGAAATGTGCACTAATTTGTTATATCATATAGTATATATAAAAACATGAAAAACTAGGTGAAATAATCAAAATACATGTTGTTTCATTAGTGCTGCAATCATTAAAATTAAATGCACATCTCTTTCAGATTCATAAAACAAAATCAAGCCTTCTTGAGCATCTTGACAGTACATCCAGTGCTTCACTGAAAATTACTTTCATACCTGATTTAATGTTTTAGCAAGTGTTAAAAAGAGTCTGCAAGGCTGGGGAAAATGAGTTATGTTACCAGGAACAGCTAACAGACAGCAGAAATGCAGAAAAAAAAGTTAAGTTTCATTAGCTGAATGTCAAGCCCACTTAAAAGGAGAGAGGGGTATTAACATCTGTGGAATGAAGCCTTTAGATGGAATCAGGTAGTTTACAATGAGCCATTTAGTCAGTTGACTCTGTCTCTGCTGTTTGAAGAGAAATTCTTCTACCTCTGACAGACAGCTGGTTTTAAACTCTTGGCAATCCAGGAATCAAAGTAACTGCATAGTAACTGCACCCCGCACCATCCGCCTCTACAGGTGGCCGTCAGTGGATGAAGTGTGGTCAGAAATGGCACAGCTAGGACACTGCCTCCATTATGTAAATGTGCAGAATAGGCACATAAGGGAAAACTAACCTAACTGTACCAGAACCTGGTTGCCTGAGGAACATTTGCCATCCAATGGTTGGTCCCACTCAGAAGAGACTGATGTCCATCCAGAAAAGGGGATAGATCCAGGTTATTATAAATGAAATAGCTCCAAAGTGCATCTATAGCATGCCATAGGTTACAGAGATAAATATGGAACCACTGGAAGATGAGTAAAAGGGAAAACTGATAGTATTTAAATTCCTTCTTCAATCATGCATCTCTTGTTACATCCCCATCCAGGAAGGGGCTGAGAAACCTTCACTTCAAGTTTGCACAAGTACAGAGCACAAATGGTGGCAACATTACTTCCTCACTAGAAATGCTAAACTAGATCAAATTTAATCAGCAGAAAGGGGAAAGAGCCAGTGGATCAAGACATACATCCCAAGGAGTACAGCAAAAACTGGATCAGAGCTTTAAAGAGAGAGAAAGAGAAAGCTAGATTAAAGGATGTCCTTTTCTCCCCTAAAAGTAAGACCCTGGTACATTGGGGCATGAGGGAGAAAGCTGGATTGGTCAGTGTGCCACTTATTCTTTGTAAATGTACACTTACTCTTTTCTGTGTTGCCACGCCACCACATCTCACTTGTTTATTTAACTATAAAATTGTTTATTTAACAATAAAATTTTGTGCTGAATTGAGCAATTATGGTTTTAAAATGTAGACTTCATCAACAGACCAAGATGATGGAGGAAACCTTTTGAAGGAGAGAAAAATGGTTTCAGCTGCTGGAAATGTGCTGTTGTCAAGGAACAGAGGTTTCAGAGACAGTAACCATAGTAATCTACATCCTTCTTTCACAGAGGTGTGCAAAATTCTCCTTCTCCTGCCACTCTCACTGAAAGCAAAAGCAGTTCATTAAACTGTCACCTACGGGTTTCATGAGCAAACTCATTAAACAAATGTCACATTTCCATGCTGTCTAGTGTTTCTAGAATAAGTGTGCTAATGAATTAACATGACACTGATGCCATTTTAATACATATTTCAATCTTATTTAAGAATATGAACTGAAAGTCACCTCAAGCTTTAATTCTCTTGGGCTTGGAAGTCACTGTCAATGCTTTTCTTTAAAAAAAAACAAACAACAAATATCATAGGATAACATGTTTTCTTATTATACCAAAAATTAATTGAAGTAGTTCTTCTTTGCCAAGTGCTTTTCTAACACCTGTTTCTACCAGTAAGACTTCTTCAGAGCTTTCCATACTATAGAGGAGATTCAGAAAAGAATAATGTAACACTGAGAATTCTTAAGGTATGTAGTTGAAATCTGAAAGTGAATTAAATTACTCCTTATTTATCTTTTTGGAAACAGAGGCACAGAGAAATTAAAAATGTTGAGAAACACCTACTTTCTTACCACTTCCATCGCCTTGCCCACTTGCTCTCCCCAGGCAGGCAGAGAAAATGAAGATCAATAAAATACCTCATTGCCTTCATTTGTTTTGTTAGGAAATGCCATATCTTTCCATTCATGGAATGTTATTTATTTTATTTCAAAGTATATGTGTCTACTACAAACCAAAGCTATGGGTGCATCCTAGAGGTATGGATATCTTGCTGTTAGCTAGTGTGTGAGGTGTGAAACATCTGGCCTGCCAGTGGAAGTTGGGAGGGCATGGTCTACCATGGAGTTTGGGGTCCATGGACTAAGGTGGATATGGCCTTCGCCAGCTGGTCCCCAGAAGTAACTCTGAAATATTTCCAGGACAGCACTCTGGTCCAAAGGGTAATATGGATATACAAACGGGCATATTGAGTAGGAAGGATCTATAACCTTTAGATTTGGCATTAGTGAGCCTGTCACTGAATACTGTACAGGCAACCCCCACTTAGTGCTCTTAATTGGTTCATGAAAAACTAAGCATTAACTGAAACAAGTGTTAAGCGAAACCAAAAGTATTTGACAACCCAAGATGGCAACCGCAATTGTTTTTAGTGACTCAAGATGGTGACCACAAGCGTTATGACAAAACCTGCTGAGCACTAAGTGAAATCAGGTATCAATTTAAAATGAGTATTATAGCAACATAGCACTAAGTGAAACAGCATTAAGCAGGGGTTGCCTTAACCAGCTCTGATACCAACAGTACAGGAAGAACACTGATAAATTGGAGAGGGCTCAGAGCCTTGAAAATGGTGAAGAAATTGGAAAAAGATGCACTGTAAGAAACTCCAGGAGCTATTTAGCTTATGAAAGACTTCTGACTTCATCATAGTTCATAAGACAGGCCACAGGGAAAAGAAATTTGGCATTTTGCTAGACAAAGGTAAAACAAGATCCAGTTTCGGAAACTGAAGACAAATTTACTCTAGAAATAAGGTGCACAATTATTTTTAAATAGTGAAATTTTAAAAAAAAGGAACAACATAGCAAGGATTATAGTGGATTCTTCCACATGGTATTTTTAAAATGAAGACTGTATGTTTTTTATTCTGAAAGAGAAGCTCTTCCAACAGGAGTTACACTGGGGTAAGTCTGTGGTCCATATTATGCAAGAGGGCACAATAGATCTGGTGTGTCAGACTCACACTGGGCCAGATCCAGAACATCAGGGCTCTTCCTGGGTTAGATCCACAGGGAGAGCAGCAGCTGCGGTGGGTCTGCATTTGGGCAGTAGCATGGGTCCACATTCAGGTGGCAATGAGGACCTGGAGGCAGCATCAAGCATTTGGGTAGCAGCACAGTGCCAGGGCTAGGCAGTGGTGTATGGCTGCATTCGAGTGGTGGCATGGGTCTGGGAGTAGGTGACAGCCTGGTTCTGTGTTCAGGCAGCAGCACTGTTCTGTTGATTTTAAACTGTCTGGTGACAATAGCTGCTACTTAGCATCCTCCTGAGTTAGTATAATACTGGAAACTATTCTGTAGTCATAATATGATATAGAATCATAGTAAATAAAGATGGAAGACACCTCAGGATGTCACGTTATCCAACCTCTTGTTTAAGACGAGATCACCCCTGATGACCTCATCAGTACTTTCCCCCAAATACTGAGAAAGAAGTATTTATTAACCAGTGTCCTGCATTAGTCATAGTTCTACCATTTCTCATGATGGACCTATGGCAGTGTTAGGTTTTCTTATTGTTCCTAATGTACTTAACTTCCTTAGCTTTGCTGGCCATAAATGTCTCCTTCCTGTATCAGCTTTCTAAAATAAATAGTTTCTGATTTATGTTCATTAGTATCAACTTCCCCTTTTTTAATTTGCTGTATAATGGGCTTTGGTTGTATTATTTTTAATAGTTGATTTTAGCTTTCTTCCTCAGCTTTTTTTTCTAGTGTCTTTTGGGGGTATGTCATAAAATATGAATAAGAATTGGGAACTCTTCAGAATTGTTTTTCACAACTGATTTGCTTTGACTCGTAATTATCTTCAGCTGTATGAAACTGGCCACTATACAGCATTAGTATTTGTGTTTGTGTGTGTGCGCACATGAACATGTGTTATATATCACTGGTTTGGACTTTACCTTGGTTGCCCTTAACAAATGTAATCAAGTCATGATCACTTGTATCTAAGCTAATACTAATTTTTAGTTCTTTGAGCGATTTCTCAGTCTGTCAAGACGATTTCTAATGTAAAATTTCCCTGGTATTAGAGGCAATGCTTTTTGAGTTAGGAAATTGTCATCTATTATTTTTAGAAATTCTAATAATGTTTCAGTACAGACAGTATGTAACCTCCAGCATGTGTCACTCAGACTGAAGTCCCTCATGATAAGGTAAGTTTTTTCCTCCTACACACATATTTTTAAGGAGCCAATCCTTCTGTTCTTTAGCATGATTTGTAGCAGCCACCAAGTGCCCCATGTTGTGCTTGATATAGGGTACTCCTTGATGGTTGATAAGGTATTTAAAACCATTTGCTTTCAGTTTGTCCTGACATGGAAAATAGATGGTGCAATTTTTTGACAAGTGTGCTACTCTTCCATCATTCTGCCCACTCAGTCATTCCTAAATAGGTCATAACCAGCCATTTTAACATTCCAATCATGAGAATCTCCCATCAAGTTTCAGCAGTGTCATCTTGGTGGATTTTATAGTCATCAATAAGCAATTCCAGTTCCTTCTGTTTATTACCCTGGCAGCTAGCTAGCATAGGTGAACAGGCATCAAAATAATTTATGTTCCTGTCATGTCCTTTGTGGTTTTAATTTATTGTGCTCTCTTGGTTCTGGTTCTGGGCTAAAAGGAGCTAAAATATCTTGGTTCTGGGCTAAAAGGAGTGCTCACTGGTACCTCTATCAAATACCCCAGCTAATCTAAATAAACAAAGTCAAAGCCTCACAGTCCTTAACCAAGCCAAAAAAAATAGACTTGTGAAATGCTTCCTTTTCAGGGTCCAGATGGTATAACACTGCAAAAAAACCCAAAACAAAACCTAACAAGCAGCCACCATGTAGACCTAAAGCTGCACACCGGTCCTTTGTCTACAAGTGTGGGATCTGCAGCTAGCTACACTCTATAAAATGCCCCATTTGCTACCCTGGATATTTTATAGGTTGTTTGCCCACTACATACGAAAAGGATACAGCCTGTAAGAGTCTGCTGTTTGAGCATAGTCTACTATTTTGGTTTATATTCAACAACATGTGAGAGTATTCCATAATGTATTCCATAATTTAAAATATATGCTAATTGGCCTTCAGCTAGTGAAGGGTCTTGGACAACAGTAGACCTTTAATATAGAAACAATTGTTTTCTCTTTGTTTCCATTTCCTTGCTGCTGTTATTAATTTTTGTTGATTTAGAGATCCTAACAAAGCCAGAGCAAATCAATGAATGTGAAATATGGATGTTTAATTGTATATAAATCACTTATGCATTATTTCAATTTTGTATTTTCATTTTTCTAGGTAAAATATCTCCAGTGGATGAAATATGCTGTTGTGCAGGGAGCATACACAAGGACTGCAAGCCACTGAAGCTCCTTTCAGCCCAGCATGACTCTTCCCCTGATATAAATGGCTTGTATAATCGAGACGTATTTGACACTGAAAACGAACTCTTCTCTTCAGTTCTTTGGCACTGCTCTGTAAAACTGGTTTTTAAATGATGCTTTTAAAAACAGGGACCACTTGTCCTTAAGTCTGTTACAATTTTTATGGTATTTAGTATTTTTGCCATAATGAACTGAAGGGGTAGAACAGTATGTGGTTTGTTGCAAGTAGCTGCACTTCCAGATATTTACTTAAGGTAAGTGCCCAATTTTTTAAAATCTTATTTTGCAAATTTTCTGTTGCTACTACAGTATTCCTCTAATCTCAGAAGAGAAATTATTCCCTTTTAACATAAATCTATTTATGCCTTTGGTGCTGATAGTTCTTTCATTATCTCACTGGGATAAGATAAGCAACAGTTTCAGTACAGAGTCATGAAAGGTAGCAAATCCCACCATTAGAAGTATGAAACATGTTGCTGCTAAACTAGTATCAAGCAGATGTTTACTCCATCCTCCATAAACCTTTGTTATTGAATCTATTTAGGTCAGTACATATCTTCACAGATTTTAAGGCCTTCTATACACTGCTGCTAATAATTCAGATAGTGAAGCTCCTTTATGCTTCTGTGACAAATTATCTGAATAAGGTCTAGAGACTTGTTTCAATTTAGGATTAAAAACACTCAAACCTCAGACTCAAATATTGTCTGAGGCATTCTGCTTTTGGCAATTTTTAAAAAAATATTCTAGAAGGGCCAGGGAAATTAAGTAAATGGCAAGTACATTCAAAAGGCATTTAGCATTTTGAGGTGTCTATACATGTGCTCCAGGGTGGGAGGTGAGGGAGAGGGGGCATTTTAATTAGAGTGGCTCCCAAACAGCTGCTGTAATTAAAACACCACAGTGTCACGTGTATTCAGCATCCTGCATTTCAAAATTTCCACAGGGGCACGTTAACTAAAGATTGTTAGATGAGTTTTAATTAAAATGCCCCCACCACTATTTTGAAATGTGAGACACTGAATACAAATGATGCTGCAGCATGCTGGACCATTCGAATTAGAACATTCCAGTAGACTTATTGAGTCTGCGCCAATGCGTTCTAATTAGAATGCATCACAGCACGTCTATAGGCACCCTTGAGGTCTATGATCAATACTTCATATAACATCCCATTCTGTGAAATTTTTCATGAAGCCCACCAAAAGCCAGAGATTCATGCTCCAGGACTGAAGGTGTGATTGTTTTTAACACAGCTGCATTGCTTCAGGAATAAAGCCATCTTGAAAACAAAAAGCAAGTGTAAACTGATGTAGAGTTGTCTTCCTAAGTCTGCAGCCAACCTAAAGCAATGATTTTTGGGATTATTGTGAATGGCCTTGTGCTTCTCAAAGTGTTGCTGCAGACACGTATTTTGGCAGCGGGACTATTAATTGTTTCTCTACTAATGGTTTTATGAAAAGGTAATGTGCATATTGCTAAACATCTTTCCTAGATGCCTGTAGCAGGGCACAAAGGTGCTTGCTACTTTGAGAGCAGAGGTAGGAACTCAGGTGCAGGTTGCTGGGACAACTGCTCAATGAGGAAAGTGGCCACACCTGCACCTGGCCCGTTGGCCAGAAGGGGCAGGGCCTGGCTCCTATATAAATCCCAGGCCTGAGGCCCAGAGGGAGTTCCCTGCCAGCAGCCAAGGAGGAAGAGGCTCTCCCAGAACAAGCAACGGGGAGAGGCCAGACTGCATGTACAGTCTGAGCTTGGGGAAGAATGGTGCACTCCTGGTGTGGATGAAATAATGTTGTAGCCGGGTGGCTAGGATTTATGTTATAGCCCAGGGGCTTGTGTTTTGTTTGTTTTTTTCTCCAGTGGCTTGGGTGAGGCTATAAGGGGATGGAGGAGGCCTCATAGGGGACTCACAGTAGCGTGGGGACCACAGCCCCGGAGAGGGGGGCAGCAATTGGGAAGCCCCAGAGAGGGGGGCAGCACAAGACAAGGCAGTGGAGAGCCCAGGCTCCTGAGAGGGTGCAGTGTGAGACAAGGCTGTGGAGTACTTGAGCATCGGTGGGGCTCAAAGTGAGACAGGGCTGCAGAGAGCCTGAGTGCCAGTGAGACAGTAAGAGACCGAAGAATGTCAGTTTCATCAATGAGGCTTGGGGCGTGGTAAAGGGATGGTTGGAGCCAGGCATAGCCCATAAGGTTAGGGTGCCCCAAAGCACCCACTACACAACAGGGCCCGGGTAAAGTAGGATGTCCATGTCCAAGAGGACAGAAAGGCAGCCTCCCTATAATATCAAAGATGTGGGTAGCAAGAATTGAGGGTGCCCTTGTGGCTAGCTTGGCATGGTAACGGGGGCATCAGGGGAGAGCACGGCAACCCTAGGATGCTCTCCTGTTAGTGCCAGCAACTCAAGGTGTTATACCCAAAGCATCTTGCTTCAGCTTAGACCGCTCCCACAATGCATCTATGCATGGTCAATAAAAATGTTTTTGGCACATTTGAAAACCCAAAGTGTGCAACAACATAAACATAGGTAAGCCCCCCCAAAAATCACTATATTGATTATATCGATCATGTTTACATAAAATCTTACATTTACCAATTTTAAAAGAGGATGCCTCAGAACTTCCAACCTATCATGGTAGACTGTCAAAGTACCCTGGAATCTTATAGCAATGTTCAGATTCCTTGCAATACCTCAGTGTATCTGCCTATTGTGTCAATTAATTTGTTAGCAATGTAAAATCCTGCCGTTAAATTTAAACAGAAAAGTTTCTGCATTTAACATTTTAAAAGTTTAACATTTTTTGCAGAATTTGAGATATACAATTGTTTGTACCTTTTGATATATTAAATGTCATTTATCATTAGAGAAAAAGCTATATATACATATTATGTGACGGTAAACCTCAAAAAACTGTTTAAGTTCTGTTCTACGTACATTTTTTTTGCATTGCTATATTTTATGCAGCTCAGTTATTCTATATCCCAGCGTTCAAAGACGTGTTCACCCAATTCATCTACATTTTTTACACACATCTGAAACCAGGAGTGCCTATACACATGATCCAAGATTGGGGGGGGGGGGCATTTTAATTGGAGTAGCTCTGCGGATTAAAATGCCCACAGCTTCTCGTGTGTTCAGTATCCCACATTTCAAACAAGGTGTAGAGGTCTGGGAGCACACAGCTTCAGTCCATGAGCATACCACACTAGTCCCAGCCTCCACCTTACCTGCAGAAGCAAGGAAGTATGTGGCATCAGGACCAGGGAGCAGAGCAGTTTCCTGGCATCCCTGGACCCTACATCCAACCTTCCTGGTCCTGCCTCGCCATGCCTCTGGGAGCAAAGCGGTACATGGCATCAGGGCTGGAAAGTGAAGCAGTTCTCTAGCACTTGTCCCCAGCCCCTTTCCCTGCCTCACCTCAGGGAGCACATGGCTTTGGGGAGGAGCCACTACCTGCGCTTACCTCCAGGGTAAGTGTCCACACCAGCCCTGGTGCCTCCGCACCCAGCTCATTGCCCAGTTCCTGTTAGGGAAGCCACAGCCCAGCTCCTCTCTGGGCAGGTGCGCAGCATTAATAAGTTTTTGCACAGCATGGTTTTAAAGCATGCACGGCCATCCACATGCACAGCTTGGCAGGAACCTTGATTTCAAAGTGGCAGTGACTGCACTTTAACTAAAGCTTGTTAAATGAACTTTAGTTAAAACACCTCTGCCACCGTTTTGAAACTCAGAGTGCTGAATACACAAGACGCAGCATGCTGGAGCGTTCTGATTAATCAAGTCTGTTCTGACCTGTTGTAATCAGACTGCATTGGAGCACATGCAAAAGTGACCCAGGAGATTAGTCTTCAAGTGGTGTCATTGTAACTGAAAATACACTAGTGTTCACTTTAATATAAATGCACTTTGAAAGGAGAAAAGCAGGAAGAGTTCTTATATCTCCTTTCCAAGTAGAAGTGCTAAAGTACTTATGGTTATGTGTAGACAAAACGAAAGGCGGGTGTATGACACTTTAAAGCAGGTTAAATGCTGCTTTAATGGTGTCAGTGTTTGCATGCATCGGCATATTGCGCAGTAATTCCAGCTGCTGTAGTAAATTGGATGGTGTAATGTGCCTTAAATGACTTGGGGTGCAGCAAACTAAAACTCCTCCAAGGACTTTTAGTTTGCTACCCTATAGTCGTGGAGCAAAGCACCTGGCTCTGTATAGCTCAGGGGCTGTGCAGGAAACCTATGTAGACAGCCTGGCAGCAGCCTGAGAAAGCAGGTTCCACCAATGAAAAATGTCATAACCAAGTCAAATAAGTGCCCATGTCACAATAGACAGCATAGAACACTTACCTCTCTGAGTGACTGTCATTACCCCCAAATTTAGTCATGGAATCGGTGCAGTTTCCACCCAAGCTGGACAACTCTGCGACATGGCTCTGAGGAGAAATCTGAGGAAAATTCTGTGCATGTCCTGGAGACAAGTTGGCAGATTGATCACCCTCCAACATCTCCCCGTTCCTGACATACCCCATCCTGCATGCCCGTTCCATCCACGAACTCGTCGACTTGTTTCGTTACTGTTACCTGTAACTACATAAGCGACCTTATCACCTGCGTTGCCACCTTTAGCGGTGTAATTAAAGTTAAAGTTGTTGTTGTTATGTATTTATTTTTTTTAACCAATACATCCACCCACCTGCCTGACGACCAATTCATTTGTACCCCTCAAGTTGGCTCTAGCCGCCTAAGACATGGCATCATGAACAGGATCCAAGGGCACGGTGGTGGAGATGAATCTAATTAAGTGCTGCCCCTGGCGCACTGGGGGGCACCGCGTGGATAACACAGATGAACTCTGGACATATATCACCTACCATCAGGCGGTTGGAGGGGAAGAAGAGAACCTCCTCGGAGGCTACTTCTCGGTGAAGGGGGAAGAGACAATCATCAAGGAGTGGAAGGCAAACCTGTCCCTTAAGGCGTTTGGCTGCATAATGGCCAGCGACCAGGTTCACTATAGGCCCCTAGACACAGTGTCAACAGTGTCCCTTGCCAAAGTCAAACCAGCAGGCGGAGCAGACCCAACTCTCACCCAGGAGTACGCGCGCTGTATAAGATATGTGCGGGAGGGCGGAGAATCGACACCAACTGATCGGTTCAATCCCCCGACCCTAACGCCCAGGTCGAGGGGCCACAAGCTTCTCTCAGAGCTCCAGGAAGGGTTGGAAATAGAAGGCCCAAAATGGAATAAGGGAAAAATGATAAATGTGGTATTCCACACCATAACAGCTTTATTGCGGGAGAAGGCAACTCTAGAGGCCCAACTGCTCACAGCCGCACAGGTGGCCAAAGAGGCAGCAGTAAAACGAAGCCCTGAGCCACTGGAAAACCCCAAGCCGCCGCCATTCCAAGATGGCGCCGGGGAAGAAGAGAAGCGCGTGAAAAGTTCAGAGCACATGAAAAGTCCCAGGGAAGAAGGGGCGGTTATTCGGCCCGCATCCCCCCCCCCCCCCCAAGGTGACACCACCTCCGACATCCCCACCCTCTTACAAAGGGGAAAGATTGTATCCGCTCCTCCCACCAGATACACCTGCTTTCCCAGCAGCCACTTACCCAGTAGCCTTGGTGAAGCAAGTAACTGACCTGCAGGGTGCAACCTGCACCACCACCACCTATTGCACCCGCACTCGGGCTGAGCTACAAGAGTTGTGCAAGGAATCGAAAATAAAACCCACTGAGACGTTAGTCATCTGGTTGGGCCGCCTTGTGGTGGAGTACAGATTGGAGCTGTTAGACTTGGAGGAGGCCAGCTTCCTAACTCGTCAGACCTCATGGAGTGGAGGATATGCTACTGACTTAGAACTAGTAGTGGGTAACAACAACTGGAACATCCCCCTCCCGTCCCTTGTTGCGGGACAGATTAAAAATGAGTCTCACGCATGGCATGAGAGTAAACCGGGGAAAGCCACTGCGGAACAACTCATACTGGCCATAATAGGGGTGTCCTACTGTTCTTGGAACCCAAGGGTACATCAGTTGGGGCTCATGCAGGCTCAACACAATGAGGCCTGGCTCCATCAGTTCCTATGAAATCCCGGAAGTTCCAGCCACCCTCGATGCTATAGAAGCCTGTGTAGAGGATTACGGAGGGGAAAACATTATCACCCTTCGCCTCCTGCTCAACCCGCTAGCCACTCAACCAGCTGGGAATATCCTGAGCCAACTCTCATGGCTGCAAGCTCTAGTGAAGTCAGCAACCGCAAGCCCAGCCGCTGCCCCCAGTCACCACACTGCATACCTGGTCTTGGCCCTTGGTATTCAACATCACCAACTTAACCCCTGGAAGGAATCAAAACCACCACCCCAAAGGACACCAGAGGAAAGAGCCATGTTTGGGTTCCTTTGAAATCACTCAAAACTTATGAAACAACAGCTACGCATCCTAGGGGACAAAGGTCAATGTCACCTGGCGGGTGAGCTAGGATTCAAGTTTATAGATAAGCAAAAAAATGAGTAGTGGCTGCTGGTCATGACAGTGGTTTTCACAAACCTGACCCCACTGACCCTCGCCCCTACATAGAGCTCCTCGTTTGTAATCCCCATGACCCAAGTGACTGCCGCCAAGTATCTTTCCTCCTTGACACAGGGGCCCAGGTCAACGTTGTCACCAATACCACGCCTCACATGAAAACTACTAAGACCATCCAAGTACAAGGACTCAATGCCATCGCCACCACCCTCTGGATTAAGTTCCAAATCCAGGGACATGTACCTAATGCCTAGGGGGCATTAATGTCCTGGGGATTCCGGGGATTAAGGTGCTTAACCTCAAAAAACAGGTGTTATAGGTGCTTCCCATTAACATCTTGGATGCTGATTGGCACCACCCACGCTCCGCAACATTTCTGTTTGGCGGTACTGACCGATTCTGACCAAGAGCCACCTAAAGCACTCCCTCACCCATCTCCTGCGATGACTGGAACAACGAGGTTGCATCAAACCAGTAACTGCCAGCACCTACCTATCACCAGGGTGGAGAGTTGCGAAACCTGGGAAACCCAATGAGGCCCAACTGGTCGTCGATTATAGGACTGCCAATAAGGTGTCAGACACTTCAGCAACCCAACCTTGCTACCCTGCCGCAATACATGTTCAAAACGGCGCAATTCCAAAACCATGAATGGTTTGGAACCACCCTAGACCTAAAGGATATGTTTTTCTCCATCTCGATTTCCGACCCCACCAGCATACTAAATATGTGCATCGAAGAAACCATGTACAAGTGGACAGTTTGTCCTCAAGGATACTGTAATGCTTCATCGTTGGCCACAGATGCTATGAAGAGCACCTTGAGAAATTTCCAAGACACGCACACCCTTCCACTGGAGAGCAAATTAAGAATTTGGAGTTACATCAATGACATCGCCATTATGGATTGCAATAGTGACACCATCGCTCGCGTGACTAACCACTCGGTAATCCATCTAAAAAAAAGGGGGTGGATGGTAAACAAGGACAAGTCGCGTTTACATCCAGCGGCTAACATCGTGTTCTTTGGCACACAATTCACCGGCCCTGCTAGACACAGAATTATACATGAACCGCCCAACCTCAACCTGTTAAAATGTCCCCCACCGACGCAGAAGAAACGCTTCGAACAGCTTTTGGGTCACATTAATTGGTACCGACACTATGTCTCTCCTGACCACCTACCATTCATTGCTAAATTCCAGCAACAAATTCAAGACAAATTCCAAAAGTCTACACCCTGGACAGTAGGGGATCAATGAAACCTACACCAGCTATTAGCCACCGTTAAAGCTACACTGCTTTGTGCAATTAACCTCAGCGAGCCAATTGTAGTAACCATGGGATTCACTCCTAATCATGTATGGGCCACAGCCCACAACACCAGTAATGAATTAATCTACACCACTCATAAGACTCTCCAAGTGGCACAGCACCAATATGGGTCTGTGAGAAAAATCCTCCTCGTAGAACAACTCGTTGAACCATTGGGTCCAGGGCACGGCAAACTCTGCGCTCCTGCAACGACCTTATTACCCCTTCTAAGCCCACAAAAGGTTGACCCGCACTTCCAAGGGGACCCTAAGACATAGAACACAATGGTGTTATACCACCATTACCATTGGCACTGTTGGAAACCAGAAGATATAGCGCCTAGCCCCAGTGCTGGCAAGACCGACCGACCCGCTCACGCTTTACGGGACCATGGCTCTGGCATGGATAGCATCGGACGGAACCTCCAGGAACAGGGGAGGATACGGATATTACTGCAAGGCCTGTCACGATGCACAAATGTTCAGTGCACACCCGACAAAGAACTCCGCCCAAAGAAATGAGCTACTTGGATTCCATGCAGCTATACAGCACTGTGTTGAGCATCATGATGACACACTTCCTGTCCCAGTTATAGCAATTGACTCACATTATATTTATAAAATCCTTACTGGTACGGCTACTCGCACAGAACACTTAGAAGACTGGCAAAAGGTTTGGGAAACATTAGCTATGTTCACACAACTCCTGCTTGTTAAACACACCAATTCGCACTGCACCGACACTGATCCGGTGCACAAAACCATTGATAAGCTCTTAGAGGACCCACTCTGAAGTGACGTAGTTCTGGCTATTGCCATCAACGACTCCAACCCCACGGCAGACCCATTCCTTACCTGGCTCCATGAAAATTGGGGCCATCCCGGACCACGTGCCAGCCATCGCCGATGGCGGCGGGCTATTACGGAACCTACATCATACAGGACCCGTTGCGATTGGAAGGAGGTGGCACAAGCCTGTGAAGTGTGTGCAAAAGAAAAGTGTCATTGGACCCAAAACAACCTTGGCGCACTGGACACCCGCCACTTCCTGCCAGGAAAAATCTGGCAAGTAGATTTGTTAGGGTCCTTACCTGGAGCCAAACCGCCAAATAAAGGACTAGTCATCGTGGACCTGGGAACGCGACAGCTACAAGTCATCCCCTTGCGGAAGAGCAACGCTGCAGCCGTCATTGCAGCCCTTACTACTGCCTTTGCCACCTGGCAAAGCCCTTACGAAATCCAGTCAGATGGAGGCCCTCCATTCAACTCTACTGCACTCGACAGATTTGCCCATCTCCATAACGTGGAGTGGCACCTCCACCTTCCTTACCACCCCCAATCTAATGGTGTAGTTGAACGATACATTGGACTATACAAAGAACAATTACGGCTATGGGGAGGAGGGACTTATAAAAATTGGACGAAACGCAACCATGACGTTCTCATATCGCTCAATGAAAACAAAACCCTATGGAACAAGAGAGAACAGCAAAAGCCGCCAACATGGCAGCCAAAATTCGCTCCAGATGAGCCCATTTGGATCTCGATTCCTCACCCTCGCCACAAACATCCTCGGGTGCAAAAGGGAATTATCCGCAAGCACGAACAGTATCCCAATACCTACTCCGCACTCCTAGAAGAGAATCCAACCCAGCTGCCCATTATAGGTCATCACAACTGGCTAACTCGACGTTCTACTACTCGCCCGATTTCATTGTAGCGAGCCCGACTATAGCTTCTTTTGTTTCTTCTGTTTCTTCTGTCTCTTTTGTTTCTTCTTGTTCCTCTACAGGCCTGGCGGTGACAAAGTAGCAATCTTTGGCTGCCTGATCACGAGAACCACTGAGCATCAGACCGCGGCACACCCAAGGCTGAGAGCCCAGCTCATGGCTTGAGAGCAAGGACTATTTCTCCAGTCACAGGCACCTTTTCCAATCCCTCCCCCTAGTGGCCACTGTCTCACAGA